>CM053622.1:416720070-416778506 GCA_028646595.1 Phalanger gymnotis
ATTACAAACATCAACAGACAGACCCAATACAGATTCATAGTCACCAACATCTAGGTTCAACCCAGGAGCTCAGAACAAGGGCTGGCCTAGAGTCATGCGTGCCACCACTGCTACGGGAATGAGCTCCAAGGAAGAGGAGGCCAAGCCCTGGTTTTATATCTTTTTCAGTGTCAGGAGTAAGTCACACATGACACCTAAAATTGTCACAAAGAGGCAACTTAAACCCACGTGGTCTAAGAGCCTCTGTTGTCCCAGACATGTAAACTAGGCCCTCCCTGGAGTTAGCCCTACCTTGGGCCCCACCTTAGTTGCCAATCCACACCCACATAGGGTTTACACCTAATAGGGGTTTGGCCCTGGGGCTTAGCACCTAGTAAGGCTCAATGAAATACACTGAATTACTCAAACAAAACAAAGGCCATTTTGCTTACCAACACAGATGCCTTCTGCTTTACCTGCATTACCTGGACACTCAACAGCATCATTGCACTGATTTTCTATGCCATCTAATTGTTTCAGCATAGGGAGGTTCTTAACATGAGGTTCGTAGAGAGATTTCAGAGAGTCCATGAGTCTGGATGGGGAAAAAAAATTACATCTTTATTTTCATTGACTACTAAATGAAAATTTAGCATTTCCTTCAATTGTAGTTTAAAAAAAATACACACACATGGAAGGGGTCTGTCTATAAGGCTTCACCAGACTGCCAAAGGGATCTGTGATACAACCAAGAAGCATTAAGAACCCCTGACCTTGGGCTATCTTATCATTTTTGTATTCTTTCATTTTTCACCAGTTTGTGTTTTGCCTCTTGGATCACATTGTAAGCTCCCTCAGGGCAAGGAATTCTCTGTGTGGGGCAGTGAAAAGAGCACTGAATTTGGAGGCAAGCGACCTATGTTCAAATCCCATTCCTACCATTTGTTACCTGTGTGATGTCGATTATCACTATCTCTTGGTCTCCATTTTCTCATCTACAAAATGGGAGTTTGGACTACAATGATTTCTGAGGCCCCTTCCAGCTCTAAATCTATGGGCTTATGTTTCTAAGATCTTCTCAGAGCCACAGCTAGAAATTTTTTTTCCTCTTGGGGACAAAAACGCTAAGAAAGAGTCTTAGCAACTAGAACCTGGGGTCTGTCAGTGTCCTCCAGTTGTTTTGGGCAACGACTGTGTTGGTGCCTGGGACAAAGATTCTTTCACATCACACTAGCCTCCACTTTGGTTCCTTTGTGTCTCCTGGGCACACAGTAGGCACTTTCTGAGGAGTGCTGCTAAGTTGATCGAGTTCGTTGATCTAAGCTTCAAGTACAAATGTGTGTGTGTGTGTGTGTGTGTGTGTGTGTGTGTGTGAAGGGCTTTGCTTTAATAGAAATCTTAAGTGAATTGGACATGAAAAGTTAAATTTATTGAAACAGATAATTAGGGTAGGGTGGGGTTATTATTATACCTATAGGCAACTACTACTTTTAGAATGTTCCCACTGGGATATCCCATAATCATCTCAAGATCAGCATGTCTGAAACTGAAATCATAGTCGTCACCAGTCTGGTAGAGTGAAAAGAACACTGGCCAAAGAACTGGGTTCATATCCCACTTCTGATGCTTATTATCTGTGCAACCTCGGGCAAGTCACCTGTCCTACCTGGGCCTCAGTTTTCTCATCTGTAAAATGGGGGTTTGAATGAGATGGCCTCAGAGATCCCTAACAGTGTTAAGTCTCTGATCCTATTCTCCTGTGATGATTGTCTTCAAATAAGATAATGCAGATAAAGTGTTTTGTAGACCCTGAAATGCAGATTGATACGAGCTGTTACAATAAGAGCAGCTTTGTTGTTGTTGTTCAAGAGCTCGGTCCTGTCCAAATATTTGTGATCCCATGGGATCACAGGCCCTTCTATCCTACACTATCTCCCAAAGTCTGTCCAAGTTCATGTTCATTGCTTCCATGATATCATCTATCCATTTCCTCCTCTGCCATCTCCTTTCCCTTTTGCCTTCAGTCTTTCCCAACACCAGGGTCTTTTCCAATGAGTCCTGTGTTCTCTTTATGTGGCCAAAGCTTCAGTATTTGACCTTGAAGTAAGAGGGCAGCTCGAAGGTAGTGGAAAGAGGGCTACGCTCAGAGCCAGAAGACCTTGTTTTGAGTCCTGGTTTTGCTTTTTCTTAGTTGCTTGACCTTAGGTCACTTTCCTCTCTGAGCCTCAGTTTCCTCATCTATTAAATGAGAACATAAATGGTTATAGCAGCTTTCTTTGTGGTGGCAAAGAACTGGAAATTGCAGGGATGCCCATCAATTGGGGAATGGTTGAACAAGCTGTGGTATATGACTGTGTATATGATTGTGTAGAAGAAATGATGAGCTCGATGACCTTAGAAAAACATGGAAAGGCTTGCATGAAATAATGAACGGCAAAATGTACAGAACCAAGAGGACATTGTATACAGTAACAGCAATATTGTTTTAAGAATGACTTTGAGCAAATAAGTCATATATTATATTATATTATGTTATGTTATGTTATGTTGTATTTACCCAAATTAACTGTAAATTCAATAAACTATAAAAAACATATGAAGAAAGACACTATCTGAATCCAGAGAAAGAACTGATAAATAGAAGTATGTGCAGAATAATATGTGTATATACTTATTTATGTCTAATGGTAGCCATCTCTGGGGATGAGGAGATAAGGAAGAAAAAAAGAAAAGGAAATTTACATGATAATTTTGTTGTATATTTGAAAGGAATAGCAAGCTGTGCAGAGTAGATTTGCAGTTTTGTGTACAGTCATTTTTATACTATGTTATGGGAATGCTTGTTTTATTCTATAAATTAAAAATAAAATTTAAAGAAATACAGGCAATCACAAAAATAAAATAAATGAGAACAAAACTTCTTATTCTCTCTACCCTATAGGGTTGTGCGGATCAAGTAAGATAACTGAGGTAAAGTGCTTTGTAAACTACGAAGTACTACATTGATAGAAGAAATTTTCTCTCTCTCTTGTCTTTTTCTGTCCATAGTACCAATGTTTGTCTAGTCTTCAAGGAGGCGAGGAACCTCCCCTTTGACTCCTCTCTTTTCTTTATGATCTATATCTCCTCTGCCTTTGAGTCCTCTTGTTCCTTCCCATGAAAGCTCTTCCAGATAGGTGGTTTCATCTGCATTCCTACTTTGACACAACTCGGTCCAGGCCCCTGGACTATTGATTCGACAGCTGAGCTCTTCCTAGTTTGAACTTCCTGACAACGGTCTCTCCCACCTCACTTCCAATTCAACCCAGATACCACTATCAGACGCATCTTCCTAAAATTGCCCTTTCATTCCATCCCTTGACATCCATCCCTAGTCTACTTGACAGCCAACAGTGGTTCCTTGTTGCCAACCAGATAACGTCCAGAATCCTCTCAATGACATTTGGGGCCCCCTGGAGCAATCTTTCCTTGTTGTTGGTGGTGTTGAATCATTTTTCAGTGGTGTCTACTTGTGACCCCATTTGAAGTTTTCTTGGTAAACGTACTGGAGTGGTTCACCGTTTCCTTCTCCAGCTCATTTTACAAATGAAGAAACTAAGGCAAACATGGTGAAGTGACTTGCCCAGGGTCACATAGTAAGTGTATGAAGCCAGATTTGAACTCAAAAAGATGAGTCTTCATGACTTCAGACATGGCGCTTCCAATTTAATCCAATAAGCATTCATAAAACACCAAACGTGCCTGGCAACTACTAGGTTTTAAGGATCTTTAGGGTTAGGAACTGATTTCCTTAGTATGGAAGACTCTTGGGTAGTATTTTATTTGTATGTTTGATTTACTCACCATATTTTGGGAATAGTTGTCATATATAAAACTAGATATATCTGTGCAAGTATGGTATGGGCCATGTAGGCTGAGTTAGTTACTACTAAGACCCTGCCACGTAGGCCAGGTTAATTTTCCCCTAAAAGGTAGGGAAGTTGTCTTCAAGAATTGATTGGTCAAGGGGACTATGATGTGGCTTTCCTGTGGCCAGCTGCCCACAGAGAGTCAATGACTTTCCCACTTGACAGATTTTCCATTGTCATTTCTGTCAACAAACCCTTCCGATCAGCCATGATTCTATAATGAGATGAGGGAGGCTTTGTCTACCTGAACAAATCCTGTATCTTTGCCGAATATACTTTCTGTGTTATGGATATATAACTTCAGATGGTGTAAGATAAAGCGATAAAGCATTTGTTTAGCACCTACTGCATGCCAGGCACTGGACACGGGTGACTTATTCTGTCCCAATCCCAAATGTGAACCACCAGACTTATCTGAGTCAGGCAAGGTCTACAACAGTGAGCATCAAACCCAGTAGTGGTTGGTGGAGATTGGGCTTAAATTAACCTTGCAAACAAGTACTCGCCCACAGAGAACTCTTACCAGCCAGCCCTTCCCACAGCCTCCACTCAGACAGGACACTCAATCAAATCTTCTTTCTTTTTTTCTCACCTGTCCTGTGCCAGACATCCCTAATTATTAGTGACTCTTAAAACTAGCTATATTGAGTAGGAGTCAAGATTAATTAAGTCCTTCCTTTCCTACGAGGCAGTGTAATGGAGTGGAAAGAGTCTTGAACTGAGAGCAAGAAGACCCAGAGTAAGTCATCTAACTTCTCTGTGGCTTCCTTTCCTAGTCAATAAATGGGTGATCATAGCACCGTGGCATCTTTCTGTACAAGATTATAGATTTCTAGCTGTGTGACCATACATAAATCACTTAAGCTCTTTTAGCCTCTATTTCTCCATCCATAAGATGGAGATAACGATACATAGTCCCTCTATATTTTACAAGGTTGTTATGAGACCCAAATGAGATTATGTATGCAGAGTCAGCTAAGTGACAAAGTGTGGATAAAGCACTGGGCCTGGAGGCAGGAGGAGCTGAGTTCAAATTTGGCTTCAGACACTTTGTAAGTTGTGTGACCTTGGGAAAGTCATTTAACCTCTGTCAACCTCAGTTTCCTCATCTATAAAATGGGGATAATAATAGCACTTACAGGCCAGGGATGTTATAGAGATCAAATTAGATAATGTTTATAAAGCATTTTGCAAATCTTAAAGTGCTATATAAGTAGTCCTCATTATTGTTATTAAAAGTGCTTTGATAGCCTTAAAGCTCTGTATAAATGTAAATGGATGGATTGATAATAATTAATAATTGAAGAACAAATTTGATAATGGATGTGAAAGTGCTTTGGAAATGATAGAGCCATGTTCAAATTTAAAGTGGTATTATTAACAGCAGTACCACTACTGTTGTTCATCCTCTGTTTTCAAAGAGGACCAGTGGCATCATGGGCGATGTGTTGACTTGTGCATAAATCGGATTAGTCGTCAGCCTCACTCTCCCTTCCAGAGTCATAGAAGTCTGGTGGCAGGGCAAAAGTCAAGATGACTGGCTATGGCCCAGGATGCAGTGGATGATCCTGGCATCTTTGATGTTTCGCCATGCTCCAAGCACTCCACAGCATCTGCCTCAGCCGCCTTCATGGCCATTGGAACAAATCATTCTCATCCGACCGCTCTGCCAGAGGAAATCTTTCCATGCATGGGGTAGATCTATCCCTAACTCACCCACAGATCTGAGGCCTGTTGGTTATTCTCAACCTGGTTTAGCCCATCTGCCAAGACAGTTTTACCAGAGTGTGGCCACTGTGCTAGGTAGATACCAACAGTGAATGAGCAGCCCTGAAAAGGGCTAAGCCAAAGGTGCTAGTTCTCCCTGAACACCCCCATACATCTCAAGTACCACTCCAGTACCGTCGCTATAGTAAGCCTGGATTTAGAAAGACCTAAACTCAAACACTTACTAGCTGTGTGATCTTGGACAAGTCACTTAACCTGCCTGCCTCAGTTTCTTCATCTACAAAATGAGGATAATAATGGCACCTACCTCCCAGGATTGTTGTGAGGATTAAATGAGATAATATTTGAAAGGTGCTTAGTACAGTGCCTGGCACATAGTGCTTTGTAAATGCTAGCTGTTATAATGATAATAATTATTACCATGTTCAAATGTAAAAGTGGTATTAGTAATAGTAATAGTAGAAATAATGGTAGTAGTGTGATAACAGTGAGTGGTAGTACTGCCATGACCGGTCTCTTGATTCCCCACACCTGCATCTCCGGACACTGCTAAGAACAAACTCTTTGGGTGAGGTCATTGTGTCCTTGTCAGAGCTGAGTTGAAGAGCCAGCCTGTTTATTCTTGTACATTCTATCATGTAATCGAATCTGCACAATTTCTCAGGTTGCCGCTCACTGTCTTGATAAATATGTCTTCTAGCTAGTCATGATGGTCTTGAGTGTAATAAGTATCTTGTAAGAGAGAAGACAAATTGGCCAAAAGTAAGCTAACTGGTCTGGTCCCCTGGTCTGGGAAGTGCTTTCTGCTGAAAGTTACCAAAAGAAATGGCTTTTATTCTGAACCCCAAAAGAATATCATGCCCCTCAACCACAAACATGTGATGTGTAATAGATATAATTCAACCATCCCCCTCCCAAGTCCTCCCAAAGATAAGACAATGAAATAGTGATAGCCCAGTCAAGGTCATTCTTCAGCTCTCCACAAAGGCAGATATCGTGGTTAACCTTGGAAGATGAAGTTTACCAGATCCTAGATCACATCTATACATTTATACCAAGTGTTTGAACCTGGAGGTCCACAGACCCCCAAGTTGTTGGCAAATAGATTTCATGTGTTCCATGAACTTGGATGTGGAAAAATTACATCTTTATTCTAACTGAAATTCACATTTCCTTCGATGGTGAATTTTTTTAGAAAATTGTGAGAAGAGCTGCATAGACTTCACTATACTGCCACAGGGTCCATGACAGTGTCTGATATAGACCAATTCTTGCTATATGCAGGTCTTCCATGTTAGGTGGTCATCTATATTAGAGATAGTTTTCTATGTTAGATATATTCTATTTGTGATAAATACTCATGTTGGTTTGCTCATCATTTCTGGGAAGAATACTTTGTGGTTGGTTTGCATATATTTATCTGCTGAATAAAAACATAATTTATCTACTTTTAAAAGTACCCATAGTATTTAGCCCCCATTTTATTTCAAAACAGCAGCATTATCCACAAATTTAGTGTAAGGTATATATTGGTGTGCTTTAGATAAATAGCAGATGGTCAAAAGTAAGGTGTGGATTGTATAACCCATATCAAATTGCTTTGATGGAGGGAAGGAAGGAATTTGGAACTCAAAACTTTGAAAAAATTGTTAAAAATAGTTTTTACAGGTAACTGGGAAAAAAATAAAATATTTGAAAAACAAAAGACAAAATGAGGTACTGACTTGGAAAGCTACAGTGGAAGGAATGGACCAACGAACAGGAAATGCTGAGCATTTGAGTTGAAACCGAGATCTCACCATTTGGTGTGGTGGTATATGGAAAGAGGATTAGTTCTAGAGCCAGAGGTACTGGGTTCAAATCCCAGCTCAGATGCTTATTGTGTGACCTTGGGCAGTGTCCCTAGGTTTCAGTGTCCTGGGTGGGGGGGCAGGGAGGAACTGGACTAGATAGCCTTTCAGATCCCTTCTAGATCTAGGTCTGTGACTGAGGACCCTCAGAAACCATCTAGTCCAATCTCCTCATTTTATAGTTGAGGAAAGAGAAACCTAAGGAGGTCAATGACTGGCCCAAGGTCATACAGATAGCAGCTGAGATGGGATTTGAACCCAAGTCTTCTAACTAGGGAGACACTCCTCTTACTCCCCAGCCTCTCTTTCAGCTCTGGATCTCTGATCCTATGATCCAGTCAGTCGAACCCACTGAGCAGATGGAGAATCTGAGGCCCATAGAAGGGGCAGTGACATTCCCCAGTTTACCAGCTGGTTAATAGCCGAGCAGGAAAGAAATTCGGTGATGTTTCCTAAAATTGGCCCTCGATGCAACATCCCAGCCCCCACATCGTGATCAGCTAGGCAAAGTACCGCTATTATGACTTTTGGTATCTCTTTTCCCCTTCATGCCTGATTGGTTTGAACAGTATTTGTTTAAACTTTCATTTTATTGGTGTTTTTGTTGAATGTACAGAATTATTCATGGTTGATTTCAGAGCTCTCCTTGCGACAATTTCTTCCCCATGCGTAAGGTACAAATTATATGTCAGCTCAATTTACCATCAATAAGACGACGCGGCCGGCATTAGCTCTGAGGAGCACTTGGTAAGCCTTTCCCCATTTACGTTTCTGTTCAGGTGTTGGGGAGGAATCTCATTTTGGCTGTAATAATGAATGACACTCAGTTTTTAGAGCATAGCCTTTGTTCCAGGAGCCTCGGTGCCCTCGGGAGCACCCCAATACTGCCGGAAACCTGCCGTGCCTCAGGAGGGAAAGTCAGACAGGTCCGGATCTTAAGACCTAGAAGATATCTTCTGGTCCAATTGGGTTATTTTAAAGATGAAGAAACTGAGTCCCAGGATAGTTAAGGGATTTGTTCACGGTCATGCAAGCAGCAATTACCAGAGGTGGGATTCGAACCTCCAGCCTCTTCCTCTACAGCCTGTCAGTTTGCATCGTAGCCGATGATGCTGTAGTGGTCGACGCTGTGAGCCGATGGGATGGATAGAGAGGAAGTGGGGTAACTTGAAAGAATACTGCAAGGCCCTAGATGAAGCCAAGACGAGGCTGGGAGAACTTAGGGCCAGTTCTTGCTGCCCACATGGAATTCTGGTTTATCAGGAGTCAGATTTTTTTTCATCTTTTAGTCCCCTTCCCTTCTCCTGCTTCACAAAATCATTACAACAGCAAAAAACAAACAAAAAATTTGGGAGGCGAGGGATATATGCAGTCAATAAGCATTTAGTAAATGCCTCTTGTATACCAAACACAGGGCTAAGTGTCAGAGTCAGTGAAACAAATAAGAAATATTCCCTTCCCTGAAGCATCTTACATTCTTCTGAGAGATAATAACCAGGACCCACAGAAGCAAAAACAAAATCTATGGCAAAGGAAATACAAAATGACTTCAGTGGGGCAGGGATATGGGCCCAGTCTTGTGCTTGGTAGATGTTTTAACAGTTGGCTGGGGTTGGGGTAGGCTTGACACACTTTAAAGTTTATTCTGCATTATTACTGTTTTCTCCATCACTTTCTTAAGGGGATAAACAAAACAACAAATCAAGCTGTAATTGGTGGCATTTGCCGATTTCCGAGGTAATATGCTCACTCTCAAAATTTCACAATCATCTAAGTTCAGATACCACACTGGACACTTAAAACTTATGAAATGTAGGATGACTCATTCAACCTCTTTGTGCTTTAGTCAGTTCCTAAGACTTATCTGCTAAGTCAGATATTTTGGGAGCAAGTCATAGATACTTATATTGGGTATGCTGAAACTATCGATCCTTCACTGTTTGCAACCATTAAGAATTACTAGTTATTTTGAAGATGGACTATTTCTATTTGTTAAATAGTTCTCATCTTCTCTAGTTGGTGTCTGATTTTTTGAAAAATGTGTGTAAATACTAAATTTAATAAGTATTATTTAAGCTTTTTTAAATTTAACAACCAACTCCCACAAGCAGTTGCCACCCCTGATGTGGCACTACTGTATGGAAGGTGGCATTTGAGCTGAGCTTTGAAGTAAGTTAGGGGTTCTGAGAGGAAGGAATGCATTCCAGGAATGAGTAACAGCCTGGGCAAAGCTGTCAGGGTAGGAAATGGAATGCCCTAGTCAGAGAGACCCACTTTTGTGAGTTCAAATCCGGCCTCAGACGCTTACTAGCTATGTGACCCTGGGCAAGTCATGTAACTGTTTGCCTCAGTTTCCCCATCTGTAAAATGAGCTGGAGAAGGAAATGGCAAACCACTCCAGTATCTTGGGCAAGAAAACCCCAAACGAGTTCACCAAGAGTTGGATATGACTGAAACAAGTGAACGACGACACATGCGAACAAGGACCAGCAAATGCAGTTATTCTGAATCCTGGTTTCTCCTTTACCCAAGGGCCCTTAACAAGCTCCCCGTAAATATAGTACCAACACAGAGTAATTCAACTGGACATTAAGTAAGCACCTACTGTATGCAGGATACTTTGCAAACTGGGGGAAAATGTTCCCTGTTCCCTTATTTTCAGTTTGGATAGAAAGTCTTCACCTTGACTTATTTTAGACATCCTCCTCTCTCCCCTCCCCCATTTCTTTTGGATTATGATCTGGATCCATGGGAATCTTCAACTAGGGGAAAGCCCATGTATTAAAAACAGAAGCATCTTTTGTAACCAGCCCCATATAGGTATTCAATAAACATTGAATGGGGGCTCAGCTAGGTGGTATAGTGGGTTGAAGATTGGCCCCGGAATCAGGAGGATCTGAGTTCAAATGTGACCTCAGACACCTACTAGCTGTGTGACCCTGGGCAAGTCACTTACCCCAATTGCCTCTAAAAAAACAAACCCTAAAACATTAAATGAATAGAGTTGGATAGCAAAGATTTTGGGAAGAAAGAACATGCAGGGTCAGGAGAGAAGGTGATGGGAGGGAGAGGAGAAGACTAGAAAAAAGAAAAGGCATTTTAACTGGCCCTTCTAGACAATCCCCAAATCACATTAGCCCCAGTAAAGAGCCACCAGGGAACAGTAGCCTTGAAGCCAGGACAGCCGAGCTCTCAAATAATTTACTATATGACCTTAGACAAATTATTTCATCTCTCTGAGACTTACCTTCTCCCTCCACATATTAGAACAGCTATCATCAAAGGTCCCTTGCAACTTAAGCAGTATGCTAAGTAACATCCTTTGTTCTAATGTCCTTCCCACCTCTGACATCTTATGCCATCTATGAAAGACCATGGAACTGGACTTGGAGTCAGCAAAACTTGGGTTCAAATTCTGCCTCTGACACTCAGTCTGTCAATAAACATTCATTAAAAAGCAGTGCATTTGGCATGATTGAATATGTGTAACCTATAACAAATTGCTTATTGTCTCAGGGAGTGGGGAGGTGTGGGACGGAGACAGAAAATTTGGAACTCATCTTTTTGAAAAAAAAAGAAGTTAAAAATTGTCTTTAGGTTTTTTCCCTTTTGTTCTGAGTCTTCTTTCACAATATGACTATTGTGGAAATCTGTTTAATATGATCATATACGTATAGCCTATATCAGATTGCATGTTGTCTTAGGGAAAGGGAAGTGGAGGGAGGGGGAAATTTTAGAACTCAAAATTGTATAAAAGCGAATGTTGAAAACTAAAAATAAATAAATAAAATTTTAAAAATGAAAAAGTAGAAAGCAAGCAGAGAGGAAAAATTGTCTTTATGTGTAATTAGGGAAAATATTTTTTAAAAAGAAAAAAACACATTTATTAAGCACCAACTACACTATGTGTCTGGCATTGTACTGAGTGCTAAAAATACAAAAAGAAAAAAAGAAAGTCCCTGTTCTCAAGGAGGTTACAATCTACTTTTCCCCTCTCTTCTTGCTATTTTTTTTATTTTAAAATATTTATTTATTTTAAGTTTTCAACATTCTCTTTTATACAATTTTGAGTTCTACAATTCCACACCCCACCCCACTCTCCTCTCCCCAAGCCAGCATGCAATCTGATATAGGCTATACATGTATGATCATATTAGACGTATTTCCACCATAGTCAATTACAACACATAAACTGAGGCTAAAAACCAGGGTAACCGGGTGAGGGGGTTGTTGTTTAGTCATCTTTCAGTCTTGGCTGACCCTTTGTGGCAAAGATACTGGAGTGGTTTGCCATTTCCTTCTCCAGCTCATTTGACAGATGAGGAAACTGAGGTAAACAGGGTGAATGGGCACATGGCAAAACCCAGAGGACTGTAGCCAGATAGGGAATGAAGAGAGGGCTGGCCTGGAGCTTCTGGGAAGGTCTCTCCATCTCCAATCAAAAGGAGGAGTCTTAGGGGAAGCTGGTGTTGATGAGGGAGGAAGTTCCAGGACTGAAGTCATCTTTCAGGGTGATGAGGTTCAGTCCATGTGACCATGAGTAAGGTGCCTTCTCCTCTCTTGAAACTCAGTTTCTTCATCTGTGAAATAGGGATAATAATGCAGGCAGTGGTGAGGCTCCAATGAGATAATACATGTACATGTAAAGCTCTTAGCAAATATTAAAAAGCAGTATGTAAATGTCGGCTGTTATTAAATTCCCAGGTCCCTTCCAGTTCGGATATTTTGTAATTCTAAGTTTCTGACTGGGTAGGGAGGGGCACAGGAAACTGTCCTTTATTTGTGAGCGTTCCTGAGTGTCATGGGGACTTCTGATCAAGTGCCAGGAAATCCTGGGGCCCCAAGTCCCCAGTCCCCAGAGCAGACTAATGTTATAACAGCTGGGATGAGCTAAGATGACACAGAGCACAGATGGAAATTATTTCAATTTTGTCTTGGCTTCCTGTGTGGAGGCAGCATGTTATAGTAGCAGAAACAGTACTGATTCTGGAGTCAAAGGACCCGAGTTCAAATGTTACCTCTGATGCTTGTTACTCATGTGACCTTGGGCAAGTCACTTAACTTCCCTGGGCCTCAGTTTCTTTATCCGTAAGATTAAGGGAAGGGTCTTTGAAGTCCCTTCTAGATCTATGGTCCTAGCCCTCTGTTCCTATGTTTACCGTGGACCATTGCTACTGGGTAAGTGGTTGCAAGATTCTTTGTTTTAATGTCCTTCCTACCTCTGACATTTTATGTCATCTGTGAAAGGTCATGTGTTGTTGTTCAGTCATTGTCAGTCATGTTTAACTCTTTGTGTCTCCTTTTAGGGTTTTCTTACTGCAGTGGTTTGCCATTTCCTTCTGCAGCTCATGTTACAGATGAGGAAACTGAGGCAAACAGGGTTAAGTGACTTGCCCAGAACTGGTATTCTATCCACTGAACCACCTTGCTGCCCCCAAAGGCTGAACTTGGAGTCAGCAATACCTGGATTCAGATCCTCCCTTTGATATTTACTGGTCACATCAGTCAATCTGTCAATAAACATTTATTAAGCACCAACTGTGTACAGGCACTATGCTAAACGCTGGGATTTTTTTTTTTTAATGAATACGATATCAGCCTGGAAAGAACCTAAGAAGCCATCCTCTTTATTTTACAAGTTAGGAAACCGAGGCCCAAGAGTACACTATTCATGCAGATAGAAAAAGATCATAGATCGAGCAAGGACAGCCTGATAAGAGAGTCAGCAAGATGACAGGGGTGGGGATGGGGGTGGAACTGCTGCCATATGGCAGGCAGATAAACATATGGAATCTACACTTATACTTGGCTTCCCAGTTTTCTGCCCTCTATTGTGTAGAATGCTTGCCTTTCTCCCCTTTGCCTGTTGCAAATCTTTTAAGGCCAAGCTCAGATTCCTCCTCTTCCACGAAGCCCTCTTGGATTTCTCCAGCCCAAGTGGGACACTTCTTCCTCCAAATTTCCTGGGTTCTCCCTGGTTTTTACCCGCTGCATAGAGACGGCCTTAGAGGAGAAGGGCTGCTAATGTCTCAGTGAGTCTCCTGGCGGTAAGCTGCTCCAAGGCTCAGCTGCCTTGCCTTCACTGGCTGTGCAAACAACCAAGATTTCTCGGAACCACCAAGGCAGACTTTCCTGACCTTTTTTAATTTTGTAGCCTCCTCTGGCAGAGTAGTAAAGCCTATATACATCTTCTCGGAATAACACATTTAAATAATTGAAGGAAATGCTTTATTTCTCTTAGACATTAGTGCAAATAAAGATGCAGTGGTTTTTTTTTCCCCCCATCTGAGTTCTCAGGCACCTTGAAACCTGAAATGATAGCTAGGTAGCACAGTAGAGGGTTGGACCTGCTGGAGTCAGAAGGACCTAGGTTCGACGAATCCAGCCTCAGACGCTAGTTGGCTGATGTCACTCAGACAGCTAGGAGGTTGTGTGACCCTGGGCAAGTCACTTAACCTCTGTGGGCCTCAGTTTCCTTATCTATAAAATGGGGATCATAACAGCACCAGGGTTGCTCTGAGGATCAAATGAGGTAGTATGCAAAGCACTTTACAAACCTGAAAGTGCTCTAGAAATGCTTTCAGCTCAATCGTTTTTCAGTGTCATCCTTCTCTTTGTGACTTTGTTTGGGGTTTTCTTGGCAAAGATTCTGGAGTGGTTTGCCATTTCCTTCTCTAGTTCATTTTACAGATGAGGAAACTGAGGCAAACAGGCTTAAGTGGCTTGCCCAGGGTCATACAGCTAGGAAGTGTCTGAGGCTGGATCAGAACTCAGGTCATCCTGACTCCAGGGCCGATGCTCTATCCATTGAACCACTCAGCTACCTGCTATAAATTATGTTGACTATTATTAATCTATCCACAGACTCATTGGGGGTCTAGAGATCTTAAGTTAAGAATCTCTGACCTAGGACAAGGAGGTGAAGAGGACACAAGAGGAGTATGATCAGGGGACACTGTCTCAAGAGGATCCCTGTTGGGTCTGGGCTCTTGATAGTCCCAGCATGTCCACTTGGGGCTATGGTGGCCAGTACTCCAAGAATATTACTGTGCATTATTTGGGGAGACCAGCCACTTTCTCTGAGCCCCAATAAGAACTGTGAAGTGAGCATAAGGAAGAAACCTATTGGGGCTGGTGGTCACAGGAGGGCAGCGTAGATTCAGAGGTTGGGGCCCCTGGGCCAACGGTTCATGGACTAAGATTAATAGTTGCCCTCCCTTTTGGAAAAACATGTATTATGGTGCTTAGCCAGCACATAGCAGGTGCTAAAAAAAATCTTTCCGGATTTGAATGTGAATTGGGTTTAGGGGGTCCCTAAAGTGCTATGCAGGAGTATGCTAGAGTCAGCTCAAACCAGCTTCTGAAAGCCAGTTGTTACATTTTCAGCATGAGCATTTACTACTTGAAAATAAGTAAATGTTATAAATCAGGGCTTGATTTATTGTTTTGACTTAAGAAAGTGATGGAGAAAATACTAATGCAAATTAAACCAAAAAAAAATGTTTCATGCATATATTTCCTCCTGGAGAACCAGTTGTTAAACATTGACCAACACAGTACTGGATATATGTGTTTCTGGCATACTCCCTGCTGCTTGTGACTCTCTCTGTCTGTGCCTGAGGGAAAGAAAGGACAGTCACAAGACGATGAGGGCCAGGATCAGCCGACCCTTTTTCTTTTTTAAGTTTTATTGATGCCTTTTGTTTTTTATACTAGTCATTTCCTGATGTATTCCCTGCCCACCAATAGACCACTCCTGTGTAAAAAAGAAAAGCAATTTGCTAACCCAATGGATCCAACAACTTTGTCTGACGGTACGTCTGGCATTCCGCTACTTCTTCTCTACTCAGAAGTGTTCCATACTCCTTCCTCTTGAACCAGAATTGGTGGTTGCATGTAATCTGAGTTCAGCCATCTTTTAGTACTGATTTTATCATTATATGTGCCATTCATTTCTGTTATGTATATTAGCCTCCTGGTTCTAATCAATGCCTTTTCCCTGGGAAACTCTTTCTGCCTCATTCTCCTGCCCTAAATGTATCTCAGAGCCAGTGGTCACTCATTGAATGTTGGCTTTGCAGAGATGGGGAAGTCTGATGATTGACAGTTTAATAGAGGAGATAAGGCTTGTACCCTCGATTGCCATAATACAAAACATAATACTTTATAAGGAAAGTGTTAACAAAGAGCTATATACTTCAAGGAAGTACAGATTACTTCCTACTGGGGCTGGGGGTAGGAGGATATCAAGACAGGCTTCAGACTGATATATGCACAGACATATATGACAAATCCCAACTCCCCAGTCATTCCCTACCCCAAGGAAGGAAGAATATTCTTGAATCCTCAAGTCAATCTTCTGAGAGCCCTCAACGATTCTAATGGAGGGAGGAAAGACAGTAGTGTCAGCAGGAGCTTCTGACTGTCTGGGCAGATGTGCCCAGGCCAAGTGCCAGAAGAACTGACCTATAGAAGGAAGGAGGAGCACAGAGGGCATCCAAATCTTGGCCCGCTGTAAGTGAGAAATGTACCAGATTCCATAATATTTCCCATCAATAATGAAAATGCTTCCATGGTGCCAGGAAGGGGTCACTCAAGTCCTTGCTCATCCCTCTAGCCCTTGGCTGCAGGCTGATATGGTAACATTACAGACATCCCTCCTGGGCTCCCCCGGTGCCAACCAATAGGCTAGGCAGTTACCAAGGGAGTAACCAATTAGGTCTCTAGCCTTGTGCTCCTCGCCCCCAACAGAAATGAAGGGGAAGAATTTGACCTCCTGGCAGTGCCAAGCAGGGCAAACTGTCCTAAGAGAGAGTGGGGGGTGGGGTATGGTGGATCAAGGGTTCTTGAAATCTCCTCTAAAATAACATAGAGGACTGGCGAGGCCTTGGCAGACAACCACCCTCCACCTGTTTTCTTTTGCCACCCTCCATCTGTCCTTACTTAAAAGGGAAACATCAACTGTCCATGGTAATTCACAGGTCCCTACCCAACCCTCGGGGGGTTTCATGAGAAAAGTACTATGTGTCTCTGTGAGTGCTGAGTTGTCATAACTGATGCCCATCATGCAGCTATTATAACTGTATTATAACTGCAGTTATTATAACTGATACCCACCCGATTGCCCGGAGACGGCAGAAGCAACAACAATGATAATTCCTCACAGACGTAGAGTACTTTGGTGTTGTTTAAAGCACTTTCCTTTCTGTTATCTTATTGGCTCCTCGAGATAGCTCTGTAAGGAAGCAGAGGGAGTTTCCATTTAGCTCAGCACATTTATTAAGGGTTTATTATATGCAAGGCCTCGTGCTAAGGATACAAAGGTGAAAAATAGCAGAACTGCCAGCCTTCTAGCATCTTACCATGAGAAGCAGCTAAATAATGGGCAGGTTGTGCGGGGGCTGGTCCCCCAGAGACTCGGATTCAAATCCTGCCTCAGACGATTATTAGCTGGGAAGTCACTTGACCTCTGTCTGCCTAAGTTCCCTCAACTATTAAGTGGAAGTAACAACAGAACTTGCTTCCCAGGGTTGTTGGGAAGACCAAATGAAATGATATTTTAAAGGGTTTAACGCAGGTGCCTGGCACCTAGTAGATGCTTAATAAATGCTTATTTCCTTTCTTCCTCCTAAGAAGGACGAATAAGACATAAATGGTAATAAGCATGATTTTAAAGTGGAAAGTAATCCAGCCAAAGAGAGGTCTGGACAACGGATTCCCAACCTGGGGTAGAAGAAGCTTGTCAAGGGGAATACAGGAAGGAGCTTCATCCTAACCGCTGCCTACCTGGTGCGTGTGACTCATTGCCCTGAGACAGCAGCATTTTGATTTGATTTTTACAATTGATTTCCAATCAAAGAAGTTACCAAATGTTTGGCGTCCTCTTAGAGATGCCTATCCTATGCTTACTTGTCTTATGAAAACTTAATCTCTTTAATTTATCTCCTTTCATATTGAACAGGCGGGGTATGAGAAGGTTTATTGAAAGCCAAGGAGTAGGGAAACCAGAAAAGCTTGAGAATCAATCCCTGGTCTAGACAAAGTGCTTTAAGAGGAGGGAAAGGGAAGGGAATAAGCATTTGTATGGTGCCTACTATGTGCCTGGTGCCGTGAGAAGCCCTTTACAAATATTATCTCATTTGATCCCACATACAAAAGACTCCTGGAGGTAGGCGCTTATTATGATTTCTATTTTACAGCTGAGGAAACTGAGGCAAATAGAAATTAAGCGACTTGCCTAGGATCTTCTTAACCCCAGACCTAGCTATCTACTATGCCACCTCCCAAGAAATCAGAGGACATAGAGAACATATTGTTCTGGGGATACAGGGGAGGCTTCTCGTAAGAGGCAGCATCCAAGCTGTACCTTGAAGGATGAGAAAGATTTCAGCAGACAGAGGGTAGGAAAAGAGTGTTCAGCAAGTGGTTCAGTAAGACTGGAACACAGCATGTGTAAAGGGTTACAGGGTCAGACTGGAGAGGCCATAGGTGGAAGGAGGCCATAAATGGCAGACTAAAGGGTTTGAATTTTATCCAACGGACAATTGGGAGCCACTGAAGATTTCTGAATGGGGGAGTAACATGTGTGTTTCTGGAACACCACTTTGGAAGCAGTATGAAGAATGGTCTGAAGGGGAGAGAACCTAAAGGCGGGGAGACTGGTTAGGAAGCTATCACCATGATCCAGGTGACAGGTAAGGAGAGCCTAAACTAGGAATGGGGATAGTAGAAGTAGAGAGGAAACAAGTCATTGGCATCATGAGGCAGCTAGGTGGTGAAGTGGATAGAGCACTGGCCTTGGAGCCAAGAAGACCTGAGTTCAAATGTGACCTTAGATACTTACTAGCTGTGTGACTCTGGGTAAATCATTGAAGCTCAATTGCCTCCAAAAAAGAAGGAAAGAAAGATAATTGTGGGGCAGTAGAGTTTACAGATTGGACTTGGAGAGTGAAGGAGAGGAAAGACTCAAAGGTGACCTTGAGGTTTTAAAGACAGGCAACTCATTGAAGGGTGGCAGCATCAAAGAGAAAAGTGGAGTTGAGTGGAGGAGAAGGCTTGGCGGGGTGCCAATTGGATGAGTTCAGTTCTACATGCATCAAATTTGAGCTGCCAGTGGATTTGGGAGTTATACCCATAGAAGTAATCACCGAAGCTTTGGGAGGCTTTTTAGGAGGGAAGAGAGAAGAGTTGAGAAGAAAGAGCTGACCAAGCTTTTTTTTTTCCAGGTTTAATGTGAACAAAACTGATCATAGGATGTCTTGCCTGAAGAGAGGCCCTAGAGATCATCTAATCCAACTCACTTGTTTTATGTAAGAATAACTGAGGCCCGAGTAAAATTGGGGCGGCTAGGTGGTACAGTGGTTAGAGTGCCAGGCCTGGAGTCAGGAAGACTCATCTTCCTGAGTTCAAATCTGGCCTCAGATCCTTACTAACTGGGTGACCCTGGGCAAGTCACTTAAGCCCGTTTGCCTCAGTTTCCTCATCTGTAAAATGAGCTGGAGAAAGAAAGGGCAAACGACTCTAGTATCTTTGCCAAGAAAACCCCAAATGGGGTCACAAAGAGTTGGACACAATAGAAAATGACTAAACAACAAAGCCAAAATAACCCCAAGTCTGACAGGACATATAATATTTCACATCACAGTCCTCCGATGTCTGCAAGGAAGAGAGGGAGATGTTTCTTTTTCTCTTCTTTGGGAACAAGCTTGATTGTTCGAATTACCTAGAGATGAGTTTACTTTTCAGTCATTTTGTGTGAATAGAAAGACCAAGCTCAGACGCCACCTCCTCCAAGAAGCCTTCCAAGATCCCCTCAAGCCTCTGGGATCTCTCCCTTTTCTGAGCTCTTCCTGCCCTTATTTTTAGTGACCTCAGACCCATGCTGTTTCTTAGTTTGTTGTCTTCCATTACCTAACTTCTCTGATGGGTTAGAATTGCTTCTATCCAATTAGTGCATAAGCTTCTTGAGGCCAGCAAACCTGACATCTTTGCACAAAAGAAGTACACATACAATGTCAAAAATGTTGTAGGTACACGATAAGAGTGTATCAAATAATAATTGTGAATGAATGAAAATTTGCTAAATCCTGAGAGATACAAATAGAAAAAATCCAGACAGGCCTTGCTTGTAAGAAGCCCATGCTCTGTTTGAGGCAATATAGATGAGAGTTCATCTGCAGGGCAGCTGGCCAGGCCCAGGGGTCCTCAGGGTGATTCAGAAGGTCATAAGAAAAGACTACACTCATAAACCCTAAGCAGGCCGTGCCTCAGCCATCAATCTGCATTGATCTGTGTCCATCTGAATCTTAAAGGCTGGGGGTGAGTGAGACTCCAGGTTCTCCAAACCCTCCCCTCTTCCCCAGATGGCCTAGAGATACACGATTATTTTGTTGATGAGTATAAACCCTCAGGAAACAAATGCAGCCGAGCAGGAGCTGTGAGAATAGCTAAGTATCCATTCAGAGAGGAGAAATAAGGCCTTGCTGTCTGGGGAGGAAGTTATTCTGGTGTATATCAAAGCGATTGGAGCTTAGAGATTCTTCTATTCTCAGAGGCTCTTGGAAGAAGGCTCGGACGGCCTTTGAATGAGGCTTGAAAGGGGGCAGTGTTTTCTGCTGGAGAATATATGCCTCCTGCCACTGGCCCAGGGCTCCTGCCTTAGAGATCCCGATCTTGCTGTCCCAAGGTAGTGGGAGCCAGGGAGGCAGCTTTGTGAGAGAGGGAGAAGGGCCCCAATGGGCTTTGCTTCCAAACTATGAATTGTCAGCTAAGACTCCCCGAGAAAAAACTGCCTCTCCCTATGCAGGTCCATAAATGGATAAAACACTGGGCTCGGAGTCAGGAAGACCTGAGTTCAAACTGGGCCTCAGGCACTTACTAGCTGTGTGATCCTGGGCAAGTCGCTTAACCTCTGTCTGCTTCAATTTCCTCATGTGTAAAATAGGGATTATACCAGCACCTACCCTGAAGTATAATTTTTGAGGATCAAATAAGATAATATTTGTAAGGCATTTAGCACATAGTAGGCAATTAGTAAGTGTTTGTTTTCTCCCTCCTTCCTTCCCTGTTGGACTGAAGTTCTGGCCTTTGTATGGAACATGTTGTGAGTTTTTCTTTTTCTCTTTTTTTTTTTGGAGGGGGGAAGGCAGGGCAATTGGTGTTAAGTGACTTGTCCAAGGTCACACAGCTAGTAAGTGTGTCAAGTGTCTGAGACCACATTTGAACTCAGGTCCTCCCGACTCCAGGGCCGGTGCTCTACCACTGCACCACCTAGCTGCCCCTCTTTTTAAAATATAATTCCCTATCCTCAATTAATAAGCATTTATTTCCTCTTTCTTCTATCTCCTCTCTGCCCCCATTGAACAACAAAAGAAAAATCTCATAACCAATCTGCATAGTAAGAGAAGCACCTTTCCTCATTGGCCATGTCCAAAAGCATGTCTCATCCTCCATCTTTAGGCCAGGAGGTGGGTAGTGTGTTTCATCTCTGGTCCTCAGGACTTGTGGTTTATCCATTCCTTGATCAGAGTCCTAAAGTCCTTTAGCGTTGTTTTTCTTTATGACAACGTCATTATATAAATTGTTCTCCTGGTTCTGCTCACTTCACTCCTTGTCGGTTTTTCTAGAGTTCTCAGTGCCCTCTGAAACGGTTGGTTTCGTTATTTGTTATGTCATAATAATAGTTCATTATATTCCTGTATTCTAATTCATTTAGCCATTCCCCAGTAGGTGGGCACTGTCTCAGGTCCCAGCTTTTTCCTACTGTTACGAATTTTCCCAACAGGAAAGTCGGCTAAGCAAGACCCAGGTCTTGTCTGAATGTTCCAGAGGCCTCAGAGCTTCCAAAGGATTTGGGGCTTCATGAGTAAGTAAACTCCCAATCTCAAGGCTGGACATTCTCCACACTTTGCCGGGAAGGAGCAAGTGTCATCCCCAAGAAGCAGTGCTGTGGTTAGCCCTGCATTTGGAAAGGATGGTGAGGCCATGGAGGAAGAAAAAGAGTAGACCTCTTGAATTCTTTTTTGAGACTCCAATACTGTTTAACTCTCTCTTACTGAGTTATGTTGGTGCTGTCCAGGAGGCTTAGCTGAAGAAAGTTCTCCTTTCTGGGGAGCATGGGAATTGAGTTATTAGAGGAGAGAGACAGACAAAGACAGAGACGAAGAGAAACAGGGAGAAATTGAGAGACAGAGAGACAGAGAGAGAGAGGGAGAGAGAATTTCTACCTTCTGATCCTTGCTCCCTCCTCTCACTAATCTGTAACAAATAAAGGAGCTCCAGGTCTCTCTATGGTCCAAAGAAGGGTGCAGAATCATGCAAAATAAGATATACGAAAGTTTCTTTTAAAATAGTAAAGCGCAATAAGAATATTAGGGATTGTTGCTACTATTTATTGACAGTGATTCAGCCATTTCATTCTACAATCATTTATGAAGAGCCTACTATGTTCAAAGGGAGGTGGATTGGCATAATGAACAAAGTAAACAAGCACATATTAGACACCTACTAAGGATTCAAAGTCCCCAAATTTAAAGAGCTCGCAGTCTAATAGGTAGAAACATGCAAATAACTTTGTATAAACAAGATACATGCAGGATCAATAAATTGAGATCATCTTAGAGGGAAGGTACTGGCACCGAGGAGAATTGGAAAGGCTTCTTGTAGAAGGTGGGATTTTAGCCGAGACTTAAAGGAAGCCAGTAGTCCTGATCTATATCTGGCCACTGGACCCAAATGGCTCTGGAGGACAAAGTGAGGCTGGAGACTTTGCTCAGCCCTCCCTCACTTAAATCCAATTCACTTGCAAGTCATGGCATCACCTCCCTGATGTCATGGTATGATTCTACAATGAAGGACAAACAATGACAACGACAAAGGAAGCCAGAGAAGCCAGGAAGTGAAATCAACTAAGCCTGAGTTCCAGTCCATTCTCTGACACATCCAAGCCATGTGACCATGGGCAAATTACTTAATCCCACAGGACACCAGACAACTCTCTAAAACCATATACTGTAGGGGTGCAGAGAGGCTTGAAAATCACAGATCTGGACAAAACCAAAATGTTCAAGGCCCTGGGGCAAGGGAGACAAAAATGAAATGGTCTCTGCCCTCGATTGGATCATTTGTTCTTTTATTCATTCAATGAACATTCATTAAGCACCCATGTTTAGTCTCTGTATTAGGCTGGGGATGCAAAAATGAAAAAATCCACGCCCCACACCCAAAATTTAAACAGTCCCTGCCTTTGAGGAGCTTAATTCTACTGGGGGAAAATTACTTGTAAACAGATAAGTCCACACAAAGTACAGGAAGAGGGGCTGGACCTATAACTTCATCAGCGTGGCAAACAACCTCTACCAACACATGTTACCATCTTCTCTGCAATTTGTAGGCAGAAAGAGGTGCTTAGAGCAGAGGGGTCAAAAACACCGGTGGAAGATGGGCCGCTAGGTGGCACAGTGGATGGAGCACTGGCCCTGGAGTCAGGAGGACCTGAGTTCAAATTCTGCCTCAGACACTTATTAGCTGTGGGCAAGTCACCTAACCTTAATTGCCTCCAAAAACAAAACACTGGTAGAAGGCCCTAGGCGACCCACAATACACCCTAGTGCTGCTGGAACCAGATAAAAATCTAACTGGGAAATACTTAACAAAATACGTAAAAATATGATAGAACATAGATAATGTTAATGTGTGGTTTTCTAAGGGATCCCTCTGTGAGTTTGACATCCCTGGCTTAGAACAACAAGAGGTTAAATGACTCACCCAGGTACAAAGCCATTGGGTGTCAGAAGCAGAATTTGAAGTCCCAGATTCTCCATGGCGCTGGGCCTAGGGTTCTCTGTCTTCTACCTTCCTTTGCTTCAACAACATAAAGTAATTTCCAGAGCTTACATTGGTGAGGTTGGTGATGCAGATGGTGGTGGAAGACTTTGTAGTTTTCTAAAACCTAGAGGATAAAGTTCAAATTTCTTAACCTGGCCTTTAAAGCCCTTCACAGACCCACCAGTACTTTGTCTGGCCTCTCTGTTTTCCAGTGCCATTATTCATCCAAGCCCTCCTTGGTTTTGAGTGGTTGCCACTCCTCTCTTAAACTATTAATTGATTTTCTGTCTCTAGATTGTGGTTACTTTTTCTATATTAGGGTGTTTTCTTTCGCTGCCAAGGTCAGGGTGTTGCTCTCTCTGGCTTTCCTGACTGACATCCTTCCCCCCTTGTAGTCTTTTCAAATAGCAGCAGGCCCTTTCCAGCCCTCCCCACCCCTGCCCTCCCTAATAACCAAGCCATAAAAATGGCATGTTAACAGGGTATATATATATACATAGTGATGGATCACAGTGCAGGCAGGCACTATATACTGCCTCTCATGCCACCCTGCTTTCCATTATCAACCATCTCATAAAGACTCTGTCTCTCTCTCCTTCCCACCTCTCCTCTCCTTTTCTTCCTCTTTCTCCCTCTCTCATCTCTGTCTACCTCTCTCCATCTCTCTCTCACTTCCTCTCTTTCACTCTCTCTCTCTGTCTCTGTATCTCTGTTTCTCTTTCTGTGTCTCCATCTCTTCTCCTTGTGTTGGTCTCTTTCTCTGTCTCTGTATCTCTTTCTGTTTCTCTTTCTGTCTCTGTTCTCTCTGTCTTCCTCCCCCTTCTGTCTGTCTCTGTCTCTCTCTGTGTCTCTGTCTCCCCCTCCACCCCCGTCTCTGTATCTCTGTCTCTCTTTCTGTCTCTGTTATCACTTTCTGTCTCTCTATCTCTTCTCCTTGTGTTGGTCTCTTTCTCTGTCTCTGTGTCTGTCTTTGTCTCTGTTCTCTCTTTCTGTCTCTATCTCCTCTCTCTGTGTCTGTCTCTTTTCTCTGTCTCTGCTTCTTTGTCTTTTTTCCTGACTCTTCTCTGTCTATGTCTCTCTTTCTGCCTCTGTTCTCTCTTTCTGTCTTTATCTCCTCTCTCTGTGTCTGTCTCTTCTCTCTGTCTCTGCTTCTTTGTCTTTTTTCCTGTCTCTCTCTGTTTCTCTGTCTCTGTCTCTCTGTCTATCTCTTTCTGTTTCTGTCTCTGTTCTGTCTCCCCCCTCTTCTGCCTGTCTCTGTCTTTGTCTCTTTCCCCCTCCCTCTCCCCCTCTCCCTCTCCCTCTCCCTCTCTTCCTCTCTCTTTCTGTCTCTCTAACTCTTCTCCTTGTGTTGGTCACTTTCTCTGTCTTTGTGTCTCTCTGCCTTTCTGTCTCTATCTCCTCTCTCTGTGTCTGTCTCTTCTCTCTGTCTCTGCTTCTTTGTCTTTTTTCCTGTCTCTCTGTTTCTCTGTCTATGTCTCTCTGTCTCTGTCTCTATCTCTTCTCTCTACATCTATCTCTATCTCTCTGTCTCTTTTTCTTTCTGTCTATCTCTGCTTCTCTGTCTCTCTCTCTGTCTTTCTGTCTGCCCATCAATCTCCCTACCCTCTTATACTCCAACATTTCCTTACAGAGGGACTATCATGGCATTGTTAACAGGTACATTGTTATAGAAAAATGACTAAACTGAGACCTGGGTGAGAATCTCAGCTCTGTCACTAAATCATTGTGCAACCTTAGACGGGCAGCTGAACCTGGTCAGGAAGACCTGCCTCTGACAGGTACTGGCTTGTGACCCTGGGCTAACTCCTTCTAGTTCCCCAGGAAACTGTATGTATAAATTGCAGAGAAGATGCTGACCTGTGTAGATAGAGGAACTTTTCCTTACCTGGAAATCCTTTCCACCAATGAAGTGACAGAGCCAGTTCAAGGAGTTAAAAAAAAAAGTCTCTCTCTCTTTGGACTTCAGTTTTCTCATTTGTAGAATTTAATTAGATTAGATTAGAGCCAGGTGTCCCCTGGTAAATGTTTAACAACCAGCTCTCTGGGTGGGGGAGGAGGGAGTATGAATGACATGCTTTTAAAGTTTAATCTGTGCATTTTCTCCATCATTTTCTTGTCTAGACAATCAGCAAAATGATAAATCAAACCCTGATATGTAGCGTTTGCAGATTTTCAAGGTATAACTCTCACCCTGAAAATTTAGCTATCTGCTTTTGCAGACAAGCCCTTAAAAGCTGTCTCCAGCACGCTCCTAGATTAGGGTTCAGAATCTTTTTGAAAGAAAGGCTTTATTTTCATTTATAATTAAACTATTGCCTTGAACCCATGGGAGTTTCTAAGGGAATGAAAGTCCAGAACTGTATTTTTATCAGTTCGGCAATTCCTGGAGTGGCAACTCCCTTCCCAGACTTTTATTATTGTTCAGTTGTTTCAGTCGTGTCCGACTCTTTGTGACCCTTTTGAGGCTTTCTTGGCAAAGATACAGGATTGGCTCATTTTACAGATGAGAAAACTGAGGTGAATAGGGTTAAGTGACTTGCCCAGAGTCACACAAGACAGTAAGTCTGGATTTGAACACAGGTCTTCCTAACTCCAAGCCTAGCACTCTATCCATTGTGCCATCTGGCTGCCCTCTTCCCAGATACAGATCAGAAAACTGTTTGAAACCAATAGTTGCCTGGACAAGTTAAGTGACTTGCCTATGGTCACCGTGCTCTATATACTAAGCTGTGACATTCTCCTCCTAACAAATAATATGCACTTAAACACATGTCTATTGAATTCATTGAATTTGCTGGAAGCCTTGAGATCGAACAGTAGCTAGCCCATGTAGTAAATAGATGATTCCCAAGGTTGCTTCTAGCTCTCAAATTCTGTGATCCTGAAAACTTTTAAGCCTCAAATATTTTTTCATATGGGAATGTCCCTGGTTTCCCAGGTCCAGAGAGATCCGTGGATACAGCTGGGAAGAGGAAAACCTAACTGGAGAGCTTGGATTTTTCTGCATGTGGCTTTTAGCATTGGTCCCTGACCTAATGCTGGCCACTCAGCTATCGATTTAGACATGTGCTTTAGGATCAAAGTTGATCTAGGGCTAAAGAAGATGCCCTGCTAAACAAGGCTAATTAGGGTCCATAATGTCCTTTTCTAAAGACTCTTTTCTTCATACCTCTGCCCCAAACCTGAGTGAAAAGATACATTAGATTGTTGTTGCTGTTGAATTGTTTCAGTCATGTTCAAGTTTTTGTGACCCCGTTTGGGGTTTTCTTGACAAAAATACTAGGGTGGCTTACTATTTCCTTCTGCAGCTTACTTTACAGTTGAGGAACTGAGGCAACCAGGGTTAAGTGACTTAAGTGTCTGAGGTCAGAATTGAACTCATGAAGATGAGTCATCCTGATTATAAACCCAGTACTCTATCCACTGCACCATCAGACTATCTAGGCACAATATGTCACCTAATATGATATATTAGACTCTCTAGGCATAATATAGCCCTACTATATTATGCAGGTCTTATACTGGGTACAATAGGCAGGTATCTCTGAAGTCTGGGCCTCACAAAATAGAAGAGCTAGTAGAGATCTGAGAGAATATCTAGTCCAACCTCCTTGTTTTACAAACAGTCCAGAAAGAAGACTGTACCTGCTCAGGGCCATAGCTAGTAAGTGGCAGAGCCAGGACCTTGAACCTTCTTCCGGCTCCAGTGTCAGTGGTGTCTTACCACTATAGTAAGGTGCCTCTCCACTCCAACCCCTCTGGGTAGGGGTGGAGGCCGGAGAGGGACCATGGACAGTGGTACAGGGGGCAGTCCAATCTAAGGTACAGAGACATGGGAGAGTACCTTAGGGGAGAAAAAAAATACCCACCTGAGAAGCAAGTGCCCCTTCCTTCTGGGTTCCCCAAGGCAGAACTTGGTCTTCTGTTCCCATCACTGGCTAATCACGTCTCTGTTGGCTGAGTCCTTATCCTTTTTTAAAGGACTATCCATACTTTACCTGCCCAGAGGAGAGCTTCTGATATATTCTTCTTTCTTGAGCAGGGTTGCATATGGTATAGCCAACAACCAGGGCCCTCTCACCTAGCTCCAACACTCAGCATGATTGTTCCCTCCCTCCCTTAATGATGCCTAGGACATGCCAAACTCAGCCTGGAGTCACTAACGGTACCAGGTCCCCTAGGTCTTGCCTTCAGTGACCGCATCTCTGAGCCTGAAAGTCCCCATGGACCACGCGCATCAAGGTCTGTTTATTTCTTTTAATTATTCCCTCTTAGAGGGACATGTTATTAAAAAGGTTAAGATTGTTACAGCTCAAACGAGGTTCCGTTTTCTAGGGCAAATTCTCCACGCTTCTGTTCCAAGGGAGCTCCCTCTGGAATGGCGCCCGAGCGAGCGTTGGAGTTTCTTCCAGACAACCGTTCTTTCCTAGGGTGAGGGGGAAGAGTGAGAAGCAAAGTCTGCTGAAAAATGACGATGTCATTTGTAATTCATCTTTATGGTCCGATCCCTACTCTCCATTCGGCGACTCAATGCCCATTTCGCAGGCACTATCCTTTGTTCTATTTCTGCTAGGGTCTCTGCCGCTATTACTTTCTCTTAGATATTAATTCCCCACCAAAAAGGAGCGACGGTAATAGAAGAACTTTGAAACCAGGAAAGCCTTCAAGATCTAAAAGAATGAATCTCTAATAGTGGGATTTCAAGAACCATTGACACAGGTTGGTGGTGAAGCTATATTTGGGAAGCAGCTTTATTAAGACCCCTCTAATCACACTTGACACCCAGGACAGTGACATATATATAGGCAGCCTTGGCCTTGCTTTGGAACTTAGGACTAGTCCCTCCAGCTCCCCTGTACTGGGTTTCCTGCCAATCTGACCCATGTAATAGGATCTTTTTGGTCACAGCTGTTCCCTAGGCTCTCTGAAGTTGACTAGAAGGTGCTGGGCCTCTGTGAATGAGGTAAGGAGTGGGGGGCAGGGTTGAAATGGGGGGAAAAAGCACAGCGAGGGAGAAGTTTATTGATCAATATCTGGCGGCCTTGGGGAGAAAGCTTTCCAGGCTGTGGAGTCCTGGAGGTGGGGAGAAGAATGCAAGAGGAACCTTGAAAAAGGATGGTCCCTTTGTTTCCCTCCTGGGAGCTATTCCCTTCTCTAGTGGGTAATCTGAGTGACAGGGTGTGAAATAGCAACAGGGTGGTTTGCTAAGTCCCTGTTAGGCATGCTGCAGATAGAGACACATGTACCCATCCATCTCAGAGTGTGATTCAGGGCACCGAGAAACCGCCTGCCTATCATGGACATCACAAGCTCCCAGGGTTGGGAGAGACCCGAAAGGTCATACAGAATCACAGAATCTCAAGGTTGGAGACTCTGATTCTGGTTTCGGAGACCAGCTAGTACTTAAGTACCCAGAAGACCTTGGGAAAATCTCTAGGTGTCCATTTCATCATCTGTAGATAACAGGGTTAGCCTCAACACCTCTGCAGTCTTTTCTAACTTAGCCTCTACGATCCTATGCTATGAGCTGTTTATCATCATTAATCCTTCCTACAAGGTCAGCTAAGTGGTGCAGGGGGTAAGAGCACTGGGCTTGGAGTCAGGAAGACTCATCTGCCTCAGTTCAAATCCTGCCTTAGATACTTACTGGCTGCGTGACCTTGGCCAAGTCATTTAACCCTGTTCACTTCTCTACAGACCACTCATCTATAAAATGAGGTAGAGAAGGAAATGGCAAACCACTCACATATTCTTGCCCAGAAAATCCCAAATAGGATCACAGAGAGTCAAATATGGCTGACACAACTGTTAACAACAACGATCCTTCTTATAGTAGCAAATAATTTATCAAAAAGCATTTATTAGGCCCTTACTGTATGCCAGGCACTTGTCCAAGGGGCACAAAAATGCAACAGTCTCTGCCCTTGAGAAACTTACATCCCCAACAAATAGTCATCTTGCTAAGCTAGGTCTTTTCCCCCCTACTTCCTCCTACTCTTTCTATACCTCCTCTCAGACACTTATTCATCTAGGCTAGCCTTCTTTCTCCCAGCAAGACCGAGACCAAACTGAAACTATCCAATTTCATTCAATGAGCCTGTATTCTATGTCGCTTTTTTTTTTTTTTTAGGCAATTGGGGTTAAGTAACTTGCCCAGAGTCACACAGCTAGGAAGTGTCTGAGGTAAAATTTGAACTCAGATCCTCCTGATTGAAGGGCCAGTGCTCTATCCACTGCACCACCTAGGTATCTTGCCATGCCAGTTAATAAAGATGGTGTGGCGTAGCGAATATTGAGGAGACCTCCAAGACAGGAAGTCCTGGGTTCAATCCCTGTCTCTGACTCATAGAGGCTGTGCAACATCCCTCCATCTCTCAGTGCCCTGGGAGACTCTCTCAGACTCCAAGTTGCCAAGATGATGCTGATGTGTATTAGTACAAGGGGTTTCCTTAGTTGAGACCCATGGACCTTTGTTGTAAATTCTTCCTGTCTCCATAGGGAAATTCTGCCTGAATCTATGTCCTAATTCCTTTCTGCTATTACTTCTTTCATTCTCTATCCACTCGCTGCAGAGATGGAGAACAGCGGGTTATCATCCTACAGGCCCTGTGCTAAGGCTTCTTAAGGGCCTTTGATCATTAGACAGAGAAAATGTGGATATTCTGTGGGAAATGGAGGAAGAGAGCATTGTTGCAAGATTCCCAAGTGGACTAGGAAGATACAGAGGACATATTCAGCTGTGCAAGAATCTACTTTGACTGTGGAGAGGGTGGGGAAGCTGGGCTAGACCTTGGGGCTTCAGTTAGTCAACAAGCATTTATTAAGTGTTTACTAGGCACTGTCCTAATCACCGGGAATACAAATACAAACAGAAAGAAAGACAGTCCCTACCTTCAAGGACGTCACATTCTAACGGGAGAACCCAACGCTTGAAAGGAAGCTATGAAGGAGTGGGGTGGGGAGGGTGTGGTTTGGTTTGGTGGGTGCATGGCTGGCCTGGGAGCCCTCAGGAAGTGGAGGTTCTGGGAGGAGCCCTCTACCCTCCAATCAGAGGGAGGGGCCCCTGAGCTGTGAGTTCCAGGGTTGAAGTCATCTTCCAGGGTGTGATCGGTGCTGGGATGAAGACATTTCTGGGGCATAGTGAAAGTTTCAAGAGGAAAGAGACCTGTGTTTGATGTAGGGGGGGAAGAAAAGCTTAATACTAAAGATTTGTTGTTGTTTTTAAACTGGACTTGTGATTTCATTGATACAGGACACTCTCCATGATTGGCATCTTTATTCTAGGTCATAGCCTTCGTGAGCTCCCTGATTCACTAAGAGAAGAGGCATAGGGTGTTCAGGGAAGACTAACACTTCTGGTTGTGGGGGCTTGCCGAGCCCTTTTCAGAACTGGTCATCCACCTTTGGGGTCCACCTGTCTCCCGACCCTCACCTGTGGCTCCAAGAAGCTGTAGCATGGCCACGCTCCAGTAGAACCATCTTGGAAGATGGGCTCAACCAGGTCGAGGGTAACCAACAGGCCTTCACACCTGTCAGTGAGTCAGAGGGATGTGTCCCCCAAGCATGTGAAGACTTTCCCCTGTGGAATGGGCACATGAGAACAATTTGTGCCAGTGGCCATGAAGGCAGCTGATGTGGAGCCTTGGTTAGGCATCAAAGATGCCAAGGTCATCTGGTGTATCCCAGGGCCATCATCTTTCATCTTGACTTTTGTCCTGCCATTGGACTTTGACGGCTCAGGAAGAGGGAATGCAGCGGACAGCTCTGTGCCACTCTGCCTCACTTAAATCCAGTTCATGAACAAACCAAGTCATCACCCATTGATGCCACTGGCCATCTGCAAAAACAAAACAAGAGAGGTGACTTGCCTAAGGTCACGTATATAGTGACAGAAGCAGGACACGAACCTTTGACTCTATCCACGACGGCTTTTTTGCGGGGGGAGGGGGTTGGCGTTAAGTGACTTGCCCAGGGTCATACAACTAGTAAGTGTCTGAGGCTGGATTTACACTGAGATCCCCCTGACTCCAGGACTGGCGCTCTATCCACTGCACCACCTAACTGTCCCGATATCCACTATGTCTTGATGCCTCTCAGCAATTATACTCAGTTTCTTTAAGGTTTACAAATCACACAACCTGCAGTGTATTGGAACAGTCATCTAACATTTCTATCTTGTCCTCTTATCCTTATATCTAACACGGTGCTCTGCATCCTGTATGCACTTAGAGAAGGTTCGAGTCATTAGCCCAGGGTCACTAAGTAAGAGTGGAAGTAGAAATTAGAACCCAGGTCTTTGGACTCCAAGATTGGTGTTCTTATTACTACACAAGATTACCTATGATGGAGAAAATGATTTAAAAAAATATACAGGGGAAAAAATTCTTGTTTAGAAGGGATAGCTCACTGGGAGGGAAGAGAGGGGATGGTTACAAGGAGAAATTTAAACAATGCACAAACCAAAACAGTGTCAATAATTTTCTTTAAGTGTAAGGAGAGAAAGGAAACCTGAAGTCTTTGCACCCGAGAGGAAAGAGGAAGTCAAGAAGATTTATCTTTGTCAAAGAAGGTCTGAGCAACTGAGGGGAGAATGGAATGAACTGGGCAGTGCAAGCTCCAGTAGAGAATGCCAATTTGGGAGAAGTCCATTTGGTGAAAGGACAGAGAGTACAGAAAGACCATGAGAAAGTGACCTTCTCACAGGCTACTGGAAACCTGGGTTCAATTCAATTCAAAAATATTTACTGAGCATCTATTACATGGAAGGCACTATGCTGGGTGCATGGGCTATACCAAGCTGAAATAAGAACTTTTGCCACCAGCTCTAGGTGTGCCATTAGCAAGACAATTTACCTCTCTGAGTCTCAACCATCCCATCTGTTAACTGGGGATTATGCTTCCCTCATGGAGTTATAGGGAGGATTAAATGACACCAAATTCAATTCATTCAAAAGCATTTATTAAGTGATTACTATGTGTAAGGCACTGATCTGGACAAAAAACAATCCCTGTCCTCAAGGAACTTACATTCTCCTGGGAGGATACAAGGTAGACATAGATAAACATAAAAGCAATTTCAGGGGCAGTAATAGAGAACACAACTAGGGAAATAAAGAAAAGCTTATTGTACCTGAGCTAACTATCATTAAAAAAAAAGTCGAAAAATACTGATGTAGGACAGCTTGGCTTCCTATACATAATAAAGACAGGATTGGGGCTAGGCTGAAGGACAATACTAAACTCTCTGGGCTTGGCCTTTGTGCTTTATTTTCATGACGAATAGCAAAGAACAGTGGGAGAAGCACTCTTAAAAACCCCCAACAGTGGGTCAGAACTGTACATATCTGAGGTTTCTTTGGCAGCAGCCCTCTTTCCAATAGTTTGAGGGAACAAAATTTTTGTTGTTTAGCTGTTTTCAGTCATGTCTGACTCTAGGTCAGACCCCCTTTGGGGTTTTCTTTGGCAAAGACACGGGAGTGGTTTGCCATTTCCTTCTCCAGATCATTTTACAGATGAGGAAACTGAGGCAAACTGGGTTAAGTGACTCACACAGCTAGTAAGTGTCTGGGGTCACATTTGAACTCAGGTCTTCTCGAATCCAAGCTCCACTGCTCTACCTAGCTTCTCCTTTAACAAGAAAGTTAGACGGAATTTCTAATCCTAAATCAAATAAAGATTTCTGACAGAGAGCCTGCTCTTAGTAAGCAGGAAGTCAAGGTTAAAAATAAATTTAAGCTTACCCTGTGGACACTAGTTATCCTATGGCCAGGACTCTCCTCTTAAAGAAGAATCTCCAAGGCTAATAGACCTTCCTTTAGGAGAGAAAGCCACTTGTGGGTTTTTCCCTAGTCCAGTGGCTGGTTGTGTGAGCACTCTGGTTTTCTAAAAGAGTTGTAGCAAAGGGCCCCCGGGCTTTAAACTAAAAGAGTGACCTCAGAGGCCATCCTTCCTCTTAGAGAAGGAGTAGAACCTTAGCTATGAACTCCAGCTAAAGCTAGGAACTGAAATCAGAGAGTAGCTCCAAAGCTTGTGCCTGGTGGCATTCTATCTGAGAGGCACCACTAAATCAATGGAGAATATACATGACAGAGACTATCCACCACATTCACATGCTTAATACAGACTATACGTCTGGCAGAGAGTGGCAGAACCCAAGAGGGAGCAGACCCAGCAGGAATAGTATTAACATCACTAAAAGATACTGGCAACCTTCCAAGTATCAGAAGTGGTATCACCCTTTCATGGGTGTATATTTGTCACACATGTTCATTCTGTGCATGAGGCTCTGTGCTATATGCTTGGACCACATGCGTTTCCCATATTTATGCTTCTCTATATGTAGTTCTTACATATGTCCACTCTTCCAACTGATGGAGTATATATTTGTGAGAGTGTGTTCTTGGGTGTATGGATAGAATTTTTTTTATCTTTACTCTTCTTACTGTTCTATTTCATTTAAATTCGTTTGAAGACTGCTCTGAAGTGTTTCTGTTTAGTGGCTCGCTAGTAAATGTAAACACATCAGTGGGGGCTTATGATCTATGGTTTTTGAGAAAACATGGACTCAAGAGTACCTTGAAACTGGGGTAGCCTGATCCTAGGAACCTATCAGCATGTGGCTGGGGTACCCCATGGGGAACCTATCAGCATGTGAAACTGGGGTAGCCTGATCCTAGGAACTTATCAGCATGTGGCGGGGGTACCCCATGTGTTACATTATAATTATATGAAATAGCGATTGTCGGTCTTCCATTGTGCAGGAGGTGGGTCAGGGTGGAGGAGAACACTTGATCCCTTTTCAAACTGCCACACAACAAATTGCTTTATTCCCTTAGGTGAGAGAAGGGTAAAGCAGGCTACCCAGTGGAAAAATTCAGGGACTCCTGGTAACATCAGAGAGGTGAGGGAGGGCAGGAAGTTCTGTCTCTGGGACTGTTTCTAGCTTTCACCATTGTCTTATGGGCTTTGTGACCTGGAGAGGGGCAAACAACCCCATCAGCTCCCAAATCCTTCTCCCTTTTCTCTCCCCAGCAAATTTAATTAAAAGTCATTGCCGTCCTTCTGAAGGAAAATGTCTGCCAGGGACACAATTACATTTTAACCAACCAAAGCAGGGCCTGTGCCAATATATTGGCATCGGGTGAGGGCTGTCGTTATTAGTTCTAAGCAAGTAATTTATTCCTGTTATTGTGTTCAAATTACAGGATATTACCTCCTGAGGAATAATTCTGTTATTTGAAATGTAAAGAGAATTTGCCTGGACAACAATAGCTTCTTAAATGAGTGAACAAGGAATGCAGGATGGAAATTTTTTTTAAAATGCCTCTCATGAAACCATCATTCAGTGACATGGAGGTGCAAGATAGAAAATGATTACATTCCTCTGGACTTGTCTCCCCCTCCTCATGACTGCCTCCTTCCCCTACCAAAGAGAAAAACACCCAAACTCTATGAAGGTAAAAGGGGAAATAAAGCCACAAGCAGAGTTGGGCCGGCCCCAAGATTTCAGCAAATCCTAGGAAGAAATAAATGTTTATAACGAAAAGTGTTTTGGACAGCACTGATCCCCACCCCTACCCATGGGGCTCTTCCCATATAACACTCTCTCCCTCCATTCCCCCTCCCTAGTTTGGCAAGCCCTTCTTTTCTCCCATCTTCCCATAGATATCTCCAGGGAGTTAGCAGAATCTAGATTTTCAAGGAAGATATTTAGAATGTTAAATCCATACACTGTCAGAACTGAAAATCTTAGAGATCTAGCTTCATTTTGCAGAGAAGGAAACCAAGACGAAGGGAAGGGAAGGGGCTGCTCAGGGTGTTTTGGAACTAGCTCATACACTCAACACTCGGGAGAGCAGATTAAATTTTCAGTGTGAGCTTTACCCACAGACACTACAAATGAGGGCTTTTCATTTATTATTTTGTCGATTATCTAGACTTAAGAAAATACCCAATTCAGATTAAACTTTAAAGTGTGTACTTTTTTTTTTCCAGACAGCCAGTTGTTAAAACAATTTATCAGCATACCTCTGGACTTGCCTATCAGGGAACCTACTGGACTTTCAAGGTCTCCTCATTTTCAAACCCAGTGTGCTTTCTTTTATTTAATATTTTTATTTTAATATTTAATTTAATTTAATATTTAAAATTTTGTTTTAATGGCTTTCTCCCTTTCCATTATAGCATGCTTCCACATTGGGGACAGTGATCTCTAAGGTTCCTTCTAGGTCTGATATTATATGTGTGACTATAAATCAGGCATACTCAAGAGCGGTAATTGTCTTGGCTTATTAACCACCCTGACCCACTCTCACCTTTGGCTCTCTTGTTCTTTACATCTAGGGGAATAGGAGAAGGGAAGCCCACTCATCTCTATTCTTTCTAGGTAGACTGGAAGGAGTGGTATCTGTATGGAATGACGTCATTCAGTGCCCTCCTCTCATTTTATAGCTGAAGAAAGTGAGAGTCTGAGTGGGGAGGGGTTAAGTGATGCGCCCAAGTTTATGTAATAGGTAGCCAAGATGGAGTTTAAAACCAGTTGCCTTGACCTCAGATTTGGTGCTCTTCCCATGCCACCGTGCAGCACCCTTCAGTCAAGCTGCAGCTAAGTTAACAAGCCAGGTTAAGAGGACAGTCATCCAGACATCAGGTAAAACAGTTGAGAGAATGGGGGTTAAGCAACCCAGTAACTCCAGAATCTGGCATAGGGCCCGGCACATAGTAGGTGCTTAGCAATGCTTGTTAATTGAGTGAGAGATCAGAGTAAGGTTCTGGTGTACGTGAAACAGAAGAGTTGAGTTGATCATCTGATTGTCCATGAACCCATGCATCCATTGATTGGTTAAACAATCAATCAACCAATGAACAAGCATTGATTAAGCACCTTCTATATGCCAATCATTGTGCTAGGAACCCAGGAATACCGAAAAAAAATTGAAATGCTCTCTGCCCTCAAGAAGCTTAGGAGGAGAGACAAAATGGATAGAGACATACTTGAAATAGATATAAGGTGATTGGAGGGAAGGGTGCTAACAAATGAGGAAATCAGGAGACGGCATTATGTAACAGAACGTGGCTCTTGAGCTGAGTCTTAAAAGGAAACTAGAGATTCAGAAAGAAAGTTGTGTAGAAGGAGTATATTATAAACATGAATATAAAGAGCCTGGAGACAGAAAAGAATAGGAAGATTGACAGTTCGACTAGACAGTACGATAAGTGAAGGGGAAAACTGTGTAATAAAGATAGAAAGGCAGGTTGGAGACAATCTGTGAAGGGCTTTAACTGCTAGGTAAATTTCAAAAAGCATTTATTAAGTGTCTACTATTTTCCATGCATTGCACTAGGTGCTGGGGATACTACCTTCAAGGCATTTAGATTCTCTTGGTAGGACACAACAGAGAATCACAGTGTCACAAAATCATAGAATTTAGTGTTGAGTGGGACCTCAGAAGCAATCTAATATAACCTACACACAAAAAGGAACACTACAGCATATCCAGCAAGCCTCTACATCTTAGCCTCTTAATGAGGAGTCTTCTCCCCTCCCCAACTCCCATCCTCCACCAGGGACCTCACACACTCACACCCTTCTTGAAGTAGGCCATTCCATTGCTGGCTAACTCTAATTGTTGGAAAGTTTTTCTGGAATGGCCTTTCCAGAACTAGAACTTCCTCTTCCCAATTTTCATCCATTGCCCCTCTTCCACACAGAGGCCCTTCAAATATTTGGACAGTTTTCCTCCATACCAACTCTTCTCCCATCTCCAGTTCCTTCAAACATTCCTTGAATGGCATAGAATAGAGGCCTTTTATAATTTCGGTTGCTTTCCCCTGAACACTTTTTCAATTTATCAATATCCTTTTTAAACTGAGTATTTCAGAACTGCACACAATATCCCAGATGGTGTCTGACCAGGGCAGAATACAGTGGGACTATCACCTCCCTATGCCAAGAGGTGATGCCTCTATTTGTACTCCAAGGTTTAGAGCTGGAAGGGTCATTAGATGCCATTGAATCCAATCATCTTATTTTATAAATGAAGAAACTGTGGTTTACTTAAGTGACTTACCCAGTGGGAAGTCACATACCTGGAGTCACACAGTGGGAAAGATTCTGAGGTAGCATTTGAACTCAGATTTTCCTGACTCTATAAAGTGCTCTATCCACTGTTTTCAATACCCATGGAAGTAGTTAATTTGAGCTATATGTCTTGAATTCATTAAAGGCAAGAACCTACTGTTCTCTCACTGCTTCCTCTACTTATATTGAGTGTCAATGCCTTATTTTATATCTATCTATCTATCTGTCTGTCTGTCTGTCTATCTATCTAACTATATCGCTTTTGTGCTGTCCTTTCCCATCTAAAGGATATTCTCTTTGGCAGAGAAAGTAAGCAGTTCCACCTTCTCTTTATTGTCTATTAACACTGTCCCACCTGCCTGAGAGAGAGAGAGAGAGAGAGAGAGAGAGAGAGAGAGAGAGAGAGAGCGCCAGCAGCCGTCTGGATAATTGAAGTCCCCAATCGCTACTCCATCAGGCCTCTGTGCCAGGCATGTGATCTGTTTCTCAAGCGCCTCATTTATTTCCTCTTTCCATCCAGGTAGTCTATAATATACTCTGATGACAAAATCGTTTCTGTTTTACCCTCTATTGATCTTCGCCCATATACTCTCCCCACTAGTTCTCCTTCTAGTTCCTGAATTTCCTTCCATCGGTATTTCTTATTAATATGCAATGTTACCCCTTGCCATTTACTTATCTTGGTTATTTTCAATAAAGTGCACCTTTCTGGAGCCCTAGTCCAATCACAGGTTTAATCTCACCAAATTTCTGCAATACCTAGGAGGTCAACTTTGTTTACCTGTATTAGGACCTCAGGTTCATCTTGCTTGCTATTTAAACTTTGGCCATTTTTTGAATAGATATTGAGGCCATGGGTTTTACTGCTGGCTGCTTTTTTGCAGTTTTTTCTCTTGTGAATTTGAGTATTTCAGCTGCTGTTCTTATGTACAACTCACCCACTATTCATGTGCATAGATAAATATAAAACACATGCAAAGCCAATGCAAAGTCATCTGGGGGGATTGAGGTGACTAGCGGCTGGGGGGGATCAGAATCAATCTCTTGTAGGAGGCAGTAGTTGAGCTCAGCCTTGAAAGAAGCTAGGGATTCTAATAGGTAGGGGGAAGGATGTCTGTATTCCATCCCTGCGCAAAGATATGGAAAGGGGAAATGAGATGCCACGTTTGGGGAATGCCACATGTGCCTTAGGACACCAGAACTTGAGGGAGGTAGCTGAGGGTGGTGGAAAAAGCACTAGACCTGAGTGTAAGTCTTGATTTTTGTCCCTTACTAGCTGTGGGATCTTGAGTAAATCATTTAAATTTCTCTGGATTTCTGTTCCTTCCTTTATAAAACTGAGGTGATTGGCCCAAATGATCTCTTAAGTTATCTTTTAGCTCTAACTAGCTGTAATTCTATAACCATCTTCATACCTCGGATCCTCCCTGTTTATTATATAGGCCAAGATATTTTTTTCTTCAAAAAAAATTTTATAGGTATCCTGCATTTTATTGCATTCCACTTTATTGTGCTTCACAGGTATTGTTTTTTACAAATTGAAGGTTTGTGCCAATCCTGCACCAAGCCATTGTAAGGGTGCCATTTTTCCAACAGCATGTGCTCATATTGTGTCTCTGTGTCAGATTTTGGTTATTCTCGCAATATTTCATACTTTTTCATTATTATTATATCTATTATGGTGATCTGTGATCAGTGCTCTTTGATGTCATTACTGTAATTGTTTTGAGGTGTCATGAGCTGTGCCTATATAAGATGGTGAAGTTAATCAATAAATTTTATTTGTTCTAACTATTCCACCAACCAGCTGTTCCACATCTCTCTGTGGGCCTTCCTAATAACCCTACAGTGGACTCTAAATGTTTGAGTGAAAAGAAGAGTCAATTAGTGCACCAACCGTTATTGTTGTCTTATTTTAAGAAATTACCACAGCCACCTCAACCTTCAGCTACCACCACCCTGATCAGTCAGCAGCCATCAACTTCGAGGCAAGGCCCTTCACCAGCACAAAGATTACAATTCACTGAAGGTTCAGATGATACTTAGAACTTTTTTTTTAACAATAAAGTATTTTTTACTTAAGGTATGTACATTGTTTTTTTTTAAGACAATACAATCACACACTTAATAGACTACAGTATAGGGTAAACATAACTTTTATATGCAGTGGGATACCAAAATATTCATGTGACTCACTTTTTTGAGATATTCGCTTTATTGCAATGTTCTGGAACTGAACCCACAATATCTCCCGAGGTATACCTGTATTAAGAAACTTAAGACTCAGGCAGATTTCTAGAGGCTTAAGTGTGAAGTCCAACTGAGAAGGAATAGTCACTCTCCTTGTCCCAGGTTTCTGACTTGTAGGAGGAAATGTGGCAGGGAACAAAGAACAGGGAAATTGTGGACAACCCAATCACTGCTGAATCCTTGCTGAATAGCTTTCCCCCCGCTGTAGCTAAGCAAATGTCTTTTTGTTAACTGGTAGGAGGTTTATTAGGGTATTTTAAAAATTTGTACCCAGACCTTAAGTACCAGACTAGTTTTTTGTCGCTGTGTCTTGGCTACTTCAGCACCTGGGGACCCTCACCCTAAACCAGGCCTCTGTCATTTTGGCTGGCCCCTTTTCTCCATGGATGAGTTCTACCCAGGGCCTCCATTTTGAGGAGGAGTCCAGACCAGCCATCTTAGACTCTCTTCTTGCCTTCACTTCTGGCTTTCTAGACACCAGCACCATGCCCCTAAGTGGATACCTCCCCATCCACCCCCCACCCCCTGTGCTTTTTAGTATCCTTTTGTGTATTGTCTTCCCTGGCTAGATTATAATTTCCTGGACCATCTTTCTTTTTTTCTTGTAGTTGTATCCCCAGAATATCCAGAATCATACTGAGTGCTTAATAAATGCTCGTAGCCTTGCCCTGGTGCTTGTCTTTATGAGACCTGGCTTATCATAGTTTCCATGATTTGACCCAAACTTGCTTTTCTAATCAAGTGAAATCAAGTGAATCAGCATTTCTAGGTTTGAGGCTGGGCTAAGCAGTGGGAATATAAGACAGTCCCTGCTGGCAAGAAGTTTACATTCTAATGGAGGAAGCCAGCATATAAAAGGAAGTTGAAAAAGGAAAGGAGGGTGAAGGTACCCAGTGACAGTGGGGAACAGACAATGGTGGTAGAGAAAGTCCAGAGAATCAAGAGTGTAGCCTGGAGAGGAATTAATACTTACCTTTAACTCTTCTTCAAAAACTTTAAGATAATGACAAACTAGGTTTCCTGCTCACCAATGCTGTCCTGCCCTTCCCTCCTTCAGGGATTTTGCTCATAGCCATTGAGGTCCCCTATACCTAGAATGTATTTTCTTCTCTTAAGCAATATTATGCTTAAGATTCTGCAAGGCAGGCTTCAGCAATATGTGAACTAAGAAGAAGCAGGCTTGGTTTTTGAAGAGGCAGAAGAACTAGAGACCAAATTGGCAACATTCACTGGATTATGGAGAAAGCAAGGGAGTTCCAGAAAAAAATATTTGCTTCTGCTTCATTGACTACACCAAAGTCTTTGACTACGTGAGTCTAAACAAAATGTGGAAAGTCCTCAAAGAAATGGGAGTACCAGACTATCTTACTTGTCTCCCGAGGAAAATGTTTGTGGGTTAAGAAGCAACAGTTAGAACCAAACATGCAACAAGAGATTGGTTTAAGATTGGAAAAGCAGTACAATAAGACTGTATATTGTCATCTTATTTATTTAACTTATATACAGAGTGCATCATTTGAAATGCCAGGCTGGATGAATCAAAACCTGGAATTAAAGTTGCTGGGAGAAATATCAACATTCTCATGTATGCAATACCACTCTGATGGCAGAAAGTGAAGAATTAAGAAGACTTTTTAAATAAATAATTTATTTATTTTGAGTTTTCAACATTCACTTCCATAACATTTGGAGTTTTAAATTTTCTCTTCCTCCTTTTCCTCCCCCCTCCTCAAGATGGCATGCAATCTGATATAGGCTCTACATATACATTCCTGTTAAACATATTTTCACATTGGTGGTGATGTAAATAAGAATTAGAACTAATGAGAAGAACCACAAGAAAGAAGAAATAAAACAAAACAACAAAAGAAAAAGAGAGCAAATAGTATGCTTCTGTCCGGATTCAGACTCTAAAGTTCTTTCTCTGGATGTGGATAGCGTTTTCCACCATGAGTCTTTCGGAGTTATCTTAGATTTTTGCATTTTTGAGAAGAGCTAAGTCTATCAAAGTCAGTCATCACACAATGTAGTTGTTACTGTATACAATGTTCTTCTGGTTCTTCTCTCTTCACTCAGCAACAGTTCATATAAGTCTTTCCAGGTTTTTCTGAAGTCCACCTAGTCGTCATTTCTTATGGAATAATAACATTCCATTACATTCATGTGCTACAACTTGTTCAGCCATTCCCCAATTGATGGATATTCCTTCAATTTCCAATTCTTTGCCACCGCAAAAAAGAGCTGTTGTAAATATTTTTGTACATGTTGGTCCTTTTCCTGTTTTTATGATCTCTTTGGGATACAGATCTTGAAGTGGTATTGCTGGGTCAAAGGGCATGCACACTTTTATAGCCCTTTGGGCTATAAATTGTCTCCCGAATGGTTAGATCAGTTCATAGCTCCACCAACAATGCATTAGTGTTCCAATTTTCCCTCATCTTCAACATTTATCATTTTCCTGTTTTGTTGTATTAGTCAGTCTGATAGATGTGATGTGGTACCTCAGAGTTGTTTTGATTTGCATTTCTCTAATCAATAGTGATTTAGGGCATTTTTTCATATGACTGTAGATATCTTTAATTTCTCCTTCTGAAAACTGCTTTTTCATATCCTTTGACCATTTATCAATTGGAGAATGACTTGTATTCCTATAAACTGACTCAATTCTGTATATATTTTAGAAATACGGCCTTTATCAAAGACACTGGCTATAAAAATTGTTTCCTAGCTTTCTGCTTCCCTTCTAATCTTGGTTGCATTGGCTTTGTTTGTGCAAAAACCTTTTAATTTAATGCAATCGAAATCATCCATTTTGCATTTCATAATGTTCTCTATCTTTTATTTTTCATAAATTCTTCCCTTAAGAAGACTTTTGATGTGGGTTAAAGAGGAGAGTGTAAAAGCTGGCTTGAAGCTTAAAAAAAAAACAACCTAAGATCATGGCAACTGGTCCCCTCACTTGCTGTCAAATAGAGGGAGAAGAAATGGAAACAGTGTCAGATTTTATATTCTTGGTCTCAAAGATCACTACAGGCAGCAACTGTAGCCATGCAATTAAAAGACGCGTATTCCTTAGAAGAAAAACTCTGGCAAATCTAGATAGTATACTAAAAAGAAAAGATATCACCTTGCCAACAAGATGTGCATAGTCAAAGCTATGGTTTTCCAAGAAGCAACACAGGGCACAGATTTGGACTATAAGGAAAGCTGAGTGCCACATAATCGACACTTTGGAACTGTGGCCCCGGAGGGTCCCTGGAACGCCAAGATCAAGTCAGTCAATACTTAAAGAAATTGATTCAGGCTATTCATTGAAAGGTCAAGTACTGAAGCTGAAACTTAAATACTTTCGCCATATGATGAGAACACGAGACTCATTGGAAAAGACCCTGATATTGGGAAACATTGAAGGCAAAAGGAGAAGAGGATGGCAGAGGATGAGATGGATAGATAGTGTCGTGGAAGAGATGAACATGAGCTTGGACAGACTTTGGGAGATGGTGGAGGACAGAAAGGCCTGGCGTGCTACCATCCATGAGGGTCTTGAAGGGTCCAATGAACAACAAACAACAAAGTCCCTTCTCAGCTCACGGAATCATATAGTCACCTGATTAGAAGCAACCTTAAAGGTTATCTAGTTTAAGCCATGCCTGAACAAAGACTCTCTCCCCCCTTCACTCAAATGAGCATGCCCAACAAGTAGTCAGTCATCCAGCCTCTATCAAAATACCTCTGGTGGGAGAGAACTCACTACCTCTATACTATTCCATGTTGGGGTGACTGTAACTGCTAAGAAATTTTTCCTTACATTAGTCTGTAATCTACTTCTTTACATATTCCCGCCCAGTGTTCCTGTTGTGCCCACTGGAGCAAGAAGAATAAATCTAATCCCTTTTCCACATGAAAGCCTCTCAGATACTTGAAGAACAAGTATGCTTTCCCTCCCCCCCAAGTCTTCTCTACTTCCAGGGAAACATTCCCAAATCTTTCCATTTATCCTGGTATAGGTCCCTCACCATTCTAGCTTCCCTGGATAGGATGCTCCTCAGCTTTCAACGACTCATCTAGGATGTAAAACCCAGAAACTGACCGCAATATTCCAAATGTGCTCTGACTAGGGCAGAACACAACAGGTGAGACTATCCCCCCATCCCTGGAGGTTATCCGTGCCTTCCTTAAAACAATCTGAGGTTGCAGTAGTTTTTTGGATACATATATTGCACTGCTGAGACACTGACCTTGCAGCATTTGTTTCAGACAGTTATATTTATCCACCTCCTTCACTAGGCCTCCCACCACATTATACTTTTAATCATATGTTGACTTTGTGTATGTTTTGCATTTACTTACTTCTGTATATGTTGTTCTCCTAAGATCATATGATCTTAAAATAGAGCACACGGCCAAACACAGATGCATGGGAACGCTTATTCAGAGACCACCTTTTAAGTCGACTTCAGACATGGCTACTCTTTGAGCCTGGACGTTCAACTGGTGTTGCTGTTGCTGAGTGGTGTTCATCTCTTCATGACCCCATTTGGGTTTTTTTTTTTCTTGGCAAAGATAACGGAGTAGTTTGCCATTTCTTTCTCCAGCTCATTTTACAGATGAGGAAACTGAGCCAAAGAGGGTGAAGTGACTCACCCAGGGTCACACAGTTAATAAATGTCTGAGGTCAAATTTGAACTCAGGTCTTCCTGGCTGCAGGCCCGGCACTCTATCCACTGTTCCACCTAGCTGCCACTTAATGGTCTATCCCATATCTCTCCATCTTCCTAAGAATAAAGACAAAATGCTTGGGCAAAATCGAAGTGGATCAGCATTGTCCTGATACTTCCGTTTAGTAACTTTGTCAAAGAAAAAATGAGGTTAATACTATCCCGCTCTTGATGAAGGCTTGCTGACTCTTTGGGATGGTTTCTTCCTTTCTTGGGGGTGCTTAAATATCCTTTTAAAAACACATTATAGATAAATGTTGGAGAAGATGTGGGAAAATTGGTGGAGTTATGAACTGATCCAACCATTCTGGAGAGCAATTTGGAACTATGCCCAAAGGGCTATAAAAATGTGTCTACCCTTTGACCCAGCAATAACGCTTCTAGGGCTATATCCCAAAGAGATCATAAAAATGGGAAAAGGACACACATGTACAAAAATATTTACAGCGGCTCTTTTTGGAAATTGAGAGGATGCCCATCAACTGGAGAATGGCTGAACAAGTTGTGGTACATGAATATAATGGAATACTATTGTTCCATAAGAAATGATGAGCAGGTGGATTTCAGAAAAAAAAAACTTGGAAAGACTTACATGAACTGAACTGATGCTGAATGAAGTGAGCAGAACCAGGAGAACACTGCACACAGTAACGGCCACAGTGTGTCGGATGATGGATGTTGATAGACTTAGCTTTTCTCAGCAATGCAACAATCTAAGACAATTCCAAAGTCTCATGATAGAAAATGCTATCAAAGCACACTATTTTTTTTTCTCTCTCTTTTTTAAATTTTTTCTTTGGTTTTTCTCTTTTGTTCTGATTCTTCTTTCACAACATGACTAGTGTGCAAATACATTTGATTGTACCTGTATAGCCTGTATCAGACTGTTTGTCATCTTGGGGAGAGGAAAGCAGAGGGAGGAAGAAAATTTTAGAACTCAAAATCTTTCAAGAGTGAAGGCTGAAAACTAAAAATAAATAAATAATTTTAATTAAAAAACAAACCCCCAAAAAGCACATTATAGAATTGTGCTAGGAAGATGAGTCGAGCTAACTGGCCTATAATTTGAATATTCCATTCCTTCTTCTTTTTTTTTTTTTAAGAAAACTGGCACATTTCCTGTCTCCAATCCTTTAGGCACCTCTCCCATTCTTCATGGTCTTTCAAAGATTCCTGACAGTGGCTCAATGATTATATAACACATATTTGTACTTTCAATGACCAAGGATGTAGTTCATTTGGGCCTGGTGAGTTGAACTTGTTAAGGGCAGGTTGGTGATCTCTTACTGTCTTTACTACTTATCTAGAATTTCAGCTCCCTAATAGTTGTTTCTGTTTTGTCCTTCCAGGCTAAAAAGCTCATTCTCCTTTGCAGCAAAAAACAAAAACAAAAACAAAACCAGAAACAAAAAGAGACTGAAGCAGTTTACCATTATTGTCTCATCCACTTCAGCTACAGTCTTTTTCCATTTTTTTGATGTTCTTTTTTTCTCCCATATAGATTAAAAAATTTGTTTATTATTGTCCTTAGCATTTTTCACTAGACTCAGCTCCTTCTGAACTTTAGCACTCTTGAGCATTTTTTACAGGGCCCTTGCTGCTATCTTCTGTATAAGACTTTTCAAAACCTAAGTTGATTTGTTGTCAAGTCCTCTGTACATCCTCGACTGTCTCATCAGACAACTTCAATTTTTTCTTCTTTATCAGAATTGATTCTCTTTGTGACTTAAGAATTTTATTCTTGAGTGTTTCTTATTCTTCCTCAACTCACTTTCCTTATGGCATTTTAGTTTATAGGACCCTACCTATTCTTCTTCTGAATCCTTTGAAATCTGTTATAGGTGTCAGACTATGCCTTGTTTTTCTCTCCTTCCCAATCATATATTCTAAGCTGGTAACTTCCCCCCTAAGGTTCCCACTATCATCATTGTCAGTAAGCATTTATTAAGTGCTCGCTATATGTCAAATGCTATGCTAATCACTAGGGATAGAAAGAAGGACAAAATATATCACTGACCTCATGGAGTTCACATTTAAGAAGGAAGACAACATGCAAATAACTATGTACATAAGACATAACCTATATATAATGTAAACAGGAAGAGACTTGGGAAAGGACTAGCAGGAAGGGCAAGAGGATGGAGAGGCCTGTTGCAGAAGGTGAGATTCGAACTGAGTCTTGGCGGTAGTGTAGAATGCCAAAAGGCAGAGGTTAGGAGGGAAGGTATTCCAGACAAGGGGGAGAGCCAGTGAAAAAAGGCACAGTCAGGAGATGATGTGTTATGTTTGAGGAATAGAAAAAATATCATAAGGTACATAGAAGGCAGTAAAGTAGAAGACTAGAAAGGTAAGGAGGAACCAGGTTTTTTGAGCTTTAATAGCCAAACAGATGATTTTATTTCTACCTCAAGCAGCTGGTTCCTCCTGGTTAGTGAGAATCAAATTCCAGAATATTATTTCCCCTCGTTAGTTACTCCACTCAAATCATCATTAAGACAAACCAAGAAGTCAATAGCTGCTCTGCTTTTTTAAAAGAGAACAACAAATATCTGGATAGTTGAAGTACCCCATCATTACTATAAATTACTATGCTAAGCTTCTGATCTCTTTCCCAAACTTTTCACCTCTTTCTTCTTTCTGTTCAGGTGGTCTGTAGTACACTCTGATGACAATATTGCTTCTTCCCATCTTATTCCTTTTGAATATGGTATATCCTTAGGTAACTAGGTGATAAAGTCCCGGAGTCAAATCACATCGCTGATCCTGGACAAGTCACTTAAACCTCTGTTTGCCTCAGTTTCCTCAACTATAAAATGGGGACAATAGTGTCACTTACCTTGCAAGTTTATTGTGAGGATTGAATGAAGTAATATTTGGAAAGTGTTTAACATGTAGTAGGCTGTTCCCTTGCCTTCCTCCTTTCAGCACCATACCAGTCAGGGGTCCCAACCTACTAAGTCTTAACTGATATCAGTGAGATCCTGCATTAGGATCTCTGGTTCATCTTGCTTGTTCTCCATATATTGTGTATTTTATGTATAGACATTTGAGGCCAGGTGTTTTATTGTCAAATCCTTTTTAAACATTTTCTCTTGTGAATTTCTGGACCTCTCTATTCCTATTCCTTTTTCTATTTTATAGTTATTCTCCATCTATAGTATTCAATCTTGATGAATATACATAATTCTCCCTCTTCCCTTTTCTTTTTAATTTAAATACCTTTTGATTAGATTTCAAATACTGAGGCAAAACCAATTTGATCAGTCATTGTTAAGTGTACATTCCTGGACACAAGCCTGTCATTATTGTATTTGAGGCCATGGTCCAGAAATGCAAATTTCATTTGCAGACATTATCTTTTCACTTCCCAACAGCTGAATCCCTGAATCCCATCTTTCAAAGGTCAGCTCCAGTGTCATCTTCTCAATGACACCATCCATGTTCTCCTGGAAGAAGTTTGCTTTGGTCCTCCAAAGGATTGGAGTCATTCCTCTCTTGTGCCCTTATATTATCCTGTTTTGTACCATGCTATTTTAATGCATGTCTTACCTCCTCGATGCAAATGTAGTCTCTTTGAGGACAGGAACTAAGTTTTGCCTAGCAGGTATGGGCTGAATAATTGTTTACTGAAATCAGTTGCAAATACCTCCAAAACCAGACTAAGATTTAGGCCACTGGTAGGTTAATGCAGACTCTCAAGCAAATGATACAGTATACTTTCTCAACATATACACACACACACAAATACATATATACATATACACACATACATACATAGAGACATATGTATATGTATGTGTGTTGTCATAAGGGAAGGGGTTTGCTTCTTGGGAGAAAGTGGGTCTTGAAAACATATACACATAATTACTTGTGTATGAGCCTCAGGCCTTTAAAGTATTTGCTCTAGAAAAATCTCCTTTTCATCCAAAAAGGCTTCCTCCTTGAGCCACAACCCATATGCTAACAGATGGAATACCCCAGACCACAGGCTCCTTGGACCATTCCCCTAATTTCAGAGTCTGGAGGGTAGGTTCTGCACAGGCTAATAATAAACTTTAACTCTTTAATTTTCTTTCCTTTGGCCCTTGGTCACCACAAAAACTGAACTCTTCCTTCATCCCTTCCTTATACTCTCTGGGACTCAGCTCCTTTGGGTAGAAGATACTTCCACTTATACATTCAGGGGTCATTTTCCTTTATATAAATGAGGAACTAGCAATGGTCCTGATTCTTCTCTACTTTGCAATGAGCAAAGGTGGGGGTTGAGGGTTTCTCCTTCTAACTGATCATAGTTGAAGATGTTGGTGGAGAGGAAAAACGTACATAGAACGAGAAGAAGAGAGGAGAAAGAGTACAGTGAGAAAAGCCTGTTTGGAAAGGTGGCTTTAAAAAAAAAATCTTTTCGGGTTTGTTTTTGGACTTTGAGCTGCCAGCGGAAGATTGAGACCGGGGTGGGAGGGGACAACGAGAGGGAATCTTTCAAAGTAGTAGCCATGGGAAATGTTTTTATTTTCTGCTTGAAAGAAAATGTCAGAGAATAAAAACCTAGAGGGAGGAGGAGCGTGTGTGAAACACGCTTCTTTCCAAAGACTGTCAGAGACACCGAAGAAGGTGAGAACTAGTTTACCTCGCCTTTTCTCTCTTCTGTCTCTCCTCCCCACCAGTGATCCCCCTCCCCTCTCCCCACAATGAGAATCCTTTGATTTTATGATCCTCGTAGGAAAAAAGATATATACAGGACAGCGTAGGGTGTGTCTTTGTATTCTATGGTGAAATACCATACCTGAAAAGACAAATGTGGTGTGTCATAGCCCTGGGATCAGAACATTTCTGGAAATGGGAAATGAAATGTGCTTGACCTCATTCCCGAAAAATACCTTTCCTTCCAATACCCCAGGATCACTGGGATCCCACACACCGCATCCCACCAGATCCTGGCCTAAGTAGCTTAGTTTTGACCCCAGTGAGGCTTAGTCTTGCCCCAGCTTTTTTTTTTTTCCCCCTAGTCTTTTGCTTCGGAGCTACCTTCGTATTTATTACGATGGCTTTCCTTTAATGAGGCAGACACATCTCCTTGTTAACTGAATGATTCAGTAAGTCCCGGGGCTTTACGAAACCCATTTGGTTAGAGGTGTGGAAGAAACCTTCGGCCCTTGAATTCTCAGAGTGATGTACCCAGGTGGAAGGAGTGGGGCGGAGGATGGGGTGTGTGGCATCATTGTTGCAGGGTTTAGTTTGTGTTGGCTGGGGCTGTCTCCCTAATTAGATTGTAAGCTTTTCCAGGGCAGGCTCCCAGTCCACGGAAAAGAAGGGAGCTTCCTAAGTTGTTACTTTTATACGCTGGGGAGTGGGAAAGGTGGTGAATTTTTAAGTGTTGATGGCTCGGGAAAAGCCCTAGGCCTCGGGTTGGAGGTCATACGATCACAGATCTACAATTAGAAAGGAACTCGGAAACCATCTAGTGCAGCCCTTCGCTTTACAGATGAGGAAACTGAGGTTTCGAACTGCTTACGGTAACACCGGTAGTAAGCACTGAAGGTGGTATTTGAACCCAGGTCCTTTGAATTGACAATCCATGCACTTTCTTTCAACACTGGCCTTGAGTAGTTAGTTCCCAGCGCTTTTGCGGGAGACAGCGGGGTGCGAGCAGAGAGCGCAGTAGGGCTAAGGGCTGCGGGTGTAGTAATCAGAGCTAGTTCCCGCCGTCACTTTCCTCAGCCCCCGGCCCAGCCTAGCCTTGCTCAGCTTAATAGCACAGCAGGGGCTGAGGGCAGGACTCCGGCGGCGCGTTCTGACACTCAAGCAAAGGTTACGCTGATTGGCATCTCACGCGGAGTCAAAGGCTCGGCCGAGTTTGGCGAGAGGCCTTTAAGGTCACCCCCTCTCCCCCGCCCCTGCCCTCTCCCCCCCTCAGCCCAGCCTCCGAGAGGCCAGAGCAAGGCTTGTCCAGGGCTCAGAAAGCTAAACAGAGCTCGCCAGGGGAATGTTTAGGATGTCCTGGGTGCGGGCAGAACTGAGCCGGACTGAGATTCTTCCTCGCCCCCCGCCCCCCTCCAGTTGGGGTGGGACTGCCTGGTAGAGGCGCCGGAATAGGCGGTCAAAGGCTGCAGAAGCTCTTGGGCGCCTATGGGGTTAGGGGGTGGGGTGGGGTGTCATGAAGGGTCTCTCTCAGCTGTCCAAAGCCTGGGATGGTTGGTGGGCTCCGCCGGCATTCTTGGAGCGCCGGACTTGCTGGGATCCCGGGCGCAGGGTACACAGAGACAGGAAAATCGCAGCTATTAATACATTCGGGCCTGATCCCTGGCGGCCCCCAAGGAGAAGAAGCGCCCCAGCAGCTCCTTCCAGGTTTGGCCGCTGCAGCTATTTCAAGGTTGGAACCCGCAGCGCGCACTCCGCACTACCGACCCGAGGTTGGCGGAGAACAAGCGAGAGGTAGTAGCGGTGGCCCGGACCGCAGCAGGCTTTAAGCATCGGGAGGAATCCGAACAAGGGCCGGCGCCAACGCCCCGCTGCCTCCCCCACCTCTCCAGGAGGGTCAAATGCCTTCCACTTTGGCTTCCCTCTAGCCTACAGCTAGCAGGGAAGAACCTTTTCAAAACATACCACGCAATGCACACATACATCTACAAATACAACCCTCCCTACTCACACATTTGAGCCCCCCCCCATAAATATACATATGTGTATACCCTCAAACACACACCTGGCTACAGTTTTTCTTTCAAGATTGGAGGGGGGAGGGGCGGAGAGATTAGATAGGACTTTCAGGGTCTAGTCTTTCTTAATACTTTTCGGCTCCCCGCACCCCTCTATACAGGGTTAGAAATGCAAGTTGCTTAAGGTTGCCGGGAGCCCTTCAGCCAAGCGAGTCTCTGGGGAACCGGGCCGCCTAGCTGATTTATTGGCGGTTTATTTGGAGAAACGCTATCTTCGATTCTGTGTAAAAATGTGTGTACTGGAATGTAACCTTGGGCTGAAAACTGCAGAGATTTTTTTTTTTTAAGGAGTGGGGGAGAAGAGAGGAGGAAGTTATTTCTCCTTTGGATTCCAAATCTGGGTTCTCCAGTTTCTTGAGGGTTCTGGTTTAAATAGTAGTGGTTTAAGACACAGATAGAGGCAGCCAACTTCTGAATTCCTTTCTCTCTGACACCCGCTGAGCAAGTCCTGTAAGATCTTGTCCAGCAGCCTTTAAATCCCTGTCCTTTTAGCACAAACAGGCAGCAAGAAAAAATGTAATTTTAAAAATGTACTCATAACGATGGGAAATGTGGCTTAAAGCAGATGCCAGATCCATAGAGACTGGTTTCTGTGGCAGAGACACCTGGGAGAACTTCGCTTAATTCATTGATGAGGGTTTCTGAAAGCACCAGGCCCAATGCACCCTGGACATCTGTCAGTCAGTGTATCTTGATGGCCCATCTGTGAGTTGCTGAATGATTACTTTTCCTAGACTTTTTTTTTTTTTTTGAAACGTTTAGATTTCAGCCTTATGGCTTTATCAGTGACTAATGGTGTTTGCTGTTTTAAAAAAGGGAGGGGGCAGAAGGGAAATGTCTTCCCTCACCTCTGAAAAGTACTGAAAAAAAATCACGAGAAACTAAGGAAAAGAAGATAAGAAAGTATTTTGCTGTCCCCAGAATGCCAGTATCTTGAGTTTTTAATGTAGAGGTCACAAAATGTAATGGTATTTTCCCCCCAATTGGTAGGCAGAGTAATGTAAAATGATTCGTGATGGAATTAATTAAGGGGAAATAAGCTCCCTCTGGATTTATACACTAGGTTCCCTAGGTTCAGCTGACTACATGTTGATGTTTATCTACCTATATATCCAGGGAAAGAACTGAGAAGAGATAGAAGTCTATATCTTCGTCCATGAGCTAGGCTTTAGAATCAATGGGGTGTTTTCTCAGACTTCCATATTTACAGAATTATAAATATTCATGGTGAATTACAACTCTGGCAGCAAGGAATACAGCCCCAGGGCTTTGGGGCATCCAAAAGATGGATATAGGAAGATTTTCAAGAGAGGCAGAAATCTGAAAGTTCTCAGGCAATACCTCTCTAGTGAGATACAGGTCTTGGACCAGCTGTAGCCTCAGTTCTATATGCCAACTGGTGTGACTTTGGAATATGGCTGTTACCATCCTTGGTTTGGCTTTTTGAAGTTTACTGTACCAACCTAAAGAACCCTACTGCCTGCTTTAGTGGACCCCAAGCTCGATGTGAGTGGGAAATAGGGCATCTGTGGGGTGAATGAGTCAGCAGTCATAGAAAGGGGAGATTAGTCAATTGCATTTTGAAGATTTTTAACAAGGTATTTATGAGAGAATTTTCTAACCTCTTTCCTTTTTATCGGTTCTGAGGTTAAGTATTAGTGAACAAAACCAAAGGATATGAGCTAAGTTAAGAACTAGGCAAGAGTGGCAAACATCAGGTGAAGACACCCCAGACAAAAGGTGTAACTATCTCACAAGTCAAAGACATCCTCCTTGTTCCACTCCAAACCCCAACTTTTTTGGGGGGTGACCTCCTCTTCTATTGTATTCCCCAATCCTGAATGAACTCAATCTTTCCCTCTACTCTCCTGTCTGGCTGGATAGAGGTAAGGATAGGTTCAGAAGTGGACGCTTTTGGATCTGGTAATTCTTATAACCCTCTCCCTTCCAGTATTTTCGGGGCAACTAGCTTGTGCAGTCTACTGCTGCTTCTTTTGGCTTTTAGCTCAGCTCTCAACGCCAGCTGCGAACCCATATAGATGCGGCACTGACCCCAAAGCGCCTGGGTCCTCTCTCCTTGATTGTGCAGCTGCCCCAAACCTTCCTCCTCCTTTCTGGGACAGCTTCAGGCCCCAACGAGGAAGTGATTGAGCCAGCGCCTGAGCCAGCCCGAGGTTCTGAGGCCGATTCCCGAGACTCCAGTCTCTCCTTGGGGTCCTGTGGGGCCTCGATGCAGACGAGATCGCCTTGACCGTGGGCTCAGAAGGTAGACCACACAGAGGACAGTCACTGAGTGTGCAGTTTCCTTCAATGCAGTCTCTCCAGCTTCTTGGCCTCCCTGGTAGGCTTTAACCCCGGACTTTACGCCTTACGCCTTCGGATTCTACCTCACAACGAATGAGTGCCGCTGTCAAAGCTTCCTAACCTCCCTCAGCTCAGTACGGATGGGGGACCTACAGCCTTAGAGAGTTTCTTGGGTTGGAATGGAAAGTGTCCGGGGGAAGGAGGAATCCATTTGTTTGCTCTCCTCTCCTGTAGAAGCGTTGGGGCTACCGAATTCGGAGCGGCCTGGGCTTATCCACTAAACCCCAGCCAGTCCTGACCACGAAACCACCCCGGGCCCCAAACCCTATTCACCTGGATTTCTCTTCGAGCAGATCTTTTCCTCTTGCATAGGGCATGTAAACTAGGGTAGCTGCAGCGGGATCCGGCTAGCCAGAGGGTTTTGAGTCGGGAGGTGGAAGGGGTGACCGATTTCTGGCTAAGAAAAGTTATCCCCTCTCACAAGAGCGGAAGAACTTGGGCTCCGTGCCCTAGTCACTGGGTGTCGGATTGAGCCGGGAGAAGCTACTTAAGCTCAGAACCAAGGACCAACTACCGAGCCCTAGGGACTGGGGGTAGCCGTATCTGAGAACAGTCTGGATGGACACAGTGGGTGCTGAGGCACGGAACCTGGAGAGCAAACTCATCTCCACCCTCGGTCTAGACAGATCACTGGCTCCAGTGGCCCAGATCCCGAATTCCCTCTCCCTTAGTCCATCCCACTCCTATCCCAAACCGCTAAGAAACTCAAGCCGCTCGGGCTTGATCCAAGATGTCCCACTTGGGGAGCGAATTCTGTTTTCCCTACCCCCTCCCACCCGCGATACTGGCGGACAGTTTTGGGGAGAGGGCAAGTAGTGAGCAGAAGGTGCCTTGGGGGAGAAGTAGAAGATGTCCACTAGTTCCAGACAAGTTGAGTATGGGGAGAGAGCTAGAAGGGAGAGAAACTCGGAGAAGCTAACATAAGATTTATGGCTGAAACTGTCCTCCCTCGGCGAGGAGTCTTTAATTCCTTTCCAATCAAAACAGAGTTGAGTGTAAGACCCGGCCGGGCGTTGGGATGGGGGCTGCAGCCTTGCCTCACGCCAGATCCTTTCAAAAGACAAACGCAGGGGGGAGGAACCCAACGACCCCCGAAACCGCTTGCCCCCCCCCCCTTAAGCTGAACCCACCCAGAGTAACGCGGTGCTCTCCTCCCCGCGGACCCATTTTCACTTTGCCGCGGGGACCGCGGGAGGGGCGCAGGCGTTGGCTCCGCTTCTCCGGGTCTTCCCTAGGAGCAAAAGGTAGAGAGAACTGGAGCCTGCAGCTCGGGCTTAGTAGCTAGTCACCGCTAAGTAGTCTCGGGACTCCATCGGAGGCCCCTAAGGCCTCGCTTCGGTCAATCCCAGAATAAACAAGGCAAGCTGGGAAGCCAGGGGTACTTTGGACCTCCTGGTTTTAAAGGGCTGGAGGAGTGGGGGTGGGGTGGGGTGGGGAAAGCAAAAAAAAAAAAATCCCTAAACAAGCAAAACAACACAGTGTGTGTATGTGTGTTGTCCAGGGCAGAAACCTGGAAAAACCCAGACTTAGTCTTGGAATCAAATTCTCAGTTTTATAACTACCCAAACCTTTTGATTCTCTACTTAAATGCTTTCCTTTATCGGGATACAACCTTTAGGTGAGGACTCCCGGGTTCCTCAGCCAGGGATGGGGACTGTGTCATTTAAAAAAAAAAAAGGTTCCATTTTGGGATTTGCAAAGTTTTTAGCCAGTAAGCATTGTTTACGCCACAGGGCATCGCCGCCCAGGCACTGGGAAGCCCAGTGCAGGGCCCCTGGGGAGGTTGGAAGGACTGGGGTGCGCTATTTGCCCAGCGCCTTGGGTTGTCTGGGTAGGGAAGGAGTAGCATCTTTGAGTCTACAAAGGGTGGGGGGGGCTGGGCTGGTGCGGGGTGGGGGGGGCAGAGACGAGAAGACGGACACAATAGTCATTAGATTTTAGAGCCGTAAGGAACCTAGGAGAAGCTCGTTCGGATTCGTTAGCTGAAGGCAGCGTTAGTCTTCCTTCTTTTCAAGGTGAAAGAGAAGGGAAAGAGGCTGGGGCTGCGGCGGCGGGCTGCGAGGAGAGATTCCTATCTGGTCCGGGACCAGGAGAAGAGCGCGCTGGGAAACAAAAGAACCGTTTCTCCCCTGCTAAGCCAAGCAACTGGGGGGGTGGGGGGAGGAGGAGGCTGTGGATATGAGTGTAAAAGCCTCAAGGTTGGCTTGTCCTTTGATTTAAAAAAAGGGGGGGGGGAGGTATTTTGTCAACCCAGCTGGGGCATGGTTACGTGTTTATGCTACATTCCGTCAGAAAAAAAGGCCCCCACAGTTCCGAACAGACCGCAGCGAAACAAAAGAAGGGCTTAATCTAATTAACACAGCCCTGGAAGGGAGCAGGAAGAGGGGAGATGGGTGGTGGTAGTGAGGTTGGGACTTAGAGAATGCCCTTTCCTTCCACGGATTTTATTTGGAGAAAGCAAATTCGGGTCTGAAGGGCAGTTATCCTCTCTGCCCCTCTCCCTTTTCCTCCCCGCTCCCAGCCACCTCACATTCTCGGTAGTGCGCGGGGTTGGGGGGAAAGATAAAAAAGGGAGAAAACCCCACCAAACTAGAGAAACTGCTTGCACAGATCCTATCAAGTCCATCTTAAAATAAAATTACAGCAAACTTCTAAACCATGGCTCTCCCCACCGATGTGGGATGTGGGGGTGGGAGTGGTGGTGCAGCTAAGTGCGGGGGTGACGAGCTGCACCGGGACTTGTAAAGCTGAACGTTTCAGCTCGGAAAATGGCTGTTGTGAAGTCGAGCAAAATTCTGCCCGCTCCCGGAGTCTTGGGAGAAGGAGGCGGGGGGTGGGGGAGAGTGAAGAGAGAGAGAGAGGAAGGAATTACAAGACCTAGTTTTTAAATTTAGGTTTTCGGGGAGTGGGGGGTGGGGGTGGGAGAAGGCGGGGGCAGCACACCAAACACACAACCCACAATTTTCAAGTGAGGAGAGTAGAGCGAAGCCAATGATTAACACCCCAGCCACCCCGCTCCCCACCCCCAAATAAATAAAAAAGAAATTCAAACGCCCGCTAGAAGAAGGAGCCGAGCAGCAAGAGCCCAGCCGAACCATCCGCGAGTGGACGCATTATTCAACACCGCACAAGCTAGCTCGCTCGCTTTGCTTCCCGGCGGGGGCTGGGGGGGAGCACTCGATCCCTCTTATACAACACGCGCAACCCTAGTTCATTCCACACTTACACGTTCCTCCCTGCCCCCTCGTCCCCCCGCCCACGACGCAATCAGTTGATTCCCCCCCCCCATTCCCTGCAAAGCTCCTGGCTTTGGTTTCCCCACCCAGTCCTACAAGATGGCTCCCAGCTGCTGTTTACCAGACTGACTGCAGCAAAAGGGGGGGAGGAGGGAGGAGAGAAGGGAAAAAAAGGGCTTAATTCAAGTCGTGACTTCACTATCGGTGGCAAAGATCAAGGCAATTAAACATTCGCCACGGAATCAGACCGCGTTTCATCGGGGAGGGCCCGATCTTGCATCAACAACCCTATTATACACACACACACACATTTAGGTCCTATATAAACATGCCAGCCAACTTGTTTACTGCTCTAGTGTTAACAGGATCTGTTTTGCATGTTTCCCTCACCCCCGTGTATCCCCACCCTGTTCACACACGCCCCCACCCTCGGTTAAAAAAAAACAAAACCCTTCAGCCTCTCGTCTAGGTAACCATTTGATTATATAAAATGTTCTCCAAAATAGCAGAGGTCCTGGATTTGTGAGGTTTAGAGGCACTCGCCTCACTTAAGGTTTTTTTTTTTTAACTGGGGGGGTGGGGAGAGAAGATAGATTGGATGACTGACAAAAGAAAGGGGTACGCGTGGAGGGGCTGGGAGAGGGAAAAAAAAGATTGATCAACACAGAAATTTCAGCTTTAATGAAATGCAGATTCTCTTTGCCCGCTGATGAGAAACACTTGAAAAATGCAAGCGCCATTGGCAAACTCAAGACAAACAAGCAGAATTTTTATTAGCAACTAAATGATTTATTGCATACATACCCCACCGTCACAATTACAGCGTCTTGTAGCATCCGGGTGTGAAAGCATTAAACATTTATAAAAATATGCTTTCCCTCCATCTCCACCCTTCTCCCCTCCCCCCGCAACGATAACCGATTAAACCCTTATTTCTTCAGGTCTGTATTGTGTTTAAAATTAAAAAATCTTCCACCCAAGAATTTAAGACCTCCTCCAGTTTCTGAGTGAGGGCGAGAGAAAGGGGGTGGCGGTGGGATATTCTTAATCCGAATACCGGTATGTATTAAAGGGGGGGGGGTGTTTGAATTTGCAAGGTTTTCAAAGAATAAAGAACTACTTTTTAAAAAGCTTAGAGAGAGCGCCTGTCACTCATTGCTGCTCCAGTGATCGCTCAAGATCCCTCGGCATTCTGTTCAGGCAGCCATCTAAGCTTCAGACTTGCATTAATTTTTCCTGCAATCACCTCCCCCCCATCCCAAGTTTCTCGCAACTCTCATTCTCTCAGCACCCCCCCCCCCTTCCCTCTCCCTTTTCATCTGGAGGTTCCTCCAGCTAATTTGGGAGCCGTTCGCTGCAGTGTCCTACCCAAGTCAGCGTCCTTTTCTCCGCCGAGTCCGAAAGGTGCCTGGGTGATATTTAGATGAGCGCTTCCTTGCTTTTAACATACAGACATTGCTTTCCTCCTTGGCTCATTACTATTTTAGTTTCTTTCTTTTCTCTTCTCTCCCTTCCCCCCACTCCTGCCTCCCGCCTCCCTCCCGCCTCCCCTCCCCTTCCAGATCTTCTGCTTCCAAAAGAGGGCAGCCTAGAAACCAGCTCGATAGGCTTTGGCGAAGGGCAACTTGAAACTGCCCTCCAGAGACTGAACTTTTTTTTTAAATTTATACTGGAATTAAATTAGACACCCCACCCCCCCACCCCCGCCCGCGCCGCCTCCCCCCATTTTTCTTTCTTTCTAAAAGTCAAGAAAAGAAAATAGAATGGGGTCGAAGTAGCAGA
>CM053622.1:416779006-416830951 GCA_028646595.1 Phalanger gymnotis
GTGTGTGTGTGTGTGTGTGTGTGTGTGTGTGTGTGTGTGTGAAGAGAGAGGCAGAGAGACAGACAGAGGGAGATGAGAGACAGAGGGAGATGAGAGATGGAGAGAGTAAGTAGAACGGGGGAGTGGGGTTAGGCAGAAGAAAAGCAAATGGCCTCAAAGCTCTCCTTTCTCCTCTGGTTCCCCTGGATCCTACAAACTGTAGTCCTCGTCCCTTTGCCAGGTCCCCAGTACGCAGGAAATTGACAGCATTCCCATTAAACAACGGAATGAAAAGAACTGAATTGCAGCTACAACCATCTTCTACTATTTTGATCAGTCAGCCCAGACTGGGAGGGGGTGTGGGGGAGGGAGAGGGAGGAGGAGGGCAAGGGCGGGCGGAGGGGGGGGGGTCCACCGGTGGAGAGGGGAGGGCTGCCTGGAAACGGCCGGGAAAAATTCTCACCACCAGTTTTGATCATTCAGCCCCGCCGAGGGGAGCCTGGAAACTGCTCGAGCCCCTTGGTCCATAATTGGTTTTATAGGAATGGCTGAGGGCCAAAGTGTTTACATGAGCGTGATTGGCAGCGCGGGGAACCAATGGGAGGTTTACTATGAGATCCTGGCTGGCCAGCCCGGGAGGAGGAGGGAGCAGGGGAACAATGCTGGTTTCATTGCTAAAGAGTTGTCCTGCCCCCCCCCCCGATTTTTTTTTTTTTTAGATCCAGCGAGAGGAACTTGAAAGGGGGTTGTGTAATGTACCTTTTCCAATCCCGGGCTGTATATGGAGATTTGGGATTCTTTAAACCAGTGCTACCTGGATTTTATTAAAAAGCGGGGACCTCTGGAGAAAGAAAGCTGGATATTCCAGGAAAGCAGAGCAAGCCGGGTCCCAGAGCCTGTTTGCTGGAGGGTGGAGGAGTTGGCGAGCCGAACGGATGGACTAAAGGACATTTTCATACCAAAAAAAGGAAAGGCGGGCAAAAAGTCTGAGTTGGATATAATTCCCGAGAGGGAAACAAGAACGGGGGGCAGGCGGCAGGATGGCCGAGAGGCGAGGCGGTTAGGCGGGAAGGGGACCATCCGCTCCAGCAGGTAGGTTTTTCCCTAGTCCCTTATTTTTTTTTTGGAAAGTTAAATAGTTGGCTCTCCCAACCCGGTCTCCTACCAACACAGGTCTTACCTGCCCTCCTTAGCCTTCTTCACATCAACCCTTTCCACCGTCAAACTACTTGGGAATGCAGGGTCTTTTCTGGGATCCGAGCTGCATTGGACTCTTCAAATATCCCCCATTTTCCCCACCTTAGCCCCCTCCCTAAGACTTTCCCTTCAGAAAAATACAACCTAGAGGGGAGAAATCTCTACTCTCCATTTAAAAAGAAAATACCCCAGCTTCCCTCCGTGCCCCTGCAGTCTGTGAGAGAGGTGGGGAGAGGGAGAGACATTTTAGATTATAGGCTGTTTTTAATTAAAAGCCGGAATTCAGCCATTTTAACTGCATTTAAGGGAGAAAAGTAGGAACCATCCAACGCAGCGCACAGAAAGATAAATCAACCCTTTCCATAATCCGAATAAGAAGCTTCAACTTTTAAGTTCTCCATTTTTTTTGTCTTGGTGTCCATATTCCGAAAGCAGTAGTTTGAAAAAAAATTTTTTTTTAATCACATGAAGCTTATCTACCGCTCTGCTTAAGATGGAAAACATGTATCCGAGGTTGTGGCGATCTTAGATTTTAAAAAGTAAATGTTTCATCTGGTAATCAGAGAATGGGAGAGAGGGGAGGGGGATGAGGGACGGATGAGATGTTTGTAAGTAAAAACCAGGTTAAAATAAGAAACCATTAACAAAGCTGGTAAGAGAAGCCCTAGTAAATGACTGGAGGTAGATATTTTTGGTTCAGGGTATTTTAAGCTTAAATTATGTGCAAGTCCAAAAGGAAAGAGAATGTGGCAAACTCGCTGCTAGTGTTTACTCTGTAGATAAGACACCAGCAAAACCGAATATAGGGGACTTGTCTACGGGATGTGGGGCTCTAAGACTGGGGAGGGATTGGGGTTAGTTTGTTTGGGGGAGATAGCTAGTGGGGTTTTTTGTATAGTTTAAAAAACTAATATAAAAAAATTCAGTTGTTTGTAATTGCCCATCCCGCCTGCTTTTGAAAAGAGAGGGAAAATGTATCCAAACTGATTTTCCCTTCCCCCAAGAAACCAGCAAAGGACAAATCTTTTAAACAAACAGCTTTAAATTGGAACTTCGGGAATATTTACCAAACAAGGGGGTGGGGAGGGTGGAGGAGGAGGTTACTCCCTCTACTGAGAACAGTCAGATTTTAGAAGAGGGGGATTTTTTTTTTTCAGTTTATTTTTTTTTTGAGGGTGACTGCATACTCTGAAGTAGACTTGATACCACCCCCATCCCCCCTGCCTCTCCGCTGCCTACCGCCGCCTCCCCCCCCAATCCGGGGTTAGTGACCTCCCTTTTCCATACGGGGTCTATCAAAAATGAAACCAAACCTTGTCCTGTTTTGTTTTTTAAATTTCTACCAAATCCTAAGGCTAGAATGTATGCCACGTCTCACAGAATTTTCTGAGGCAATCTGTCACGGAAGGGCAGGAAGGAAAGAAAAATCCCGACTTGATTAATTAAAACCACTTTAAAACCCTTGCCCCCCTCAGCTCAGAGGAATGGGGATCTGCTTATAGTGGATTCAGGAAAAAATACAATTCAAAAAGAGGGCAAAAAATAGGAGATGATTTAAACTAAAGGACTAACAAGGTTAAATATTAAACTTTTCCCATCAGATACTAAGCAGATGTTTAGTGAGATATTTTAATCTTCAAAAGCAAAAGGTTTCACAGTTTTTAAAGCTGAAACATGTGACGTTTTGGAATAAAATATATTCCAAGGGGTGCGTTCCAGTCTTTCCAAGAGAACCAACGCTAGCCTTCCCCTCTCTGGCTTAGAATTTCTGGAGAAAAAGGGAGGAGAGGGGGAAAAAGCCTGTGAAAGCTGCCCCTGGGATTGTGTCTGTCGAGGGGAGTTAGAGAGGCAGTACCCCTTCATTTAGTAATATTTTAGAAGTCTAGATCTGAGGGAGACCGAGCGGGTGGAAAGTAGCGGTGATTTAAAAAAAAAAAACTGAAATTCGATGTTTCATTTATACACATTTTTGACTACGGAAATACCCGCTGAGTCTAATGAGCTTCCCTGCCTCATTCAGGAGCAAAGGGAGACTTTGGGGGGAAAGACACTTGTAAGGTTTTCCAAAGTGGTTTCCCTTTTTTGGTGGTGGAAGGGGTGTTGTTTGTTTTCTCTTCGGGCCGGGTGAGCTCCGCGGGCTCCTGCCTACCTGCTGGCCCGGCTCCGAGCGGTGCTGCAGTACGGAGGAGGGAGCGGTAGGAGGGAATAGCTCTAACTCCAGGGTTTGTGTCTCTGATCTCTCCCCACCGCAGGCAAAGAAAATGCCCCCAGCGGACTCTCCGCCGGCCGAAGACCATGGAACTGCTCCGAGGCTTATATTTTAAACCCCTCTGATTTGGGGTGTGTGGAGGGGGGGGAGGGGCGCTGGGAGGGGGGGCGCCTGGGGAGGGGTGGAGGAAAACGAAACGGCTTGGAAGTTGGCACTCAGATGATGGATGGCCGAGATTTGGGGCCTCCCCGGTCTGTCCACGGCCCCCCCCCTCCGCTACTGTCCGGGTTGGCAATGGAGAGCCACCGGGTCGGTGCTGCCACGGCCGCCGGCCGCCTGCCTTCCTCTTCTGGCCACCTGGGCCCCGGGATGCCGGCTCCCCTGACGCCGGGAAAGTACATGCCGTCGGGAATCAACCTCCACTCGCACCCGGGTAAGTAAGGGTTTGAGGTCCCGGTACTCGACCTCACTTCCCAGTTACCGCTTCTGGCCACTCGGTTTCCCCTTCAGTGTAGAGCTGTGGCCTCCTGACCTTCCTGAGTTGCACTGTCCCGAGCCCCTTAGGGTTTCTAAAATCTGATATAAACAAGAACTGCGGACTTGTGGCACAGGGCTGTGGAAGACACAGTGTTAGGGTGTTGGGGAGGGGAGCAGGGGAAAATTTCCCTGAAATGAGGCTTTTAGTCGCTAAAGTAAACGTACTTGGAAATCTTCCGTGTCTGCTCCTTCTGCAACCCTTTCAGTCTACTGGAAGTGTTCCCTTGGAGGTTTGGGATCTGAACAGACATCCTCTGGCTTCAGGGACAAGATCAGAGTCAGAGTCCCTTTCCGAGAGGGGGCAGCGGGCATACGTAGCAGCAGTGTCCTGCCCGGGCTGGGCAGATTGCATTTTAGTAGGAGAAGGAGAAAACTAGATCTCCCCTTGCCTTTGGGACTGGGGAACTCTCGAAAGCTTGAGAAACCTTGGAGGCTTAAGCCGAAGAGTTCATTCTGTGCCCGGTCTACTCTTTGCTCAACCCCGGAGTGAGCCTGGGTTGCTTGGCTGAGGGAGGCACATGCTACCGGAGTTAGGGTCGGGGAAAGGAGACATCGCTGTTTGTGAAGGAGCTTCCTGGAAAAGATTTGCCCTCCATTGGAAAAGTATGTGCCTTGGGAGTATAGTGGGCAGCTGCTTCAGGGGCTAGAGATTAATTTGCACTGTATCTCTTCTCCTTTTCCCACTCTCCGGGTCTGTCCTGTGCCATAGGGTGCGGCCTCCGACTTGGTCTGGCTTCTCTGCTTAGGGGCAGGTTGATCTCCCAGCCCGGCTAGTTGGATATATTCTAGCGGCAGGAACCAGGAAGAGAAATCCCGGGTCAGAGCAGACATCATGGGGATTAAGCAGGTCCAAGATCCTTCAGAAGTGTAGGTTTACAATATCCTTCCTCCCCAGTCCTCGGCCGGGAAAAGAGCTGGCTGACTACTCAGTAGCTGGACACTGGGGGATCGGAGCTTGGGGTGGGGGGGGGGGTGGCGTGGGGGGGGGGAGAGTAGTTCCAAGGTAGTTTTTAGAGGCTGTTCCAACCCAAAAAGTATGATTTTCAGTTTTAGAACCTTTTAAGATAAAAGGGAAAAAAATCCCACAAAAACCAGAACGGCAAAACTTTTTTTCTTTTCTTTAAAAAATATATTTTCCTACTGCTTTTTCCCCTTAAGATTTGTTTACTAAGATTTTTGGAAGCTTCAGTGTATTTAATAAACACCCGGCCTTATATACACCCTCTCCTTCCCGATGGTTTCAGTCCCAGTCTCCGAGCTCCTACCGCTGGCTGAATCACAGATGTTAGGCAGTCAGACTGCCTATCCTACCCCTGGGTGTACCGGGACCGAGCTCCAGGACTGCAGGGGAGGAGGGTAGAGGGTTCTACTGACTGGGGGTGGTGGTGAATTGCCTTGTTCGATTTCGATTCTTTGATGTTGCAGCTGTTGTCTGCAAAGTTGTGGGGAGACCCCCTGCCCTTCTGCTGTTCAAGACTTTTTTTTTTTCTGGGATATAGAGAGGGTTGCTGTGATGACAGTAGACTTTGCTAAGGTGACAAGATTTTGTGTGTGTTGCTGCAATCAACCCTGCCTCCCTTCACCCGTCTGCAATGAATGACTTTGAAATTTTGCAAACCTGATTGCCAACATCTGCAGAGAAAGAAGCTGCCCAGATCGAGGGGAAAGATTTATGGGCTAGGGAATGGTTGGCAGTGCCAATTTTCCAGGTGCTGAAACGAGAGGTGTAAAATGAACAAAGCAATAAAACGGAGCACATGGGCACCCGCCCTCCACCCCCTCCCCCCAAACCGGCTGGAACTAAATCCAGCCTTCGGCTGTCTACTCCCTTCTCATCGCCTAATGACCCTCTCCGCCCTGCCGAGCTGGGACTTGCACAGGGTTTACTTGAAGTAACTAGTTTGACTCTCCCTGAGCATGGAGTATGTAACAGCTAGTTGGTCCAACTAACTTGACCTGGAGAGAGAAGGCAATTTTACTTGGTCGGGTTCCACCTTTGGGCCCTTCTTAACCCACCGCTTGTCCCCGCAATTGTGACCTGTCACGTTCTAGCTGCTCTCCTGCCTTGTGTTGTTTACCAGGTCACGCCGTCTGTTCCCGGGCAGTTGTGAAAGTGGGAGGCTGAGGAGGCTGCGGCGGCGCTCTGGGACGCGTAGCCCAGGGTTCGGACTGTGAGGGGCTGGGGGAAGGGAAAGAGACCGAGTTCCTGGGTCCTGGAAGCTGGGGTCTCTGGAGAATGGCGCCGAGGGCTACCAGAAAGCGGAATCGGGCCTTCTTCTCCACCTAGTTTGCCTGCATCTTCCCGGCCCCTCTTCTTCCAGCATGCTCCCCCCCCCATTTCTCGGCAGAAGAAGCATCCCCAAACCTATCATTAAAATTTAAATTCTTCCCAAGAGCAAGGGGCTATTTCGTTTTTCTTCTTTTCCCGGAGATTTATTTTTTTTCCCCGATCGGTATTTTAGGGCGTTAACACTCATTGGAAAATGCCCGACCGGTGGCTGCAGCATTCGTTTGAGCGCGGGGGAAGGGAGGGAATGTAACAAACAGTGGGAAAATCAGAGGTGGGGTTTGTGGGGTGTTCGTAGTCAGAACTGACCAGGGGCTTCTCTTTCCTTCCTCTGCCGGTCGGATTGGTCCCAGCCCCGGAGCTGGCGCCTCCCTAGCTTTCTCTCTGCCCCTTAGTCCTGGGGGCCCCAACCGACCTCTTCCCGCTTTCTCTCTTATTTATTTTGCGTGTTTAACTTTTCAGGAACCTGCCCGGGAGCGGATCGGAGGGACAAAGGGCCTTTGTGAGGCGACACTGTGCTGGGGGTGGGGAGTGGGGTGGGGGCGACCTCTCGGAGCAGCGGTGACCTAGAATGGGGGACTGAGAAGGGATGAAGTGGGGCGGGGCGGGATTTTGTGCGGGGGGTGTAGGGGACCGACGTGGAGGAAGGTCTAGCCTAGCTCCGGAGCCCTCAGGGTGCCGCAGCAGAATGGATAAGTGCTTAGCGCTCTCTCGGTCTTTCCAGGGACTGGGAAGTGGGGGCTGTGTGTGTGTGTGGGGAAGGATGCAAAGGGTGGAAAGACTCACCCCGCCAAAAAAAAAAAAAAGATCAGGAAAGATGTGGTCCTACGCTGTGCTTATGAAAAACCCAGGGTGAGGAAACGCAGGAGCTCTGGCAAGACTGTTAGCCCGGCCTAGACCAATAGGCTGATCTTGCGGTGATGACCCTCCCTAGGCCCAGCTAAATTCAGTGCTCACTGGGCCTTGAAATGACTGGAACTCTATTCCCTTCCTGGCGTCTGGCCCGGGTGGGGAGGAAAGGAGGGAGCAAGTCCGTACTAGACGCCACGTCTGCCTCAACTCTGCAGAAGAAATCCCCTAGTTAGGAAGCAATAGCGGGGAGGGAGTCACCTGACGAGGCTGGGATTGGGGTCGATCTGGGCGTTAGAAAAAAAAAAAAGGACTAGATTTGGGTTACTCCGGCCTGGGAATAGAACAAATTAGTTAATTGCCCTGCCTTTTCCCAGGTGCAAACTATGGGTCCGCCCCCGCCCCACCCCCCAACCAGGAAATGGACTGCCTAGAATTGAACGCAATTTTGGGAAAATGCTGTTGTGGAAATTAAATATAAACCCAGTCGGGGTCTAGAATGGGAGTGTCTGACATTAACCTCATAGGTAAACTGGGCATACCCCTTGTCCCAAAGGCGGGGGGTGGGGAGGGGGCTGCGAGTGGCCCGTAGGATCCTTTAGGACTTTGTAATTATTTCCGCTGGTTCTATTTTAGTATGCCTCGGGCTTTTTTATTAACTGGGCCTGGCCAGTCACCCAACCCACAGCCCTGGGGCAGGGGCTGGGCTTAATCCCAGAGCCCAGACGGCGGCCTCAGTGAAATTAGAGATGTTCTGGGCCAGCCTCTTTCTCCTCAGTTCCCCCCCCCCCCCACACACACACACCCATTGGCTCCCGGGAGTGGCAGGGCCTGACTGGGTCAGGTAGGTGACTGGAGGAAGGTGGAGCCAGGTTCAGTTGAGGAAGCTCACCGCCCTTTGTCCCTTCTACTGTTTGGACGAGAAAGGAGAGATTTAGACTCTCCCTGGAGGACGTTTAAGGCTAGTTTTTCTGTAGTTTCCTGGGCCACTTCCTTCTTTCTTCCCCTTTAGAGGGCTATAGTATGGCCAGAGAGTCCGAGGGTGATTATGTTTTACGGGGAACATTTTTTTTCAGTGCTTTCACTTATACTTGGAATACTCAAAACAGCTACGAAGTAGGCAGATTGTTATGAATCCCATTTTAAAGATAAGGAAACTAAAGTCCAGAGAGATTAAAGTAATTTGCCCCGGGGTCACATGGCTAGTTTGTGACGGAGATATGACCAGGTCATCTGACTGGGAGCAGAGTTCAGTACTTTGAACTCTTGTTTTTTTGCCTTTCTTTTTTTTTTTTGCCCGAATTTAGCACCGTGCCTGGCAAATTATAGGCACTTAAAAAATGCTAGTTGACTCCTTTCAACAGTGTTTGCCTTTCTAGAAGCTAGTAATCTCTAAAGCCTTAATTTCTGAATATTTGTTGACTGATGTCATGAAGGAAATGTCAGGAGGGTGTGTTAAACTAAGAAAGAAGCTTTCCTGTGAAAGGTCTTCAGATATTAGGGGAGGATTTTGGTATTGTCTTCAAGCTTACTTCACTGGAATGCTGTTGGGTGCACTAGACACTGGAATTCCAGAAGGGGCCTGCTTTCCTCCTCTTTTTCTTTTCAGTTAACCATAACTTGGACATGTGTCCATCTATTTTTTTTTAGAGTTTATATTTTTAATAATAGTAAATATTTATGTAAGGGCTTCAACATTTAATGCAGCTTCATCTGAGCCTCACAACAACCCTATGAAGTTAGTGGTTAATTGTGGCAGAATGATTAATTCCATTGATTCAATTTCTGCATTGAATAGCACGTGCTATTCTTTCATTTTTACAGATAGACTAAAAGGTTAGTGGTGAAATGATTTGCCTAAGATGACACAGGGCTATCGAGGGGCTTGGGGCTCCTGACCCTACTGCTCTTCTCAAGGCATAAGGATGTCTTGGGGTTTGGCTCATTCTCTGTAATCAGATTAGCTTATGATTAGCCTTTTACTTGTTATTTATTAATCTGAGTAGGGCCTGAGTTAGTGGTGCTGCCCATCAGGCTTTCTTTGGTGCCCACTGCTGAGATTTATTTCAGCTTCCCATTGCTCTTGGCCCACCTTCTTCTTGAGGGTTTATTTAGGATAAACAGAACTTAAAAGCAGAGTCTTCTCTCACTAGAGAGGGAAACCTCAAAAATACTAGTAAAGTCTCTTTTCTTTGCCGTTTTCTTCCCAGGAGGGCATCAAAATGAAGTGAAAAGGGTCAGAAGACTTCTGGTTTGGGGAGCCTACCTGACATCTGCTACTTGTGTGACTGTAGGCAAGTCACTTAACCCGGCTGAGCTAGCATCCTCATCTAGTAAGCTCACTGGAGCATTAGTTTTAGTGTTAGAAGGAACCTCAGAGGTCATTTAGTCCAACCCCCTCATTTGGCAGGTGAGGAAACTGAGGCCAGAATGGATGAAGTAATCTTCCCCATATCATACGGCTTGTAATCAAAAGGAAACAGCATTTGAAACTAGATGCTCTGATTTCCACATCTAGTGGTGCCTGCCAGTGCTATGTGATCCTAACAGTTAACATATATATAGCACTTTTAACGTTTGCAGAGGGCTTTCTATCATCTCATTTGATTCTCAAAACACTAGGGATGTAGGTGTTGTAATTCCCATTTTACAGAGAAGGAAACTGAAGCTGAGAGAGGTTAAAGCGACTCACCCAGCTAATAACGCATCGGAGGGGGAAGATTTGAACCTAGGTCTTTCTGATTCTGAGTCCAGCCCTTTATGCATTATGCCACGCTGAATAAACAGGGAAGTATCGTTAGTTCTTAAGCTGTGGGGTTTCTAGGGATAGGTTCTTTCTTTGGAGTTAGCCCTTATTTAGGAATTTGTAGGTCTAACTCTCATTAGCAAGGGAGATTCTGGGTTTGGACATAGGTTTAGGGATCTCTCCTGTAACTAAGCAGTAGATAACCCCATTCTTATCCTGGCTGTAAGTGCCCACAGGTCCATTCCATTATTAGCTTACAGCTCCTCCCCAGGCTTTGCTGCCATACAGTCGACGTAAGTTAAAATGTGCTCGGATATTTGGATGAGGTTGGAAGTCATTTCAGCACTAGATTTTGGGAGGTGGTGCTAGGCAGAGGGAGTCCAAGGTTATATCACTGTCAGTAGCCTCGGTCACTACAGTATCCTAGGACCTCCCACAGACAGTAGTAATAATGGTCAACATTTACATAGTACTCTAAGGTTTGTGAAGTGCTTTACAGATGTCAAATTTTATCCTCACAAAAACCCTGGGAGGTAGATACTGTTACTGATTTCAAACAGGCAAATTGAGTGACTTGCCTAGGGTCATATGGCTATGGATTAGTGGGTTAATGTCTGAGACTGCATTTGAATGTAGGTCTTCCTGACTCTAAATCCAGAGCTCTGTCCACTGTGTTACCTGGCTGCTGCAGAGTACGATAAGAAGGTAGGGGTAAATGCGTGGGAAGTAGGTCCCGAATAATGTCACAAATGAGTAATAGGTGCTTGGTCTTGTAACTAGGAGGAACTTTAGAGGTTATCTAATCCAGTCATCTTATTTTACAGATGAAGAAATTGAGCCCCCAAGGTCATATTGGTAGTCTGTGGAAGATCTGGGGTTTCTAAGTTAGGCTGGATTCTAACTCTAGTCACTTTCCACTAACCTGCTGCAGTTAGCAAATGTTTTTGTTTGATATGTCAAAAGCATCATATTAACATTAAGGTATAAGGACGGGGATTGGACCTGTAATTTTACTGGTAAATGAGACTCCTAGATGAGGAAACTCATCTCAAGATGGTGCCAGTGAGCGTTTTCTTGGCAGTTTATGCTCTCAGAATTGCCTAGGATAAGGATACTGAGTAGTTAAGTGACTTGTCCAGGGTCACACAGCTAGTAGCTGTCAGATGAGACACATGAACCTTTGGAGTGTTGCTGACTAAGACCAGTTTTTTTTTTCTACTATGCCTCATTTCTTTTCCACATTAAAAGAGTAATTCATATTTAAGGCATCAGTATAATCACAGAAAGTTAGACTGCAGAAGATAGGTTACAAGAGCTGAGTGGGACCTTAGAGTATGCAATAGCAGCTGTGAGAACTGAAAGTGACCTTAGAACAAAGAATATGAATGTCATATCTGAGAGGGACCTTTGAGATCATCATACCATCCTTCCGCCCCTCCCTCTTTAGAGATGAGAACATTGCTACCTAAGGTCATACGAGTGTGTGACCCAAAGTAATTCCTAGTAAGTGTTAAAACTTGGCTAGAACCCAGGTTTTATAGCAATAATTCTAGTGTCTCCATTTTTCATAGCAGTAGCTAACACCTATGTTGCTGGTGCTGTTACATGACAGAGGGATGTGAGAGGTATAAAATAGAGTATCTACTCTATCAAATGAGATAATGTTTATAAATCACTTAGCAGGACAGCTAGGTGGTACAGAGTACTGGGCCTGGAGTCAGGAGGACCTGAGTTCAAATCCAGCCTCAGACACTTAGGAGCTGTGTGACCCCGGGGCAAGTCACTTTAACTTTGATTGTCGAGGGGAGAAGAGCAAAGCACTTAGCTTAGTGCCTGGGACATAGTAGGTACTACATAAATGCTTCTTTCTTCCTCTCCTGTTTTTAAATAGCATATGTGAAAAAAAAGCTTAAGAAAAAGGGCAGCTAGGTGGCACAGTAAATAGAGCACCGGCCCTGGAGTCAGGAAGACCTGAGTTCAAATGCGACCTCAGATATTTGACACTAGCTGTGTGACCTTGGGCATGTCACTTAACCCTAATTGCCTTGCCTTCTTCCCTATGCCCCCATAAGCTAAATAGTATATGTGCATGTGTTTTTAAAAGCATGCATATATTTAAATCTGGAAAGGAACATTAGACATCATCTATTCCAACTTTGTCATTTTATAAGTGAGATAAGGTAGGTCTAGAGAAGAGACTCGCCAAAGGTGCCATTGATAGTAGCAAGTCTACAAGTTTCACCCAGATCCTTTGACTTGAAATCCACCATTCTTTCCACATTGGTACCTCAGTGAGAATTTTAGCTCTTCAGCTCTTTTGGAGGGAGAGGGGAAGCAGGGGATTAGAATTCCCACTTCTTTCATTGGTAAAATGTGAAACAGGAAGACAACAGTATTGGAGAGTATTTGGTATTGATACTAAACTGATTCTAAGAATAATTGCAGGAAGAATGAGTTTGGGCTGGGCTCTAATATTCTCTGATTCTATGAGAAAAGAGGAGAGAATGATACTGGAAATAAGGTTGGAAATCTAAGATCGATATATAGGTAATTAATCCAAATATACATGACCAAAACAAATTCCTCATAGATAAGTGGTCAAAGCATCCCAACAAACGAAAGAATTGCTAACTTGTCAGTGACCGTGGAAAAGATTGCTCTAGATCACTCAAATTCAGACAACTCTGAGGTTTCACTTTGGTAGGGATGAGGGGAACAGGCATAGTAATGCATTAATATACTAAAGCTGTGAATTGGTTAGCTCATTCTGAAAAAAAAAACCGTAGAATTATGTGAGAAAAGTCATTGATAATTTTTAATAACCTTTGACTCAGGCATTCCCACTACTGGACTGGGAAATCAAAGGCAGAAAATTTCCATGTATGCCACAATATTGTGTCTGAATGGAATCGAATTTTATTTTGTCATAAAAAATGATGAATGCATAGAATTTAGACAAACATAAAAAGATGCATGAATGTATCCAGCATGAAGCAAACAGAAGAACTGGGAGAATAATATACGTGCTGACTACAATGAAATAAACAAAAAAATCCCACCAAAGTGAAGGAGAAGGTTGAGTAATTGTGTCCACCTTTTGGATCTAGAGGAGAGATGAGAAAGCACTTCCGTCTTTGGGTGGAGTTGGGGAAAGGGTGGCAAATATTGCACACGCTGTTAATTATGCAGACTACATGCCCTGGTCAATTTTACTGAACTCATTTTCTTCATTACAAAGGAAGGCTTATTTGTTGGTAGTAAGTGGCTGTGTCTGAAAATGACTGACATAAAAAGGGAAGGCATACAACCTTCGAAAAAAATTAAAATTTATCCTTTAAAAAAGATCAGAAGTTGGATAGGAAGAATGGGCCTTAAAAGCCCAACTGAGAAGCTTGAACTTGCTCTTTCACAGTAGAGGTTCATCTTAGGTTCTAGAACAGGGGATATGATTAATTGACATTTTAATTCAGTACAGTTTAACAAGATTAGTGCTGAGGATACAAAAACAAAGAGTCCTCACTCAAAGAGCTTACAAGAAGAGGGGAGGAGGAAATGATACAATGCATACACTAATAAGAAAAGTCAGGAAAATTAAGTATGGAGAGAGCAAGAATACTTGGGGTGATCAAGGGATTTATGCCCTGAAGAAAGGACTAGAATCCTAAGGGTCAAAAATGAGGAAGAGAAATTTCATTCCTGGCATGAGGATGCTGCCACAGAGGAGATGAGAGTATTGAATTCTAGCCTAGTAGTAGTAGTAGTAATAATGGTGGTGGTGGTGATAGTGGTGGCAGTGGTAATGGTGGTAGTAGTGGTGGTGGTGGTGGTGGTAGTCCTCATCCACTTTGGCTGGAATATCATTTCTAATAGGGAGTAGTAAGAATGAGTCTGAAAACTTAAACGGGTGCCATGTTGGGAAGGGTTTGAGGTGCTGGGCTAAGGAGTTTATAGTTAGGCTAAAGATGGGACTTTTGAGTAGGGGAAGATTTGTACTTTAGGAAGACTATTTTGGCAGGAGGATAGAGAATGGATTGGAGAGGGGAGAAGACTGGAAGCAGGGAAGACAATTAGGAAGCTAAGGCATTTGGGTTTTGAGTGCCTGACCTAGGGTAAAAGGAAATCAATTCATGGTATGCAAAATGAACTAGAGAGAGGAACGTTTAATGTTTCTTTCAGATCAGAAAGAATGAGATACAGGAGAGTCATTTAGTAGAGAATCCTCCTGTGTTGGGTGGATATGAATGGGGAAATGTGGAAAACTGAGAATGAGTAAGGCTATAAACTGTCACACACATTCACTAGGCAAGTCAAACTCTTTGAGACTCGGTTTCTTTTTTTGTAAAATGAGGCTAATAATACTTGTGCTATAGATTGAAACACACACATATATGTAGATACACACACACATATATAACATGACAAATGTGAGAATTTATTTTGCTTGGTGATACATATTTTTAGCAAAAGATATTACTAAGTCTATGAGCCTATGAGAAAGAAATAATAATGCACTACATGCCTCAGGGACTGGTTGTAAAGAAAATACTTTGTAAACTTTGAAGGGCTGTAAGTACCAGTTATTACCTGAGTAGGAGAGACTGGAGACTGACCTAGGGTAAAAGGAAATCAATTCATGGTATGCAAAATGAACTAGAGAGAGGGATGTTTAATATTTCTTTCAGATCAGATCGTGTTAGGCCAAGGTTGTGGAAAGACTGAGGTAGGGGAAAAAGTGACATATCTAGAGAATTGAGACCTGGATTCCAGTCCCAGCTCTTCCAGTACCTGGTAATATAGCTTTAGCTAAGTTACTTCATACCTCCATACCTCTCTGGGACTGGTTTGTTGAAGGAGCTGGAACCTGTAACTTTTCAGGATTCCTTCAATAATCTATCTATATTCTTATCGACCAGTGTAATTTCAAAGCCAAAGAAGGTATCCGTTGAGAATTCAATTACCAAACCTGGGCTCTAAGTGGAAGCTAAAGTTGCCAGGCCTTGATTCCGGGTTTGGTTGCTTTGTTGTATAATAAACATCTGATCTAGTCTCCATTGTGTGCATGCAAGTAAATTAGGCTAAATGGGAGCAAAATCTAATCGGTTATGTTACTTGGCCCTAATTATAAGAGAAATCAGGAACTATAGTCAACCTAGGTTAAAAAGTGTTGAGAGCTGGGTAGGGCTGATATTGATTGAAGCCTGGACTTTTAAAACCAGCTGGTAAAATGAAGACTTAACTTATAGCTTCCTCTGCACTCACTTCCTTTCTTTTCTAACAGTGGAAATTGCCATAATCTCTGCCTGGTCCTCTGCCATCCCAATGTCAGAGCTATTAATAGCTAATAATAATAGCTGGCATTTATATAACCCTTTAAGGTTTGGGGAGTGCTTTAAATATGTTAAGGTAGTTAGGTGGCACGGTGGATAGAGCATGGGACTTGAAATCGGGAAAACTCATCTTTCTGAGCCATCCAGCCTTACTCACTAGCTTTGAGACCCTAGGCAAGTCATGTTACCCTGGTTTGCCCCAGTTCATCTGTAAAATGAGCTAGAGAAGGAAATAGCAAACTATTCCATGTGTCTTTGCCAAGAAAACCCCCGAAAAAGGGTCATCGACTGAAAATGATTCAACAACAAAAATTACATGTTATCTCATTTGCTCCTTGCAACTGCTCTGTGAAGTAGGTGCTCTTATCCCCCTTTCTCCAGGGTCATTAGACAGTTTGTTAAGGATCTCATCCAGGATTCAACCTCAAGTCTTCCTGACTCCAAGTTCAGTACCATTCATTCACTTCATCACATAGCTGCAGCTGGGGAGCGCTGCTACGCCCCCCCCCCCGTTTTTATATGATCTTTGAATAAATGCATATGTTTTTAATTCTGGATAACCTTATTCTTCATGATGGTTCAATATTTATTTTGTGATAAGTTCTCTTCCATATTGGAAAACCCAACCATTCTGCCGAATTTGACACTATCGACCAACCCGTCTTCTGAATGTCCTCTCTCCTCTCTGAGTTTTATAATATTTCCCTGTTCTTCAGTCTTCCTGGTTATTCTACCAGTCTGATGGCTCCTCCGTGTCCTTTACTGGGATCATTCATTTTGTGGCCTGTCCTCTTCTCTGTTTAAACCTTCCCTTTTGTTCTTTTCATCAAGTTCCCTTTAGTTGAACTATCATCTCTATGTAGATGATTCCTAGACCTATATAGCTCGCTGTTGTCTTATTCCTGAGCCTACTCCCTCATTATTACCAGCCCCCCATCGGACATTTCCCACTAGATGTCCCATAGACATCTTGAACTCAACACTTCCAAAACAGAACTCGCCTTTCCCCCACATGCTCTTCCCTATCCATTCACAATAGCCACCATCCTAGTTTAGTTCCTCATTGTCTCTAATCTGGACTATTGCATTTGTCTCTTGACTTGTTTGCCCGCCCCAGCCTCTCCCCTCTCTAATCCATCTTCCACACAGCCACCAGATCGATACTCCTAAAGCAAAGGTTTGTGTCCCTACTCAATAACTCATAGTTCAGAGATTGAGATCTAGACAGAGGACTTCTAGTCCAGGTCAGTCATTTTACAGCTCTGGAAAATAAGACTCAGAGAGATCTAAGACTTGCTAACTAAGGCTTGTCAAAGGTCAATTACAGAGTGGTGATTTGAACCCATGTCCTCTAACTGCATATCTTGCTCTTTTCCTACTGTATCACACTGGCTGGCTCCCTCTTGCCTCTTCATAAGATAGATGTTCTTGCATGGCATTTTAAATTCCTCACAATCTAGGCCCTGCCTAACGTTCCTGGCTCAATTGTCATCCACTCTGTGGCAACCAGATGGCTCCTGTTGCTGTTCTCTATACCCTGCATTTCATTTCCAGTCTCTGAAAGCTGCCCACGATCCCTGGATTCTCCCTCTCCTTCTTAGAATCCCTAGCTTCTTCCAAGGCTTGTCTCAAATGTGCAGGTGGGTTGTGGTTGAGTTTTCAGAAGCAAAGAAGGCCATAGAGTTAAACAGATGATGGGGAGAACTTGGAGAGAGTGGCTCTATGGTTTTCCCACATCTCATTTTCCCTTTTCTTAAGGGAACTGGAAGAGATTATGTTGTTGTTGGTTGTTGTTTAGTGACCCTGTGGACCATACTGTCCATGGGGTTTTCTCGGCAAGGATGCTGGAATGGTTTGCCATTTCTTTCTCTAGTGGATTAAGGCAAACAGAGTTTAAGTGACTTGCCCAAGGTCACACAGGTGGTAAGTGACTAAAGCTGGATTAGAACTCAGTTCTTCTTGACTCTTGGGCAGGTAGGTGGCTCAATGAATAGAGGGTTGGGCCTGGAGTCAGGAAGACCTGAGTTCAGAATAGGCCTCAGACACTTACTAGCTGTGTGACCCTGGGCAAGTCACTTCACCCTGTTTGCCTCAGTTTCTTCATCTGTGAAATGACCTAGAGAAGGAAATTGCAAGCCACCCCACCCAGTATCTTTACTAAGAAAACCCCAAAGGGAATCACAAAGATCAGGACTGAAAATGCCAGAACTTCCTGGCTTCATTCCTGGTGTTCTATCCACTGAGCCACCTAGCTGCCTGGAGGAAATTTTAATGGAAGGGAGTTTAGTGGCCATCCCTCTCATTTTGCAGATGAGGAAATTGAGACTTAGACAGGTGAATTAACCCATCTAGGATCCAGTAAGCAGTAACTATCAGAGTGGGGTTCACACCCAGGTCTCCTGACTACAGAGCCCAAGGCTTTTTCCAATGTACCTGGCTGCTGCTTCTTTAAGGGGGATGACAATCTTCAGAAGAAACGCTAGCTTCCTTTCACTTGCACTACATATTAAGTTGGCCTGGATGATCTCTAAGGTTCCTTCTAGCTTTTACAGTATGTGAATCTACTCTGTTATTACCATGGTGACCTGTATTTTCTAGGACAATCCTGACTTCAGGAGAAGGGAGCACACTTGTGAATGAGGCTTTTTGGAAAAGGAGTATCTTTTGGCAGACTGTGCTGAGCCTGATTTTTGGTTTAGAAGGTGCGGTTGTGGTGTTGACCTAGTGACCTCTCACCAACTTGTGTTTGTAGGGCACCTACAATATACACAGAAGTGTTAGGTGCTGTGTGTGTGTGTGGGGGGGGGCTGATACAAAGCAGCAGAGAAGTAAAATGGGAAGAAGGCTTAATTTAGATTCAAGGGACCTTGAGTTTCATGGAAAGCCCAGGCTTTGGCCTTGGCTACCCATGTGATCCTGGGCAAATCATGTCATTTTCTGGGTCTCCGCTTCCTCATCAGTAAAAATAAGGAAATTTGACTTGACCACATCTAAGGTCCTTCTGGGCAGATTGAACAGTAACAGTTAAGATCTCTCTAGCTCTAACGGAAAGACCTAAGTTGATATCTTGGCCTCTGATACTAGTTGTGTGAACCCAAGAAAATCACTTAAACTTTTCAGCCTCAGTTTCCAGGATCAAATGAAATAACATACGCAGCGCTTTGCTTAAAGTGCTATGTGTCGTTCAGTTGTTTTCAAGTTATGTCTGATGCTTTGTGACCCCATTTGGGGTTTTCTCAGTAAAGATACTGGAGCGATTTGCCAGCTGATTTTATAGGTAAGGAAACTTCAGGCAAACAGGGTTAAGTGACTTGCCCCGGGTCACACAGCTGGTAAGTGTCTGCGGCTGGATTTGAACTCGGGAAGATGAGTTTTCCTGACTTCAGGCCTGGCACTCTAACCAGTGTAGCACCTGGCTGCCCTAAAGTGCTATATAAATGTGAACTGTTATCCTAAGGCGGTAGGATAGAGTCCCTGCTCTCAAGGAATTTAAAATCTGAATTTGACACATTCCCAAGTGAGGACCCATTGAATGGTAGAGATAATAAGTGCTATAAGAGGAGAATAGGTGAGAAAGTTTTCACAGCAGTCAGTGAGGGCTTGATGAGACTGGGGTTGGACTCTTGAAGAATGAGTGGGGCTTGAATGGGCTAAGTGGAAAGGGGGAGATGCTTTGATGTGTAATGGTTTGGTGGGGAGGGGCAGCTGGGCCTGGCCTTTGGGACCTGGAATGTTCAGAGCAGCCGTGGGGAGGACCCTGAAGACTGGTCAGGCTGGAGAGGGGAGTGTATGTTGAAGAGCTAAGGATCACAGAAAAGAAGTTTGCTTTGAGTTGTGGATTAGGTCATCTGGTGTAGTGGAAAGAATGCTGGCCTTGGAGACCGGAGATCAGGGTTCTCTTTTTGATTCTCACTCCTTTGTCAAGTCCCTGTGATCCTTCTGAGGCTGTTTTCTCCCCTGTAAAAAAATAGGGACACACAACTCTTACCTCATAGGACTGTTGTGAGGCCAGGCAAATGCTTTTTAAATGTGAGTTGTTGGTAGTGGTAGTATTGGTTTTCCCAATGGTAGGAATATATTTATGGAGTCCTTTGCCTTCTGATGGGTCCTCCTTGATACTCAACAATTTGAGAGTTGGCCAGGGGGTTAACTGACAACCTGACTGTGGAAAGGAGCCACAGCTTGGTAAGCACTGAGCCTGAATCTGCTGAATCAGCTAACCAAATAACCTCAGACCTAACTGCCTGGCCTACTTGGTTCTTGAGGTCTGAGCCTTGTTATTATCTAGGCTTTACATTTCACCCATCTTTTTGCACACTGAGTTCACCTAAATGTTAGAAGGAAGCTAGCATTTATTAAGGGCTTGCTGAGTGCCTGGCCTTGGGGTAAGCTCCGGGATACAAATACAAGCAAAAAGAAAGATAATCTTTGCCTTTAAGGAACTTGCATTCTTATTGGGAAAGACTGTGTACAAAAGGGAGCAGAAAGTGGAGTGGGTGGTGGAGTGGGGAAGGTACCTGTGCGGGAAAGAGAGTCAGTAGTGGAGCTCCAAGGAGATGGAAGGATGTCTGGACTAAACCCCTCTCCCAATGGGAGGCTCCAGGAGGGACTTGCCAATGAGAGAAAGCCCTAGGTGCTAAGGAAGGTGATGGGGTGAGAAGACCTCTGAGGCTTGGAGGTATCTGAAAAGAGAACTGGACGGAAATGAATAATAAATGTTCAGTTGGGTTACTCTTTATTTTGGGGAGAACTGGTTTCCCACTGGCCAGTTGCTGTTGTATTATTGGCTCTCTCATCTCCCACCTCCATGCATTTGACCTCTTATGTTTTCTCCTCCAACTAAAATTCTATCTCCTTGAAAGCAGAGGCTATCTTGCTTTTCTATTTATATCCCCATGGCTTAGCACAGTGCTTTACACATAGCAAAGGCTTAATCATTTTTTTTTTCCCATTCATTTCATTCATTCATGGCGAGGAAACTGGATGGACTTTCTCACCCCTACTTCTTAGAATGCCTGTTGTTGTTCAGCCACATTTCACTCTTTGTGGCCCCATTTGGAGTTTTCTTGGCAAAGATACTGGAGCGGTTTGCCATATCCTTTTCCAGCTCATGAAACAGGCAGAGTGAAGTGACTCGCCCAGGGTCATACAGACCAGATTGGGATTCAGATGTTACTGCCTGCAGGCCCAGTGTTTTCTCCACTGTGCCACCTAGCTTCCCTTGAATGCTGACTTTCTGTAATTCTCAAGTACCAGCTCCTTCAGGATACCTACTATACCTTCAGAATATCTATCCTTATTCTCTCTCCGAAACCAGAGGGAATGTCTTTCTCTTCCCTGGAATATGATTTGTATTTACTTTGTATTCATTGCCTGGAGAGGGCAAGCTCCTTGAAAACAAAAACTTTGATTTTGTGTTTATTTGGAGTCCCTACTGCACTATCTGGCCCAGGAAGGTGCCAAGGTGTTAGTTGGTTGGTTCAATGAGTGAATGTATGATTGAGATAAACTGCTCCCGAGTTTCTACCAGCTTGGGCTTGACTGGGCTGATCCAACCGAGGAATTGGAAGGTAGTGACTAGCCTGCCCTTAGGGTAGGGAGGTCTAGTGACTAATTTGGTTTTCACTGGTGTTAAAACCTGCTATCTTCTGCTCTAGAGTTTTCTTTCCTTCTTAGAAACCTTGTGAAAAGTGAATCTCCTTAGGTCAGGAGAAATCACCTCTGCCCTAGAGGCTTAGGTCCATCTCCAACAGCACCTTCAAGAAACTGGCCGTAAAAACAACACCTGTGTTAGTTCTGCTTTCTATTGCACATTAATTCGGTTTGATGGATCAGGTATTGATTAAGGGCCTGTTCTTTGCCAATGAAGAGCCCTCCAAACAAAACAATTCCTACTCTCTAATGGCTTACGTTTTATAGATAGATAGGAATCCACAAAAGTTATACAAAGGGATACAAAGAGAGAGAAATTCTCCTCCCCCAGTGGTATTGAGTAGGAGGGGGTGCTTCAGATGCCTATTGAAGGAAATCAAGTGTTCTTTGAATTGGAGGTGAGGAAGAAGGATATTCTGGAGAATTTGTTGAGGTGGTGAGTGGGGGTGGGTAATTGTTTGGGCAAAGGTCCGTGGAGGTGGGAGGTGGAATGTCACTTAAGGGGAGCACCTAGCAGGGCATTGTCTGCCCCCCCCCATTTCCATATTAGCTGTGTTGCAAAAGAAACCACTCACAAAAATAAACCCAAGAAAAATAAATTTTTAAAAATCTGTAGTAAGAGTTCATCAGGTTCCCTCTTTAGAAGTAGATAGCATTTTTCATCATGGATTCTTTGGAACTTGGATCATTGTTTTGGTCAAAGTAGCTAAGTCTTTCTCAGTTGATCCTTGTTATAATTTTGTCACTGTGTAGAATGTTCTCTTGGTTCTGCTCACTTTATGTTGCATCTGTCCATATAAGTTTTCCCAGGTTTTTCTGAAGTAGGTAGTGACCCTAAAGGAAACCCAAGTTTATACAGATTGGGAGAAAGAGAGGATGATGTAGAAAGCTTAGTCCAGAAAGACACTCACTGTTGAAGGTGATTTTCCAAATCAGCAGACAAGGTGTAGGTAAAGCGTGGTGTTTGCTTTCTTGATACTTCTGCTGCTGCTCTGCTTTTAACATTTAGTCAGATTTTTAGCTAGATGGCTCAGTAGATACAGCTCTGGGCCCGCAACCAGGAAGAGCTGAGTTCACATGTGACCTCAGACACTTCATAGTTGTGTGACTCTGAGCAAGTCACTTAACTGTGGTTTGCCTTACTTCCCTCTTGTGTAAAATGAAGATAATAATGGCCCCTAGCTTCCATGATTGGTATGAGGGTCAAATGATATAATAATTGTAAAGTGCTTTGCGCAGTATCTGGCATGTAGTAAGCGCTACATAGATAAACCTTAGTAGTTATTACTATTTATCATTAGTATTATCTCTTCTTATGCTGTTGAAGCAATTTGAAAGTGATTCAGGAGCCAATTTCCTCATCCCTAGGAGGAATGTTTCTTTCCAGCATGGAGTGGTGGGGAACAGTGGGATTGAATGGAATGTGGTTGTTGTGATGACAGATGGGGAAAGGGTCTTCAGTCAGGGCCTTAGTGGGTGGTGTCCTGTATGGCTCTGGAAGTGAATTCCCAGGGAATGGCCACCATGGTGAAGAAGCCCGAGTTAGAAAGTACTAGATTTAGTTTTAGAGGAACAGGCCTTTTGTTCCAGTTCTGTCAGTTACTAGCTCTCTGATTCTAAGCGGCTCACTTGTGTCCTCATCTGTAAAATGAGACCTCGTCGGACCAGGAGGCCGTGTGGAAAGTCCCCCCTCTGACTCTATGACCTTGCAGAAATCATTTACATTCCCTGAGCCTCCTCGGTTTCCTCTGCCGTAAAGCGAGGAGGTTGGACTATATGGCCTTTGAGATCTGTCCCTATTAATGAGGTAACCTTTATTTAAGGTTCCTTCCTGGGCTCTAAATCTATGTTCCTTTTATCTGACCCGCTTATGACCTGGCTTTAAGTCATTGGGTCTGAAAATAGCCTTCCGGGCACAGCTAATGATGCAGTAAAGGAACACTGGATGGGAGCTCCTTAATACCCATTTAATTACTGCTGCCAGTAGCCTGGCACAGGTGAGCTCAAGCCCTGCACCTGGCCTGGCCCAGCCATTAAGGTGATGCCTGCTAACTGATGGATGCCCCTGTGTAAAAGAACCTTATCTACATCCTACTCAGTAAGGCCTTTGTAATGGAAAGCCCTCCTTTAGGCCTTATCTTCAGCCGGGGAATTAGAGAAGGCCCGTCTGATTTGTTTTCCCCAGTGAAGCGCCAAGAGGAGAAAGCCCAGGAAAACCATGCTGCGCTCACAAACGTGGCAGCAGAAGCAAAGCGGGGGTGAGGGGCATGGGAGTGGAGGGTGACTTGGGGAACCAAGTTCACACTAGAATAGATGCTTTCCTCTTTCTAACGTGTTGTCAAAAACATTAGCTAGATTAGCTATATCTTTATAAGGTCTTCTGAGTGCTTTATATACATTATCTCATTTGATTTGATGCACCATTATTAGTGTATTGTATCTTATTGATACATTGTTTCAGAAGTAAGTTGTTAAATTTCTCTTGGTAAAGGCCAGGTTTTTGAGGCACTCATGGGGAGGCCCAGATACAGTCCTAGAATATTCAAAATTACCCTTTTTTTCCCCCCTCTGGCCTTGGGTCATTCACTCTTAAGGATTGCTTTTTTCCTGGCAGTTATGGAGAAGGCCGGGCGAGCGAATGTTATATAGACTAAGATTGCTCTCACACAGAGCCAGCAGAGGGCACACAATAGTCCCAGATCTGTTTCTGCAGCTGTTAAACACCAATCATGCCTTTAGGAGAATTGCCAATGGGAGCTAACATCGACGGTGATGATGATGATAAGATGGATGTTTATACAGCCTTTCCAACTTTTCCCGTCATTTTCATGTCTGAGATCATTTGGTCCTCACAGTCTCCCTCTAGCGAGGGGGAGGTAACTTACTGTATTGTCCTCAATCGTGGGGATAACACTGGCTTAGGCAGAGGAAGAAATTTACTTAGCTGATGAATGGTGTAGACCAGAGGACTTTAGTTGAGGATTTGGGATTCTGCTTCAACCAACCAATCAGTCAATTAATAAACGATTATTTATCAAGTCCCTGCAGTCCAGGCATTGTGCTAGAAACTTTAAATATAAATACAAAGACAAAAAATGAGAGCCTTTGTCCTCAGGGATCTGACATTCACTCTGAGGAGTTAATTATAATAGTAAGAGCTGATATTTATTTAGAGCATAATATGTGTCGGCACTGGCCTAAAGGTGCTTTGCAAATATTATTTCATTTGATTCTCACAACAGCTCTAGGAGGCTATTGTTACACCCATTTTATAATCGAGGAAACTGAGGCAATTAGAGATTAAGCGATTTGCCCAAGGTCATGTAGCTAATTAAGTGTCTGAGGCTAGATTTGAACTCAGGTCTTTATGCCTCTGGGCACATCCGCTGTATCCACTGTGCCACTTAGCTGCCAACAGCAGTGATAACTTAGATACAAGTATTTTTTCTATGTGAGGTTACATTCCCTAAGATAAAGAAAAAGATAGTAGAAGAGGACTGGTAATAGTATAGTGCAGGGGTGGGGAACTTGAGGCCTCCAGGTCACATATGACCCTGTAAGTCCTCGAGTGCAGCCCTTTGACTGAATCCAAACTTTAACAGAACAAATTCCCTTGATAAAAAGATTTGTTCTGTAAGACTTGGACTCAGTTGAAAGGCCAAAAGGCCGAACCCAAGGACCTAGAAGTCTGGTATAGTGAAAAGAATACTAGATTAGGAATGTACCAGACAGCTGCATGTATTGGAGTGTCTTCCCCTTTCTGAGTCTCATTTTCTTATCTGTCACAAGAGGATACCAGTCATTGATTACTGCAGTAGCAGTGGGTCTGGCCCCCTCAAGTCTGTCCCCACTCCAATCCATCCTCCATTCAGCCACTAGAGTGATTTTCCCAAAACGTGGGTCCGATGATGTCACTCACCCAACTCAGGAACAAATACAAAATCCTCTGCTTGGCATTCAAAGCCCTTCATAACCTAGCCCCTCCTACCTTTCCAGTCGTCCTTACTGCCAGACACTTTGATCCAGTGCTACTGGCCACCTGGCAGTTCCACAAACCAGACACTCCATCTCTGGTCATTTTCTCTGGTCCACCCCATGCTTCTCCCTCCTCTGCTCTAATTACTGACCTCCCTTGCTTCCTTTAAGTCCCAACAAAAATCCCACCTTCTAGGGAAGGAAGCCTTCCCTAACTGCCTCTTAATTGCAGCACCTTCCCTCTTTTAATTATTTCCAATTTATCCTGTATATAGATCTTTTGTATGGATTTGTTTGCCATCAGATTGTGAGCTCCTTGAGGGCAGATACTGTCTTTTGCCTCTCCTACCACATGGTAGCCTCCTCATGTTTATTGGTTGATTTAAGCTGTTTGTGAGGGTTATGGGAAGGCTTTGAGAAGTACAAAACACTATGCCAATGTAGGGTTTTCATTAAGGGTGGAGGGAGGGCTCAGATAAAAGGAGGCCCAACCCTAATCTACTCACCCCCTGGTTCAGGTTTGGGGTGATAGATGGGACAAGATCACGACTGTTCTCTGGTTCTCTATTGTGAAATCTAGCAAGGTACTGAAGTCCCAGCACAGGCCTGTTTCGAAATCTGTTATAGGGAAGAAAGGGGGACCCAGATATGCAAGAAGGAAGAGGAGCTGGTTTGACTTGTGTAATCAGGAGTAATTTCTATAATGGATTTAAACACTACCTTGGGCAAATCACTCCCCTTTTCTGAGCCTCGGTTTCCATTAAAAAAAAAAAGAAAAAGAGGTTGGGTTAGATCAGGGCCTCCCAACTGGTATATCAGGATCTATTGGTAACTACTCCTCTCCTTATATATCTTCATTTGTTTTGTATTTATTTATCAGTGTATATGTTTTCTTCCATTAGAATGTAAACTCTTTGATTGCAGAGTCTTTGCATCTACAATGCCCTGTACAAAGTGGGGCTTCCTAAATGTTTATTGAATTGAATTAGCAAGGTACCTGATCAAGGAGTTGGAAGGGACCTTCCTAGTCAGCTACTCCTTTGCCTCTATCTATCTATCTATCTATCTATCTATCTATCTATCTATCTATCTATCTATCTATCTAATCTATCTATCTATCTATCTATCTATCTATCTATCTATCTATCTATCTGGGGGGGGGGCAGGACAATTGGAGTTAAGTGACAACATAGCTAGTAAGCCTGTCAAGTGTCTGAGGCTGGATTTGAACTCAGGTCCTCCTGACTCCAGGGCTAGTGTTGCACTCACTGCCTTTATTTTACAAATGAGAAAACAGGCTCAGAGAGGAAAGGGGGCTGTTTGGATCACTCATTATAGGTAGAATTCAGATCCTCTGATTTCATTTCACTCCCCCTTTCCTCTTACTATACCACGCTTCGGATCTCTGTAGGGATATTACTGTCAGCTGTTTTCTCAGCTTAACATTTCCAGTCCTCCAATTTTAGGACTTCAGGGAGATAAAAAGTAGTCCCCGAAAAAGCTTGTCAGTGAATACTCAATTTTTAAATTTCTTCCTACTTCTAAAATTCCTGAGGCTCTTTTTGACCCAATAAATGCTTCATCTCTTTGTTAACCATTTCTGCAGTTTAAAGTGGTGTTTCAGTAAGGCCATAATCACAATGTGGATGATAATTGTCAAAATGCCTATGTGGTTCTGGGTCGCAAAGTATATGAGACTCTCCACAAAGAAGGTAGAAGAAGTAAACCATTTGTTCAGACACCAGAGGACCATATCCCATAAGCCATCTACCCAATTCATCACAGCAGTAAAGCATTTGATACATAATATCACAACATGGAGCCTTGCCATCCCCAAACCTCTCTGACCCCCTGCTGGGCTCTTCCCAAAAACAAACTCACAGTATAGCTATCACAGTCTGTTCAGCTTTATCACAACAGTCATTAACAGCCATTAGCAACCATAACTTCTCTCTCTCAGCATTTCCTGTGACATAACTTCCTTTTCCTGTCAGAAGGCTCCTCCCGCATGACTTAGGCTTCTTGTGACATGGTAACATGGCCTATTAATGGGTGGGAAAGATCTTTAGATCTAAATTGCTATTACAAGTGGGCACCACCATTGGGAATTTTTTACTGAGCAACCCCCTTGGGAATTGCTCTGGAGGGGGGCAGGGGTTGGGAGCCAGAATTTGGAGTAGAGTGTAGGAAAGCTTACCATTGTGGATTTTGCAGGGTGGCCCAAAAGAAAGAATTCCAACCTTAATTTGTTCTGTGGCCTTGGGAAAGTCACATAACTCCTTAGGGACTCATTTCCTCATCTATAAGATGGGGATAGGTATTGTAAGAGGGTGTGTTGTGTCTTCAGGATGTGTAAAGGTACTTTTTAAAATGTAGATTGTGAAGCTGATAAACGGTATTACTGTTGTCTAAAAGGTCCTGTTTTAGCTAGCTAGCCATCTGACCAGCAGTGAGGATAACTTGGAGGGGATGGGAAATGGGGAGGTTTGTATCCCATGGCCAAATCCCTCTTCTCTAGCTAGAAACTGCCCCTTCCCTATATCTTCAGGATATAGCCAGACCGAGATATTTAATTAGAGTTCGACTGTGGGGCCAGCTAGGTGGCACAGGGAATAGAGCACCGGCCCTGGAGTCAGGAGGACCTGAGTTCAAATCTAGCCTCGGACACTTGATACACTTACTAGCTGTGTGACCTTGGGCAAGTCAATTTAACCCTGATTGCCCTGCCTTCCCCCCTGCAAAAAAAAAAAAAACACCCCCCCCCCAAAGAACTTGACTGTTGTCATATATGTGCTGGAAGTCCCTTTTAGCCAGTGCTTCTTTGGCTATTTAGATCTCTCTTCTGTTCTGTGGGTCTGGATCAGCTCATCCATCTATGTACGAGGCCTTGTGCTTCAAATTTCTGTGTTTAAATATGAGTTCCAGTGCTAGACTGGGGAATCAGTTTGAACGAGTGAATTATTCTAGTGACCAATCCATTAAAGATTTCTTGAGCACCTACTGTGTACCCCTGTGCTTAGGCTCAAAGATAGATTAAGAATAGTCACTGCCTTTGGAGTAGGATCTGGTTGAGGAGAAAAGACATTTATGCGGGATTAAACAATTGTAAGTCAGATCTTAATGTTCTAGGACCGGTATTCTCACCACTAATTGGATAAAATATAAGCTCCTTAGAGTCAGGGACTGTTTCATTTTTGGTTTTGTAGGCACAGTGCCTAGCAGAGTGTTTGGTAAATAGTAGGTGCTTAAATAAATGCATTCTGATTGATGGGTTCTAGCCCCTCTGTGCTTTCTCATCCGGAGCCGTTTTTGTTGCTTTCCATGGTGGATGAATGAATGAAGAAATATTTATTTGGTGCTTACTGTGTATAAAAATACTGGACTAGGATCCGCCCAATGCACTGAAAGCCTTTCCCTGATTCTTTTCACATTCTATGAATACTAGTACAGGACTGAGGTTATTCATATATTTTCCTTTGTTCTTGGTACTGTGCTTGACTGTTCCAGCTCTTTTCCTCCTTACACCTTTTCTGCTATCTTTTATGCTATTTCACTTAAGCCAGGCATCATTGGTAATATGTAACAGCTTACGTACTGACCTGTATATTTTGTTAAGTTCTTTTAGTCATGTCCAATACTTTGTGACCCCATTTAGGGTTTTCTTGGCAGAGATGAGTGGAGTGGTTTGCCATTTCCTTCTCTAGCTCATTTTACAGATGAGATAATTAAGGCTAACAGAATTAAGGGACTAGCTTGGGGTCACACAGCTAAGTGTCCGAAGTCAGATTTGAACTCAGGTCTCCCTCACTCCAAGCCTTTTATTCTATCTACTTTGTCACCTAGCTGCCAAATTGACCAACAGAGTGGGTACTTAATAAATGTTTATTGATTTTAATTTTTTTTCCAATGTCCCTGGGCATAACCTAAAGTTTTTATTTGTCCCAGAGTACAGTATTCATGATTTGCAGGCATGTAGCTCTGCTGGAAGAATGAGTAAGAATAATAACCTTGTATTTCTAGGGTTCTGTGGACTAGACCTTGGATTTCATTGGCATAGCATAGGGGACCTCCAAATGGGAAAACTTAATCTGCAAACACAGATTAGTACCTTCTCTACAATTTGTAAGTTGCCCAGAGCACTAAGAAATTTAAATGAGTTGCCCAGGGTTACACAGCCTGTATGTATCCAAGGTGGGACTTGAACCTAGATCCTGGCTCAAAGGCCTGTTCTCTATCTAGCGTGCCTTTCACTACTTTTCTATAGCACTTTTTTTTTTTTTTGCACGTGGGAAGGTAGAGCAGTTGAGGTTAAGTGACTTGCCCAAGGTCACACAGCTAGTAAATGTGTCAAGTGTCTGAGACCAGATTTGAATTCAGGTCCTCCTGACTCCAGGGCCAGTGCTCTACTCACTGTGCCACCTAGCTGCTCAGTATAGCACTTTTAAAAGGCTCCTAAAGTACTTTCTGACCACAGTCTCATGAGGGATAACATACGTACCATTGTCTTATAAATGGCTAAACCAAGGGTCGGAGAGGTTAAGGCATTTTCCTGTGATCACACCACTAGTGTTACAGATTCAGCCCAGAGTCAGGTCTCCTGACTGAATTAGGTACTTCCCCCTCTATGTTGTATAGTCATAAATGGAGAGGTGAGGAAGAATCCTGAGTAGATTTGATTAAGTAGAGAGGAATAGGAAGGGGTGTGTGTGTGTGTGTGTGTGTGTGTAATAATATGAATGAGGGCGTGGAGGTAGGGGTGAACGTGACAATTAATATCTAAGAGCAATCTTAGCAGTGATCCCCTGCCCACAGGCTCAGTATTGTGAGCTGGTAGAATAGAAAATCCTAGAGAGAGGGCAAACCAAGATTTAGGGACCAAATCAAGTCTTCTCACTTTGCAGTTGAGAAAACAGGCCCATGAGTGGCTCGTCCAACATTACAGCCCGTAAGCAGCAGAGCTGAGGCTAGAGCTCAGCTCGTGACTCTTGGTCCTGTGCTCTCTCTGTTGTGACATGGCGCCTTAAAGGGTGTCAGAAAGGCTGAGCTGGAGCAGCATTTTTGTCCTCACAGCTGGGGATTCTGTTCCTCTCTGGTCTGGGGAGTGGCATGTGAGAGAACCCACTCCTAGCTTCCCTCTGATAACCTTGTGGTGCTTCAAATGCGATAATATTCCTTAGCACAGTTCCTGGCACCTAGTAGTCCCTGGATAAGTGCTGTTTCTCTTTTTTCCTTCCCCCTTCTTTATTTTTTATGTTGAAAATAAGTATTGTCTTCCACAAGTATCAGGTGGGCCAGTTTTTAATATGTCTGGCTCTAAGGTGGTGGGACCTGGGATATTCTGCACCAGATGAAAGAGTAAATGTATTAGAAACCTTGGTAGCTCTCCCCTGATGGGCATGGTTGGTGTTACAGACACACAAACACCCCACCCACACATTCTTCTCTGTTTTGCCAGGCTTTGCTTGAACATCCAGAGAAAATCATAGTCTGTAACCCCCTGAAGTTTGAACTATCAGGCAAAGAGGCGGCCTTCTACAGTTACCTTTTATCTCTCTCAATATCTTTAACACACACACACACACACACACACACACACACACACCAGGCACTTCTAGAGGAGGCGAGTGAGGGAAGCTGTGGCAGTTTTGCTTAAGGGGGGAAAGGAGAATGATTGTCAGGTCGTCTGTGGTGGGTTGGATGTATGCTACAAGCAGTGTAGGCAGAAGGTAAAAGCCAGCCCCAAACACTATTTTTGTAGATGCTGTGAAAGCATCTTAACACTTAAGTTTGGAATTTTCCCACCCTTATACAACCTCAATTTGGTGGCAGGTCTAGGCAGAGGAATGCTAAGCAGTTTGAGGGTGACAATAGGCACACCTACTGTGTGCCCACTGTGGTAGATGTATAAGATCGTAGATCTTCTTGCATTAGAAGAGACTTCAGATGCTCACTCTTTTTTATGGATGAGGAGACTGAGACCCAGGAAGGAGTTAAGTGATTTTTCCAAGGTCACAAAGGTGACAGAATTTGAACCTAGGGCCTATGACTTTAGAGTTGCTGTACCACAGTCTCAGTACTGAGAAGCATAAGATGAAGTTGCTTACCTCATACCCTATGCTATTTATGCTATGATCACAGCATGAAAGATTTACAGCTGAAAAAGGGCCCTTTAGAGGTTTTTCAGTGCTTAGCACAGTATCTGGCACACAGTAGGTGCTTAATAAATGTTTATTGAATTGAATTGTCTGGTCCAACCCCTTCATTTTACATATAAGAAAGCTGAGGCTTTAAAAGATTTAGTGACTTTAGCCATAGGGTAAGTAGGTAGGTGGTACAGTGGATAGAGTGCCGAACCTGGAGTCAAGAAGATTCGAGTTCAAATCTGGTCTAGCTGTATGGCTTTGGGCAAGTCACTTAACCTGTTTGCCTCAGTTTCCTCATCTGTAAAATGAACTGGAGAAGGAAATGGCAAACCACTCTGATATCTCTGCCAAGAAAACCCCAAATGGGGTCACAAAGAGTCAGACATGACTTAAAACAGCTCAACAGTGACATTATCCATAATCATACAGGTAGCAAGGGGCAAACCTGGAATTGGAGCCCAAGTTCCCTGACTCGACATGCAGCAGTCTTTCCACCACTGTATATTACAATGTATATTTTCCACTCACTGTATATTGCAGTTGAAGTTCCCTGTGGTACCTGTGCTTGGGATAGCAGGTGATAATATTCATATCAAACCAGTTGGTGGCATCACATTGGGGATCCCAGTTGCGTTTGAAATAGATAATTTCTTAGATATCCTCTAGACTTAGAAAAAAAAAAGGCTGTTTGGAATCTTTGAATGTCAAGGCTGAAAATCCTTAGAAATCATCCTGGCTAATCTAATTTTGCAGATGAGGAAATTGAAGCCCATGCAGGTTAAGTAACTTGCCTAAGACATATAGGTAGAGGGGCAGCTAGGTGGCGCAGGGAGTAGACCATGGGCCCAGGAGTCAGAAGGACCTGAGTTCAAATGTTGTCTCAGACACTTGACACACTTACTAGCTGTGTGACCTTGGGCAAGTCAATTAACCCCAGCTGCCCTCCAAAAAAAAAAAAAAGACATATGGGTAGTAAGTGTGGGAGGTGGAATGTAAACTCTGGTCCCCTTTAACACCAGAGCTAGTGTTCTTGTTGTATACAATAAGGTCTTCTCTTAGAAAATAGACTTAGAAATGACTCTTAGACTGAGAAAATGTACTTCTGTCCCTCCCTCTTTGCAGAGTGTGGGGCAGGGTGGGTGGGAGACAGACAAACTTAGGCCTATTGTGGAATAGTGCAGACAATCCATGTGTTGATTGAGTTTGCTTAAATACTTCCCCCCCCCCCCTTTTTATATTGGGCTGGTTGGGATTAGTAAGGGAAGTGGGGAGGGAAATGAAAGTGGTATGAAAACAAAAGCTGTCAAACAAAACGAAACAAAATAATAATGATGATGATTCTCTCTCAGGATCTCTAATGAATGGCTCTAATTTCGATTCTCTCTCTGCCTTCCCTTATCAGATCCCCTCTATATCAAAGCAGAAGCCTTGGTGAGGTCAGAGGAGAACAGAAAAGATGGGGACAACAGAAGCCCCTAGAGAAAAGTGTTCCCTTGCTTTTATTTAGATCAGTTGATGAGAGAAAGCTTACTGCAGTCTGAGAACCTTTGGTGGCTTTTGCTCTGCTACTGTTCTTTTGGACTGTAGGGGGCTGGTGTTTTCATGCTGAAAATGACTGAGTTGTGTCCGACTCTTGGCGATCTCGTTGTGGGGTTTCTTGGCAAAGATACTGGAGTGGCTTGCCATTTCCTTCTTACAGATGAGGAAATGGAGGCAAACAGAGTTGAGTGACTTGCCCAGGGTCACACACACACACACACACACACACACACACCCCTAGTAAGTGCCTGAGGCTGGATTTGAACTCAGGAAGATGAATTTTCCTGACTCTAGACACTGCACCATCTAGCTGCGCTCCCAATAATAGTAATACCTAGCATTTATAATATGTACTGCTTTGAGGTTTACAAAGTGCCTTACATGTGTTACTGGATTTTATCTTCAACAGTGATCCTGTGTGGGAGATGCTGTTGTTATCCCCATTTTACAGATGAGGAAACTGAGGCTAAGAGAGTTTAAGTGACTTCTAGGGGCACATCGCTGGTAGGTATCTGATGCAGGGTTCAAAGCTGATCCAAGTCCAGCCTTCCAGATGAGATGTTTTAGCTGGGTACTATGGGGTGCCTAGAAGAAAAGGACCTTCCGATTCTCCTTTTTAGCTTATGTGTGTTATTAATAATAGTATCATTGTTTTCTCCGTCAAATCTGAGCTGATTGTTGTCCTCAGAGCTGCCTGGGGAGCTTCACCAAGGCAGGTGAGAAAGGACAAAACGAGGTCCATATTCATGATCCCATGATTATGACTGTCAGAGAGGAGATGACCTTCTAAGGGACAGTGCAAATTTAGAACTAGAAGAGTCCTCAGAGATCCTCTAATGCAACCTGCTCATTTTACAGATGAAGAAACCGAGGTCCAGAGAAGGAAAAGGACTCTTAAGGTCATACTGGTAGTATCACTGAGATTTGTACCCAGGTCCTCTGATTCCATTTCATTCTGAAGCCAGAAGGCCCCAGAAAGGTCTTCTGGAGGTAGAACTGTGGAAGAAGATTCAGGCACATGGAAACTCAGAGAAGGTCACAGACAGAGACACCAGGCAGCACCTGAACATGCTACCCCAAAACCTTTGCAGGTATGCCTAGTAGCTAACTAGAGAGAGAAGGGGGATGGGGTATAAGATAATAAATAAGAGGTGGGGGAAGGAGGAGGAGACAGAAAAAGAGAAGAGACTGAGACACATACAGAGAGAGGGGGAGACAGAGATAGAGACAGAAAGGGAGGGGAGAGGGAAAGGGAGACAGAGAGAGAGAGAGAGAAGGGGAAGAGAGTGGGAAAAGGAGAGGAAGAAAGTAAGAAAGAAAGAAAAAGAAAAAGAAAGAAAGATGGAGGGGGAGTCAGACATACAGAGACAGAAAATTTGGAGCCTTGATGAGAGAAGTGGGAAGACGAAATAGACTTCACTCAACACCTAGAGAGAGAAGCTTTCTCACCAAGTTTCGGCCACAAAAGAGAAGGATTGTCAGAACAGGAAAACCACAGCACTGAAGAGCACCCAGACCTATGTCTTGATTGGTACAAAGTCATGTGGGTTGTATGGGTCTAAAGGACAGAGGGGAGTGACTTGATGACCTACTCAAAGGGGAAGAGAGTTTTCCTGCCCATCTAGAGGCTCAGTTATGAACCAGTTCCGTATTTTGTGTCAGGATAAATAAAAGCTGCCCTATGTTTTGTCAGCCTGAATGTTTGCAAGGGAGCTAAGGGATTTTTAGAGAGAGATGAGCCAGATGCTGAAGATTGCAAAGAATGAATGAATGAATGAATGAACAGCATTTCTTAAGTATTTACTGTGCTTCTCCACCATTGCTACGGTGAGATTGGAAAAACCTGGTTCAATGCTCAAGGAACCACATAGATTATTACTAAGGAGGGATGAATGTGTGAGCACATCCCATTCTTCCAAGGGCCTGGGTATATATCATCAAACGAAGGGATATATCCTCATGGAGCAGAAATCTGACTCTCTCTGACTTTCACCCATCAGCCTTACTTCTACTCTCTGAGAACAGCATTGTGGACACAGTAACTAATAAATGTTTGTTTGTATTGAAAGGCAAACAAGTCTTGTGAGTCACCTAATGATGTCTTCTTTAAGTCTTTTCTTCCCTAGGTTAAACATCTCCAGTTTAGTTTAGTATTTTAGGCAATGGGGGTGAAGTGACTTACCTAGGGTCACACAGCTAATAAATGTCCGAATCCAGATTTGTCTGGTCCTCCTGATTCCAGGGTCAGTGCTGTATCTACTGCACCACCCATTTGGATAAGGGAAGGCAGGGCAATTGGGGTTAAGTGACTTGCCCAAGGTCACACAGCTAGTAAGTGTGTCAAGTGTCTGAGGTCGGATTTGAACTCGGGTCCTCTCGACTCCAGGGTCAGTGCTCTGTCTACTTCACTGCCAGCTGCCTTTCCAGTTCTTGTAATAAATTTTCACATGACATGACTTCAAGATCTTTGAAGTCTTAGTCTCTCTGCTTCTCCAGACTGTGTCCTAAAATTCGATCCCTAGTACTGAGCAAAGTATTTCAACTGTGACTACACAGTATAGGGGAGCCAATGCTGTCCTTGTTCTGGAAACTGCTTGTATTAACACAGCCTAAAATCATCTTAAGCCTTGTGAGTGAAATGGTGACTTATATGGAGCTTCCACACAATAAAACTTTCCCAAGACCTTTCCACTTGTGTTGTCTGGTCATGCCTTTCCTGCCTTGTACAGTTGATGTTTTAACCTCTTTGTGCAGAATTTTACCTTTATCCTGATTATATTCCAGTTTGTTAAATTCAGCCTTTTGTTCCAGCTTGTTGAACTCTTTCTGGATATGGCTTCTGTCATCCAATGTTAACAGTCTCTTCCTAGTGTTGAGTCATTGGCAGACTTGGTGTCCTTTCAAGTCTTTAATAAAAATATTGGTGAAAAGACATTGAAAATCATCAGATCATAAAACTAGTTTAACCCCGTCATTTTGTAAATGAGGAAAATGAAGTGATTGGGGCAGCTAGGTGGTGCAGTGAGTAGAGCACCGGCCCTGGAGTCAGGAGGACCTGAGATCAAATATGGCCTCAGATACTTCACACGCTTACTAGCCGTGTGACCTTGGGCAAGTCACTTAATCCCAATTGCCTTGCCTTCCCCCCTCCCAAAAAAAAAAAAAAAAGAAGTAAAGTGATTTCCTGAGGTCACATAGGTAAGTTGTGAGGCTAGGGTTTGAACTGGGGACCTAGAGCCCTCCCTCTGCCCCCTGTACCTTCTGGAGGTGTCCCGAAGTGCTTACCATCAGAGGCAGGTGTTGATTAATTTTGCTGAATTGCTTCCCCCCTCCCCCTTCTTTATTCTTTGTTATAATAGATGGCTTCTTGGGTAGGGAAGGGGGAGTGAGATATTCACAAAGGAAGGTGATATAAAATAAAATGAAAGATAATAGTAAACATACATTTTTTTAAATGTAAATCCTAAGATCACATGGCTCATTTCTCCTGCTTCTCAGGCCTGAGCTTCTTCCATTGTAGCATACTGCCTAACTCATTAAACCCCAAAATCTAGATTCTAGTTAGATGGAGAGGAGTCAGAGAAAAGCTTTATTTTGAGGCCTTGTCTCTAAGAACCAAATACCCTGACTGGGCCCCTGAAGACAAACACGATTCCCAAACCTACCTTTGGCTCCCCTGACAGCAGAATCATCGGGGATACTGACCTTACCTGGACCTCCTCTTCTTCCTTTATAGTGAATTCTTGTGAGGCAGTGGTGTGTAATGGGTAGAACACTCTCTCTGGAATCAGAAAGGCTTGGATTTTGATCTGACCTTCAGACCCTTGCTAGCTGTGGAAGTGAGCTTGTGTTATACTTTTTCTGGGCTTTATTCTGTTTCCTCATCTGTAAACTGAGGGCACTAGACTCATGACCTATATAAGCTCCCTTTCAGCTCTGATTATATGATCTTATGAATTCAGAAAGTTGAGTCGTTTCCTTGGTCCATAGGTTGGGACCCTGAATGGTCCTCTCAGTTAATGTGCCCCAGAAGACTGAAATTTTCTCCTACTGTTCTCCATCTCCATCACTCTAATGGAATTCCAGCTCTTCTCTGTCACTGCCTTCCTGCTTTCTTCTTGGAACTTTGAAGGCCAAGGAATGACCATTTCTATTCACCTCACTCTATTTTCCTACAGGCTCCACTCCGACACTCCAGAATTGCTAATGCTGAGATTCCAGCTTTGCCAAACTTCTGACTTTCCAGGCCCCCATTCTGCCTTAGAGGAGGGAGGTCAGGTAGTTGGAAGGGCTGGGGTAAGGAGAAGAATGAATAAAACTACAAAAAGGGCCTAAGGTAATAAGAGATATGTTAATTAGGGTTGTAGCCTTTGGAATCGGATTTACATATGGCACTTTCTCTAGTCTTATGCAAATCTTGTCAATCCACTGTCAGTCAATAAATATTTATTAGTGCCTATTTTGTGTCCTGCACTGGGGATACAAAGGAAGGTAAAAGACAGTCTCTGCTTTCTGGGAGCCCCTAGTCTGATGGGGAAGACAAGATGCAAATGACTAGGTACAAACAAGCTAGCATTAAGGGGCATAGGGGAAGGCTTCTTTGTAGAAGGTGGGATTTTAGCTGGGGCCTGAAGGAAGCCAAGAAAGACAGGAGGCAGAGATGAAGAGGGAGAGAGCTTTCCATGGAGAGGCACAGCTAGTGAAAATGCCTGGAGTCTAGAGAGAGTATTGTCTGAGGAAGATGGAGGAGGCCAGGATCACTAGATCACAGCAGTACACGAGGTGGGTGTAAGGTGTGAGGATACTGGAAATATTATGGGGGTAAGTTGTGAAGGACTATATTCCAGAGGATTTTATAGTTGATCTTGAGTGATAGGGAACCATTTGAATTTATTGGGTGGGGGCAGGGTGTGTGTGTGTGTGTGTGTGTGTGTGTGTGTGTGTGTGTGTGTGTGTGTGTGTGAGAGAGAGAGAGAGAGAGAGAGAGAGAGAAAGAGAGAGAGAGACAGACAGATGTCATAATTAGATCTCATAATCATAATTAGATCTCATCTTTAGGACCTTATTTTGATAGCTGAGTGGAGAATAGATTTTGATTGGGGAGAGACTTGTGAGGTGGAGACCTGTGGGGCCTCCCTCTATCTCTGCTTCTTGGAATCAGCTCCAGTCAAGACTCCCCTGAAGTACCAACTCTTACGGGAGGCCTTTCTTGGTTATTGTACTCTCCACACCCTGTAATTACTTTGTATTTAGTTTGCATATATTTAGTACTGTATTTATTTTTCTTTGTATATGTAGTTTCTCTAACCTTCTCCTTTTCCTTGAAGGCAGGGGCTGTTTTCCTTTCCTTTCTTTTCCTTTTTTTTTTTTAAAGCACATGATCGGCATTTGATAAAAACTTGCTGAATGGAAATGAATTGGATTGCCCTCTATCTCAACTGTTTTAGTTATCAACTGAAGACCTTCCCTTCTGCAGGGGAGGAGCACTCTGGAGCAACATTGCATATGCTATTCAGGGCTGAATTGCCTTTGGTTTGTTTATTTCTTTTTCATTTTTTGTTAGTAATAATGATTGAGATAGTGGTGGAGAGAAAATGAACGATATACAAAAAGATATAAAAGTTTAGACAATTATTTTAAAGCCTCGGTACCCATGATCACTGCCTCAGCTCTTTGGATTTCCCAATAACTGTCTCACATTTATATTACGCATTAAGCTTTTTGAAGTGATTTCTCATACATTATTTCACATGAAGGGTAGGGATATTAAGGACCTACTATGTGCAAAGTATTAAGAACAATATTTTATATGATCACCTCATACGACTCTCAAAAAGCCCAGTTAAGTAAATAGCAGATTTTATTACCCCCATTTTGTACGTCACAGAAGATGAGAGCTGGAAAGGACCTTAAAAGATCATCTATTCCAACCCCTTCATTTTACAGACAAGGAAACAAAGGTCTAGAAAGAGGACAGAGTCACACGGTTAGTGGCAGGGCGTGAACTTGATTTCTACTAAGTTATTTCCTGTCTCAGCCTAGTGTCCTTCATCATGATGCCTCCCAGATTTCTCCCCTCCCCAGCCAAAATACCTAATAATGGTGGTTGATGAGGGGCAGGCAGACCCGGCCTTTAGTCAGGAAGACCTGAGTTCAAACCCAGCTTCAGATACTTACTAGCTGTGTGACCCTGGGCAAGTCACTTGACCATGTTGGCCTCAATTTCCTCATCTGTAAAATGAGCTGGAGAAGGCAATGGCAAACCACTGCAGTATTAATGCCAAGAAAACTCTAAATGGGGTCAGAGTCGATAGAACTGAAACAACTCAACAACCACAAAAGTGGTGGTGATAACTCATCCTTATATTCTGAGCCCAAAACTCCTTTGTTTGGCTTTTAAAATCCTTCACGATCTGGTTTCCACTTACCTTTCTAGATTTACTGCGAACTACTTGCTCTCCCAGCATTCTCTGTTCCAGCCAGATTCGCTTTCTTATTGTCACCCAACATTCCACTTTCTCTTTCCTTGTCTTTGGCTCAGTCAGTCCCTTATGCCTGGAATGCATTCCCTCTTTAGAATCCCTGGCTTCCTTCAAAGCTCAGCTCAGTTGCTACCTCTGACAAGCAAGCCTAATCCTGGTCTAATACTTTCCCCCATCTGGAAATTACTGTTACATTTCCTTTTCTGTGTACTTGTTTCCCCAATGAAATGTGAGTTCTTTTAAATCAGGGCTGTTTTAATTTTTGATTTTGTATGCTTCTAGAACGTGGTGGCCCTTAACACAAATGATAGTTGTAACCAGTGAGTCAAGTCAATAAACATTTTTAAAGGGTTCCAAATACTATGCTAAACAAAAGGGATGCAAAAAGAAAGGCAACTCCTTCGCAAACAATCCAGTCCCTACCCTCAAGGAGTTTACCCTCTACAAACAAGATATAAACACCTAGAAAATTAGGGATTTTTGTTTGTTTGGTTGGTTTTTTGTCAGTCTTTTAGCTGAGATTTGAAGGAAACCAGGAGGCTGAGATGAGGAGGGACAGTGTACCAGGTATGGGGAATAATCAGTGCAAAGTCCAGGATTTGGAAAATGGAGCGCCTTTTTCTAGGAACAGCAAGGAAGTTAGATTCACTGAATTTAGGGACAGCTAGGTCTGGCACTGAGGAGAGCACCAGCCCTGGAGTCAGGAGGACCTGAGTTCAAATCTGGCTTCAGACACGTGACACGTGTATTAGCTGTGTGGCCTTGGACAAGTCACTTAACCTCAATCACCCTGCCAAAAAAAGCAAAAAAAAAAAAGATTCACTGAATTGGATTCACTGGAGAGGAGTAAAATATATGAAGACTGGAAATGTAGGAAGGACAGGTTTAGGACGGGCTTTAAATGCCAAACACAGCATTTTATATTTGATCCTGGAAGCAATAAGGAGCCACTAGAGTTTAATGATTAGGGGAGTGATGTGGTCAGACCTGTGTTAGGAAGGTCACTTTGAGTTCTTTGGAGGAAGGACTGGAGTGGGGAAAGACTTGAGGCATCAGGCCAATCAGAAGGCTATTGAAATAGTCCAGGTGTGAGGTGTCGGAGTAGACAAGGGGGTGTAGATGTTTAGAGGTGTTAGTACGTACCACATTGGATGTAATGAATGAGAGAGAGCGTGGGGAGTGGCCTGAAAGAGTGATGGTGTCCTTGACAGCAAGAAGGAAGTTAGGAAGAAGGGAGGGTTTTGGGGAAAAGACAATGAGTTCAGTTTTGGAAAGATGTCTGTGTGACTTCTAGTTTGAGATGTCTGTTTTTGTTGGTCCTTCATTTTCGAAGATGACCAGAGACTTCACAGGTGATGTCTTCTGCATGAATCAGATTTAAGTGAGGCAGAGTTGGACAAAGTCATTAGCCTCACTCTCTCTCCCTGAGTCAGTGAAGTCCAGTGGTAAGAAAAAAGTCAGGATGACTGGCAATGGCTTGGGGTTCAGCGGATGACCTTGGCATTTTCAATGTCTGATCAAGCTCTGTGGATTCCACAGTGCCTGCTTCAGCCACCAATATGGCCACTGGAATAAGTTGTTCTCATCCACTCGTTCTGCTGGGGGAGGTTTTCACATGCTTAGTATAGCACTCCCCTCCCCCCAACTTCTTGATAGTTTTGAAGATTGTCAGTTACCCTCCACCTGGTTTAGCCTGCTACCTGCAGAGCGTGGTTGCTGCATATGCTACAGCTTCTTGGAGCCACAGGTGAGAGTTGGGTGAGTCAGCTGGGCACCATAGGTGGATGAGCAGCCCTGAAAAGTGCCCAGCAAGCCCTTTGAGATGTCTGATAGGCAGTTGGAGATGAATGCTAATAGCAACCAGCTGGATAAGTAGATTTGAGAATCATGAGCATAGAGGTGAATAATTGAATCCATGGGAATTGGGGAAATAGTATAGAGGGAGTAGAGAAGAGGGCCCAAGATAGCTCCAGATCCCTATGGACATCCGTGCTTGGTACCACGACCTGGATGAAGATGCAGCAAAGGAAACTGATGAGTGGCCAGATAGATAGGTAGGAGGAGAACCAGGAGAATAATGTCACAAAGATCTATAGAGAAAAGAATATCAAGGGGGAGAGGCTTCAGAGAAGTCAAGAAGGATGAAGATTGAGAAAAAGCCATTGGATTTGGCAATTAAGACAGGATCTTTAATTTCCTAACTTTGGAGAGAGCAGTTTCAGTCACATGATGAGGCTGGCATCCAGACCGTAGAGAGTGAAGAAGAAAGGGAGAGCAAAAATAAGGAAGGCACTGATTATAAGCCCTGCTGTTTGCCACATGCTGTAAGTGCTGACAGAATTATGGTTCTTGGCCTCAGGGAGCTCGAATTCTAATAGGGAAGACAACATGCAAACAGCTATGTACATGAAAGATAAATATGTTTATGTATACACACATACGTGTCCCCCCCAGGTTACTTCCCATTTGTACCATATCACATATTACATATAAGTAGACATAGTAGATATTAAATGTATACTATATACTCTACATTATATCATATATAGTATAAATCTATATATTATACTAGGATACTATACATAATATAGCATAAATATCCTATTATATCATGCTGTGTACGATTATATAACTATATTATGGAGTATAAATCTCTATGATAAATAGTATATCATGATATATAAGTATAGTTATATGTGATATATATAATTATGTATTACATATACTATATACAGTGTCATATACATATACACATGTGTGTTTACACACACACACACAGTGTTTATACACACACAGTTTAAATGGTGGGTAATCTCTGAATAAAGTACTAGCCTTAAGAAAGGCCAGATAAGAAAATTCTTCCTAGCAATTAAAACTGGCCCAAAATGGAATGGGTTGCTTTGGAAGAAAGCTCCCTGTCATTTGATGTCTGCATGGATGCCAAGTGGCAGCTTGTAGAGTGCGATTTGTGCACTATGTATAGGTTGCACTGTATGACCCGTCTCTCACAGCTAGGCACTGGGGATGTCCTTACCCTTGAGGAGCTTATAGTCTATTCTAGGGGTAAGGAACCTTCAGGCTTGAGTCCACATGTGGCCTTCTAGGTCCTCGGATACGGCCTTTTGACTGAATCTAAGTTTCACAGGACAATCCTTGTACTAAGGGAATTTATTCTGTGAAGTTTGGATTTAGTTAAAAGGCCTAACTTGAGAACCCAGAGGGGCACATGTGGCCTCAAGGACAAAGGTTCCCCACTTCTGCCGTAGTCAGTCTGTTAACCTGTCTGTTTATTAAGGCCCTGCTACATTTCAGGCACTGTGCTAAATACTAGAGGTCCAAAAAGAAAGACAAAAGACGATCTCTGCTCTCAAGGAGCTCCCATGGGGGAAGACACCATGTAAAAGGAGGTTGTAAAGGGATGGGGAGCATGGAGGGCATGAGGAAAGTCTGAAGGAGTTCTGTCTGGGGAGGAATGATGAAATTGCTGCTCTGGGTACCCTCCTTAAGCGGGATCTGGAATCTCCACTGTCCATGCTCCACTCTGTCCAATCAGAGGGAAGGAGGGGCCACAGGCAGGGAGTACTGAAGAGGTCTGATAATGATGACTTTCTGGAGGGCATGATGAAATTTGGATGACTTCAGTGGGTGGGAAATAATCTAGTCTAAAGGGAAATAACATGGAGATATATACATACATATATATATATATATATAGTATATAAGAAACATATGAAGCAGATTTGAGGTCATCTTGGGGAAGGGGGAGTAGGGTGCTAGCTAACAGAGAGACCAGGAAAAGTCTCTTTCAGAAGATGAAGCTTGAGTTGAGTCATAGAGGCATGGATGGGGAGGGGGATGGAATATTGCATGTGAGGAGTTGCAGGAATTCTTGGTAGCATAGAGTCCAAGATTTCTTCCTGGTCCCTTGAGAAAACCAGACCTTATTCTTTCTAGGCAAAGTTGGAGAGAGAATAGGGCTGGTTAGAGGCTTAGTTCACATTAAATGAGTAGGGTTTGTAGCTCTCAGTGTCTTGGGTGTGGTGGGCATTGGCCTTGTTCCTAAAATGTACTAATGAGTTGGCTTAATGAGTAATCTAATCAGTGGGGTGAGAAAACTCCCGGCTGAATGCACTGTGATTTAGTGCTTATATAGGGAGGACAGTAATGCTCCTACCTAAAGCTTTGTGGAGGAGATTTAAGTGAGATGCACCAACCTTTGGAAGACATGGAGAATGTGGGAGACAGAAACAGCTGGAGCGTCTGCAGGCTGAGAAACCGACCTGGCCAAGTAAGGCTATCACCAGTGGATCCCAGTCCGGGCTGTGAGTGACCTTAAGTGTTTGGGGGAGGGGTGTTTGGGAACCAAGGGAGAAAGGCAAATGAGCTGTCGTGAGAGAATTCATCCAGCTACTTTGTGTTGCAGAAGTGCTGTTAACTCGGTCTTTCGAATACTCCCTTCTAGTTCTTGGAAGTGGAAAGTCCAATAGGATGGATATATTTCCCAGGTTGAGGGTATTTATTTTCTTTTCATATATTTCCCCAATTTTATTTTCTTAAAAATTTTATTATTAAGAATTTGATGTATACCAAAAACCATGATCATGTCCTTATAAAAAGAACAAATACAGATTGTATATGAAACTGAAAATCTCTTATATTTTTAAGTATACGATAAATTTAAAATGATTCTTTAAAAATGTTTTTTGTTCTGAACTTAAACACCAAAAAAAGTTTTGTTTTTTAACAGCATTTCCATATACACAGCCAGACACAAAAAAAGAGGATTCTGTATGAAACCATGAATCTCCATTTCATATTGTTTGCTTTTTAAAAACAAACCATATATTAAATTGCGCACATTAGTTTCAAAATTGTTTTGATTGTGCTTCCTTCTGAACTTCTCTTTGGTGCATTTTTTTAAAAGTATTTCCATTACTTCATTTATTTATTTTTTGGCATCACTATTGTTAATTCAACTTTGAAGCTCAGGTTCTGGAGCTCTTTACTGGAAACTGAGTATATCGAGAGTCCTCTGTTGCTGGTTGGCCTCCAGCCCATCCAGTCATCCACCCACTGCCCCCCACTCCACAATCGTGACACCTGCCTAGCTTCTGGACACAATACCTCCTTACCACCTCCACCCGGCTCCCCAAAAACTTTTGCTTTGAGCACAGAAATGCATTGTGCCCTGAAATGAATGAAAGTGTAAAAGCTCTTTGTAAACCTTCCAGTGATATAATACTGGTTGTAATTACATTTGCTTCTGGGAAGGGTGTGTCAATTGATTGATTGTCCCATGGATAAACTTATCTTCCCGGTAAATCCTTAGATCTAAGGCCCCTGGCTATCACTTCCTGGGTTGTTTTATCTGGTTAGAGTATGAACTCCTCAGGGTCAAAGATCTCATATTTATTATTTGTATCACCAAAGTTTAGCAGAGTGCTTAGCAACTTAAGTGTATAATAATAATAATAAATAAATAATTATTAATAATAAATAAATAAGTAATACGTAATAAATAAATAAATAATAATAAATGTTTTTTCATTCATTCATTAAAGGGTCTATGTAATATGAGTTGTTACCTATGCCTGCTAGAAGACTAAAGTAGTAGAAAGACGACTTACTAGGAATCAAAAGACTCAATTTTGAAGTCTGGTTTTTACTTACATCTTTGTGACCCTGGGCGAGTAATTCCACTTCCTTGAGACTCATTTTCTTCATCAGTCAGATGAGAGGTTAAGTAACCCTCCAACTCCTGATCCTATGATTTAAGTTAAGCATTCTGGTTTTTCTGGGCCAATGGTCTCCATAATCTAGGGTGGCCGTATCCAATATATATTTGACTGGGACTCGCCTTTCTCCTAAAAGGGCTACCAGGCATCAACAGGGATGGCAACAACTCTTATCTTGAAATAAAAATTCAATTAAATAAAAGGGTTCTTAGGATTTAGGATGGGAAAGGAACTTAGAGCTCATACCATTAAAAGGGAGACTGAACCCTAGATTGCTGAAGTCCTTAAGTTGTTACCAGTACCCCTTGCTTCTGGATACAAGGAAGAAAGACGTTAGCTCTTGTTCATGACGGGGCTTAGACTATATTGAAATCAAGATAGGGTACTTATGCCTGGGTCCCTTTTGTGCAGATTCTAGGGAATAATGTAGCATGTGTGATATCCAATCTTTAGGATCCCTGTCCAATCTGGAGGTAGCTGCTTACGGCCATTGAAATTGAGAACTCCCACTAACATATGCTACCTTTGAAGGAAAGGAAGGAAGGATGAATGAAAAAGCATTTATTAAGCACTTACTACATTTTAGGAACTCTGCAGAGCTGGGGTTACAAATATAAAAAAGTGAAACATTTCCCGACTTGTAGAAGGTTACATTATAATAGGGCCGAAAAGCAAATAAGGGCCCCTCACTTAAATCCAGTTCACTTGCTAGTCGTGGTATCACCTTCCTGATGTTATGGTCTTCTTTGAGAAGGAAGGACAAAGAACCACAGAGAGTAGAAACCAGGATAGGGAGTTTTGGTCCAGGGAGTAACAGTAAATCTTAAGAGTAGTCAGTGGAAGGGTGGGGCTGGGAGTGTTATGTATGGCTGCTGTGGAGCTCTAGTTTATATGTGGTAGAATTTTTATGTTTCTGGAGGAATTATTTAAAAATTAAAATTTTCAGATATGCTGTGGACCTGGCACGTAAGTTCACCTCAATTTCTAGTAAGGTCTTGGTTGCTCCTCGAATACTTTGTACATCACAGAACCTAGGTGGTACAGTGAATAGAGGGCTGGGCCTGTAGTCAGGAAGTCCTGAGTTTAGAGTGTACTAGTTGTGTGATCCTGGGGCAAGTCGCTTAACTTGCCTGCCTCAGTTTCCTCAAATGGGGATAATAAATGACCTACCTCTCAGGGTTGCTATGAAGATCAAATGAGATAATCTTTTGTAAATTCTTAGCACAGTGCTTAGAACACAGAGGGTATTTAATAAATATTTGTTCTTTCCCCTCCCCCAAAAAGCACTTCTTAAGCTTGTCAGCGTGTTTTACCTGTAGTAGGAATATAGAAGGCATTGGTTCTTAGAAATCTTGTGAACCTGGTCACGTCCTCCCCTTCCCCTGTATCAGTTTATTCAACTGTAAAATGAGGTGATTAGACTTAGATGTCATCAGAGGTCCTTCTCAGCTCTCATGTTTTATAATTCCTACTTTTGTACATTGGCTGCTCTTTAAAATGAAAGTTTATGTTTATAATGATGACCTGGAGGTACCTTGTAAGAGCTTAGGATCATACCTTTAGAGTTGGGCAATACCTCAAAGGTCATCTGGTCCAACCCCCTCATTAGACAGAGGAGGAAACAGAAGCCCAGCCAGGTGATCCACAAGTCACTTCTGAATAATCGAGGAAAGATTCAATTATGTTCAGTATAGTTTTATTGTTGAATAAATAAATACATCTAATTGCTGAGTAGAGCATTTCTTTGAAAATCAAACCCTGGTTCTGTGTATTCATGATAATTCTTTGTTAACCAGCCAGTAACTGCTGTGCATCAGAGGGGAGAGAGGCACCAATTCAGCCACCAAATCCACTTCCTGACTTTTTTGGAGAAGCTCAGATTTTGCCCGCCTTCCCCCTTTTTTTTTAAGTTGAAAAGAATTGGAATTTCAAAAAAAACCCAGAGAATTTCAAATATTCCATTTAACAATGGCCCTGTCTCCTCCCTCTGGATTTCCATATTGATTCTCCAGAGGAGTGTCTAGCCCTAGATCTTTATATATAGAGTCACAGAATTGATTAGAAACTGCCTAGTCCAGGGGTGGGGAACCTTTGGCTTCAGAGGCCACATATGACCCTCTAGGTCCTCAAGTGCAGCCTTTTGACTGAATCTCTTGAGGACCTAGTAATCCAATCTTCTCATTTTATGGACAGGGAAACTGAGGCCCCATAAGGGGGAAAGTGAACTGCCCCAAACCACACAGATACTAAAGTGGCTTTAGGACTGGACCAAGGTCTTCTTAGGCCAAGTTCCGGGGTTCACCAGAAGATACGTCTCTAAGTTGCCACTTCCTATGAGAGGTCTTTCATAGGATTTAGTGCTAGAAATAAACTAGTGTTCATATAGCACTTGAAGATTTTGCAAAACATTTTACAAATATTATCTCATTTTATTTTCACAATGACCCTGGGAGGTGGGTGCTTATTATAATCCCCATTTTACAGATGAGGAAAATGGGGCAGACATTAGTCAAATGATTTGCCCCAGGGTCACACAACTATTATCAGAGGCAGTATTTGAACTATTTGTCTGCTAGCTCAGCACTCTTAAACCACTACTCCAGTTAACTGGAAAAGACCCTGGAGTCATTTTACAGATGAGAAAACTGAAGCATAAAAAAAATTAAGTAATTTGCCCAGTATCACACAGAAGTAGTAGCATCCAAGTCCCAACTCTGAATCCAGCGCCCTTACCTACACTGCCTTATCCTGATTTCCCCAAACCCAGCCCCTGAGTTCTTAGCACTCTCCCCCTTGAAAATTACTTTGTATTTATTTCCCTATGTTTTCATAGCATTCATCTTCCCCCCCAATCCAACCCCACAAGTACTTAAGCTGGTTGTGGTCAGCTGTTTTGTTGTGCTGTTTGTTTTGTATTCCCTGGTGCTTTTTAGGCACTTACTATCTATTTGGTGAATGGGTAATCCCATCCCTGGATTTGCTTTCAGGTGTTCTAGACCCATCCCAGGGAGTTCCTGTTTGGCAAAGTTGTCATGACTTAAATAACGGTGTCAGAAGCATAAGCAAGTTAATCATAATCGATGGCTTCTTGCTGTAAGGCTTGAGGTAGAAATACTAGAACCAGAGGGGTTCTTAAGCTTTTTTGTTCCTTGGACCCCCTTTGGCAATCTGAAGAAGCCTATAAACCCCTTCTTAGAATATTTGTTACTAAATTTCAGTTAGACGTTAGTGAAAGTAAAGATGTCATATTTCCTCATGTAAGTTCACAGATAGACGTCCTGACATCTATTCATAAGGGTGGGGGAAGGTCTGTGGATACCAGATTAAAGAACCCTTGTTCTATAAGGCCTGGCAAACAGATCCAGTTTAAGAAGGTTCTCCCATTCCTGGGGGGTGGGAGGGAGGTAGAAAAAACTGATAAGCATCGAAAGGCTTTTTAATTAGAAAGCCCACATATAGTGACTAGTGAGAGGCAGAACTTGTTGGTTTATTCCTGATTAGGCAGCCCGATTAGTCAAGGTCAGGTCTTTGAGTCAGTCTCCTAGGCCTCTGGAATATGGGCTAATACTGAAGGAGGAAAGAACGGCAGAATTGAAGAGAGAGAGAGTAGATCTGGCAGAGAGTAGGGGAAATAGCCCTCTAAGGATGCCTATTAAAATCTGTGACCCAGCCAGAGGGGAGTGGGAGGAGGGAAAGGCAGAGAGAGTGTGTGTTTAGGGGGTAGTAATAGTAATGCGCTCCCTTCCTCAGCTATATTTACATATAATTAACACATTGTTTACTTTGGCTGTTCTCTCCAGTCCTTTAATTCTCAGTTTTCTAGTTATGCTTTTATCATGGATCTCATTTTTGTATTATCCTTTCCACTCTCAGATCCACTCCTCCCACTTTTACTGACTTGGCTCCCCTCCCCAAATCCTTGGGCATTCAAGCAGGTGACATTTGCTTGAGTATCTATATCCATACTAGGCAGATTGTTGTGATAGTCAGTGAGAGAGAGAAGCGAAATAGAGAGGGGGGGGTGGTGGAGAAAGGTAAATAATGGGGAAGAAACCAGTGAAAGCCTTCTTCAGGCTACAGGTAATGGCCCTGGGAGGGACAGCTCTGGACAAATGACTGTATCTGACATGACCTTCCACCGGTCATGGTTTTGGCACGGTGTACTTCGCAACTTAATGTTTGACCTTTGGAGAAATTACCCAGAACCAACCCCAGGGACAAGAGCATTAACAGCAGGGACGGCCTTGGCAAGTCACACATCCCTGGGGATAGGTGTGTGTTGAGTTAATTAAACGAACATTTCCTAAGTATTTTAACAGAGTACTGTGTTGGGCACTGGGGAAGATGCAGTTTACAAACGCATGGTTCCTGCCCTGATGGACACTACAGTCTAGGTCAGAAATAAGATGAGAAACACCTAGCTATAGTATGCAATGTTATGTGACAAGTGTATCGACACATGCAGAGTACATAAGAAAAAGGTTTGGAAGAGATGCTATGAGAATTTACAGATGAGAGATATCCCTTTGCCTTGTTGATGGGGATCAGTGGAGTTGACATCTTGTTAGGTTTTGGGCACAGTAGTGCCTGGAGATTCTTCGGTAATCCGTGGTCCATGTGTAGCAAAGCTATGAGCACTCTGAGAGGCTTGAGAAAGTGAGTGGCGGGGAGGAGGGAGTAGGATGGTAGGTAGGATGGGCCAGAGCTCTGGTATAAAGGGAAGCCACAGAAACTCCCCCATACCTGATTCCACAGCACATTTTCTTTCTTGTCCTCTTGCGGCAGGCCATGTTTGGGTTTGGGAAAGATGGGACACTAGGAGCATATTCTGAAGTGGTAGTTAGAGGAGAAATAAAATTGACCTTGGCGATGAGGGTGGTGATGATCTCATCTCCCATCCCCTCCTTTGACCTGGCTGTGTCCCATGCATGGAAAGTACTCCTTCCTCATCTGCCTCTTGGAATACCTGGTTTCTCTTAAGACTCAGCTCAAGTGCCACCTTTTACATGAAGCCTTTCCTGATATCCACCCTCCCCTCAGCTGCTACTGTAACCCCTCCCATCACATCTATGCATCTATGTTTATATACAGACACACATATATTTATATATACACATACATATATACACATATGTATCTCTATGTTAAATGACTTGCCCAGGGTCCCACAGATAAGTGTCTGAGATTTGAACTCAGATTTTAATTCTGGTCTTCCTAAGGCCGTATCTATCATATTAGCTAGCTGCTTATTATTAATGTACAAGGTCCTTTGCTAGGGGCCTGGTATGCAAAGACAAAAGATGAAATAGTCTACTAGGAGAGGATACAAAAGAAGTGAATACAAAGTAATTTCAAGAGGGAGAACACTAATGTCTAGGGTGGGCATCAGGAAAGGTTTCCTGTAGGAGGTGACTCGAGAGAGATGGGTGTTGAAGAAAACAAAGCTTCTGTGACGGAGGGCAGGGACAGTCTTTCATCCATCCAGGGTTTTTGGTTTCCATGTAGCTCTGGGATATGGACAAGGAAGCCTATTTCCAGAGGCTCTCTCTCAGTGCAGAGGAGCAGTCCTGCAGGTAATTAGAAAATTTTTTTTTTTTACTTTCTCCCTTACAGCTTGCCATAGGACTTGTATAACAGTATCTAAATGCGTCTGCATACACTAATGAGGGAGGGAGTTAGGAGGAACTGGGAGATAGAGGAAATCTGAATTAGAATTATGAAGAGGCTAGCCACCCCTCAGTAATTGGCCATGGACTGGGCAAGATATATTAGGAGTTGATAAGGGAGAAATCTCTTATGACCAATTGAAAGCTTTCTGGCAAAGAAGAGGTTAATGTGTAACTTGCCCTCCTGGCAGGCAGGGCATTGAAGTAGTACTGAGTAGTACTATGTCTACTGGAAACATTTTGTAGTATTTTTCTGGATTTCTAAGGACTTCAAAACCATAGTAATTTCCTCTCATCTGATGCAATTCCTCATTCTGCTCTGGCAGCGCTAAGGCTAGCCTCTGCCTTTTTATGTGATTATATTTACAAAATCCGAATTGAAAAGATAGAGACTAGATTTCCTGGAGTATTAATCAGTCAACATTTATTAAGCACCTACTATATGCCAGGCCCTGTGCTTAGCTGCTTGGGATACAAATGAGAAAAAGATGGTCCCTGCCCTTGAGGAGCTTGCAGTCTGATAGTGAAAACAAGACACAAAAGGAAGCTGAAAACTGATGTGGTAGGGTGGGGTGGGGGTGGTGGTGCATGTATCTGCCTGACGTTCTTTGGAGTGGAGTTCTTTGGAGTCAAGCCAAGCCGAGGTACTGATGGAAAATGGAGTTATGTGCCCTCTTTAAGGGAAGGCTTTGGGAGGAATTTAATGCTCTGTCCTTTATCCCTCTAATCAGAGGGGAAGAGGCTACTAAGGGTGAGTTGAGAAGGTGTTGAGTATCAAAATCTCAGTAAATCTGCATGGGGATAAGATTTCTAGTGATCAGCTTATCTTGGGTAGGGTATGGTGTTGCATTGAGTCAAACCTATGCTGAGCTGCTGATGGAAAGTGGAGTGTTGTAATTTTCTGTTGCTATAATCAGGGTAGGGAACATTCACAAAACATCATCCCCATATTAAAAATACCAAATAGAGCTGACTTACAGTACTACACTTTACCACTAGGTCCTGCTGTCTTAGAATATTACATATAAACTCCTACCCTAAATGTGCTTTAAGCATCAGGCTTTGGGTTATAGCTCATATTTATAGTGTGCTTTACAGTTTACAAAGTGCTTCATTCCTTGTATTACCAAATTGGTTCATTCGGAATTTATTATATTTGCCTGAGGTGGGTACAACCTTAAATAAGGTAGCATCCCACCCTTAAGGATTTTACAGTTTAGAAGGGGAGACAAGACATAGACATAAATAATTTATTAGAATATGATAAATGTATAAGAGCAAAATGTTTATACTCGGTGATACCTATTACTGGTTTTAATTTTTCTTTATCTAGTACTGGGGCCTTCTTGGCTTGAACAGTCTCTTATAAAGCTTATGCTTTGTATGTATGTATAATACTTAGGCTAGTCTAGGTTCATCTGGAAATGCTTCCCTGTGCCTGCAATGCTTTTCTCTTCTCTAACAAGTGCATAGCAGTGTTCTTTTGCTGTTGTGCCTCCTGGACAGGAGTAGTTTGATCTTTTATTTCCCCTCTTTTTTTTTTTTATTTAATATATTTAGTTTTCAGCATTGATTTTCACAAGTTTGAATTACAAATTTTCTCCCCATTTCTACCCCCCCCC
>CM053622.1:416831451-416872415 GCA_028646595.1 Phalanger gymnotis
TACCCAAGGACTTAGGGAGCTGGTGTCATTGACCCTAGGAGTAGGGGCAGCCTTCACTGGGGCCTTCAGAACTGTCTTTGGTTGGCTAGAGCCGTTGGTGGCATCCGGGCACCTGCCCCCAGCCAGGCTGTTTCTCTCCCATCATGGTATCCCCTCCCGCTTGACATGGTCATCTATCAAAAGGCAGTCATAAGAGCTGTATATATATGACGTTGGTGGTTAGCCATATTTCACAAGAAGTGGGGGCCTCCAGAGAGGCTGACAGGCCACATCTGTTTTGGGCTGTGTCGGAGGAAGGGAAGACCATGGGGAGGTTTATGTAACTGATTGTGTAAACTTTGAGGGCTGCTGGCTGCTGGGTACCGGTTTCTGGCTTCCGGAGTGGGCCTGTCAGGGGCAGGGGGAGGAGGAAGCTGTCGCCTCGGATTCCTGATTTACCCACCCTGGGCACAGAGTGGGCTACTCGGGCTGCCCTCCCCAACAGCTGTCTGCCCTGCTTGCTACTGGATGGACACTTGCCCTTGGTAATGCCCCCGAAGCCAGCCGATGGGGCCACAGCACTACAGGAGTGGGCCAGTCATGGAGTCTTTCTGTCTAGCAGGCAGGTCTCTACAATGGGAAATAGGGGGTGAGATCTGCTGGACTTTGGGAGTGCCTTCCACTGTTGGATGGGGACAGCGGAGGGGAGAAAGGGGGCTGATTATAGAGTACATATGAGGAATATAAAGGGCAGGTACAAAGAAGAATTCAGTTGGATAGCAACCACTCCTAATTTTTCTCTTTTCCTTTAGACTTGCTTTGAGCCTAACTTAGAATGAAAGAATTTTCAGGCCCACAAACACTAGTGGTAGCCTGCAACATTCTCTGGGAACTTTTGCTACCCACAGAGGGTAAGAAGGTAGCCAAGGGCTCTTGAGCAGTGGAAGTAATATCCCAGTCCAAGTTCGGTTTGCCTTTGTTCTCCCTTTAAGCCTAGTGTCTTTTATTTTGTCTTTTAGGTTCACTCTCATTTCTTTTTTTTTTCCAGTCTCACTTCTTTAAGCCTTGAGCTTATTCATAGGGTTGCTCAGGTCTACCCCTAGGGGTTCCCAGAATGGGAAAGAGGGGGATCCTGGGAAAGAGGAAGTTCCAGTTAAACCCTTGAGAGGGCACCAGCAGCCACCCCCAATAGGCATACTTGATATAGCTCATTGGTATTGCTTTCTAGACAAAGTTTCTGCTTAGCTAGCTTTACTGAAGGGGGTAAAGGAGGGGTTAAAAGAGCAGTAGAGGAAGGTGTGGTCAGTTGGGGGTAAAGAGAGGGCAGGAGTATGGTCAACTTTTCTCTCCTTATGTTTTTGCTCTGCATTTTTATTCTATGCTCAGCAAAAGGGTCATGCAGACTGACGCCAAGCCTGTTTTCCCAGCCTTCCCTGCTTAACCAGACCACTTCTGCATCTGCTGAGGCTCTCCCAGGGAAATGACCTACAGACCCAGCAGCTAGCTCATTAGCAGGTTTCAGATGCCCTCTTTCCCACCCTGGCCAAAGGGCAAGCTTGCCTTCTCCCCACAGCTTGATTAAAACATACCGACCATCCAAGAACAGAAGAGTCCCTGTTCCTTTTGTTGGGGGAGGGCTGGAAGGAGAGTAACGGCTTATGTTGAAAGCCCTTACCAAATTCTGTTAGGTTTGGTGATAGGAGCCAGTGTGCCCTCTCCCCTCCTGGCCTGACCTTTCAGCCCCTAAGTATGGGCATTCAACAAAGGTCTGTCTGTTTCTAGGCCCCCAGCTCTCTCTCTCTCTTCTCCTCCCTCTGCTCTCTTCCTCCATTTCCAATGATTTCTGCTTTCACCTCTATACAGACAACTCCTACATCTCTACCTCTCTCCAGAATTCTTGACTTGCATTTCCAGCTGGCTGTTGGACATTTTCACTATTCAATACCAAATTGTACTTCTAAAAGGAGGCAATTAGACTAATCTTTTTTTTTAACATGAGAAGTCATGCAAAACATATTTCTAAATTAGCTCTGTTTCAAAAAAGCAAAAAAAAAAAAAATAAAAAGCAATATGCTTCAATTTGTACCCAGAGTTCATCAGTTCTCTCACCAGAGACTTCTTTGGAATTGTTTTGGATCATTGTATTGAGCAGAGTAGCTAAGTCTCTTGCATTTGGTCATTGTTACAATGTTGCTGTTACTGTGTACAAAGTTCTCCTGGTTCTGTTCACTTAACTTTGCATCAGTTCATACAAATCTTCCCAGGTTTTTCTTCCCATTCTCAAATGTCGCATTTCTTCATGAGTGTAATTAGAAAGACTTGAGGAATTAGGAAAACTTGATTTCAAAGTCTTAGTTGTGTATAGGCAAGTCATTTTTATCTTTTGGAGCCTTAGTTTTCTCTTCTGTAAAATGGAGATAACGATACCTATATTGCTATCTCACAGGGTTGTGAGAATAGCATTTTATATCCCTTAAAGCACTAGGGAAAATAGCTTAAATGCTGCCTCCTCCAGTGATTGCTTCCCTTTTTACTTCTGCTGGAAAGCACTTTTCTTTCCCTCTTCTGGGTTCCCATGGCACATAGTTTGTATTTATCACATGGCACTTGGACTGCCTTTGTATTGTCTATTGCATACATGTCTTATCTTATCCCCCCGACTAGATTGTAAACTTGGTGAGAGCAAGAATAGTGTTTTCATAATACATTCCCTTCCCTCAGTCTCCTGCCTAGATCACTGCTTTGCATATGGTCTGTGCTTAATAAAAGGTTGTTGAATGAATAAATGAGGAAAGTTGGAGCCTCCCAGAAGCTCTGTCCCTTTCCCAAAGTCTCTTTGCCTTGGCCTTGTTAAAATGGTCTAAGTAGGATGTCCTAGACCAAGAATCCTTTTCAGGTCTTCTGTGTAGGTTCTGAAATATTGCAATATATGGCTTATGTGATCATCTTGCCATTTTGTCTCTTCTTCTCTGTCACCTAATTTCAGAATGGGTGAGTCCCTGATAGTTGATAGGAATTACGGAGGAAAAGTGGTTGGGAGGGGTGGAGGTGGGGATTGGGGGCTTCAAACATGAGAATTAGTTAAGAAAGTTCGGTCCTGTTAAGAATTGAATGGCATTTGGATAGGTTTGGTAGAATGCGCCAGATGGGGGAACAAACTATGCCGATAAAAAGAAAAGGAGATTCCCATCCATTGGGAGAGGTGTTGCTCCAGAGAGGCTGGAGCAATGTATGGGATAGGGAGGGTGGGAGGGAAACTCTGGGTTAAACTGCCTTAAACCTGCTGCCTAACCCTGACTTCTTTCTCCATCCTTCCCCATTCAGGTGAGGCCTTCCTGGGTGGGTTTGTGGCCAGCGGACTAGGGACCTCCTCCACACCCCATGGAAGCCCTGCCCCTTTGCCCTCTGACCTTCCCTTCCGGTCACCTACCCCCAGCAACCTGCAGATGGTGCACCTCTGGGCCGCCCACTCCCATGAAGGTAATGACCCGTCCTGAGGCGGAGTGTCAGTGTTCCTCCTCTCCCCGTCTTTCCTAGCCGAGGGGGCAGAGTGGGGATCCTGGTATCTTGAGGCATCTTGGAGTCCAGAGAAGAAGTAGGGGAGCCAACGGAGGTGGGGAGGGGCTCAGTACGAGAAAGCAGCGGCTGCAGTCAAAGACAGTATGGGCGATGGAATATAGGAAGGAATCGCTGTCTTCTGGGGTCTCTTGAGTCCTCCGACTCATCTTCCCTTTAACCAGAGGGTCAGGGATGGGGCGGGGGTGAGCAGGGTGAACAGCAGGAAGGGGTCTTCCCTGATACCCAGTAGCAAGCAGGTTTGGCTCTGTGCTGCTCTGTGACGTTGACCATGGCTGAATGTTTTCTTTCTCTGACCAAAAGCTGTCCTCAGGCTAGGAGGAAAGCCTGAGGGGAGCAGATTTATCAGGATTTCTCTCTGGCTTTTCTCACATTTTCTTGCTTCTGCTATTCTCAGTACAGTACTGAATAGGAGAGCCAGTGTGGTGTCATAGAGAGACAGCATGAAGTTTGTACAACTTGGATTCGAACCCAAGCGCTTGTGCTCTCTCTCTCAACACACACACACACACACACACACACACACCCCTCAGGACCCCAAGTACTCTGAGTGTTGCTGTGGAGGCACTGATCTGAATTGGGGGAGGGTGTTTACAAGTCTGGACCAAAAAAGAAAGAAAAAATATTCAACTTGGATAGGGATAGGCTTGAGAGAAAAGGGGCACCAGAGATACACAGCTAGTCAGTGGCATCACCAGAACTAATATTCTGATAACTGATATTTCTAGAGTATTTTTAAGGTCTACAAAGTGCTTTTCCTTTGTTTGGTGCTCTCTGCCACTCCTTTTACCTTCTTTTCCTTACGTTCTCACCCCTTCCCCCAACCTAACACAGTACTGAATACTCATCAGACTCTCAATAATAAATAATGAAGGAGTGGCTGGCTGGCTGGCTGATTAGCCGGTCACCTAATGAGAGATGGGGAATTTGGCCTGCACCTGATGAGTCTGTTTCCTTCTATGGAAGAACATAGTTCATGACTGGTTAACCCCAGGACCTCCGGATGACTGATTTTTGCTGGCTGACTCAGGTTCTGGGGGTTCTGAAATGGCCATAGAGCTGTGTTCATCCCTACAGCCCTGTCTTCCCTTTCATCAAGGCCTCCTTGTCCTAGCCTGAGTTCCTGCCACCTGGGCCTGGCATCTCTGAATCAGTACCTCTGACTGGCATTTCTTAGGAAGGGGGGGATTTGGTAGTGTAAGGGATCCAAGGATAGAGAGCTTTCAGACCTGAAATACCATCTGGGAGGTGAGGGGGCAGGGATGAGGATTCTGGATTTTGATAAAAAGAAAACCTCTTGTGGTTACAAGTAGGATGCGCTGGGTCAAGGATGACAAGTTCCAGATAGAGAAGAAGGTGTTCTAAGGCCTCTAGACTCTTTTGGGGAGGTGGGGTGTGTGTCAGGTATTTTTCCCAATCTGCCTACCTTTCTCAAGAGTTTTTAACCTTTTTTGTTTCATGGACCTTTTGGCAGTCTGGTGAAGCATTGTAGACACCTCAGAATAATGTTTTAGAATAACAAAGGAGACCAATTATATTGAAATACAGTTGTCAAAATATTTTTTTAAAAGCAAATTTATGGACCCCAGGTTAGGAACCCCTCTGCCTTAGCTGGTATAATGGAAAAGAGACATGGGACTAGGAGTTAGGAAGCTGTTTATGGCTCAGTTGCAGACTCTTCCAGTTACATCTTTAGATCTGTTTTCCTGATCTGTAAAATGGGTATAATACTCGTCCTGCCTATCTTGTAGTTGTGAAGGAGCAAAAGTGAGAGAACCTGTATTAAGTTACTTTAAAAACTGTAACGGGATATATAGTGTGCGTTGATATTCTTGAGGTCAGGGAATGAATAGACTAATGACATTCTTTGGTCCCATCTAAGTGGTCCAATGGGTTAAAAAAAAATCTGTGACCGACCTCTGTGCTAGCCTAGCCAGATGTGAGAATAGTTCCCAGAAAGCAGCTTTTCTGCTAAGACCTTAATGCTCATCCCTAAATTCACAAAGCGCTTTACAGTTTCCTGAGCACTTTCACAAATAGACTCTGGTTTGTTCTTTGTGGGTTAGGATGAGGGTGGAGGTGAGAAGGTGTGGGTGAAAGGAGAAAAGAAATAGAATAAATCTCCTTTCTTTGAACTGAGTATTTCCAAACAGGTTTTAAAGACAGCCCTGGTGTCTTCTTCAGCCCAGTGGCCCCACAAACACAGGGATGACAAGGCATTGGAGTAGGAAGGGGGAACAGAAACTGATCAGGGCTTGTCTCAGGGAGCTTCTAGGTCCAGGCCAAGCAGCCCTCGAGGGAATCACTCCTCCAAGCTCTTTCACGGTTGCCACAGGGCCGGCTGATGAGATCTTTGCCCAGCTCAGCAGGGATTCCTTTCCCTACATTTAATTTTAGGAGCAGGTGACAAAATGAGCTTTCCTCTGTGCCCACAGAATCAGTAAATTATTGAGCTCTGCCTTAAGGGTTAATATTTATGGCCGCCTCAGGTGTCTCTGGCAGAGAGAGCTGCCTGGCTGTGCCCTGGACATGTAAAACATAACGTACACAAGCCCCAGTATGGAGCCCAGCTTCATAAATCTTTCCTTCTTCTCTCTTAGAGTTGGCCTTGTAGTAGGGGAGCTCAGGGTGAAGCTTTGTCCATATATGTTTGTGCGGGTATGTGTGTGCGTGCATATTCCAACCTGCAAATGGCTATCTGTGTTTTTTTCTTTTTAATACTTAAAAAATTTTGAATTTATTAAAATGTTTATTTTTTTCAATGAACAATAACCTATTTTTCTTCCTGTCCTCCCCTCAATGGAAAAAAAAGAAAAGAAAAACAAAACCTTTGTAACAATTTTTAATGATTTTTCCCTGTTACTCATTTACCCTCTTCTCTGCCTTTCTCTGGTCTGTGTTGTGCTTATCTTCATTCTCTGTGCTTTAGAGGGGGACTTACAGATATGCATTCCTTACCCAACAACAGAAATTGATTTCACAATGTTTTTTTTTTCCATCTGGGATGCTCAAATGGACATTGATGTAAAGGGTGTTTGTGTGTGTGTGTGCGTGTGTGTGTGTGTGTGTGTGTGTATGTGTGTGTGTGTGTGTGTGTGTGTGTATAGAGTGAGGCTCTCCTGAGGCAACTAAGCAGGGAACTAGATGTGGAGTTAGAAAGTCCTGAGTTCATAACCTGCCTCAGACGCGTAACTAGCTCTGTGACTCTGGGCAAGTCTCTTAACCCCTGTCTGCCTCAGATTCCTTATCTGTAAAATGGGGATGATAATGATGGCACCTGCCTCCAAGATTCCTTCTGAGGATAAAATGAGATATTTGTAAAGTGCCTTGCAGACCTTAAACCATCCTATAAATGCTGGCTGTTATCTTCCCCGCCCCCGCCTCTCTGCACATCGACCATATACCACAATAATAATAACTAACATTTGTGAGTACTCTGCCATAAACTGTCTCATTTGATCCTCCAGAACGGCCCTTTGGAGGAAGCATTAGAGATATTAGAGGGTTTTTTTTTTTTTTAGTTCTCATTTTTACAGATGAGGAAGCAAGCTTAAAGATATTTAGTCTCCATTTTATAGAGGAAGGACCTAGGCCCGCCTGTCTAGCATCACACGGCTGACAAGCATTATTAAAGCAGCAGCTGGACCTTCCTGATTTCCAGTTCAGCACTATCTCCCACCCCAGGCTGACATAGTCTCTTCTCATTTCTCCTTCCTGTTCCTGATTTAGTCACCTCTACCCTCCCCCTCCCCCACATTTCTGGACCAACATTTCTTTAGCTGTAATTTAAGATGAACCAGTAGAATAATTTCTGAAGTCCCTTCCGGCTTTAGAATCTTAGATTTTTAGCTTTGGAGAGAGACTCCCCAAAGGTCTGGGGCAGCATCCAGTGTGGGCCTCTGGTAGTAGTATGGCGGCTAATATTGGTGTCCTGAGGAGTCAGGGGTCCAAGAGTGAATCTGCGCCCTACAATTTCCTTTTTTTTTTCTTCATGATGGTCTTCATTTGCCTTGAGCGCTTTGCTTGGTCCTGTCTAGAGGCAGCCGACTAGCTGATGCAGTAAAAATGGAGCTCTGGACCTGGAATTACAAAGGCAAACCTCAGTTCCGAGGCTAGCCGCAAACGTGATCCTAGGCAAGTCCTTTAAGCCTCTGCCTGCCTTGGTATCCCCATTTGTAGTGATAACAGTACCTACTTCCCACGGTCGTTGTGAGAATCAAATGAGTTAATATTTGTGAAGCCCTTTGCAAACCTTAATCCGATATAGAAATGGTGGTGGTGGTGGTGGTGATGACGATGATGTTTCATTTACCTCCTCTGCCTTGTGTTTCAGTAGAGTACCTGCTTATTCCCCTTTTAGAATGGAAGCTCCTTGAGGGCAAGGTCTATTTTTCTTCACCTCAGTATCCTTTGCCCCTGGCACCCAGGAGGCGTTTAATAAGTGTTTGTCGTATTGTGCTGCTTGGCATTGCTTTGCTTCTGACCTAGTTTTTTCCTGGCCTGCTTTGGTTCCTTGGGCCCAGGAGGTTCATTTACATAGCCGGCCTGCTAGGTTTGCTTGTCTCCTCTGACCCTAGGGCAGGAGCTGGGAAGTGATTGGGCCCTTGAGTCAGGCCTGTTCTGACTGTTCGGATTTTTCACTGAAGCGATTATTGATTAAAGTCATACCCTGGGGCTCCCCGGCAGGGGCTTGGAGTCACCTTGCCAAGCCCTAGGACCTTGCCAAACCCGTTCTCTGCTTTCTGTTGCCGTTTTTCCCGGAGGCCCTTACCATTGCAGCTGCCTTTGATTCCTCGCCTTCTCCCCCCTCCCCCACCAAACTGGCCAGTGAGTGAGGGTCTCCCCCCAGCCAGCCCCCCTCGGTGATTCCCAGGGCCTGAGCAGAAACAAAAGTCCAGCCTGTCAGGCCTTGCTTCTGTTGCCATGGCAGCCGCTGGGCCCAGGCCTGCCTGGGCCTTCCTTCCTCTCTGGGATGGAGGGGAGGCTTCCCCTGACCTTTGTCCTAGGTCACCCCACACCTTACTTCCCTCCTCCTCTTCTGAAGCCCCCTGAGGGATCTCTCCACCTCTTCCTTCGGTCTCCCCTGCCAATTTCATTATTACCAGATGGCCTGACTGAGCCCTTAGCTTGACCTGGAAGGGTGGCTGGGCCGTGGGTGGAATAGGCAGGCTGGGTGATTAAAGGCTTGGGAAGTAAGTCCCTCCACAAAAGCCTAAAGGGGCTGGGATTATTTGACTGGGAAGACTCAGGGAGGCATTTAATAAAGGTCTTTGCCTCTGTGAAGGCCTCTCCTGCCAGAGGGTGACCAGCTTTTGGCCATCTCCACCGAGCAAGGAACAAGAGGAGACAGGCTTAAGATGTAGCGTGAGGGATTTAGGCTACATTTAAGAGAGAGATTTCCCCATTGATGGCTCCTAAATCCTCCGAGTCTTGGCCCTGGGGTGGGGGTGGGGGTGGGCTGAGGAGAAAGTTAGGGAGTTGGCCGCTTCCCAGGGGTCTTTCAGAACAAGACGGCCTTCCCATCAGGTGTTCCCTATTGAAGTAGAAAAGTGGGGAGGGTGGAAGATGAGAGAGAAGCCTTTTTCTCAAGGTCTGTGAAGCTCATTGGTTGTCTCATATGTGAATTCCCCGAAAACATGTATGACATTCACTGATAATCTACTGAAACGGGATGTGAGGCCTTTGTAGGAGAGCGGGGGATGGAATATATAGCTGCTGATATATGGCCTCTCCATGGTTCCTCCTCCCCGCCAGCACACACACATTGGCCAGAGTGTTTCTGACCAGGACTGGGCTGTATAAACCCAGGCAAGTCACTTAACCCTTCCCTGCTCTAATAATAGGTTCTACTTTGCTTCAAGGCTCACCCCCTACTCCAGGTCATTCTCAAAGGGATCTTTGTAAACACAAGTAGGATCTGACTAGGTAGTTCCCCTACTTAGTAAATTCCATTGGCTCTCTATTGTGTCTGGAATCAGAATATAAAAATACTCTGGCATTTAAAGCTCTGAATGACCAAGGTGGCTCTTTCCTGTCTTTCTAGTTTTATGCTTTTCTCTCCACTTACTTTACAATTCCATCACACTGACTTTCCTGGCTGTTCTTCACACAGGACCCCGTGAGTACCTTCCTACTCTCTGCTGTTTCTCATACTTGGAATTCTCTCCCTTTTCATCTCAGCCCAGGCTTCCCTGGCTTCCTTCAGGCCTCAGCTCAGATCCCACCTTCCACAACAAAAGCCTTTTGGGTCCTCCTTAATTCTAGTGCCTTCTCTATGATGATTTCCAGTTTCTCCTGTATGTAGTTTGTTGTATATAGTTTGCGTGTTGTCACTTCTCCTTAGACTGTGAGCTCCCTGAGAGCAGGAACAGGTTTTTTACCTTTCTATCACCCCAGTGCTTAGTATATAGTGCCTGGCACATAGTAGGCACTTCATAAATCCTTATTGATTTAGCTTGACTCAGTTGAGGAGGTTTCCTCATTTGGGAGTTCCCAGTGCTAATGAAGGAAGTTACAGATTCAGCCCCTGTCCTTACTCCTCTGTGTGTCGTACGTGCTCATATGTGTACATGACATGTTATTTCCACTGTTAAAATTTAAGCTTCTTGAAGGCAAGGACTATTTTTTGTCTGTAATGCTGATACCTGGTACAGTGCCTGGCCTATGTTGTAGGTGCTTAATAAATAAATTCCTGTTGACTTATGGGAAAGCTTTAATTAAGGAGTTGCAGGTATTGGCTTGGATTCCATTTCCTGGTTATCCATCTGAGCATTAACTAGAAAATACCTATTTGGTTTTTTTAACCCTACTTTTTTTGAAATTAGGTCTTAATTCTCAGAATCTACTTTTCTTGCTTTGGGGCAGCTAGGTGGTGCAGTGGAGAGGCCTGGAATCCTTAGGACTCATCTTCCTTAGTCCAATTCTGGCCTCAGACACTTGGGCAAGTCACTTAGCCCTGTTTGCCTCAGTTTCCTCATCTGTAAAATGAGCTGGAGAAGGAAATGCTGTAGTATCTCAGCTAAGAAAACCCCAGATGGGGTCACAAAGAGTCAAACATGACTGAACAACAACATTATAAAACGAACCTGAAAAGGGATGGGGAAGAGAAGACAAGGCTCCCATTGCCGGGCTGAGCATGGTGGGGGAAGCCTGGAGGGGAAGAAGGCATCAGTGTCCTGGGTGCCCTCCTTAAACTGAGAGAGGAGATCATTCAGAATTCAGATCTCTCTTGAAGGTTGGGATCATAAACCCTAGCGTTCCTGTAGCACGTTTCTAAACTTCTTCAAGCATTGAAAATACCTCCTTTATCGTATTATCTCCTTTCTTTACTTATTACACATCTTTGGGATAATGAGGATACCCATTTTGCCAAAGAAGAAACTGAGGCAGGATTTAGGTGACTTGCCCAGGCTTTATAGCAAGGAAATGCTAGAGCTGGGACTGGAACTGGCGGTTTCCAGACCCCGTTATTCCACAGTTCTTGCCACACTGCCGCAATGTTTTATTAGCACGAGTGTTCCCTCTACTGGGATGGACACATAATTTTTTATCCAGTGACAAAATGTGGGTTTGGTAGATGTTCAAGACTTTACACTGGCCTGTGAGGGGTCATGGTGGAAAGAGAAAAGAACTCTGTTGTATTTGGACCCAGAACATCTTGCTCTGTTTTTTTACCATGTAACATTGGGGAAGTCATTCCATCTTGCTCAGCCTCAGTGTCTTCATCTGTAAAATGAGGGAAATTGGACCAAATGACTGTTAAGGCCTTTTCCAGCCTTAAATCTTGGGATCCCCAGATTGAAGGTCTGGATTTGTCGTTAATAGCTGGGTTTTTTTCCTCCCACTTAATATTATTTTTTTCTAATTACACGTAAAGATAATTTTCAGCATTTACTTTTAAAAGATTTTGAGTCCCAGATTTTTTTTTCTTCCTCCCTCCCTTTCTCCCCATTCCTTCCCCGAGAAGGCAAGCAATCCCATATGGGCTATACATGTACAAGATTATATTAAAAGTAGTTCCACATTAGTCATGTTGTGAAAGAAAAAATCAGAACAAAGGGGAAAACCATGAGAAAGAAAAACTTAATAGCTACTGGTCACTTTGTCTCTGGGACTTAATGTTGTCCTTGGTAAAGTGAGAAAGTTGAATTGAATGAAACCATAACTTCATATATCTTATCTTGCATCAACCTCACAACAACCCCAGCAGGCAGGCATTTTTAATTTAATTTAATTTAATTTAATTCACATTTTAAAAAAGTGAACTTTTTTTTTTGTCTGACTAGTTTCCCCTTTGGCAAAGACAGTTGTGGTAGGTCTTAGCAAAAGGGTACATGCTGTATGAGAAAGAAGATGATGAGGCTGATTACATAACTGCCCCCATTTAATCATACTTAGTATTTTCTGTATTGAAATTCAGGAATAAACTGGCCTCCCATCTTTATTCCTCACCTTCATTCCCTCCCCTTTACTTTCTTTTCTTTTTTTTCTTTCCTTCTCATCACTTTCCTTTTCATAGAATCAACTTGGAGCAGACCTGGAAGGAAGCTCAGCCAGACATTATTCAATCTGAAACCTGTTTTTTTTTTTTTTTGTTATCACATACTAGACAACCAAGGCTGTGTCCTGATACTTGTTTAACAGTAGTGCTCTCCCCCCAAAAAAGCATGCAGTCACTTTATTTTGGAGGGGGGAAGGCAGGACACTTGGGGTTAAGTGACTTGCCCAAGGTCACACAGCTAGTGCCTCAGGCTAGATTGGGACTCAGATCTTTCTGACTCCAGGCCCAGCGCTCTCTATCCACTGAACCACCCAGCTACCAGCATAGGGCTGTGGTCCAAACCAGAGCAGAGTACGGTTGGATGGGGGTCTCGGGTGGTGTTAGATTACCTTACTCTCTAGATTTTGTGCTTCTGTTAATGCAACCCAAGCTTGCCTTGAATTTTAGGCAATGTCTTTCAGGGTTGAATGATTTTGAATTTAGAATCCCAAAGCCTTGCCCCTCCCCCCTTCTCCCAACCCAGGGACTTCCTTTTTCTCATGAACTATTCTAGTAGCATCTACCTGGCCTTGTACTTGTATAACTAAGCAGCTAATTGGTTTGGAACTTAGGTTTATCTGTGTTAAATTTCATCTTACTAGATTCAAGTCTATGGTAGCTCTGCTCTGTCCACATCTTTGGGAATTCCCAGTCTATCACCCGATATCGTCGTTCCTCCAGACTTGTGTGTTGTCCACTACTTTCAGAAGCATTCTGTCTATACCTCCACCTAAGTAACCAAAGGAAAAACAAGCCCTGTGGTTCTTCACTGGAGACATGCCTCTAGTTTACTAAGTCCCTCCTGGGACCTCCCACCTCAGTAGCATGAAGACCTGTTTCTTTGGATTCGTGCGTAAATTGGACTTCAGTGAGGCATAGTTGCACGAAGTCATTAGCCTCATGCTCTCCTCCAGCGTTGTCACAGCCCAGACATGCCTCTAGTTGGTCACGCAGGTACTTACTAAGTCCCTCGTGGGTGACGTCTTTGGATTTGTGCACAAATTGAGTTTAAGTGAGGTGGAGTTGCACCAAGTTGTTGCCTCACTCTCTCCTCCAGAGTCGTCACAGTCCAGTGGCAGGACAGAATCAAGATGACTTGTGATGGCTCAAGATGGGGTGGATGACCTTGGTGTCTTCAATGTCTAACCAAGCTCTAAGCTCTCCACAGTGCCTGAGTCAGCTGCCTTCATGGCTGTTGGAACAAATTGTTCTCATCTGCCCATTCCACCAGGGGAAGTTTTCACAGGCTTGGGGTAGACACCCCCCTAACTCACCAACGGGTTTGAGACCCATTTGCTATCCCTCAGCCCTCATGCATAGGGATGTCATTTTGGTCCTCTTGGAGAGCAAAGGACAACAACCAATCAAGTCCCTACTACGTGCTAATCAATCAAATAAGCATTTTATTTTTGTTAGTTTTTTGGGGGATGCAATCAGGGTTAAGTGACTTTGCCCGGATCCCACAGCTGGTAAATGTCTGAGGCCAGATTTGAACTTGGGTCCACTTGATTCCAGGGCCAGTGCTCTATCCCCTTTACCACCTACCTGTTCTTAATAAGCATTTTATTAAGTCCTTAGAAGGTATCAGGCATTGTTCTAATTGCTGGGAGAAAGTACCTATACTTTGACCTAACAATGCAATCACCCAGCCCCTCTTTTTCTACGTGGACCATAAGGATATTGTTGAATGATAGGCTTTTCCTTTTTTTCCTTCTCAGTCCTTTTAAACCAATTACCATCAAAGCAAACCCTTCCCTGAAGAGATTTGTTAGAATAGCCTACTGGAGACTTCCAGACTAGAACACCTCAGTAGCATGAAGACCTATTTTTTTTAATAAATTTATTTTTTATTTTTAGTTTACAACATTCAGTTTCACAAGTTTTTGGGTTCTAAATTTTCTCGCCTTCCCTCTATCCCCACCCCGAAGACAGCATGGAATCCAGTGTAGATTTTACATTTACCTTCTTGTTGAACTTATTTACATAATAGTCCAGTTGTATAGAAGAATTATAACCGATGGAATGAATCATGAGAAAGGAGAAACGAAACCAAAAAAGATGGAAAAAAAGAGAGCTAATAGTTTGCCTCAATCTGCCTTCAGACTCTGTGATTCTTTCTCTGGATGTGCATAGCTTTTTCCATCATAAGTCTTTGGAGTTGAAGACCTATTTCTTAATAAGACTAGCGTTTATCTAGCATTTTGAGGGCAGCCAAGTCGTGCAGCGGATAGAGCGTTGGCACTAGAGCACTGGGGTGATAACAGTTGCTCTTAGCCATCCCGGACCACTCCAGACCCAAGTCTGGAGGAATAGCAATATTGGACCATAGACTGGGAATTCCAAAAGATATGGACAGGACTAGAGCAAGCAATAGACTTGAATCTAATAAGATGAAATTTAACAGGGATAAATATAAGCTCCAAAACAATTAATTAATTATAAAAGTATGAGGTCAGATAGATGCTAAGAGTTCTTGAGAAAAAGAAAGACCCAGGGGTGGGAGAAGGGGGGAAGGGCAGGATTATGGGATTGTTAACTCAAACTTCAGTAGAAAGACCCAAGTTCAAATCTGGCTTCAGACGGTTACTAGCTATGTGACCCTGGGCAAGTCATTTAACCCTGTTTGCCTCGATTTCTTCATTTGTAAAATGAGCTGGAGAGGGAAAAGGCAAAACACTCCAGTATCTGCCAAGAAAACCCCAAATGGGGTCATTGAGAGTCAGACACAACTGGAGCGACTCAGCAACAAAAAGATAGCATTTGAAGGTTTGCAAAGCAATTTACACGTCACTTCATTTGATTCTCATAACAACTCTGTGAGTGAGATGCTATTATTAGCCCCGTTTATTTTATTTTAAAACATTTTATTTTTTTCAATTATTATTTGGTTTTTTTTTCCCCTCCCACCTGCTCCCACCCACTGGAAAAATAAACATTTTACATGTGATGAGGCTTAGGGGTGTTAAATGACTACCTATCACAGTTAGGCTAGGTCGAGGGCATGATTTGAACTGTCTTACACATTTCAGTTTCAGCACTGGAGCCACAAAGACTGGTCCCTGCATCTCTGGGGCCTCCAGTGTCCTCCTCCTTAGATTGGGTTTCCTAGTGCCCAATCCCAGAGCCCCATAGGAGAGTAATTAAATTAATTAGCATATTCCTCCAGTGGTTGAAGCATTCCTGGGTAAGGGGTGTGGGAGAGGCTGGGTGTTTGCCTTGGGCTCTGAAATTTATTAGGGTGATAACATTTAAAATTCTTTCCTACTGGAACAATTGCTCTTAGCCACTCAGTTACTAGTAAGCATACTTAATTAAACTTGGAGGCCAACTCTAGCACTTCATTCCCTGTGTCACACCCCTGGGGAGTGGTGCACCCCGCTGAAATTCCCCAGCCACTGCAGCCTCACTTGGGCTGAGTGTCTGCTACTGTCCCTTCTCCTCCCACCCCTCCCCCCTTCCTCTCAAGCCTCCAGTCTACAGAGGGAGTGTCTTTTTTACTACTTGCCTTGGGCACAGAAATTGCTAGTTTTTTGTTGTCGTGTCCAACATATGTGACCCAATTTGGGGTTTTCTTGGCAAAGATACCCGAGTGGTTTGCCACTTCCTTCTCCGGCTCATTTTACAGATGAAGAAACTAAGGCAAACAGGGTTAAGTGACTTGCCCAGGGTCACACAGCTAGAGAGTGCCTGGGGTCAGATTTGAACTCTGGAAGATGAGTCTTTCTGACTCCAGGCTCAGCAGTCTATCCCCGCACCTCTTAATTACTGATGGCTTTTTCATTTGAACTGAATTAGTTTCCAATTTCTTTGGAGAGGTGGAGGGACTATGGATGTGGAAATCTGCATATGTTGTTAGATTTTTTTCCCCATGTGTTTGTCAGTTCTGAACTTTGTTTTACCCTCTTTTATTTTCTTTGTTATAAGGGATGGCTTTACAGGAGGCGAGGGAAAGGAAATGTTAATAAAGTTTTATTTTTAAAAACAATTATAGGGTACTGTCCTTTCCACCTTCACTGACTTTCTTGGGAATCTGTGTTAAGGTGATAGTAACTTACTAGAGGTGAATGGAAGAGAGTGGCAATTGGTAAATTGCACCCTTTTGGTTTCCCTTAAACCTTTGTAGATTTAAGCCTGCCCTTGGACCTTAGTATAGACAAAGCACAATCCCCTTTAGAGCAGAATAACATAGGAGATAGTCCTTCTTGGGCCCTATCCAGGAGCTGTTAATTACTGAAATCCTCTAAGGACTTCTCTCAAAATGGCCTTGGGGCTTTATAGCTACATTCCCAGGTATGAGGTTCTCAGAGAAGGACAGATAGCATACCTGGGTTGGAAAAGGTATAAAGAAGAAATGTTATCCTTTGAAGTGGTGAATTACCATGATGCCTACAGGGTTTGAGAAAAGGTGACCCTGCCCGAGAAAGTAAGCTGTGATTTGCCAATATATCTGTTACCAGAAACAGAGTGGATATTTCAGGCGTGGTTTAGAAGCCCAAAGGCCACCTGTGCAGTGTGTGTGTGTGTGTGTGTGTGTGTGTGTGTGTGTGCTTGTGCATACATCCACATATACACACGTTTGTGTAGAGATATACATACACAGGTATGTGTGTACAGATGCACACACATACATAAAATGTAGTATTAGGAAGACTGGAGTTCAAATTTGACCTCAGATGATTATTAGCTATGTGACCCTGGGCAAATGACTTAACTTTAGTTTGCCTCAGTTTCCTCATCTGTAAAATACGTGAAACTTAACCCACTGGCCCATGCTGCTCTGCAGCTGGTTGAGACTCCCCTTACTCCTGCACTTGGAGATCCAGGATTATAGCCTATCTGCTCCAGACTGCTATATTGGGAACTAGCTACAGCCTCCCACCCGGTGCTTTATTTTCTTCAGTGACATTGTTGTCAAGGTCGAGGTTTGCCCCCATCCGCCATACAGTCATCACATGGGTGGCTAATCTCATGGGCTTGACACATTCAGCTTTCTCCTGATTAGATCTATAGTGATAAGAATGTTGGCTGGAGCTGAAAGGGCCTTTAGAGGTGATGAAGACCATCTATCGTTTTATAGAAGAGGAAACTTGAGACTCAGAAAAGAGAAGGAAAAATCCAGTTAGAGTTGTCCATTAAAAAAAATACTTGAAAAGGGAATACATTTTTATTTCTTTTAAGAAGATAACAATTCTAGCTGGCACAATCTGAGGTAAGTGCTTGATCCTAGGGTTGAGTTGAAGATGAATTAAAGCAATTAACATCTTCTTCCAGTGCCTGAAGAAAGCCTAGTTAAAGGTGTGGGAGAGAGATGGGGTCTTTGCCTTGGGCTCTGGAATTTATAGCTGGTAGTAATTATAATAGCTAGCAATTACATAGCAAGGTTTGTGGAGCACTTTACAGATACTGGGTTCCCCAAAAGTCTTTGAAGTTATGACTTTTGGGACACCCCATATTATCTCATTTGATTCTGATAACAACCTTGTAAACTATCAATATACCATAAGGTAGGAACATATCATATATATAACATATCATCCCCAGTTCACAGATGAGAGACTAGGGCTCAGAGGGAAGTTACACGACTTGCCCAGGGTCATAAGTGTTTAAGGCAGAATTTGAACCCAGCTGTTTCTGACCCTGAGTTCAATCCTCCATCTGGTGCGCCTGGTTGTCCATAGCTTACTAACGTTAACTGGTTAACAAAGTACTATCAAGTAATATTCTCTAGATGGCTTAAGCTAATAAATAGATAACCACTCGGACATTTAATCATGTTTTTCAGTGCATGTTGTAAAGTAGAAAAATCAATCAAGGCTGTTATTAAATAGCTTCCATGCTTTCGACAAGAATGCCTAGGCTCTGTAGGAAAGTAGGCCCCTGTCTTTAAGGAGATTACATTCTAGCGGAGAAGGTAAAATTAACTTACCTGAAACAGTTACAAGTTCTAAAATGTGTGGGACCCATTGGAGGTAGAATAGTTCTGGGGAAGGAGGCATCAGTGTGAACTAGAGTAGAAGTAGAGCACAGAACTGGAAGGCACCTTGGAGATCACTGTCGTAAGGAAAATAACTCACATTTACATGTTATTCGGTTGTTTTAGTCATGTCCGACTCTTCCTGACCCCGTTTGGGTTTTTCTTGGCAAAGACACTGGAGTGGTTTGCCATTTCCTTCTCCAACTCATTTTACGGATGAGGAAACTGAGGCAAACAGGGTGAAGCGACTTGCCCAGGGTCACACAGTTAGTGAGTGTCTGAACTCAGGCTACCTGACTCCAGGGCCTCCATCCACTCCGTCACTTAGCGGCTTTGAAAATCTGTAAGTGATTTTCTCCCAACAATCCCATAATGCAATGGAAAGGACACTGGATTTGGATATATAGGATCAGACGCGAATAATCCTACCAAAGAGGCAAGTTGCAGCTTCTCTGGGCCTGTCTGTAAAATAAGGGAGGTAGATCAGGTGACCTCGAGGCCCCTTCCCGCTCTGAATCAATGAAATGAAACATTTGACCCTGGGAGATAGGTCCAGATTCTGCGTTCATCTCCATTTTATCAGTCAATAAACGGAGACTCTAGAAGTGAAGGGGTTTGCCTAAGGTCACCCAGCTAGCCAATGGCAAGGCAAAGGTTAAAAACCTGATCTTATGACTCCAGGGTTCTTACCACTATACCACCTTGTCTCTGAAGTTCACTTTCTTCCAAATGAGGAGATGGAGGCCTACCTTGCTGGTTAGTCATGAGCAGAGTTGAAGCTAGAACCCAGTTCACTTGACTCCCGTACCACACCTTCTTCTTAATCTGTTGTTTTCCTGTCCTAGGAGGTGGAGATTCCAAGCCCTCTTCCTCTGGTCCAGAGGGATGAGAAAGGGGTGGAGGGACTGGGTCACTCTGGGGCCTTCCGTGTTACGGAAGGCCTCGTGTTTAAGTAAAGATGGCGCCAAATCTAGCAGTTGCCTCATCTGGCATTTGGGGTTGCCAGCCAAAACAGTCTGCAATTCTGTGTTTCAAAAGAAAAAATTGCTAGCGTGCTGTTCTTAAAACATGTTTCCTCTTTCTGTTTTTCAGGCTTTTCCCATCTGCCTAATGGGCTGTACCCTTCGTATATTCCCCTGAGCCACCTGGAGCCCCCCAACAGCGGCAGTCCCCTTCTGGCCCAGCTGGGGCAGCCGGGCCTCTTTGACTCTCCGAAAGGTCAGCGTGTGTGGGCGGGTTGTTGGGAGCTGGGTGCCGGCTGTCTACACACAGCAGACATATGCTTCGGCTCCCCCTTTCTCCTCTTCTTCCCACATGGCAGCTTCCCTCTGCCTTTGCGGGGATTGGCAAGATGTTTCCCTCCTGCCCTCCCTATGTCCCTCTCTTTGTTAATGCCAGTTTCTCCTTGTTACGTACACGTGGTGGGTGGGAGCCAGGGAAGGAGGGATGGTGAGATCTCAGAGTGGTTATGTCAGGAAGGGGAGGGATCACCATCACAGGGTTCTGTGGTGGGGGAGGGGGAGATTTTTAGGCCAGCTTCCTTTTGTAGCCTGACTCTTCCCAGTTCTCAAGGACACTTGCCCCGCTTCCCTCTTCTTTCCTCTCGGCCCTAACAGTTGATACTACATAAAAGACAGATTGATCCAAGGGATTCGCTAACCAAGGGCTGGGGAACTTGCAGCCTTGAGGCCACATGTTTGGATTTAGTCAAAGGGCCGAACTTGAGGACCTAGAGGGCTACATGTGGCCTCAAGGCCTGCCTTAACCCCTTGGCTTGGGCACAGCCAAATCCCAGACACTCGACAAAAGGGCCAGAGTTCTTATAGCTTTGTTTGGTGTTTCTCTGTTTCCTACCTGGAGTACACTAGTAGATATCCATACCCATCATATCTATGTCTCTGCCCCTGTAGATATGTAAAATATGTGCTTCACCCCACCTTTTCCTATCTCTCCAGTATCTGAAGGTCTAGCTTTCTGACTTCATCCTAGACACATTTTATACACTGACAAAATCCTTAGGTGTCTTTCCAGCTGTCTGCTTCGCTGTGTATCTCTGTTGTTTACACTTGGTTACACATACGTGCGCACATGTACATACACACACACTCAATCTACATTGTTTTCTAAATTTTGAGAGTAAATATTTGTTTAATGTAAGGATGACTTGATTGAATACATACATATGTACATATACATATACACACAGGGATGCACTATCCCTGTTCCTGCGGGGGGGGGGGGGCGGTTCATCAAAACTACATCACCTTCAGTCTATGTACCTCCCTCTTCCCTTACACCTTGGGTAAAAAATTGGCAAAAGAGAGTGAAGGAGCCTGGTCCATCACATACCAAAGATATCTTCAGGATGCCACAAAGTATCATGATGGTATGAAAAAACATAAGATTTTGGCCCAGGAGTTAGCACTGTCCAGCAAGGAGACCTTTGGATTTGTTTTAAGACCAGGATGAGGTACAGATAGCTGAGTGTATCTGATCTCATACTATCTCGGGGATTATGGCTGTGGCTGTGGCCGTGGGTGCTAAGTTCTAGGCTTGGAAATTATTCTGTCTACAGTGTCAGGAGCAGACCATTGCCCCTTTCATTCAGCCCAGCCTCTTTGTTTTGCCCACTTGGGTTAGGCAGACCCATCCCTAGGGGGACAAGAGAGATAGCTTGGTTTCATCATGACCAAATGGAATCTCCTGTATTTTTGATGAGTACTGGGGGCAGGGGAAGGGGGGAGGGTCAGAATGGATCTGGAAGGCTGCTTTCTTCCATCCTGGTATTTCTTGAGTTTTCTCTAATTGAGCCTGAGATAGTCACATTTTGAAATGATGAATTTGAATTTTTTTATTCTCAACCCAGGGTGAAAATAATTCTCACCCCAGGTGAAAGCCTGGCAGGCTAGACCAGGGGTGGGGAAGATATGGCCTGGAGGACACATGTGGCCCTCTAGGCCCTCAAGTGTGGCCCTTTGACTGATCCAAACTTCACAGAGCAAATCTCTTTAATAAAAGGATTTGTTCTGTAAAACTTGGACTCTGTCAAAAGGCCACACCCAAGGACCTAAAAGGCCCTGTGAGGCCTGGAGGTCACAGGCTCCCCACCCCTAAGCTACACTATTTGACCTTTTATTCTTTTTTAAAAAATATCCTAATTTCATTTTATTTTTCAATTAACAAACTTTTATTTTTTCTCTCTTACTCCCCCACCACTGAACCACGAAAAAAAAAAAAGGGAAAGCAGAAGGAAACCCAAATTTGCTTTGACAAATAAGCAATCAAGCAAAGCGAATCCCCCCATTGGCCAATTCCAAAAATGCCTGTGGCGGTATGCATTTTGAGTCCATAGTCTCGTTTTTTCAGGAAGTGGGTCCATCCTCTGGAATATTCCGCCTGTGTTAAGTTGTCCTCTTCCTGATCTTGCATTCTTGGTATGGATGATGCTACTGCTTGGAAGGGAGAAGCTGGTTTAAGCTCTGAGATAGGGGTGACTCACTACTTTCCTGCTGTTTTGCAGATGGATTCTATCTACCAGGCCAGGTGGCCTTGCACCCACAGAACCCTGTGTCCAGGACACCAGCCGGCCACTCATCGGCCTCCCTGCTGCGGGACAAGGAGCTTAGCCACCTTCCCAAAAGCTCCCGGGAGGGCGCCACGAAGGAGCACAGCAAAGAACGGGCATGTAGGGGGGACTTGCCACCACACTTCAGCAAGAGGGACGGCAAGGCCAAGGAGGAGCCACGGCCTCGAAGTGTCGTGGACCTGACTCAGGATGCCAAGCCTGAAGGGGAGCGGAGACTGAGCGGGCTGGAGCGGGCTGCTAAGATGGGTGACCGGCTCTCCCCTTTCCTGGCTGAGCATGTGGGCCACCGGGGTTTAGGAAGTGGAGAGCCCAAATCCAAAAACCCCTTACAGACATCTTCCCTGAGCAATTGCAATGGTGGAGGAGACCCTTTGCTGAAGGTTCTGGGTACAGAGCAGGACTGCTGTAGTAAGGATCCCGCCCCGCATGATGAGAACATGAGGCCTGCGGTCCACGGCCACCTGGACAGAATGAAAAGGGGCGAGGCTGTCATCCCTGCCATTACCACTTTGCACATTTCATGTACCTGCCCCTCTCCGCACCCTGCCCAGCCAGGGAAAATGACCCCCTCTTCTTCTTCTTCCTCTTCTGCAGTGACATTCCCCCCCCAGCCCGTCCATTCCAACATGTACACTATCTTTCCCCCGGCCAAAGAGCCGGGCCGGGAGCACAAAGTGATCGCCCCCACCTTCGTGCCTTCAGTTGAGGCCTATGATGAAAGGATGGGTCCCATCCAGATTGCTTCACAGGCCCGGGACAACAAGGCTAAGGAAAAAGAGGTGAGCAAAGTGGAGGTGCTACAGCCCCCGTTGGAGAGGGGCCTGGCTGACCTCTCACGTGCCCTCCTGCCCCAGGAATTCCCTTGCCCAAGTGATGCCAGGAGGGCAGAGGTGCTGAGGGAGAAGAACTCGGTCATCCGGGCCAACTCCTTGGTGCTGAAGCGGCATGTGACATCTGAGCCCTTCCAGAGCCGGCCTGGGCTGGGGTCCCCAGAGAGCAGGGACTACCTCCCCTCCAAGGACTTGCTGAAGCCAGAGGTTGAGCACCGGGCATGCGAGCGGGAACGCTTCTCCAGGGCGGGTGCCAAGGAGGCGGCCAAGGTCTATGGCACCCTGGACCCTTCCCGGCAGCACCCAGACACCAGCCAGCTCAAGCTGCCCCCTGAGCAGAAGTGGAAGCCCTTTGAGATGGGCAACTTTGCCACCACTCAGATGGCAGTGCTGGCTGCTCAGCATAATCATGTGAGCCGGGTGGAGGAGGAGGTGGTGAAGAAGGGCTATTTGGACCCCAGTGGGCTGCAGCGAGTGTCAGTGGTGGGAGGTCCCCGGGGTGGTGGGGACCTCCATCCAGTTTCTCACAGTGAAGGCTCTGCCATGCAGAGCCTCATCAAATACAGCGGCAGCTTTGCCAAGGAGGCCTCTGCCCGACCCGGCAGTGGCAAGAAGAGCCCTTTTGGTGGATTGGGCAACATGAAACTAGACCCTTCGCAGCTAGGTACCGCTAAGGTCCAGCAGCTGCTCTCCCACCAAAGTGGCAAGCAGCTAAAGAGGGACCCTGAGAGGCCAGAAAGTGCCAAGTCCTTTGGACGGGAGAGTATTGGGTCACAGGGTGAGGTGGAAGTAAGGCACCCCCCTGTGGGCATCGCAGTGGCAGTGGCCCGCCAGAAGGACAACAGTGGCAGTAAGCTGGGGCCCAGCCTGGCTGACCAGGATCGTTCTTTATCCCTGAGCAACATTAAAGGTAGGACCCAGGATGGGGCAAAGACTTAACTCTCTCCAGCTACTGGAATCTTCCCATCTCTCTTCCTTTCGTTTGTCTCTAGTGTTTTATCCTTTGTCTGATTTTCCCTTTATGTCTCTGATTCTCTGCCTAGGATTACATCAGTAGGATCATAGGTGTAGGGCTAGAAAGAACCTCAGACTCCAATTAGTTGAACACTTTTATTTTATAGATGAAGAAATTGAGACCCATAGGAATTAAGTGATTTGCCCAAGGGAGCAGGAAATAAGTGGTGGGGGAAGGTGGGGGGAAGGTTTTGAACTTCAAAACCCAAGTCCCTTGATTCAGCACTGCTGCCCTTGGTCTCAACCTAAGTCTCAGTGTGTCTGTGTTTTTCCCTTGGCATGCCATATCCTGGAGAGGATGAATTAGAAACCGACAGAGGAAGTGATACAAATAGGGAGTGGGGGAGAAGCAAAGCAAAAAAAAAAAAAATACATGCCTGTATTTGGGAACTTGGTTTGTATCGAGGGATCCTAAGGCCTGTGTGTTGGGACAATGAGGTGTGATGGAGGGAGGTGTTTTGGTCTAGAGGAAAGACCATTCATGACAAAACCAAAGAGCCCCTAGTTCTAGTCCTGGTGACTTTGGGCAAGCCATTTAATGCTCTGTATCTCGGTCTCTCGGCTCTTAAATGGAAATAACTCTTAATTCTATAACCAGAGCTTAAGTAGGAAGTGAGGGGCCAAAAAATATCCCCCAGAGAAGGCCTCTGCCTTTGAGATTTTAGGGTTTGTGGTGTCAAGTATTTGTCATGTACCTTGTGCCAAGACATGCACTTTCTCTCCATGGGTTAAGATGACAGTCTGATACTTGGTCCGCTTTCACATTTTTTGGTAATTTAATAAGTTGACTGTCATAGTTCCCAGTGCCTTTTGTTTGGTTTTTTTTTTCCCTCCTTTGTTGAAATGTAGTGGCCGCTATTCCTAAGAGGTAGGAATAAGAGAGATGGGTAGTAGGGTAGGCAGATAGGGGAAGAGTTGGCTAGGGAAAGGAGATTTGACTGGCAGATTAAGCACCAGAGGAAAAAATGCAAACCAGGCTCCTTCCTCAGATCCTGGCCAAGAAGTCTGTTGCTGTTAATTGGCCCTCTCTCCTCTGTGCCTCCTCAGTTTATGAGGATCCAGGATTCAGGAATTTGTAGGGAACTCTAAGGCTAACCCTCTCGGATATGGAGAGGATGACTTAAATACCGGTCAGATTCCTTTATAACAGATTCCCAGGGGGCACCCGAATGGTTCTGTTGAAGTGGGAGATAGGATTCTGATAGAGGTTAGAATATCTGTGATTTCACATAGAGAACTCCCAGGTTAGGAGACTCCTTCCACAAGCATAAATCAGCCCCTGCTCTGCAATTTATAGTCTTTGAGAGTAGTCTGGAACACTGAGAAATTAAGTGACTTGCCCACGGTCACACAGACAGTATGTGTCAGAAGAGGGATTTGAATCCAGGTCTTCCTGTTTTTAAGGTTGGCTCTCTTCTTATCCAGTATGTTTTTGTATTCATTCTATAGCACTGAAGCCCGGACTTTCTAAGATAAATTGGTGAGAGATGTCCTTGTTTTAGTGAGGATAGAGGAGAGGGTAGGAAAAGATAGTGCAGGAAAACCCTTTTTTTTTTCCCTAAGAGATTTGGCCTCCGTCTTGCTCAGGCTGGAAGCTCAGTGGCCATTCACTGGTCCAGTCCCTCTACTGATCATTGTGGAAGCTTTTACCCACTCCTTTTTCCTGATCTAAGCTGATTTTACCCTTTCTTAGGTCAGTCTCTCACCCCTATCCTGAGAATTCACCATATTGGTGCCAGACAGTGCAGAAACTAGATTAACTCACTTCATAGCAGCTCAGAGCTACCTAACTCGAATGATCATCAGCTCCAGTCTTGCTGGAGCAGGGCCTGCAGGCCTGTGCCACACCAATCTCATGGGAACATTATAATATCTAGCCATTTCCTCTTTTAAGCACTTGTATCTTTTTCCTATCATTTTGTGATTGGAAGTTTTGGGTAGATTTTCTGGAAGGTTATTGGTTGAAATAGATACTTTTGAGATCCCTTTCATCTGTAAGTTTCTCTGTTTGGAGTTTGGGTTGGGAGGATAAGGGTTGAAAGGGAGATACTTCTTTGTGGTGGAACCTAATAGCTGTGAAGACCTCCCTCACTACATAAACAAAATCTAGTCAGTTACTTATAGAGAACGGCTAAGGTCAATGGAGGGCAGCAAGGTGGCGCAGTAGATAGAGGGCTGGGCCTAGAGACAGGAAGACCTGAATTCAAGTCTGATCTCAGACACATACTAGTTGTATGACCCTAGACAAGTCACTTAACCCTGTTTGCCCCAATTTTCATATCTGTAAAATGAGCTGTAGAAGGAAATGGCAAACCACTCCAGTATCCTTGCTAAGAAAACCTCACATGGGGTCACAGGGAGTCAGACATGACTGAACAACCATACAAAGGCTGAGGGAGGGACTAAGACAGGCCTGCACAAACTGTGGCCCCTGGGCATGCCAAAGGATTTCAGGTGGCCAGCAACAACTGTAGAGGAAAACATCCTTTGTATGTAGAGGAAATCCTTTGGTGTGCCCCAAGCGGCCTGTGGGCTGTAAGTGGCCAGTGCAGACCTGGACTAAAGATATAGCATGGCATCCTGACTTATTCCTAGTTCAGAATTCATTGTAACCATTCATATCGTGGGGCATGGAAATACCTTGGCTGCACATAAAAGCTTCAGTTTAGTGGAACTCGGTATCATTAGAGTGAATAGAAATTATTTTTCATTATGTGATGTTGTTTGCTTAGCTCCTTTAAGAGCTCCCCTCTAATACTGCAGAAATCCAGAGTGAATTGTCTGTCATTCTTTAAAGAAAGCAACAATAAGGAAAGGAAATCAATCCAGTTACTTAAAAGGTACCCCTCGCTACTAACCATCTACCCCCCCCACTCCCAACCCTACCCACACACCTTCCAGCAGTTCTGGCTCATGGTGGGCCTGATTGATCCAGACAAACACTCTCGCCTAGCCTAACCTTTCAGTTTTGCTTTCCGGAGCTCATCTGCCTGCTGGAAAGCTTGTTTGGGGGGAATCAGTTTCCCGCCAGGAAAATGAGGAGTTTATGGGGTCAGAGGTGCCGTAAGCACCAGCTAATAGCTTTGTGTTCCTTTTCTACAATTTTTCCTCTTCCCTTCCCTGACCTCACTTTCTCCCTTAGCACAGTGCCTGGCACATAGTAAGTGGCATATAAATATTAGCTATTGTTATTAATACTTAATAAATGCACTTTAAAATTTTGCTCATTCCAAACTTTCTTTTCCTCCATTCCTCAAATATTTCCTCTCCTTTTTAGTTTAGGGTTCTTAACCTTTTTTTTTAGTCAAGGACCCTGTTGGCATATATATGTACTTGTATGTATATACATACACACACATGTGTGTGTATATATGTGTATACATACACATATATGGTACATATATATGTACATATCCACACACGTATTGGTGTGTGTGTATGTATGTGTGTATATATACACATCTACATATATACATATATCTATTATACAACACACATATGCTTATATGTATACATGCCTATGCACATGTATACACATATATCTACGTATGTATGCATACACACATGCATGTGTATATCCACGTATGTGTGTATATATGTATATACACATGAGCTGCTTTCTCAAAATAATATTTTTAAATGCATAAAATAAAATATATCAGACTCCAAAAGAAACCAAAGATGTCAGAATACAGTTATCAAAATAATGGTAGCTAGCATTTATGTGATACTTTAAGGTTTTCAAAGTGGTTTATAAATATTATTTCACTTTATCCTTACAACAGTCCTAGGAGTTAGGTGCTATGGTTATGACTGTTCTACAGTTGAAGAGAACGAGGCAGACAATGAATGGTTAAGTGTCTTGCCCTGGATCACACAGCTAGTGAGGGTCTGAAGCCAGATTTGAGCGTAGGTCTTAACTGATTCCAGGTCCAACGCTCTAGCTGAGAGCCCCAGTCTCGATACCTTGACCTTCTCCTTGCCCTTCCTCCGATCTTTTGTCCTCCCCATCTCCTTGTCTTTTCCTCTCCCTTTTTTTCCCTTTCTGCGTCCCTCACTTCCTCTCCTCCCTGTAATAGTTCCTTTTTTCAGTTAATGACTGGGGAGAAAACTTTTGGTTGAGACTCATGTTTCCTAATTCTTTTGGGGTGGGGGTATTGTCATTAGTTAACATTTGCTGTAATGAGCCTTGTCAGTCATACTGGAAAGGGAACAGCTAATTGCTGCGTTGGCTACAATGTTAGACTCAGAGTTAGCAAGACCCAAGCTCAGATCCAACCTCAGATGCTGATGAGCTGTGTGTCTGTGTGCAAGTCATTTACCCTGCCTGCCTCAGTTTCCTCATCTGTTAAATAACGACAGTTCTAGCACCTATTTCCCAAGATTGTTGTGAGAATAAAATAGTATAATATTTTCAAATTGTAAAGCACCCTGCGAATATTAACTAAGCAGGAGAAATCGTTACTGGATTTCTACCTTCCGCCCTATATTTAATTATTGACATCCTGAAGCTCAGGATTTGCTAAATCTAATTGTTTTATAATTGTCTTAGTCAGCTAAACTGTGGGGCTCATTAATTAACTTGCTTTGTGGTAGAAGAAGTCCCTGCTTTCATCTGATCAGATGGCCATTTTGTCAAAATACTGCTTCTTCTCCACGAGAGGCAGTTCCTCTTTAAGGCAAATTTCCTCTGACTTTCAGTGTTATTTAATATTTAATTGAGCACCAGCCATGTCCTTGGTACCATTCAAAACATAGCGCGAGACATGCTTTCTACTCACGGTCTAAATAAGAAAAACAAGACAAGCGAGACGGAGAGCTCCCAGGAGGAAAGGGGAGGGGGAAGGAGGGGGTCCAGTCTCGCAGGAATAGTGGCAAGCATAACATTTCGATTTCCATCGCTTCATCTTTGGGCCTTCCTTCAAGTCTCCTTGGTTCTAGGACAGAAGTTCAGCCGTAGCAGACAAGGACATGGCTAGGGTAGAAACTAGAGAAACTTTTGCAAAAAAAAAAAATGCTACCATTTCTATGGAGATTTAAGGTTTACAAATTGCTTTACAAAGATTATTCCTCACAGTAACTTCGGGAGGTAGGTGCTGACTTGCCTGGCTTCACATGGTGATTAAATGCCTCAAGTCTGGATTTGAACTCAGGTTTTCCGAACTTGAGGCCCAATGCTTTATCCATCTCACCACCTTGATGCCTGGGGAAAGAGAGGCTTGGCCTGGGGAGGCAGTGTTCAGTGGTAGAAACCAGCACTGGTTAGAGAGTCAGAGGGGATGGGTTCAAACCCTGCTCCAGGTGCCTATTACCTGTGAGTTTGGAAAGTCTTTTATTTCCCTGGGTCTGAGGTTCCTCATCTTAGTAATCAGGATGTTAGATTCTGGGGCCTTTGCGGTACCTTTTAACTCCAAATCGATGATCCTCTAAATAGCTAGGGAGGCTGGTGGCTGGTTGTGCGTTGGGGAGGGCTTAGAAACCTGTGGTATGAAAAAGGAGTAAGAGGGGGCCCTAGGCCCTGTGGTACTTTTTTCATTATGGGGGGAAAAAACCCTAGTTGAATCAGTCATACAGTTCGGGGGAGGGGAACTCCAAAAGCCTTTCAGACCAGTTGTTTGGCTGAACTTAGAATCAGTTTAGTGAAGATTGTCTCTCCATTAGATCCATCCATATAACCACAGTACACAGTCCTAAAAATAGCCAGCCACTTGACCATGGTGTGGGTAGCAATTTGAGTTAGGTGAGAAATAAGAGAGAGAGGATTTTCTCATCTACTTCCCACCATTCTTCCCAAATTGAGGGCTGGGAATTTCTGGCAAAGGTTCACAGGGCTGGATTGTGAGAAATTAAACATTGACTGGGATAGAATGGAGGCCAGAGCCAAGAAATTTCTGACTTGAAGTGGACAATGTTGGGGCAAAGGAAGGAACCAGAGAGGTATATTTGGCTGCTGGGAGATTAATTTGTCATATGTTTTGAGAGAGGGGGGAAGAGGGGAGGTTGGGGAGAGGAGTGGTACAGGGAGGCTGTAATGGTTAGAGTTCCCTGGAGGAGGAATCAGTAAAGGACACCAGAGAGAAAGAAGTGTTTTTAGAAGCCCAAGGAGAGTTAATGGAAGGAAGCCCAGGTGGGAAGGAAGATCAGAAATGGGAGGATGTGGTCAGTGCTGTAAAGCCAAGGAGAGGAGAAGGAAAAGGCAAAGGTAACTTCAGTTCTGTGAGGTATTCTTTTTTTAAATTCTTTTTCTTATTTTAAACTTTCAAAAAGTTTTATTGATGCTTTTTTCTTTTTATAGATCTATTATTTTCCTTGGCACTCTCTTCTGACCCCCCCACCCCCAATCCTTCTACCAAATCAAGAAAAAAAATATTGACTATGTCTGGAAAATATATGCCTCCTTCTGCACCTGTAGGCTACCACCTCTCTACTGAGAGAAAGGAGACAGCTACATAATTCTTCTGAATTCTGTCAAGTAGTTTTGACCCTTCTTCCTCCAGCCCAGATTTATCAGGACCCCAGGGATGTTCTACTTGGAAAGCTGAGAGAAGCTTTTCAGCCCTTGGGGAGTAGGAGTGATTTCATCTGGCAGCTCAGGGAGGGCCTTGGAAACATCTTGTTAATTAGGATAAAGTTGTGGTCTTAATTCCCTGTTAGCTTCAGTCTCTTTTAAGTGGCCACTGTACAGGTTAACCTTAGCCTTCCTATACGTCCTGAGTCACAAGTAGGAGAGTTTTGAGGGAATCCAAGGAGAAAATATGGATGCGTTGATGCAAACCTCTCTCTCTTTCTGGGAAAACATCACAAAGTGAGTATTCCATCATGGCTAACAGGTCGGTAGTATGTTATTTTTATCATAAGGACTGACCATTATGGACTTCCATTCTAAGTTCCATTATTTTTTTGGCGTGGGGACTTTCTTCACTAATAAAGATTGCCAGCCATGTAGAGGCATAGGCCTTAGTAACTGAGTTCCCTTAGGGGAAAAATGATTATCTGGTTACCACCTCTGTACACTTGACCAAGCGGGTCAGGCACACCACATAGTTGGTCATTAGGATTGTTGCTTATGCTTAAAAAAAAACAAACCCCAAAACACCTTTACTACTTACTTTATTGATGCTTAAAAAAACCATACTCACTTTCCATCGATCTACCTTTCTTTCCTCTCCGTCCCACCTTGTAACAAAGGATTGTTAAGTAAAACAAACTAACACATTGGTGATATCCAACAACACATGCCCTATTTCATACCTGAAGTTCACCACTTCCCTTCAGAGAGCAGGGAATCATGATTTACTCCCAGGTCTCTGACTTTCCTTGAAGTCTTCCCAGCTTGATGGGACCTGTTCCCAAAGTCATTTAGATGCCACAATATAGTATCAGTCAGTGGAAAGTTTATGGTATTACTATTATTTCTGTACCCCATAGGGAATGAATTGTGCTGCCCTTGTCATTCATCTCTGTAGTTTTTCTCATATGCCCCAGGCCAAACTTCTTAACTTTTCTATGTCAGGGATCCCTTAGACAGTCCGGTGATACCTATGGGCCCTTTCTCAGAATAATTTTTAAAAAATTAATAAGGGAAAGAAATGTTAAACCAGTTAGAAGTTACCAAAAAGAAAGATGCCATTTCACCCCTGTCCAAGTTCATGAACCCCCAGAAATATATTCATGGACAGGATCTTTGAATTATAAGGTTCAAGAACAACCTCCTCTCCCCCCCAGCCCTTGGGCCACCCCTTTCTGGTTTCCTGTCCTCTTGGGTAATACTAAGCTCAATACTGGCTGTTAGGGTCAAACTTTAGAGGACCTTCATGTAGCCCCATAAAACCCCAACAGAAGAACTTGGACAGAGCATTCCAATGTAGCTCCTACTCCCCAAGAGCTGAATGTAGCTGAAATGCTTAAATGAGGTAGGAATGAGGAAGAAGGAAAGGGAGCCCTAATGATTTAGGATTAAAATATTTCTTGCCTTTCCTTATTAGGGAAGTTGTATATCTTTTTTCTCCCTCAAAGGGCAGAACTCTTCAGCTGAAAGTTCACTTCTGACTCAGGGTTCAAATCGTGCTTCAGCTACTGCCTTTGTAACCTTGAACAAGCTACTTAAATCTCTCTGAGACTGTTTCCTCATTTGTAAAACAAAAGCATTGGCCTAGATGACCCTGAGGACCCTTTCCAGCTCTAAATCTGTCATCCTGGGGTCTTAGGAGCAGCTCTGGGACTGTGTTTTAACTTTGCCTTTTGGGGTCTAGGGGAATTTTTTAGAGAAGGGGAAAAGAATGCATTCTTCATGAGTGGAGTATGTCTTTTGTTGGCATTGGTAGCTCTACCCGTCCCTAGCAGTCCACCAAGACCTTCCTGAATTCTCTGTCCCATAGTCCAGTCCTGCCTGAGACCGAGTGGGAGAGTCCTGGCTATAGTAGCCAAATGACTCAACTCTTATTCCTTTACACAGACCTGCCCCTAACTTCTCATTGGCAGCTCATGACAATCCTCCTGGCTCCCCACTTCAGGTGGAGGGATGGGGGATGTGTGTGTGTTGGGGGCGGGGGAGAGGTTCACCTTTTCCCAACCTCTTTCAGGACAGACATGGACATGTTTATTCAGTTGGTCATCCAGTTGAAATATTTGCCCCAGGAGCCATTTTTCTCAGTCCCTCTGCCATAACTAGAGGCTGTCTTAGGCTTCCTCATCAGCACAGGGGGGAAACTGTGTGTAAGAGCCATTCAGCCACTCAGACCCTCCCACCAGGCATTAAATGTAATTTACTGAGTCCAACTCAGAGGCTGAAAACAAGGGTTGAATTCTAACAGGCCTCTGGGTCTGTTGCTAAGCGATGGAATTGGCTTGGCAACAGAAGCAGGCCCTCCCCTCCCTTCCCTCCCCTCCCATCCCCTTTTCCTTTCCCCATGTGCCAAGAGTCTAGTAATAACATTAGCTTGCTTGCTTGGGAGTGGAGAGTGCTTGAATATTTAGACCTTTTAAGAAAGAGAAAGCAGGCTTTAGATGACTAATCTGTAGTATTTGGCTAGTAAAATGCAAGTATTTAGTACTAGGCCTTGGTTGCCATGGAAACCGGGCCTCAGCCTGTCCTCTGTGCATAATTGATTGAATTTTGTATGCAAGTTCCCCGCATCACGTTATATATGGACAAAATGGTCATTCACTGATAGAGACAATAACCGGTTTGTACCAGAGGGAGCCATCCCAGCCCCAGGGAGTGGGAAAAGGGGGAGTTGGAGGGGAGGGTCAGGGGTGTGGTGAAGGGGAGATGGTGGAAGCTTTAAAATTAAACCTGCAATAAATAATGGATCTTCCATAATATCACCGGCCCAAATAAGGTTGGCATTGGGAAAATCCCAGGCTGGCAGGCTCCATGGAAGATTTGTAAGGAAATGAAAGAGCAGTTCACTGGGAGCAGGCCCAATCTGAATTTTTGGGCTCTGAGATGTTAGCACTTCTTCCTCTTTCCCCATCATTAAAAAAGTGTTTTGTTTTTTTTTTTTAAAAGAAGAAAAAAGAGGGGAAAAGGATTTGGATGGTATAGGAATAAAAGCCTTCGTTGGAGCAAGGAGTATGTGTTTATTGGTGAAGTTAGCAAGCATTGAAAATGCAGAGATTAGTTGGAGATAAAATACTCAGAAGTTTAATATTACATGTACAATCTCTTGGCTACCAGCTAATTTGATGGATGCTTAAGGTGTCTACTAAGACCTCTTCCCCTCCCCCATCTGAGAGTGCACACGCACACCCAGCTTTTATTTTTATATTTGTAAACGTTTTGGGATTTAGCAAGTCTGGACATTTACCCTAGAGGAGGTCTTTTCTTTGGGGGAATTAGCCCAGAAGGCTATTTTTTATCACTCAGATGAGGTGTCAGAGAGCTGTCAGGCCTACCTGCTGCCTTCCCCCCCTCATTCCCACTGAGCCATTGGCATTGGCATTCAGCCCTCTGTGGGTGGTTTGGCAGAAAGGAAGCAGAAGCTGGGAGATAGAAGGCCCCGGGCATCAGAACTCTTCAGAATAATACTGCCATATATTGTGGGGGACATTTTCTGTTTTTCAGAATTTTCTTACTTGAGCTTCATAATTGCTCTGTTAATTTCTCTCAGTTTTATAGATGAAGAAGCAGAGGCCTGAAGAAATGCAGTGACTTACCCAGGGTCACACAGCTAGACTAGGTGCTAGGCGCCATGGCTTCCAATGTGTGCTCTTTTCATTCAGGCGCACTACCTGTCATAACCCCAAAACACCACATTTGTGGGCCTTTCCCTATTTGGCCAGCTGTCTAGGCTCATTAACTCTTGTTAATCTGGGCTTGGTGTTAATGAGGCCAACCCATTAAGGGTTGAGTCTCCTTGGGGCCACTTAATTTCCCACAGAAAGACGCTTTGTTCTTTGGCTCCTCACTGTAGCCCGGGCCCCAAGCAGTCCGTTTTCAAATTCCTGCTTTGCTTGTGGAAGAGCAGTTTATAATATGTGGTGTTACATATAGGATCATAGATCCTGCTAGAAGGATCCTTTGAAGTCATCAGTTCCAACCCTCTCACTTTTTACTGAGGCTAAGAGATTGGGCAACTTGCCCAGGGCCACAGATAATAAGCGTCTGAGGCAGGATTTGAACTCTGTCTTCCTGACTCCCAAGCCCAGGGCTCCTTCCACTGTGTGACCAGTAGCACCCATCTCATTAAGAGAAGGACATGTTTCATCCACTGTCCAGCAACTTGACTGTGGGTCCCCAGAGTCACTGATTTGATGTTGCTGTTTCCGTGTCTCAATGATCCTACCAGATTGTATTTATGTAGGTTAATTAAAATAGGAAAAAAAAATAGATGGACTAGAAGGGAGTTAGATTCTCAGGGAGGCTTGTGAATTCCCTTCTCTGGGAGATTCAAGTGGGAGTATAATGTCCGTATATGGTAGGCATTTAATAAATGCTTGCTAGCTTGAATCCCGTTGAAATGGTTGAGAGTAGGAGTGGGAGGATTAGTTTCCTTTTAAAAAGAAGATGATATGTCTTCTTGGTTATCATGGTGTGCTGGGAAGAACACTAAAGGGGAAAACCATAGACCAGGTGCCATTCTTGGCTCAGCGACCAATACCTGGCTATGAGACCACAAATTTTCTCATCTTTAAAATGGGAAGACACCAGACAAGATGTGTTTTCTATGGTCATTTCTAGGTCTTAACAACATGATTTTGTGATGATGGGTAAAGTGTGGTCGTTCTTGAAGGGAAGAAAGAAAAATCAACAGATACTGGGAATAGATCAGAGGACCTTAATGTCGTAAGGGAATTTAGAGCTCGTCTTGCCCAATCCCCATCATTTTCTGGATGAGGAAACTGAGGCCTTCCAAAGTTAAGGACCTTATTCAAGTTTACACACTGCTGAGATTCAAACCCAGGAGGTGCTCTTTCCAAGACAAATCTGCTGCTCTCTCCAGTGTACTTGCTGTTGTCAGACTAGGTGGATAGGTTGGACTAGAGGTAGGGAATTTTTCCCCCTATTCTAGTACAGGCCATTGACCTACCCAGAGAGATCAGGTATCTAAGTAGAGAGCTGCCATCTAGGGCTGAGCCCAAGATGATAATAATGAGATTCTAGTTGCTAGGCCAGCTCAAACAGTCTGCTGCCACCCACTCTGCTATCAACACATTTGAATCGCTTATGATGATGACTTTATGCATGAAAAATGCTGTTAGAGAAAAGTTAGAAGTGCTTGTGTCATTCAGAAGTCTGTATTTTTAGAAATAATTGCTGTAGCCCTGATAAAATCAAACAATGTGAAAGCCATAGGTTCTGTGCTCTAGACCTATTTCCTTCAAACTTCCTCCCCCTATCCTCTCTTTATGGGAATTCTCTGGTTTGATTTGGTGAAAAGTACTACCTCTGTTAGAGAGGCCAGTGAACTGTTGAAAACCACTTTGGTGCTGGGGGAAAAGGCATAGGATTTGGAGTTAGAGGACCTGAGTTCAAATGTAGACTATTATTTATTAACTCGGGTGACTGGCAAATCACTTAAAAGAAGTGATTCTTTCTGATCTGCAAAAATGAAGGCGTTGGACTGCATGTCCTCTCAGGTTCCTTCTGATGTGTGAACCTTTTAGGGCCCTCAGGCATAAGAGGCAAGAAACAAAGCAGAAGCAAAGTATTCTGCCTTGATTAAGATCGGATTGATTTTCGAAGTCTGTTCAAAACCCCTGAAATGTTATGACATGACATCTCTAGCACTTACCTCCAGGAGGACAGAGCCCTTTATAGACTGACAGCCCAGCCGGACCTTATTCCTGGGAGACAGACAGGGCCACGTTTCGGTCTCCCCGTTTGACAAGTAGACAGACTGAGCCGAGCAGCAACTTTTCTAAGATCACAGTGGGAGGCAGAAGGGGGAACAAACCTGGGGTTTCCTGGCTTTCCAATTCGACATTCATTTCAAACCACCTCTGTGCCCTCTGGGATTGACTGAGAAATCTGAAGCTCTGGGGAGTCTGAGGTGAGTGGCCTCAGTGAGGTCTTTAAGGAGCTCCTGGTTTCCTCAGGCACTGGGGGTCTTTCTCGGCCTCTGCCCCCTTGGGTTATCCCAGCAGGGTTTTGGCTGGAGACACCAAGGTTTCTCACCAGAGAAAGGCTGTGGAACTGAGGAAGGCTTGCTTCTGAATCGGTCCCTTTGTGCTATTTGTCAACTGGTTGGAATAAACTCAATGCCCTCTCATTATTATCCCAGGCAGGGATATTTCAGGACTTAGGGTGGAGCCACACACCATGGGTGCATTTTTTTTTTATAAAGAGAGATGTCTTCTATCCTCCTCCTTGGGGCAGTGAGTGGCAAGAGCCAGAGACCCACAGCAGGACAGGCAGGGCAAGCTGGAAGGCTGTCAAAGGAGGCTTCCAGATGGCTGTGGAACCGCAGGGACACCCCTGTCTGCCCAGGCTTGAGCCCACTTGGCACACCAACCCGGCCATGGCCAGGGCTAGAACTGAGTGCACGGAAGCCCCATCTCGGTGCCAGCAGCTAGTGTCTTTTTGTACTCACGAGCCCTGCCTCCTTTCTAGCATTCCTGGGGAAATAGACCACGAGAAAAAGTAACTAACCACACGTAAATTAAAACATATGGAGCCTCAAGACAATTAACATATTTCTCCTTTTAAGAAAACCATCTTTGTTGTTCACTGATATATCTTGAGTTGTTCATAGATAGGTTGTAACTGTTTCCCTCCTTGCCTGTTACAGTGGTGACATTCTTTATTCTGGCTCTGCCGGGCTCTGTGTACTTACTTTATAATAGCACCAGGAAGGATTAAGGATGGTTAGGGTCTGGATCTGGGAAGGGAAGGAACTTGGGGACTAGAAGGCAAGGTGAGGCGATAAGCAGAGGGACTGGGCTCTGAAGATTCTGATGCTTCTGGCTGCTTTACCCCAAGCCTGGGCCTACAAAGCCTGTTGGGATTGATTGGAAATTGCTCAGTAGAGAGTTGCGTCTTGACTGGTCTCGCATTCACCCACGATGGTGAAACTTAGCAAGGTAGAAGGGAGGAAAGAAGAAGCATCTGTGCCCCCTGTTAAGGTCAGACAAGCCTTTTTTTTTTCTCTGAACCTCAGTCTCTTCTCCTACAAGATAGGTATACTGGGAGGGAGAGCTTGTGTAAAGATACTGAAAAAATACGAGTGTAAGTAAAGAATAAGAGGTGATTAGTACTATATAGGACAACTTCAACCTAATACCCAGGTGTGGCTAGAATTGGAGTTCTTAACCTTTATTTTACGTGATAGACCCCTTTGGCACTCTGGTAAAGCCTATGGACCTTTTCTCAGAATAATTTTTTTTAAAGATTAATTTATTTTTAGTTTTAAACATTCATTTCCGTAAGATTTTGAGTTACAAATTTTCTCCCCATCTCTCTACTCCCCCCACTCCAAGATGACATGTATTCTGATGGCCTCTTTCCCCAGTCTGCCCTCCCTTCTGTCACCCTACTTCGCCCCCATCCCCTTTCCCCTTACTTTGTTGTAGGGCAACAATGTTTTTAAATGTATAAAATAAATATGTAGGATTATAATTATTGAATTACAGTTATCAAAATATTTTTGAGAAACAAGTTCATGGGCCCTAAGTTCAGAACCCCTGACCTAGAAGATTCCATCCAAGCCTGGTTGTGGAATCATCTCTACATAGATTGCCAGGCAAAAAAAAAATGATGCCAGCTCACCAAGGCTGAGTTTCCAGGGATGTCTGACCACTGCTACTCCCTTCCTACACCTAGAAAAGTATTAATTTTGTTAAAGGCCACAGGGCAAATGCCCAACTGCTCTCTTTAACTTCTGACCTCTCTTCCTTTGAGGCAGAAGTGACACAGTGGGAAGATCTCTGAATCTGGAGCCTCGAGATGTGGGTTCAGATCTCTGCCTGTCTGTGTGACCTGGGGCTAGCCACTTAACCTTCTATGGCCTTTGTACATGCATCTGTAAATTTGAAGTTGGGCCAGATGACCTCCAAGCTCCCTTCCAGGTCTAAATCCAGATCCCACCCCTTTTTTGACATGCCATTGGAGAACTCAACTCTTATCTTGCTTGATATTATCAGTGCCACAGTGACATCTGGGAGTTTGGCCAAATAGTTGGGTCAAACTGGTACTTCCCAGACCCGGCCAGGGAACTAAGCATTGCCCCAAGTCTGGCCTTGCGAAACCTTATAGATTAAAACTATCTAATAGAAACATTGGCAGGCTGGTCCCACATCCATCTGGGATGAAGAAGATTAGCAGGGTGAAGAGGAGAGATGAAGGAAGGATGGAGACAAGGGGGAGGGAACAGGGATAGGGCAAGGCAGAGGACTTTTGACCTCTGTTTTCTTCCTCCCTAAGAAGCCCTTCCTCAGGCTGCCCTCACTGACTGGTTTGGTCTTCTTGTTTAGGACACAGTCGCTCAGACGAGGACTGCGGAGATGACCGAGGCCGCCACAGGGAAGAACGCCTCCTGGGGGGAGGGCGCATGGAGCGGGACCAAGAGAAGCTGCTCAGGTGAGCCCCGACACTGGCAGAACCAGCCCCCTTCCTTGCTCTGGGGCTGAGAAAGGCGCCCCCCCCTTCCATCCCTATTTCCATGACTCCCATTTGTTTCCCATCTCTTGACTCCTCTTTGTTTGAGGCCAGAGTGTCTCACTCCAAGCTGTGCTTCGAGGTCACCACTCTTGGCAGGCTGCTTTTGGGGAAGGAGCTAATTAATTCCCTGAGATTTGAAGGAAAGGATTAACATCATGGGGCCTGGGAGCTTTGGGGAGCAGGAGGGGAATAAGTGGGTATGTGTAGATAAAAGGGAAAAGAATAACTTGAATCTGCAGACTGTTTTGCCACATTGTCCATTGATTTTTTTTTTTGTAAGAGGCCACGACACCCTTGAGGTTAGTTTGAGATTAGACTCTCTCTTTGTTTAGGGCCTTGGAGAGCAAAACCTGCACTGCAGATGAGCTTTTTCCTTTTGCTTTCTATACTTTTGATTAGCCTTCTTCATCTCAAGAGCCTTAGAGAGATGCCTGAGTCACCAGGAGGTTAAGAGACTTGTCCAAGGTCACACAGCTAGTATGTGTCAGATGTAGGAGTTTGAACTCAAGTCTTTCTGACTTTGAGGTTGACTCTAACCACTATACAAAACTGCCTTTGGGAACAACAGACTTATCCTAGCTCCAGGTACTCCTTTTCTGACTCCTTAGATGACAACCACTCTGCAGCCTTCTTCCTTCATTCCACATCTCCCTCCCTCTGAAGGCCAGCGTTCTCCGAGTCTATGCTTTCCACTCCCTGTATGTCTCTCTTGGGGCGCTCTCTCATCAGTTTCTTCTATTCCAGTGGTTTGAGCCTATTGCTAGTACATGGAGAGCTCAGACATCTACATGCGACTGCTCTTCTGAGCTCCAGTCCCACATCGCTAGTATTGGACCTTTCCATGGGAATGACCCATTGTCAACACCAGCTCAGCCTATTTCAAACAGAACTCATCATTCCCTGTCCTTGCACACTATTCCCCCACCCCCTACCCCTGATCCTCCTATTCTTCAGTCCTTTTCTCCTCTTGGTCTTTTCCCTATCTCATTCAGTCCTTGTTTATCTTCAGCTCTTCCTTTTGTTTTCCTCTTTCTTCCAAGGACCTCGTAAACACCATTTTCTGAGCTATTAGGATCAATTCTTTGGAGTTATCTTTGATTCCTAGTTTCCCCCCATCTCCCCTGTCTGGCAGTCTAAATTTTGTCAACCCTTCTCCCCTCATGTCTCTCACATGTGTCCTTTTTTTCCTCACATCTGCCCTTCCTTACTTAGATTTTTGCATTATTTTCATAATTCTTCTTTCTGCCTGTAATTTTATACTCTGCCCACCTTTACTTCATCCAATGTACCGGTAGCAGACTAATTGTCTTAATATACAACCTCAGGACTGTCTATAGGACAGACTTCAGATTTTGTAGCCTCGCATCCTAGACTTTCCACAGTCTCACCCCAACTTGCCTCAGCAGTCTTGGCTTTCACTCCCACCCTTTGTAGTCCCGGCCCCAGTCAGACTAATCTCTGGAACACGCCTTCCCCTCTACTCTTTCCTTCTCTTTGCTTGTGCATTCTCTTGCTTCCTTTCTTCAGATCCATGTCCTTCTCACTCTTCAAGGCCCAGCATAAATCCCACATCATCTCAGATGAGGCTTTCTTTGACCACTCCAACTCCCTCTCTCGAGAGTTCTGTTGCCTCGTCTAGGCTACTCTTTGGCACTTTCCATTTGTATTTCTGCTGTTTATCTTTTCCTTCCTACCCGGCTCAGTCGTGGCCTCCCAGAGTACAGTCACTATGGTTATCTTTATCATCTTCAAAACCTAACTTATGAGAAACAGGATGGTGAAGTGTAGAGCTGGCCCTGGGCTTAGAGCTGGGAAGGCATGAGTGGGCCACCTTTGATTATTAGTCCTGTCACTGTGGGCACATCTCCTTGAGCAACCCTCAAAAGACAGCCTTCTAAGACTCATCTGCCTTGGTAGATAAGTTCCTGCACCAATAAAATCATGGGTCCTTGACATATTGACCACCTTTTTCAGAGTTTTGTATATATTTAGGTGCTCAGCATGCATTTAATGACATTGATGACGGCACTAAGTTTTGAATCTAATATAAAGAAGGAGTCTTGGGCTGGGGAATCCAGAGACTCCCACTCTAGCCCTGCCTTACCACTAACTGCAGAGGCACGGTGACCTGAATTCAATAAGCCACCCAACTTTTCTGTGCCTCAGTGTCATTATCTGTCACATGGGAATAATAACATTGGCTGACATATAAGTATTCATTCAGTCAGTGTGCCAGTAAGGCAAAATGGGCTTAGTTTAACGGGTGTGCTTGAGGAGTTTGGCTTTTGTTTATGGTGAAAGTACTTTCACCTGTTAAATGCTGAGCCCCAGGCCCAAAGCCCTATCAGGTGTGAAACCCCTGTGGG
>CM053622.1:416872915-416983952 GCA_028646595.1 Phalanger gymnotis
TAGGTGCCGGGGATTCAAAGACAAAATGAAACAGTCTCTGCCCTCAGAAATCTATACTTGATCAGAAGAAACATCATGTACATATATATTTAGAATAAATGCAAAATGAATACAAATTATTTTGGAGAGGGAGGATGCTAGCACCTGGGGGGATCGGAAAAGGTTTGATATAGGAGGTAGAGATGAGTCTTGAAGGAAGTAAAGGATTCTTTTAACAAAGGGGAGGAAGGAGAACATTTCAGGCTTTAAGGTTTGCAAAGGGCTCTCTATACACAATGTCACTTTATATATGTGTGCCTTGTACACTCCATATAGCTATAGATAGATCAGTAGTGTATATAGTATATAGTGAAAAAGAATATATTAAAGTGTATTATCTATATATCTCTACACATACACACTCTTTACATACATCATCTCATTTGATAATACCTTCCTTTCTATCTTACGAGGGATAGGTAACAGGTTTTGCAAAATGAAAAGCATTTTGTACAAGTGGTTTTATTGTATATAGTGTAGGATTAAAGCGGTATATCTACCGAAGGTGCCCAATCCTTTGGCCATATATGCTCCTCAGGATGTTTCAGGATTATATTTCTCTTACTATACTTGTTTTCCACCTTTTAACGATTGCTATCCATTTAGCTGTTCATATTATCCTTCCCCCATTTGGCCTCTAGGGTCTCTTTGCTACTTACTGATTCTACCCGAGAAAGAGGTCAGAAGTGTCAGGGAGGTCTATGTTTGCTGACCCATCTAGAGCTCTTTTACAGACTCTTGAGTATAAGTTTCCTTGGACATACAAATATAAATAAATAAACAAAACACACACACACACACTCACACACTCACTCCTGAGTATTATGCTAAGTCCTCCATTTCTGTCTATCTTTCTTCTCTCACCTCCAGAGAAAGCAAAGAATTAGCTGACTTGGCTCGGATCCATCCCACTGGTTGTGCTGCAAATGGCCTCAATCCTAACCTCATGGTGACAGGGGGCCCAGCCCTGACTGGTTCTGGGCGTTGGTCTGCTGACCCAGCTTCCCACCTGGCTGCACACCCATGGCTGCCCCGGACTGGTAGCCCTTCTATGTGGTTAGCAGGCCATCCCTATGGTGAGTGCTAAGCTGCATGGGTTTGTGGACAAGATATCTCTGGGTGATATAGTACAGGGTATATGGTAGGGTGGTGGTGGGCCTTGAGCTAGCCTGGCAGAGAACTATTCACTCACTTGCCAAGTGTGAGTAATGATTTGGTCCAAGCAAGTAGGAAAAAAAAGGTGTGTTAAAGTTACAGATTTGACTTACCTTGGCATAGGATGTGACTAATAAAAAATTAAGGGGGTGGCAAATATTTAGTACCTTGAATCAACTCTTAATTGCCTGAGAATGAGTTATTTACTTTGGATTAACCATGGCCTCATCTTCTCCACCACTTATGTGTCCCAGGCTTCCCAGTGTTAGGAATACAGTGGGAGAGCACTGGGGGCCAAGCACCAGAGGGTGTGTATGTGTTTGAGTACATTAACTTGTGGGTCTGCTTTGGGTGTTGGCTGAGATTGCTGATATGGCTTCTTTGAATGTATTAAAATTTAAGGAGAAGTGCTTTGGGCAATATTTGTTTCCCTGCTCCTTTCTATCAGCACAGATAGACAAAAGCATATGAAATAACATTCATAACATTCATAACATTCATATATATATATATATTCATGTATATATGAATATATGAATATAAATATAAAGATAGGCCAGTGGGTTGCCACTCAGCCTGTTTATTAGTTCTTCTATATACCCTATAGTGGTTCTTTAATCAAGGAGGGGCAGCATTTCCCATTTAAAGGGAAGGCCTTTGAAATCTAGTCACTACCTTCTCTCCTCAATCTCTTAGACTGGGATGGTATGGTTAGAAGAGCATCTGAGCTAGTTTTGGTGCCTGACAGGCTGTGGGCATTAGTAATAACCTGAGCTGAGCTGATATGAATCTTTATGTCTTTTCTCCTAGGCTTAGGCCACCCTACCCTGCACCAGGGCATGACTCCAGCTTTCCCCCCTGGTATGGGGGGTTCTATTCCTTCTTCTGCTTATCAGTTTGCCAGGGACCCTCAGTCGGGACAGCTGGTAGTGATCCCCAGTGAACACTTGCCCCATTTTGGTAAGTAAGCCTCCTGGTGAATGGGCAAGCATCTGGGGACCCATGGTAGAGTCAGGTTGCATTTTTACCTATTACAGGCCTTTACATCCTTACATGGGATAACTCCCTCAATGGACTTTTGATTCAGGCTTAGCCGGGCTCAGTTGGAGGGAGATCACCACTGCTTCTTTGGCCCCTGTGGGTGGCAATCTCTCTGGCAGAGCTAGCCATTCAGTATGAACCAGAGAAGGTAGTGTGGTTGGGGAAAAGAACCAGGGTCTAGGAGACCCAGATACCTGGATTCTAGTCACAGCTTTACCTGACTTGGTTGTGTATTTGTAAGCAAGTTCCTTAATCTTTGTCAGTTTTCTCGTCTATAGATAGGCATAATGAGACCCTGTCTTAACTCCTTCAAAGAAGGTGTTGCAGTTATAAAATCAAACTAGATTAAAATTGAAGCTAAGATTTGATCTATTAATTCTGGAAAACAGAAGCATCATGTGAAAAAAAAAAAGTTATAAATGTTCCATTCATGGCACGTACCTTAAGGAGGTCCAAGGCAGAAAGGACTCATATATAGCAAACCCTTAGTATTTATTTTGTGTGGTAATAAAGAACTGGAAACAAAGTGGGTACCCATCAATTGAGAAATGGATAAATGGATGTACAGTGAATATAATGGGATATTTTTGTGATATAAAAAAGTATAAATATGAAGAATTCAGAGAAACATGGGAAGACTCGTGAACCAGTGCAAAGGTAAAGTGAGCATAACCAGAACTATGCAGTGACTATAACAGTGCCATTGGGAAAAATACACACAAAACTAAATGCTGTGGGAAAATAAAGAAAGATGTCAATGTGGTTTGAGACAAATAATCATATACATATTTATGGAATTTCAACTTAGATCAAGTCTCCCCAGACTAATTTGGGACACTCTGGTGTTTGAAATGTTTTGATGGAACTCATTAATACTGGTCCACAGAGACTAGGGGCACAGAATAAAGATTATTTTACTCTATGCATTTTTATCCCCAGGCTCTAATACAGTTCTTGGTCACATAGAATTGTTGCTTAATTGATCGATAAAAAGATTTTGTGGAAATTTTTTAAACCAAGTACGCATAATTAAGTTTATTTTAATATTCCCCAAATTGCCACATAAGTATTTTTGAAGATGTTAGTCAAAATATAGGTAGGTCATCTTCCTATAGAGATACCACCTCTTGAATGAGATCTTTTTGAGAGAAGAAAAGTATAAGTATGCACTGAAAAATAATTACGAAAAACTGTGAAAGTTTCATAATTACAATTCAGTTAAAACTTTCAGCGCCTATGATAGATTTCTATACTAATGTACTAACTCAAAGGTATGATCGCTTTAACACGTTGGCATAAATTGAGCAATAGGTATTTTTCATCCATTTTGTTATTCCCTTATGGATTGTTGGGACAGTATATTCAGAATAATTGTGTATCTTTTTGAGGAAGATCTATAATATTCTGGGGCATGAGGCAAACATCACAGTATCATAGACAAACTGGAGTACAATGAGGTGCTGATTAATGTGAATAATGAATGCTGCTGAGGTGGTTGCTTTTTTTTTTTTTAATTCACACTGCATATTTCCATTGGGCTGGAACCAATGACCATATTTTATGTATTTATTACACTGAATAGTGTTAATTTGACTATGTGAAGCCACGTCAGGGGACTTATTATTCCCACTCATCAGAACCTAGCTTTATCTGGAGGTGATCACCATTTATAAGGAATCTTTCCATTTGGACCCATCTCAAAATAACCCTCCATAGAAGTAGAGAGCACCTTTTACATACATATTTCTTATTTTAGCCTTCATTTGATTTTAACCATCAAGAGAGCCATTGGTTTCATTTATCAAGGAATCTTCCTGACCTTAATGGAGTACTTTTAAAGACTGATTTTTGCTCTACTGAGTAAAATGATTTCTTTTTCTTTTGGGTAATCAGAATGCCAAACGTAACATGATCTTGTATTCTTGGCTTTTCAGTCAGTTGTGTGACTGTAAAGATGTACTCGGCTAGAAAGGATTTTTACCAATGCCTGCCTTTTCCCATTTTCATGGAGTGTACTCTTGATGCTTGTGTAGGTCATTCTCATAAAGATATGTACATTTGCAACGTGCACTTCAGATGGATCATAAATTGAGCCCAGAATTGAATAGAGGGAAGGGAGCAGAGTCGGTTGCATTTGGACAATTGGGTCTGGTTTTTAAATCAATTTTTATTGATAGCTTTTGTTTTTATATCACATGCGTTTCCCAATGTATCCCTCTCTTTCCTCGTCTGAGAGCCATCCTTTATAACAAATGATAAAAAAAAAAAGAGTTTAGCAAAACCAACAACACATCAGTTAGTCTGACATTACATACAGTCCCCTATACCCACAGGTCCGCCCCCTATGCAAAGAAAATGTGGACGTGCTTTCTCATGACTCTCCTTTGGGATTAAGTCCAAGACCCATCTTTTTAACATAAATGGCCTTTTGGCAGTACTCTGTGCTTATGAATGAATGATGGAACACTGCACTGTCCAAGGAATCAAAGTCAGGGGTGGCCTGCAGGGCAATGGAGAAACACAGGTTGGGTCTCTGTTTCCAATAATAGCCTGTACTCGAGAAGTAGCACAAGAGATGATTATAGGATCATCCGTTTAGAGCTGGAAGGAACTTTAGAGGCCATTTAATCAACCCTCTCATTTTACAGATGGGGAAACTGAGGCCCATGGAGAGTAAAGTGGCTTGCCCAAGGTTATTTGGTGCCAGAGCCTGGATTTGAAGCTAGGTCTTATGATTACAAATATACAATTATTTTCACTGTAAGTAATACACTAGGGGAATGTATGATCAGAAAATCAGGTAGACCTTTTATGTGATATGAACAAGGTATAACAGATGGAAAGCCACAGTGCTCCTTTGGTATCTAGAGGGAGGCTTCCATCGTGCTGAGTGGAGGCTCTGTGGAAGAAAAGGAATCCCACAGGATAATACGGCATGAGTAGGTTACATTTTGTGTCTGTTAGAGGGAATGTTCTCATCAAAGAGTCGGGAAGACCTGAGTTCAAATCCAGCCTCAGATACATACTAGCTGTGTGACCTTGGGCAAGTCACTTAACCTCTATCTACCTCAGGTTTCTCAGTTGTAAAATGGGGATAATGATATCAACCACCTACCCAGATTGTTGTGAGGCTTAAATAAATGAATGAATTATGAATAAATAAGTGAGCAAACAGATAAATATATAGGCTTCCCTCCCCCCCCGCCCCCCAGTGTTTTTCAGTCAGTCAATCAACAAGCATTTATTTGGCACTTATTGGTTTGGTGCCAGGTGCTGTGTCGGGAATGCAGAGATGAAGGAAAAACAGCCTCTCCCCTCAAGGAACTTCCTTTCTAAAGGAGAGCCAACATTTCAGATAGAAGAATCCCCATTCATTTTTATCATCTCTGCTTCTTCAGGTTTCCTCTCTTTTCTTGTCCCTCTCACTCTAAGAGAGAAGTTAGTAGGCTTTACCCAATTTTTGTACAAGTCAGATTTGAGGGGGAAAGTGTGCCATTTGGACCATTGTGGTACATACTTTTATTAAAATATCACAGCCAGTATCAACATTTTCTAATGGATCCCCCTCTTCATTTCTTGTATACTGTCAGGGTTTTGCAGAACCTAGTTTGATCGAATCTTAGCACATTATAACAATAGGTGTGCATTAGCCAAGTACACTATAATGTGGTCAAGACAGAAACTTCCTGTTTATCTGGTAGCTGTCTAGAAATATTTTCTTTCGAAGTGATGCCTGTGGTTTTTCCTTAAAAGTTTTTTTTCATAATAGTAATATAGTTATGTTTACAAGTCAGATGAATCTGATCTTAGGTTTTATAACAGTATAGACCTTACTGGACAAGTATATTACGACTATTTTTTTCTCCTTAGTCTGCTCATATGTAGTAACTTCTCGGTTTATTTATCAGGGAGCCTCAATTATTAAAAAAAAATATAGCCAAGAAGCTGAAAATAAGCTGACCTCTCCCCCCAAAACCCCTCTGAAACAGACCAAGTAAATGTTACAAAGTCCATGTGCTCAAGTTAGGCACTCCACTCTTAGGAGAGCTCCCCAGGTCCTTATTCTAAGCCTTTTAATTTTATTTTACCCACGGTTCTAACAGACTTGTTTACTCTTGTCCAGCATAGGTCAGAAATAGCAAATTGGAGTAAAGGGAGCAAGAGGAGGTAGTTTTGGCAAGGAAGGGAAGGGGAAAAAAAGTCAGATGTGAAAGTCAGAAGCGCAGCCGCCAGGGTTTGTTTAAGGATTTCATTATATCACCACATAGTATAATATTGGATATTCATAGTGATATCCCTGCATCATCAGGGAAAGGCAAGATTATTTTACTCGATATACTCTTATTTCTGAGGGCCAGGAAGTGTGCAACTTACTTATTTGGGACTTAGAACGTTCGTTCTTCCAAAAGGATTTGAGATGGCGTAGAAATTAACGATAATATTTGAGTATACTGCAGTATGAGACAATTTGGGATAATACTAGAGCAGAGACCATGCAAAGGAAGCAGAGGTAGGTAGTAGTTGTTGCCAGGCATCCGAGTTAAACAGATTCCTAAAGTTGAGCCTGAGTTTGGCTCCTAAATTTCATTCATTCGTTTGTTCCTTCATTCAGTAAAGATTTACCTAACACCCACTCTGTATAAGGCTCCATGAAAGTTCTGAGAGAAGTATTGAGATAATTAGCATAATCAAATCTAGCTATCCTGTCCTAACCTCTTTTCTCTCTCACCAACTGCCTACCTGGAGATCCTTACCAAAATCTTCGGCCTGGCATTTAAAGCCTCTCATAGGCTCCTACTTATATTTTGCTGACTTATTTTGGCCAAACTGTCCCTCTGTCTTTCCCCTGAACTTGACCCTCCTGATGACCTTTGCACTGGTTCTTTCCCTTGCATTTGCCTCTTAGAAGCCCTAGCTTCCTTCAAGGTTTAGCTGAGTTGCCTTCTCCTATGCCAAGCCTTACTTGATTTTCCCGTTTTTTTCTGCTCCCCTGCCTCTCTTCTGCATTTACTTTGCATTTTCTTCTCCACGGGCACTTTGTAGAGCCCCAGTAAACTCCCCGAGGGGCTATTTCATTTTTGTCCATATGGGCACATAGTAGGTCCCCCAATTAAGTTTTTGTTACATTAAATCGAATTTGACTCAATTTATGCTTCCAAGGATCGTAAAGTAGGAGAGCTGAATGAGTATAATCCAAAGTAAAGTATATTGTGTCCGCGTGAGTTGCAAAATACTGTAAGAATTCAGAAGGAGAGATCATTTAATCTTTCCAAAAAAATGTATTGATGAAAAATATGTCATTTCCCAGTGGTGCCAAATAAGTGAAGTATCCCCCATTATAATTACCACTGTGATCATCATCAGGGATGGGGAGGAAATGAAGGATATGGTCCAGGCAGGACTACAGGGACTTCAGCCTCTTGGGGTTGGAGGCCTCATCTGTATGTTAACTCTTAGCTTTGTCCTAAATCCAAGCCTTGGGAGAGACTATAAAGAAAGCTGTGAACCGAGCTCCCCCTTCTTCTCGAGGTCTGCTAGACAGTGGCCTTTGTGGGTCTGTTGACTCTGACTTTGCTCTCCGTTTGTGCGTGTTTGTTTCAGCCGAGCTGATGGAGCGGGCTCCCCCTCTGTGGCCCGCCATGTACCCCCCAACCCGAAGCTCCCTCCAACACGCTCATCAGCTCCAGCTGCTGTCTCACCAGCAGTTGCTACGGCAACACGAGTTGTACATCTTGCAGCAGCAGGCTGCGCACGCCATGGAGCTGCAGAGGAGCGCCCAGCTGGTGGTGAGGACTTCACACGGACATTTCCTGCCTTGGACCCAAACCCTGTTGGGGGTAGTGGGGCAGGCCTGTGCCAGAGAGAACCCTGTCTGAATAAGACTCAGCCCCCGGGGCTCAGCTGCTGCCTCTTCTCAAAGAGCAGTTCCTTGACAGGCTCCCCTGGGGCCATTCATAAATCAGACACAGTCCAGTTCAGACTTTGAAGGGTGATTGCGTGAAACACTTGTGTCCCTCACAGGGGCACACTAGCCGCAGGAGAAGACTCATAGTGGTTTTACTCTTTTTCCTAAAGTGCCGAGGTCTCCAAACCCTCTCTTGACATTTTAGTAGATGGAGTCTGGTGCCTCTCTTTCCCTTCCTCCCACCAATTCTTTCTCCAGTTAAATATTTAAAGAGACTTTTTTAAAAAAAGTGGATGTGCAGTTGAGGAGGGCCAAATTTACAGGCAGAGCACCCCTTTGGGTTGATTCCAGTGCTATGCCCTCTGGACTTAGTTCCCTTTATATACCCAGACATCCCGTTTGGCTTTCCTTTGCTCTGGAGAGCATGTGCGGGGAATGGATTGGTTGCCTTTTAATAATAATGTCATGCCTTTTTGCCTTCTGGGGTGGGAGTGGGAAAGGGTACTGAACCCTTCCATTTACTTTTGGGTAGGAGAGAGTACATACTACCCCAGCTACCATTTGTCACAGCTATCAGCAGCTCCCGCGGGGATCTAGAGGTGAAAGGGGGTGGGGGACTGGTGGTAGCACATGATGAATGTGTTGTCTGCCACATGGTTGCCAGAGGTTGCCAGTGCTCGGTCTAGAGCAAAAATGGCTACTAGGAGAGCCTCCAGATTCTTGCTTTTCTCCACCAAGGGCAGATCAAAAGCCCAAGGAAGGTCTAATTGGGGTCCAGTGCAAAGCTCTGCCTCTCTCAGCCGCTCAAGGGCCAGAGGGCTAGGGCCTGGCAGAACCTCCAGACTCCTGTTCCCTTCTCCCAGAGACATTCAGATTCTGAGTCTAAAGAGGTGTCTGCCTACTAGGCTCTGCCTCCCAAATTAATGGATGCCCTTCAAAGTGAGTCCAGTTTCAGAAGTGTCAGATATTGTAGTATAAATGAGGTCTGAGAGGTAAATTTATAGTGTCTACAAAGAAGAATTACTTCACCCAGGGGGACTAAACATGCCGAAAATAGAACTGTGTTCCCAAAAGGTTTAGGTAAAGTTATGGATGATAGGTTCATAGTGAGTTTTTTGTGAGGAAACTCAAGTGGTCAAGATGACCTTTTGAGGCTGCCATCAGTGAGGAAGCCATTCCCTCCCACAAACCATCTCGTGGAAATTGGGACTGGGGAGAAGTGCTAGTATGGTGGCTATCATGTTGTTAAGAAGAATAGAAGGTAGTTGGTAGAAATCCACCAACTTATTCCTCTTTCCCTGTCCCATTGATTCTCCCTCCCCGACCTCATGAAACATTCTAAACTGGTCCTACTTGTGACCACAGTATAGAATGAGATTCATAGTAGTAGGTAGGGAATGCTCCCCAAGAAGAATTGTTCCTGATTGTTGGAGGGAACACTTGAAAAAAGGGATTCGGCTTAACTCGACAGCCTTCTCCTTGGAGGGGAATCGCTCTCGGCTGTTCCGAATGGAACAGTTGTTCTTGTGACATGTCCTTAATGGAACAGTTACATCATAGTCCCGCAGAAGAGACTGAGCTTTGGCTTCAGGACAGCAAGACCTCCTCAGAGCACTTCTTCAGCTCTGACAAGGTGGTGTGCTGGCTTTACCTGAGGGGTGTCTGTGTACACGTACATGCCTCTTACCAGTCCTGGGGTATATCTGAAAGCATGGCCTCGCACTCAGAGGACACCCCTTTTGTTAGTACCAGGCTGAGGTCTACCTTTTCAGTACAACTATTAGGTGCAAGTGACTTCTAGTCCCCTCAGAACAGCTAATGCTATCGTATATTTTTTTCTCAAACAGGAAAGGTTAAAGGTCAATGAACAGCGAGCAGAGATGGAAGAGAAGGCCTCCAAGCGGAGCCTGGAGAGTAGTAAACAGGGTCTCGCCTCCTCTGGTTCAGGACTTATACACCGGAAGCCCCCTGTCCTCTCACCCAGCACTTCCACGTCCTACAGCAAGGCTGTGAGCCCACCACCCTTGTCCCCTCGTGCCTCACCTGTGACAGTGCTCAAAGCTAAGGTGATCCAGAAATTGGAGGAGACACCCAAGCCACCAGCTTACTCCTACCCCGTCACCCCTAGTTCTCACCCTTCTAGCCCTCCCCCTGCCTCCCCACCTCCGACCCCCGCTATTCCCCCCAAAGAGGAAGCTCCAGAAGACGTAGAGAAGAAAGACTTGGAATTAGAGAAAGAAGCCTCCAGCCCGTTTCAAGACTTGTTTCCAGGTAAGAGATTCATGAACCGTGTCATTTTCCCTTCTTTGGGACTATAACCTAGAAAGCGACCCAAGTTCTTCCTCATTTCAGGTAGCTCCCCTGCATTGAAGTTGGGGTCTGGCTATCACCAAACTATGTCAAACTTCAGTAGCCCACCACCTTTTCTTCTCCTGGCCCACCTTCCATACCAGTCGCCATCAAGTACCATAAATCATTCATTCTCTTCCCTAAATTTTCCACGCCCTGAAGTTGATAGCAGTTTGCAGAGCAGATAGGTTGCAGGAGGACTCATCCCAGAACCAGAATATTTGTCCTTGGGTTGGTCAGGCAGTGTGATAACTGGAAAAACCTAATTTTGGTATTTTGGGGAAACAGACTGTTCCTGGTAGAAGAAATAGACAAGGAACAGAGAATGAGTAAAATTTCCAAATGAATTAAAAAGTAGTCATTAAAACACCAGCAATGTCCCAGTTACAGGTTTTCTTTGGGAGGGTTGGAGGGGAGAGGAATACAAAGTAAGTAGAAGCCAGGATGTAGTTATGATCCCCTGATGATGGATAAGCGAATAAGAACCTAAGTTGTGTACTGTTTACTATAGTTGAATGTTTATAGAAGGTTTGAACCATGCAGGAGACAGGGGAGACAAGAATAGCAGAGGGGAAGGAAACATCTGGATTTCTACTACAGTATCTAATAATGAGTATCTCCCTATGTCTTTGGCAGAGATTCCTCCAAGATATTCATTCCAGTCCCTTCCCACTTCTTTTGGGAGACATTACCCATATCTCCTGCAGCCCACAGCAGCCTCTGATGCAGATGGGTTAGCTCCTGATGTGCCATTACCTGCTGAGGGACCTGAACACATGGAGTTGTCCCCGGAGGATAAGCCCCTTCATTTGCCCCCATCCAAAATAGTAGAGACTCTCCAGGCCAGCCCTGAAGAAGAGCCCTTGGAGGAGAGGGTGAAGGCTGAGGTGGAGGAAATGGAAGAGGGCCAGGAAGAGCTCCCTGAGCCAGACTTGGAGCCACCCAGTCCCCTGTCCCCAGCAGCTAGGCCGGCTCAAAGCCCAGAAAACTGTAGTCATCTGTCACAGCCGGGCGAACCACTAGGCCCGATGGAGCAAGAGCTAGAGGAGATTCAGGATCGCCCCCCGGAGTACCGGGTTGGGTCTTGCCCATCTGAAGTTGAAGCTGAGACTCAGGACGAGGTGAGCGCTGGGCCAGGGGCCTGCTCCATTCACATGGATTACGAAGGCCAACTAGATAAAGATGAGGAAGACCTCCCACAAGGGGAACTTAGAGAGGAGCCGAATGCAAAGCAGAGCATGCCTCTGCCCAGCGGGCCTCCACCCGACGTGGAAGTACAGGATAGGGACTCCGGTCCCGGGGGACAAGAGTTCTTCAGCCTACCAGCAGAGGAGGCAGGACCGGTGCCAGCCAGCCCCCAGTACCCAGAAGAAGCCGTCCCCTGCCAACTTCCCACTCTGGACATCAAGCCTGATGACCCGTTGGCCGGTATGAATGCGTTGGTGGCCGCCACGGAGCTCCCTCAGGCCTACCCCCTGCTGAACACTGGTGGCGTCACCCAAGCCCTGGTGAACCTGGAGGTGGCTGAGAGCCTGTCCCTGGAGCAGAGCTTCTTACAAGGCATCACTCTACTGAGTGAGATCGCTGAGTTAGAACTGGAGAAGAGGAAACAGGAAGTTGAAAGTGAGTTGGAAAAGGGATGAAAACTTTTGGTTTGCGTTTATATTTTTAAAGCCAGGGCTCTTCAGTGTTCCAGGACTGGAAATAGTCTAGGTAGCCGTTGGGTTGGCCGAAGCAGCTACTTGACCCTCTCAGATGAATGGGATCCCAGCTGTGTTGGCTGTGGATTCCTTTATGATCTTTGGAATGTCACTTTTAATCTTTCTGGCCTTCAATATGCTTGTCTTAAGATGAGGAGACTGGACCATAGGACTTGTGGGGTCTGTTCCAGCCTGTGATCCTCTAAGTATCTCACTTTGTCTTTTTTGAAACTGCCCTTTCAAATTTTATGCCTAAACTTACTTCTTATTACCATACCTATATTTCTTTGCCCTTCCCCCTCGACATTATCAAATCATAGAGATCCTCTAGTCCAGGGGCCCTTAACTGTTTTTGGCTTAGGGACCCCTTTGGAAGTCCTGAGCTCCTTCTTAAATGCATAAGGTAAAATAGGATTACAAAGGAAACCAGTTGTATAGAAATACAGGGTATCCTAAAAGTCTTTAGTGCAGTGTTTATTACGGCTTTTGGAGCTTAAAATTACACTAAAGACTTTTGGGACTTTGAGCAGCTACTAATATAAAAATACCAAATATTTACTAAATTATTATTGCTAATAAAATTACTATTACTGTTAAAATTTAATTAAAATTAAACATTTAAAGTTATTATTACTAATAAAATTATTATTGAGACACTGAACAGCTACCAATTCTAAAATACTAAATATTTATGAAAATTATTACTAATAAAATAATTTAAATCACAAAAACTAAATAACTAAATAATTAAAATGAATATTATTGAGGTGATTATCATTACTAATACAGTTTTCGTTTACTAAAATAAAATACTAGGAAGTACTAAAAAGCCAATTCGTGGACTCTACATGAAGAACCCCTTCTCTGAGCCATCCTTATTTTACAGAAGAAGGAACAAATGCAGAGAGATACGTGGCTTTATGAGGGTCAGTCACACAGCTGATTAGCGGCAGAACTGAGACCAGAACCCAGGTCTCTTGAGGTTTCATCTCCTCCATCATAGTGGCTCCTGAATTTTCACCTGTTCTCCAGTGTTGTCCTCACCATCAGAAGTTGCATGATAACATCTGGATTGTTTGTGGTGCTCTACTATGGCAGCACAAAGAGAATCCCAGCTCAGTGTCCCAGCACCAAATCTCAGACAAAGAACATCTCCTTCCCTTGGACCCCGCCCCTCCCCACCTCCTCTCCCAGGCCATACAAGTCCTGGTTCCTCCCTGTAGCATCTTCCAGCCTTATAGGGGAACCTGTACTCTTTCTAAGTGCTGTTCACTAACCACGCTACTATGGACTGAACTTAGGGAGTCAATAAAAACATTGGGGCTTTAACCAGGGACTGGCTTTCTCTCCAGGACAGAGTCCCTTCTCAGCCTGCCACTGCCATGAATCTGCCTGGGCCTCATTACTATTTTTTTAAATAAAGTTTTATTTTTTTCCCAGTTACATGTAAAAACAAATTTTTAACATTCGTTTAAAAATTTCAAGTTTTAAATTCTCTCCCTCCTCCCAATGTGATATACTGCCCGGGCATTATTAAGTCATTTGCCAACTCTGTGACTCAGTTTCTTTATCTGTAACATGGGAACTGGTAAATAACCACTCTGTTTATATCAGAGAAATTTTATGAGGGTGGCAATGAGGCAGTCAGAGTGAACCTGCTTGAATAAGTTTTAAAATGCCATAAAGCACAAGGCTGCATAAAATGATGAAGATAGTGAGGTCTTGCCTCTGATTTTGTGCCCCTGCAGGTTTTCATGACATCCTAGAACCCAGTAGAGAATTCAGCTTAATTTGACCTTTGGGTTTCTAAATTTGCTCACTCCAGTAAGCGAATGGCTTACTTTCCAGAGACTTCAGAGGGTAAAAAAATATGCATTATGGTCTGAGGGAAGGAACCCTAGACTAGAAGTCTAGAGCATGTGAACATTTGAGTACCACCACCTAGCCATGAGAGAGGCAGTGTTGGAGTAGGGGCTAGAGAGCCTGCTTCAGAGTCAAGACCACCTTGGTACGTGTCCTGCTTCCGACATATACTGGCTGTGTGACCCTAGTCAAGTCATTTAACTCCTTTGCTGCAGAATAACATTGATAACAAATTAGCAAAATCATAGTTCCAGACCACAATAATAATAATAAAAGCAACATAAATGTGCACAAAAAATTATTTGTAATGGTTTTATACAAAACATTTGGTTTTAGTCCAGGGCTAAGTTTCAGATTCTTCTTCCACTCAGGTCCAGAGAGCTGCCCCGTGCGGCCCACCCTTGAGAGCTTGCTAGCTGCCAGCACCCAGATGTTGATGGAGGTGCTCTCCAATCCATTCATGGACCCTTTGAAGACCATCAAGCTGCCCCGGGAATTGAACCCTAATAAGAAGTATAGCTGGATGCAGAAAAAGGATGAACCGGTAAGAGGCTCTCTATTTTTACTCTTCATAAGGCCAGAATTTTAGCTTTCCTTCCATTCAGGACTAGGCTGCTAGCCCCGGTCCCCTTACTGATAGTCTTACTAAATGAACATTTCAATATCTATTACCATCGGGTATGTTATTCCAGCCGAGAAACCCTGCCGATAAGTGCCCCTTTGAATGGAGACAGGAAAGGGTCAAGTGCCCTTGACCTTGAAGACACACTCTGAGGTCTTGCACTTCTCTTTTTCTTTCCAAACATTTGTGCCAAAAGATGTACTCTATCAAGTCTGCCATTGAGAATATGGATGCTATGGAACTAGATTATAGGATGAGGCTGGCTGAGCTCCAGCGCCGGTACAAAGAGAAGCAGCGAGAGCTGGTGAAGCTACAGAGGCGCAGAGATTCTGAGTAAGTTACTGGTCCCCTCCTACCCCTTATCACTCTCCATCCCTCTCCTCCATCTTCCCTCTCCTAACCCTGTCTTGGCCCTCCCTGGGCAGCTCTTCTCCATCCCAGGTCAGAGGCTGCTTCCTGGACTGGGCCTCTTGTGTCTGACTTGAGGGCAGGAGAAGGCTTCTGAGACTTATTCTCTCTCTCGCTCACTCCCTCCCTCCCTCCCTCCTTCCCCCTTTTTCTCTCTCTTTCTCCCGTTGTTAGGAAACCATCTTTGTCTTGGTTCTTGTGGTAGTTCAAACTTAGTGGTTTGGCATAGCAGGCGCTGTAGGGGTGTGTGTGTGTGTGTGTGTGTGTGTGTGCGCAGCGTGCATGTGTTGTGTCTCCCCTGGTTAACAGCGAAGCTGTGGTTCTTTTAAAGGGAAAAACGTGAAGAGAAAAGTAGAAGCTTGGCGCGAAGAGGCCCTGGAAGGCCGCGGAAACGGAAGCATGGATCGAGTGCTCTTTCTCCTCCTCTGGAAAAAGGGAAGAGTGACGGCAAGAGCGGAAAGTAAGGCTGGCATCTTGGGCCGGGGGCGATGGCAGGGCGGCCACACAGTGCCCTGTGGAGGGGGAGGAGCATGTGCTTAGAGGGCTAGGAGCGCCTCGTGCCTCATGGGGATGTTGGTGTGGTGTCGTGGCTGCTGTGTGCCAGTGTTCCTGGATGGTGGTTGCCAGTAGGCAGCGTGTGTTGGTAGTAGGCACGGGGTCATTTTATCATTGTCCCGGTAGCCAGTAGCAGTGTGGTGTGGTGTCCTTGGGGTGACCTTGGGGGTCACCAGGGCTCAGGCTGGCATAGAAATGCAGCTGTACTGGTAGTATGTGTGTGTGTGTGCACTCCCTTTCAGAGAAAGGGCAAGAGAGGTGAGTGATGGAAAGATTTCCAGGCTGGTGACGTTCCAGGTGAATGACAGGTAGGAGGATGACGGACCCAGCACTTCAGCACGCGCCTCAGCACTAAGTGGGAGGAATCAGCCCAGCAGGAGAATTTTTGGGCCTTAACCAATCTGAGGGGGCCAGACCTGCCAAACCTGCTTCTTCTGCTGCTGGGAACTAGCTCCTCTTCTCCGTGGAGGGAACGGCTGAGCCCAGGAGTCCACCAGGCCCCCCTGCGCTGGGACAGTTCTCCTGACTCTCAGTGACTCTCTGACTCGCAGATTGGCCCCTCCTGCCTGGGTCACGGACCTCCGCTCGAAACACTCCTCCTCACAATCCTGGTCTTCCCTGATGGGCCCCATCGTCCAACATCCAGCCAGTCTACTCCCTCCATCTCCTCCTGCTGGCCAACCTTTCCCCAGCTTTGGCTTATTTTCTGCACATCTGATGCATTCCTCCTGGGCTGTTCGTGGTGGCTGGAGAGAACCTGGGCATCTGTGGGAAGTGATGACCTCTCAAACCTGAGTTGGTTTGCATGATGGTCTTCTAGTTAGCGCAGGAGCATCCAAGCGCCGGCAAGTGAGCGACTTTCCGTGGGGGTGAATGAGAGGAAGGTAGAATTAGGAGAGGTTTTCTCTGGACTGTAAGGGCCTGCCATGGCCATTCTCTGAGCTGTCCCCAAAAGAAAGTAGGGAGGGGCCCGTATCATTGAAGCTGGAATTTAGGCAAGTGGCTAGCAGGATCAGTGTAGGGGTAGCCTGGAGCCATCCCTACTGTCTGTTGAGGTCTATGGGAATAGCCTAGTGATTAATCCAAGAGACAATAATACAGTAAGTGGGGTGACTTATGTATCGTTTCCATTGGAGAGATGCAGAAGTGGGCTGTATGGTTTGTTGTAGTACCTGTGGAAAAAACAACCGCGAGAGGAAAGAGAGAAGGATGGTTTCAGGTTATCCATAAAGAAGTAGGTGGGCCTCCTGCTCCCTCTCTCCTCCCTTCCAGAACTGGGCCTACTGGAACACTCCTGGCAAACCACCACGTCCCTGGAGGCCAAAAGCTGAACGGATAGAGGCGAACACTTCTTGTTAATAACCAGTAGTGAATGAGGAAGGGGAAATAGTTTGGTGGCATCTACAATGACTTTGTTGGAGTTTGGGGAAATACATTTTCCCCCCAGATTTTTGACTAAAAATGGTCAAAAAATGCTCCCTTCTGTTTCCTATTTCTGGTCACTCAGGCAGATGAGCAGAGAGTAATGGTCCTTTCCTAGGGCAGATACTTTTTAGCTCTCTTCATCCTGCTTTCCCCGGATCCTTGTGGATTCTACTGAACATTATAAATAACCGCTCAATCATAGCACATTTTGCTAAAGAGGAGTGAAATTATGAGAAAGAGAGAGAGAGAAAGAGTGTGTGTGTGTGTGTGTGTGTGTGCGTGCGCATGTGCGCGTGTGCATGAATTCCCTGGCAGAACTAATTGACATGGGTGAGAATTCTTTCTTCTCTGTGTACTTTAAGTTCTTGCTCTTCCCGATAAAATTTTCTAAAATTCCTCATACAAAACCTAGCCCTTTGCCTTGGGTGCACCCAACTAGAATCTCTAGCATCTTCTCCTGGGAGATAGGGTTTTGCAGTATTTGAAAGCATCCTGGATTTGGGATCAGAGGAAGTGGGTTCAAATCCTGATTGTCCCATATACTACCTTGGGCAGATCACCCACCTCTCTGGAGCCTCAGTTTTCTCATCTGGAAAACAAGAGGATTGAACTAAATCAACTCTAAGGTGCCTTTCAGCTCTAAAGTCGATGAGCCCTAAAAGTTGTGACTCGTTTTCTCCTCAGTGCTCATAAGAGCGCTTCAATGCCAAGTCATCTTGGGGGACCTTAGATAGCTCCCTCCTCTCAGGGGCCACCCAGTGCTCTTTGGTCCCAAGGAAAGATCCATCTACCATCATTAAGCGGTAGCTAATGCCGGCTGACTCTGGGGGCTGAGGAGTGGGGTATTACCTGAGCCAGTCACCAACAGTGCTTCTGGGTTGCAGGCTGAGCAAGTCTTTGCTGCTGTCGGAAGACTCTGAGAATGGAGAAGGGATGCGGAAGAGACACAAAGGGTCAATCCCCGAGGACGAGGAGGATGTAGACAGTGGAATTGGGAAAGCGAAGGGGAGACACCAGAACTGGGACGAGCATGAAGCCACATCAGGCTATTCAAATGAGGTTAGTAATCCAGGAATCTAATGAATAAAAAATGATTGAAAAAGTTAATTATGGGCCGAGTATAGTGCTAAGCTGGGGACACAGCCCTCAGGGAGCTTATATCCCAATAAGGGAAGATATCACTTAGGAGGGAAATGGTGGTTAGAGAGGAGTGCTTTGGACTGGAAAGTAGAAGATGGTGAATAGAACATTGGGCAATGGATTGACTTATCTAAGAACTTTAGTATTGTAGAATTAAGTATAGACTGTGTACAACATCCACCAGTTGGGAGGCTAAGAGAAGAGACTGGCTAGGTAGCACAGTAGATAGAAATCTGGGCCTGGAGTCAACCTGAGCTCAAATCTGGCCTCAGACACTTATTGCCTGTATGATTCTGGGCAAATTACTTAACCTTTGTCTGCCTCCATTTTCTCAAAATGGGGATGATAATAGCACCTATCTTCCAGGGTGATTGATAATATTTGGGAAGTACTTTGCAAACCTTACCGTGGTATATAAACACTGACTAGCCGTCATTAGCCCATCTCCTTCAGAGCACTGACTGCCTCCTTTCCCCCACTCAGGTTTGTAAACTAATGTTTGGTTAACTGCCTTATCATTCTCCAGTCAGGGCTGTCCAAAATGCAGCCTGAGATTTACATAAATGCTTTAGTAAAGGAAGCCGAGCTACTGCAGGGCTCATAATCAAAATATATTGTCTATTTCAATAAAAACCTACGATTGGACAGCTCTGCTCTAGATCTAAGAGAAGACGTATTTGATTGCATTGCAATTTACTCTGTGAATTCTATAGTATTAAACAAGATAGAGGTAATCTTGTTTTTCTTACTCTGATGATTTTTAGAATCATCTCCCTTAAAGCCTTCTTCCCTAAGTCGCCTCTTCCGCTCGTCCTTCCTCCATAAAATCCTTTGTAGGAGGTATGGATTGGCTTGACTCTAAATGAGAACATAGTTATGTAGGTCTGCTTCAGTGCAGTAAGAAAGAGCAGTTAGCAAATTCACGCTCAGGGTTTTGTTTATTTTATTTTTCATTTTCGTCATTTGTTCATTTAAGTAATACCGTAAGTCTTCATTATACACTTTAACATAAGAGACTTAAGCCTCTTTCTTCCTATGGAATTCAGGCATATGCAAAGAAGTGAAAATAAATGACATTTGCAGTTACTTACAGACATCAATGACCTTCATCAGGACAGAATATCTAACTTAAAACAAACAAATGGTCGACTTTAACAATATAATGGAGACAAGAATATGAGTGATTGAAATTTTTTTAGAAGGTCGTTTTTTGGCTTTGTGCCTCGGCATAGTGAATTCATTATCGGCCGCCACGTTGCGGTGATTTCTGCTGTCAACTGGACGTTCTGTGTAGGGATGTGAAGTGGTGGTTCATGCGGTCAGAATAACCCGGGCCGACTCTGCCGCGTTTCCATGGTGTAGGATATATCGTGTTTGTACGTTTTTTCTTCCTCTATATGCCTCTTACACTTCCCAGCTGAAGGTCATTACTGCCTGCCCAGCTGCTGCCCAGCAGAGGTAGTTCCTCCCTAAGAGGAACTTTATGCAGACCGCGCGACTCGGATCCCTTGCCATGAAGGCAGATTGAAAAGGCCCCGCCAGGGCCCCCCATCTGTCTCTTAATGTGTGACCATGACTTCTCCTTTCCAGCTAAAGATCAAGAAGAAGAAGGTGGCCAGTGACCAGGAGCAGCTGGCAACCAAGCTGGATAAGGCCCTGTCCCTCACCAAGCAAGACAAGCTGAAGTCACCCTACAAGTTTTCAGACAGTTCAGGGGGAAAGCAGAAAAGTAGTGGGGTTAGCACCAGGTACTTATCTCCCCATGATACTCTGCTGAGCAAGGAAGAGAAAAAAGCCCTGACCAAGGGCCTGAACCTATCCCTAAAACCCTCTAAAGAAGGTAAAAATAAATTCGCTGCCAAAATGAAGATGGAGGTGGGGCTAAAGGTCAAAGGTCAACTGAAAGTTTCCCACTCACCTGTGATATCGGAAATGAGCAGCTACTCCTATAGTAAGTAACCTGTCTGTTGTATGTCCTTGTCTGGGCAGGGAAGGGTGGTTTCTCTCTCTCTTCCTCTGTGTTGGTTCATTTTCTTCCCCTCCCCCCACTCTCTTTTTCCCTCCTCCCCACCCCCCAAAGTGTTTTTGGAGGAAGGTGTTAAAATTATGCCTTACCGTGTCCCAGCAGAGCAGACACGGGTCCCATTCCCTTGTCATGTCCACCAGGCCACCTCTCCTCGGATGATGACGTGTTTGGTTGCTGGGTCAGCGTTCTTTGTCGTGCGCTGTCCAAGAGTTAGACCTCTGCGGTTCACTTAGGCTTTTATGAAGTAGCCGACATTCATATACTATATGAGCTTCCTCTCTCTGGGTGGTCAGCTTCTGTTAGTGTCTGGAGAATTCTGATTGCTGGAAGGATAGGGTTCGTTTATGAGTGATCTCTGTGCTAAGCCAGTCATAGATAGAATGTTCTTCCTCGCGGCTGGAATACTTTGTAGAATTCAGGGCTACTGGGATAGAGCTTGGAATTATCTTTGAAGAGGTGCAGTGTTCCTGCCTGGGGTGGAGGCAGCTCTGTTTGGCGGGGGGGTGTTCAAAGTTAAGACTGAAAGAGGTTGGGAGGGGAGGAAAAAATCTAGGAGAAGCAGTGACCACTCCCTGTGTGTACAGGTGGGCCCTACTTCAGGAAAAACAACCACACATAAATCCACACTTAAAAATCCCATAAATTTGGTGGGAACAGGTATAATTACTACAGAGGGATGCTTAGCTTTCTCCAGCAGTACTCAAGAAATATGCTGTATGGTTCCTTTAAATCATGAAGCTCCCCCAGTGCATTTAAAGTGTGAGTTGATATGACACACTTTGCTGGAACACAATAGCAGTGTTTGAGGCACATCTGCATTTATGTTTTCTTACCCCCTATCATGTGTAAGATGGAGCTTAAGGGACCCCAGCCATGTCTCTTGTTTAAGACTTTGATTCCCGTGGTGATATTTGAGTGTCTCCAACATCCCCGGAATTCTGCACGTGGACTCTGAGTAAATGATGGTAGCCCACCTGAATGGATGATGCTTCTCATTCTCCGTAGTAGCAGCTAAGCTGTTGTGGAATAGAGAGCTAAAGTCTCCACCCAGACTGCAGTTTCTTCTAGCCCTAAAGATGAGAGACTGGGGTAGCACCTATTGGCCCATTCTTACCTGCCTCCGTAGATTCTTCTGTAAATTGCTTGATTATCTGTCCCCTAGTATCAGGTTGGCTTCCACAGCAGGGTTTCAGAAATGGTTTCTTGTTTAGCATTCAGGAGAATTAGGGGTAATTGTGTGTCTTGTGGTTGGATTTTTGGCTGTCTGGACAAAAGAAAAATACACATTTTTCTTAACCATTCAGTCACTCTGTTCATCTGCATTTCCAGGGAGTTAGCAGGTCTGTAGCTCCCACATCTCTCTGGGGTGTGACCTGAGCAGATCTCATATGGCTTGTGCCTGGGTATATCCCATGGTTAATGAGAGACTCTTAGACCAGTCACTCATTTAATAAAATACTTTAGGGGAAAAATCATCATCTTTATCATATACTATTGATTTTTCAGTTGTGGTCTGGTTGTACTAGGAGTCCTGCCCCTTGCCCATAGAGGAGGATGTATTTACACTAATTAATACACAGGTAGAATCTGCTCGTAGCGATCACTGGAGAGTTGTTCAGTTTCTCTTGTTGGGCCTGGTTGGTATTGAGCATTTTGTTCCTCCCTGGTACATTCCAGCATTCTCTCATTAGCAGGACTCGGTGGATGTGTGATACACTCTTTTCTGATTTTCGGTGCTAGCAACTGACCCCACTTTGGATTAGGGATTCAATCTGATCAGAACAAAACCTATAATAAAAGGACTTTTCTGTGTCAGCAGAAAGAGACAAGCTGGGGGAAGGGGTGCAGCAGTCATGCCTGAGCTTTGACGCCCAGTTCTCAAAGATGTGGCGTTAGCTGTTCTCAGCTGATTTGGTGCTGGAATGACAAAAAGGGGCTGCCCCAGACAGTTTTGGTGAGATGCTGTACTTGGGCAGCCCCTCCTCTCATAGGAGAGCTACTGGGTTTTGGGTTTTTTTTTCTTCCTAGGCTGAGCAGGTGGGTGGGCTGCACATATGAGAGAATTTTAAAAGGGTCCACTCAAGATCAACCAAAAAAATGAGTAAAGGGAAGAAAAATGGTGTCTACGAGATAAGATAAGGGAATTGCTATGATTTAGTCTGAAGAAGAGAAGATTGCAAGGTGGTTTTAAAATGCTCACCACCTATTCTCTATTTTCAGAGGTAGAGAAAATGGGTTTAAATTTTTCAGTAAGGAAGATTTGGGTTAGATTTGCAAAAGACTTTTTTTTCTCTGAGCTGGAACAGCAGAATGAACTCCTGTGGGATCTAGCTGATTAGAGAACATTTTTGCAACGATAGGCAAACCTGAGTACAAATGGAGGAGGGGAGAAATGATCTTATCTTACTTGGCAAAGATATAGCACTTATCAGAAATGAGAGGGTTAGGTGAGATGACCCAGTAGTTCCTTTTAGCCTTAGGATTCTGTTATCAAATGACATGGATTCTGAGACCGGAGGACAGGACCTAAAAGTGAATCATTTTCAGGAATGTGGAATTGTTGGATTACTGAGGAAGGAAACCCTAATCATGAGCCTCTGGGGTCTGGGACAAGAAGTAGCATTAGATGCCTGCATGCTTATGTGCCTCAAGGCAAGAGCATGGAAGCTGGATAGAGATGTTGCTGCAGGACCCTCTTCCCTCCCTGTGGGACAGCCCAGGAGTTTTGTGTTTCTGTGTCTTTGGGGGCTTTTTTTTTTGGAAGTATAGAGTTGGCCTGAGATATTGGGAAGGGAAGGAATAAGGCCTGTGCTCTGGCAGATTGTAGCTGTCTGTTTCTTAGCCTTCTTAAACTGGATTGCGGCTCAACAAAACTCTGTTATCCGCACCCAGAGACTTTTGGAGTTGGGACACGGCTGAACAAAACTTTCTCCTTTACCAGAAAGGAGTCTGTGCATTGGATAATATTTCATCGGAGGGATGGGAAAGAAGAGGTTTCACTGGAATGGCCCAGTTTCTCAGGACAGCAAGCTCTCAGTTGCTGAAGTGTTTCTTCCTCTTCATTTGCCATTAGATGAAGAAAAAAATGAGGAAGCTCAGTTGGTGTTGGTTATTGCTGTGGGTCACAACCTAGGAGATGGCCCAGGGCCAAGCTTCACTGAGATGAGTCATATGATGGCAGCAGTTGAAGGTCAGGTCAAGTTGGGAGAGCCTAGGACTGAGGCAGCCGTCAAGTTATAATATGCTGGCCAAGCTAACTAGTGTGGGGAAAACTTCACACGGTATCTCTGTGGTCCCAACAAGACTTTCAGTCTCTCCTTTTGAGAGCACTGTCCTTTTCACACATCCACTTACACCTAACTAACTAACTAAAGGAAATGAAACCCCCGAAATTATTTGACTTAATCTCTATTAAAAACTACTTTGACTGCAGATACGGACTCAGAGGAAGATGATGAATCCCTGAGGGATGAGTGGCCTTCACAGTCTCCATCCAGCTCCAAAACGAGACCTTCCAGTCTCTACAGCGTAGTGGCCAAAAAGAGCAGCAAGTCGACTGGAGGTCTCAAGCCACCCAAGAGGGGCGCGTCTGCCGCCAGAACTCTCAAAGCTAAGCAGGCCACAAGCAGAAAGCAATCATTTGGTTTGCTACTCCAAGAAGCCGAGGCTAGATCTTCCTTCAGTGACTCTTCGGAGGACTCATTTGATCAAGGTTACTAGCTAAAAACACAAAAATACCTTCCATGTTTTATAGAGAAAGAGAGAAAGGGTGGGAGGGGGAGAGAGAGAGAGAGAGAGAGAGAGAGAGAGAGAGAGAGAGAGAGAGAGAGAGAGAGAGAGAGAGAGAGAGAGAGAGAGAGAGAGAGAAAGGTTGGGAGAGAGAGATGGCATTACCAAGGTTGGCCATCTTGGATGGCTGAAGGAAGGGCAGCCATCTTTGTTCTTGGCAGCGTAGCCTGCTTTATCAGTATAATTTTTTATTTTATTTTATTTTGTATTTGTATCATTGTGATAATATTATTGGCTGGCTCTTTTAGAGCTTTTATATGGACTGGTTTTTAGTCTTCACCTTTCTCCATTCCCTCCCCTCCCTCCTCCCCTTCCAGTTCCTTGACTTCTTTCCTGACCACTGTCACCATGGTTTTTGGTTTTGTTTTGTTTTTGGCATGGGCCTTATAGAGGCTTCCAGAGGAACTTTTTGTAAATGGAATACTGTTGTGTGGGCGTGTGACTTGATGTTTGTACTGCGATTTGGTATACCAAGCTTTATTAAACATATCGAGTTCATTTTTAACTAAACCAGTGTGCCTTGTCTCTCTTGCTGTGTCTCTTATTAGGTGATTAGGTTGACGCTTCCCTTCATTTGTTCTCCCCTCCCCCCAACCTCCTCACAACTCCAAAACAAGTAGAAATTGTATTAATGCAGTCTGACGCTCTCTCTATTATTCAAATATCCCTGGTAGCAATTGGCATTCATTTCATTTTTCAGGATTAAAATTAATTGTTCTATTATCACCATCATCATCCCTGCTCTTTTTTTTAAGCTGCTTATTTTATTTTCAGAATTTATTTTCTTAATCTCTGTTATCATTCAACAGCGGTTAAAGAATATTTGGAAACACTAGTTCAAAAACATATTTCCACTTTGAAGGGTGACAAAGCCAGAATGGGGGTGTAAAATTTTGTCATTTTAAACATTTGGTTGCTCACTTTTTAAAAAGGTAATAGCAGTGGTAGCATTTTGTTGGGCAGGCAGCGTGGTGCGGTGACAAAGTCACTGAACGATGAGACTTGAGTCCTAATCTTGACCCGGTCGCTCACTCGTTATGTGATCCCTGGACACGTTACTTCTACTCTCTGGTCCTCATTTTCCTGTATAAAATGCAGGGGCTGGTCCAGGTGATTGCTGAGGTCCCTCCCAACTCTAAAAACTTCTATACAGCTTTCTCAACACGCTTTTTTAGGGGAAGTCTGGGTTGTAAATTTCTCAGATTCTCCAGTTCATTTCAGTCGGAAATATTCAAAGAAGTGGTAGTAAATGAGAATCTTTGGGAAACCCTACACTCCACTGACTTCCTTGGCCAGGATCTTTAGTACCTGGGGTCCATCTCAGTATTAATTCCCTACTATGACTGGGAAGGAAAGATCTCTGAAGACCTTCCTAAGAGATACAAGGAAGTTACTTTTTAAGGGCTCACTCGTTAAGTGAGAATAACGGAGATGGGTCGTCAGAATGGTTCTGTGGAATCTGGAAATGAAGTTCCTCCCACCTCCAAGACAAACCAAACTATTATAGTACAGTTTAGCCATAAGCATTCAGGGGGAGGTTGACCAGCCAAATTTAGATGTGGGGGGGAAACAATTTGAAAATTCCTAGGCAGTGGTGTTTGTGCTTCATCCTTTTCTCCTTCTTTCTAGGCCTAGATTCCCACCTCTTCCCTTTTCCAAATTGGCAACTCTCCATTTTTGATGACCATTAATCCATAGCAAAATGTTTCATTCTGGTTGAATTGCTTTGAAATGGCCTTCTGATACAAATGCTGTATCAGAGAAAGAGAGAAATCTGTGTGACCAAGAAGAGAACCAGCCCTTCCTAGCTCTGTGACTGGAGAGCTTTCTCCCACCAGCCTATACACACATGCACAAACACACACAGACACACGCACACACATGCATACACTGGTAGGCCTTAATTTAAAGGGCCCATGCTCTAGTGTTTCCATGGAAGAATCTGGTTTGTTTTCCATTCAATTCTGCATCCCCATGTGTCCCTGCAACCTCGGGTGTTTGTCCCTTGTCCTCTAGGACCCCCCCTCTCCTCCCCCCCCTTTTTTTTTTCTGAGTGAAGCCAATGCTTCCAACTTTTTTAGTTTTTCCGCAACTTGGACTTCATATACAAGTATGAAATTTCTCCTGATTCATTAGGAGAAAGCCAACTGGCCAAGAGAGTATTTTTTTTAAAATGTGCCTCCTATCTATTCCCATTAGAATTGGGCAGGGTGGGGGTTGGGCACAGTATTGATGGGAAAATGCATCTGGTCTTCCAGTGGGATCTCTTAGTGGGGAAAGGCACTGGGGATCCTTGGGGGGTTGGGAGGGGGGGGGTGGATTACTCTTTTTATGAATGTTTGTTTATTTATTTCCCTGCAAATGAACCTTTTTTCCCCCCCGAAGTTTCTTTTAAGGGATATTTGGGTAATAGGGTTTCTAATGACTTTCCCTGATACTAAAACAATTAATAACTTAAGCTTTTCTAGCGTGCTCGCTTTCTCCTTGCAGCTGCTTGACCATCCCTTCACCCTTGACCCCTATCCATGATGCTTTGAATGTCTGTATCGGTCTCTTGCATTTGCTCTCACGCTGCACTAAAGAAGCAAAGGGAAGGCTGGGAGTAGGGCAGACCCTGCTCAGCGAGGGGTCCCTAACCATGAACCTGAACCTTGCACATTATTATGTAGGTAGGCAAAATACCTTTTCTTTCTGTCGTCTATAAAACCTCCGGCTTTTTTGGTGTTTGCCCCCATTTGATAAAACTTAAGTATCTTTTTCTTTATTTTCCTTTTTTTTTCACTTATTGGGTTTAAAAGAAAAGAAAACAAAAAATACAGCATCCCTCCCTTTGGGTTTTTCTATAGGAACGGTTCTTGCTATTTGCAAACCCTGCTTAGTTGGTTCTCATGCTAAGGCCTCCAGAAAGAATTTCCTAATTTCCAAAGATCCCTAGAGGAAGAAGCTTTTCCTCCCAAGTTCTGGGCCTCCCTCAATACTCCCGGTAGACTTGGGAGTACCCTTTGTAGGAAGCTTCACATCTTCCTTACAGATCTGCTCTTATGTTTATGGAGTTGCTGAGGGACCATGAAGACCCAAGTTGGGATGAGAGCTTAAGGTCTGGTAATTCAAAGTTTGATGGAAAAGTTTGAATGCCCTGATGGTTGATAGGAGTGATAATTGATAAGGAGGTGACTTGAATTAGGCAAAAGAAGAAACATTTGCAAATAGTACTTAAATGGGAGTGGGGAGGCTGAAACTCATAATTATCATTTATAGACTTCTTTGCAAATTGCCAGCCAAGTTCTTGCTGCTTTTCTCCATCATCCGATGGGAGGAGATATTTGACCTTTGGGTAACATTTCGATGTTGCCTTTCCATACAACAGAGCTAAGTTTCTCCAGGTGACTGTTGAGTAGAGGGAAGAAGAGTAGCTTGGGGGTTGGGAAATGGGCAGAGAATGGATAGTTCCATTACAAGCCAGCTAGCTTCCTTGACATGCCAAGCCTTAGCTGTCAAACCCATTCTTGGGACTTATCTTGGATGGGAAATCTTTCTGGAGTCAATAGCATAATATATGGGAAAGCAGTCCTCCAAACCAAAGTCAAGGATTCTCTGCTTTTGATACCCCAAAGCATCATCTTTGGAGGGGAAGACATAAAAGTACCCAAACAGAACCAACAAGCAAAACAAACAATCAACCTCCCCCCCAATAAAACCCAACCAAACAACCCAACAACCTAGAATTGGAAAGCCCAGTCAAAGCCAGATGTGGGGGGACCCAGATGCTGTGGAAAGTCTGCCTACACTTAGCCTGCTTTGCATGCTGTAGGCCTTGCTTGGTGCTCTGACAGAACCATGTTATTTTAATATGTGAAATGGATCTCAAGTGTGTGTTGTTCAGTCCTCTCTCTCCCTTCCCCTCCCCTTCCTGCTTCTGTCTCCTTCCTGGTCATCTCACTATTCATTTCTTTCTGGACACTGTCACTCTCCCCTGTTTTCTGTTAACAGATCTGGCCATCGCTTTTCTCTTTTCTCTCTCTCTGTTCCCTCCTGTTCCCCTTTGACTTATCACTCACCTAACCGGCTCGCCTCCTTTTTGAGAGATTGCCTAATAACAGAAGTTCAAACCTCAGTCTGGGTTTTGGTGCCAAATTGGTCAGACAAGATCCTGCTCTTGTTAGCCATTTCTGGCTGTCATTAGCACTGAAAACAAACAAATGGATTCTGGCAGTTGCAGAAAGTCTTGGGGCTTTTCCCCCTTTTGCCTTCCTAAAGTACAGTCTATTCACTGCTCTTGGTTCCAAAGATTTATCATTAAAAGTGACATTAGCCTTTCATCTCCTTCCCATGCTTTCTTTGTGCATCTGTTAGATGTCCAAACCACATGTTTCCTTGCCACAGGCCACCATGGCTGCACTTGTGTGTCTGGTACCAGCTTAAGTGTTTCTACACCATGCATATGAGCAAGACACACCCTGCTTCCCCATCCATTGCCCTACCTCATTGCTGTTCCTCCTAGGAATATACCCTGCTTTCCAAGCTTCAGAGTAATTGAAGTGTGCAGTGATGCCTCTGTACATGCGTGTACTAAAGTCAAAGGGACCCTCAATCCCTTTGGGGCTTGCCCCCTAAAAGATATGGTTAGGCTCTGAATTAACAAAGAAGGATACTTGGGGAAAGGGAAAGGGTAAAGAGCTGCTGCTATTTGGGTGAGAGGCCAGAGGGTTTTATAGCGCATTTTACTTGAAAAACAACTCTTTTGGGTAGATAGTGGCCTCATCCTTCTATATGGGTGTTTTATTTCTTAAAATTTAAGGGACACCCATTAAGTTTTATATGATATGACTCCTACCTTTGTACCATCTTTTTTTTCTTCTAATAAATAGAATGCATATTGGCTAGCCATGTCAGATTTTAAAAGTATTTTTATGTATTGTTGCATTAGAAATATTTGCACCACAAATATTATGGAATGTATGACTCATAGGCAGAAAATGGCTATTTTGCCCAGAGGGGATTCTTGAAGTTCTGGGCAGTATTATCTCTTTCCTTTCTTGTTTTGATCCTGGCCCTTCCACTTCTCTAGCTCCTTGGCCTAACCTACCAGAGCAAACTTACTGGAAAACTTTTCTTCGTGAGAATCGGGCAGGAGTGGGCTGAGTCACTGAAAGCCCAGATAGATAGCCAAACTCTAAAGAAATGTCGGGAGACTCCATGAAATCTGCAGTGCAGCGTCAGCCTCCTCTGATCAGATCCTTCTCAGTGGCTCAGCTTGGATTTAGGAATATGTAGAGCTTAGGCCTGTTTTGCTCTCCCTTTTCTTCTCAATTCACTCCAGACCACTAAAATCATCCCAGGAAAGACAGAGATTTGGAGGATGGGAAAACAGTTAGTCCTACACCTTATTCTGAAGTCACATTCTTAGGTGACTTGGGCACTCCCACAAGCAGATGGGTGGACTATGAACCTCAAGACTTCTTTTTGCTGGATGTTACCTTGGTCGTGGTTGCCACCGGGGGTGAGCTACAAAGCCTTGTCTCATTTGGCTAGAAGCTATTTGTAGGGTAGTCTAGGGACCTTCTGACCTGGGGTATCTGAAGTCCTTTGAAGGCAAAAGACCTAGAGCTCCCAGCCCATCAGGAGAGAGGTAGTTTCTAGTCCCCTCCATGACTTAGAGGTACTTTCTGATTTTTTTTTTGTTTTGTTTTGCTCTTAGTGAGTCAGAGTAGATGGTAAGAGAAGACCAGCTTTCTATGATTCATATTTGAAATAGTCATTTCATATTTGGCTTGGTCATTGATTTTTCCCTTGACTTGCCTTTAATATTCTTTTCCTGTGATTCAACCATGGAATTTCTTTACTTTGCTCTCCTCACCTGGTGTTGGGACAGAGGATGCCAGCAAGTCAAAACAGGACCTAGGCCTACTTGAAGGCTCTCCTAGAGGATGGGCCTGACCTCTGTTGCTTCTGGTGTTAAGTCCTTTATGGTCACTCTCCTCCCCCAAATAAAAAGATAAACCATTTCCCACTGTCCTTCTGCTGGAACCCAACCTATTCCAGATAGGTTACATTGTCAGGTTTGGTTTTTCGAGATTACCACTTAAAAATTTGATTCCCATCCCCTGAGAGGCAAAGGAAGCCCACGAGCCTGGTTCCTTTCTTTTTCTTTCTGAACCTCCAGTCTCTTTCAAATCTTTCTTTTTTTCCTCTTCTCCCTTTCCCTTCATACTTGGTCCTGATTTGCTTCGTCTCTCCTCCCTCTGGGCCTTTGTGTGTGAGTGTGTTGAAGCATGTCTGTGCAAGATGCGTGTGGATGGATATGTTCCTCTGTCCTCTGTGTGTGTCACTGTCACTTTCCCCACTTCTCCCACAGCACATACTGATTGGTATTCCCCTTACAAAAACCGATATTCTGATTTTAAAGCCACTGGGGCCTGACCACGAGGTCCTTGATTGGTTAACAAATCCAGGAAGAAGTGGTACAAAATGTTGGGTATCTGTCCATTTTGACCTTAAAAATTATTTCCTGTCTTTGATGAAAAAGGAAAACATTTGTTGTCCCCACTTCCCCGTTGGGCTCATCCCAAGGAACTGGTTAGTTTTAATCCTTCCAGTTCTTGAGGGATAAGGTATTTTGGGTTCTAGAGCTACTTGGCTGCCTGGTTTGAATGGTTTTGAGTCTGTAGATAGGTGAGAACCTTCAACACAGAGCAGAATCCAGAGCTCAAAACTGGTGTAGTATGTAGGAAAATGGGAAGAAGGGGGAAAGAAACTTTACCACCCAACTGGGTGAGGGGAGAGGGGCATTCTGCTGGGGATACAGAGACTTTGGCAACTACACAGTCCTCCCAGATGTATAACAAGCTTCCTGTTTTCTGCATGTTAGATTATAGTTCTGGAGAGGAGGAAGAAGAAGATGAGGACGATGAAGAAGAGGAGGAAGAAATGGACAGCTATGAGATGAATGGCCCCAACAGGCTCTCATCCCCATCCTTAGATGAGAGTGGTCTGGGGTTGCTGGCCCGATTTGCAGCCAGTGCCATGCCTAGCCCCATTGTGGCTCCCCCACTTTCCATCGTCCAGTTGGAAGCCAAACAGAAGGCAAAAAAGAAGGAAGAGAGACAGAATCTAATGGGTGAGTTCTGTGCTTGGGTTCAAGGGTGGAGGGAGAGTTTGGAGAGAGAACAGACGTAAGTACTTTATAGAAATCATGATCGCCAAAGAGCCTTTAAATGCCTCATAAAAAACAGGTGGCCACTGAAAGCAAATCTCATTTAAAGTCATTCGTTCAGTGGAGCCCACTTTAAATGAGTTCACAAAGGTATATCGATGTACATATCACCCGTCTCCATATTTGTTCTTCTGTGTGGTTGAGCCTCAATGAGAGATAGGGGTAGGTGTCAGCATCTTTTCATGCAAATAAATATTCTCATTGTTTTTGGTAAATGTAGCTCTTAGAAGCATTTGAGTGTTCAAGAAAAGCCAGTGGCATGTTTTTTAATACTCCAGGACTATAGGGAGCTCAGGGAGAGCTCACTGATCTGGAAAATCCCATAGTTGAGGCTGAGACGATGCCCAGTTCAGCCCCACTAGATAAGGCAACTGGGAACTGAGACTGGCATTACTCCTTCCCTGGGTGAAAGTATACTACATGTTACTTTTCCATGGGCTACTGACAAGATGCTCTGTATTTTTCTGAGGGAGCACTCTTTACCATTGCCCAAGGGATTCTCTCTATACAAGGGACCATGTCGTCTAGTCCCTCTGGCTAGAGACTCATGGGATCACGGGATTATGGGTATTGTGCTGGAAGGGTCCCTTAGAGGCAATCTAGTCTAATCCTCTCATTTTATAGTTGAGGTCTTTGGGGCCCAGAGAGGTTAAGTAACTTGCCCACGGTCTCAATGTTAGTAAGCGTCAGAGGTGGGATTTGACCCAAGTGCTGTGACTCTGGAGCCAGTACTTTTCCCACTATACCACAGGAGGCCTCCATTCAACTCTTGCCTTTGCCTCTCAGCTCAGTATGCTTTCTTTAAGAGATCATTCCACTCTTTGTGCTGTGATGTCCCTTTTTTATAAAACAAAGATATTAATATCTGTCCTATTCGTTGCTGGTCTCGTAGGATTCATTAGATGAGGAAAAAAGAGAACTCTACAGCCCTTTGGCCTGCTGGGAAATGGCAGGCACAGTGTACAGGGGAGGATCGTTAAGGTGCCTCATTTTTCTCTCCCTTTAGGTGGTAGAAGTACCATTTAGAGCCACATCCTGCTTAGGGAAGTCTCCTGGGAAAGGGGGAGTTTGGGATGTGGAGTGAAAGTGCTGTAAGGTTTCCACTCAAGATTAAGGCCCTAATCCTAAATTCAAGCATACTCAGAAACACACTGAATCATCTTGTTAAAGCCAGAAGGGACCTGAGGTCATCTAGTCCAACCGCGTTCACTTAGTCATGCTCTGAGGATTGAGGAAATGGATCTGTACCCTCATGCACTGGCCCTCATGTACTGGAGGAAGGGGGTGATCTAACCAGTTTGCCTCACCCTCTTCCCTTTCAGAGGAGGAAACTCCAGCTCAGGCTGGTGTCACAAGTTGGCTCACATTTGTAGCAACTTTACAGGGTTTGTGGCACCCAATCACAAGGCTAGTAAGTGGCAGAGCTGGAACAAACTCATGGGTTCTTCTGAATCCAAGTTCAGGGTTTTTTTCACGCCACCACACCTTTGTCACTAACAGAACCCATGCTTGGATTCAGGCCTCTTGGCCAAGTCCAGTGCTGACGCTGGAATAAGTGAGTCATATATTCAGTCCCTCACCAGAGAACCGGATAGCTGTTCATACTGTCATGGCTTATTCCCTAATTCATAGGGTTGTACACTTAGGCCTGGAAGGGACCCATCTAACCCAATCCCCTCACTTGATAGATGAGCAAACCAGAGGCCCACCAAGGTCTGCCCACAGCCGGCTTGTCCAGGATCACACAGTAAGTCAAAGAAGCCTAGATTCTCAGACACAAATCTCACATTGTTCATATTCGTTAGTATAACATTCTCTCCTCAATGAAGTAACAATGTGGATAATTTAATTATGTTATGTAGCTAATGTAATATGAAAATAATAGAAATGTAGCCTCTCATTGTCACTTGGAGCAGTCAGCCTTGTCCGCTGGACAGCTGATGGCCCACAAATGAGGTCTCTCCAGGGCTGGAGGGGAACATGCACGGGGCGATAGCGGCTCTTCCAGCAGAGATGACTATGAATGGATTCTAGCATCTAAAACCTGGGAGGGACCTCAGAGCTTATCTAGACTAACTTGGACCCAAACTATCAATCTTCTTTACAACACCTCTCTTCCCCCTCCAAGAAGTGGTTAACTAGAAAGTTACCTGAACTGACGAGACTCGAAAAGGAGATTCGCTCCCCGTTCTGGAGTTAGAAGACCTAAGAGTAAATACTGCCTGTGATGTTTCGTACCGGTTTGACTCTGGGCAAGACTCTTAAGTTCTTTAGGCTTCGGTTTCCTCCTCTGTAAAGGGAAAGATTTTGGACTAGATTGGTTCTCAGGTCCATTTCTGCTCTAAATCTCTGATCAGATCACCTTTGAAACTAGTCTATTCCATTGTTCCGTGGCTTCGTTATGAAATATTTCCCTAAATATAGACCATGTGTCCAGAGGAGTGACCCCTTTCATAAAATACGAATTCTTCAGATGAAATGTGAATTCTGCCTAGTCTGTATGCTCTTGCTTGTGATCTTGTTCCCTCTCTCTCTCTCTCTCTCCCCCTCCTCTTTTGTTTCTATCTCACTGTCATTTAACAATAATGATTATTTGTTATAATAGAAATCAAAGCGTGAATTTTGTCAGCCAACAAAATTAATAGATTATGGCCTTGCTTAATGAAAGCTGTTAGTCACAATAAAATCTTTGAGCCTAAATTTTTGTTTTACCATTTCTGCACTTGGTAATGCCTTCGATATATATTTATTTATTTATTTATTTATTTATTTTTACATGCATTTATCATCTGTTTCTTCCACTGCCTCCCGCCATTGAATACTGCCTTCTTTCCAACACACACACACACACATTCTCTCTCTCTCTCTCTCTCTCACACTCGTTCACACATACAAAGTGAAAAATAAAACCCTAATTGTAAATATGCATAGTCCAAGGGAAAAAATTTCTATTTTTTACCTGTATTCTGTATGCCCCATTGATATAACCTTTCAGATTGTGAGCAGAAGGGAGTTGACACTGAATCCACATGGCAGAGCTGGCCCATGGGCTTGGCCTTTTAAAGGAGAGGAGAACTCCCTTCTGCCTCCTCAGGAGACAGACCAAACCATCAGAGGGGAGAGGTCTTCATAGGGGAAGGTACACTAAAAGCTCCAGAAAGGTCTCCTAGATAAGGAAAGGCCAGAGAGAAGAGACCTAAAGACATGGAAGCACAGAGAGGAACACAGACACTGCACTCACAGAAAGATTGGGTCGTCTGTAGACAAAGAGAGAAGTCAGGGGCCATAATATAGCCTGGAGAAAGAACCATGTACACTAAGTGGGGCCACTTGTTGAGCCTCTCAGAAAAAAGGCACAGTCCTTTGGTACTGACCCTTGTTGACTTTAAACACACCCCCCTCAAACATACACACAGCACATGCGTATTTCACAAGTCTTCCTAGAGACCCCAGTGCCTACATTATCCTTTTCTAGAGTCTCAATTGTATTTTTTAGGTATCGCTAAGCTATATAGCAGACCCCCTCCCCACAACACTTAAGGTAGGCACCTTTGCCATTTCAGCCATTTCTAAGCCTTGTAGTAGTGAGTTAGGTGGCAGGCCTTGCTCTGGCATTCATCACAGCTGTATTTTATTGCCTGCACCCCTAATAAGCCGTGAAACCCCCAAGCTGTATCTAGGAGCTGCTGGAAGTCTGTTAATAAAAGATTGGTTAATAGCATCATTAAACTGGTAAGCAGATCCTTCCGTTAAAATATCTCCCAGTCTGGGCTCCTTCTGCCACTGGCTTGCAAAGTTGAGAGACAGATGACGGAGCCTGGAGTAATAGAAAGGAACTAGGAGGTGGGAGACCCTCAACTCACAACTCACTGTGTGACCTTCTGGAGGCTCCTTGTTCTCTCTGGGCTTCAGTTTGCTCCTCCTTGAATGGAGGGAGGTAATCTCTAAGGTCTCTTCCAGCTGTGAGTCTGACTAGGAAGGGTTTGAAAGTACCATTCTCCTAGTTTGGGGAGTTTTCACAGGGGATTTCTAACCTCATTTTGTGTAAGAGATCAGTTACTTCCAGGAAATAGACCATGTTGACTCTAGCCTGCAACAAGCCTTTTCACTAGTTGGACCAACCTGAGAGTTAGCCTGGTTTCTGTTGTTTCTTTTTCAAGTGAACAACATGCTTCTTTTCTCTTCTCTTCTCTCTCTCTTTCTCTCTGTCTTCGTCTCTCTGTCTCTGTCTCTCTCTTGTCTCACTGTCTCTCTCTGTCTCTCCCTCTCTCTCTTCCTTTCTTTCACTAAACCTACCATCTATGGTAGGAATGTCCCAACAAGATATTCTGAAGCCTGGACTGAGTACAGGACTGTCTAGTAGGAGCCTTCATGAAGCTTGTTTTCAGGGCCATAACCTCATGTTGGAGTCTGGACATTGAAAAGGCCCAGAAAAGCTCTAAGCAGAGCACGGAGAGGTCAGAATTTGAAGCTCTGGAGGCAGATGCATGGTTGAGACCTCTCTATGCTTGGTTGGAGGGGCCATTGAGAATGGAGGGGAACTTCCAGGAAACCATTCTGACTTGTTCTGGGCTTTGGGGCTTCTGCCACACTTCCTCCCCGTGATTCAGAAGGCAGGGTCACTTATCTCCCAGAAGGGAGAGTAGCGGCTCTTCTTTGCTCACAGGGTTGTCAACAATAGGAGGGGAGCAGGGACCTAGGGTGGGAAGCAGTCCTTCAGACGCGGTGAAGCCAGTTGGGTCTTCAGCTCTGTCAGACTCTGTTCGTTGAATGAATTGATTAAGGTACTATGTTGGAAGGGAAGGGGAAGGCTGGCATTAGATGGGAAGCTAGAAGACACTGACTGATACCGTCCACCCACTGCTGAGTGGCATATACCATAATTCTTTTGTCCAATTGTATTTAGGGACCGAATTTGAGTACACCGACTCAGAGAGCGAAGTCAAGATAAGGAAGAAATCCCCACCAGGGCTGCTTCGTGGAAAGAAGGGGCTGATGGAGCAGGGGGGAGCCCCACCTGCACCCTCTGCCAATACCCTGGGGGTCAGCCCTCCTGGCCCAGAGAAAGCCAAGATTGCCGTGGAGAAAGGGCGAAAGTCAAAGAAGCTTAAGTCCCCCAAAGAGTCAAGCTTTGAGTTTGGGCTGGAGGTGAGCGATGATGATCTGTGGAACAGGCGCCGGAGTGAGCGGATTTTCCTCCATGATGCTAGCGCTTCAGCCACGGCTCTGTCCCCTGCTTCTTCCACCCCTGTCTCCAAGGGAAGCCGCTGTGGCAAAGGGACCCCACTGAGCCCCAGAAAGGAAGGAGGCAAAGGGAAGGAGAGGAAAGAGCTCAGCAAGGTAGGGGAGTCGTGGAAAGGGGTGTGTGTGTATGGAGTGTTTTTTTTTTCTTGCAGGATTTTCTTTATAGTATCTGGGGTTGGGGACTAGTGCTTAGCACACGGTCTAGCACAGGAGTGGGAATCTGTGGCCTCGAGGCCACATGTGGCCCTTTGGTCCTTAAGTCTGGCCCTTTGAATGCAAACTTCACAGGCTTTTTTTTCTGTGAGTCTGGGAAATCTGTGAAGTTTGGATTCAGTCAAAGGACCATACTTGAGGACCTAGCGGGCCACATGTAGCCTCGAGACTGCAGGTTCCCCATCCCTGGTCTGACATACAACAGACACTTAATAAATGCTTATTGATTTTACCTGACCTGGCGAAGGACATGGAAACCAACCACAACAGTTTCCCAAGAATGTCACTAAGTCCTGGGAAGGACCCCATCTATTATTCTCCCTCCCTACTTCCTTCCACTGCCTCACCCCCAATACTAATTTATTTCTCCAGTACTACCATCCCAACTATGGGAGACAGTAAGGTACAGTAGAAAGAGGCCTGGCTGTAGGGTCAGAGAACCTGGATTCAAATCCCTCCCTCTGACACTTATTACTTGTGTGACTTTGGGAAAGTCACTTTAATGTCCCAGAATCTCAATTTCATTATCTACAAGATGAGGAGGGTTGGACTGGATGGCCTCCGAGGTCCCTTCTGGCGACAGATTCATGGTCCTCTAACTACCTCTGTCTTGAGCAAGAGCACCCACCTGTTGGGATAATCATTATTTTTTGATCTCCTTGGTCAAGTCATGCCAAAGCCAGGGCATATTCCCTTTCTAATTAGTCCTGGAAACCTGTTTTTATTTTGGCAAAGCCATTTGGTGATCATCTTTGTCTAAAGAGACAGGAGAATCTTTCAGATAGATAGATAAGATAGATATGCATTTTAGATAGTTAAGAATAAGGAACTGGACGTGAGGTTTCATTGATCTAAGGAACTCCCAGATTAGTGAACTCCCTCTATCAATGCAGTTCGGTGTCATCTCTGTAACTTAAAGTCTTAGATAAGAGGTGGCTAGAGCCCTGGGTTAAATGACTTGCCTAAGGTCACAGAGCCAGTGTGTGTCAGAGGCAGGACTTGAACACAGGGCTTCCCGTCTTAACAGTAATAGCTAACACTTCCATAGGGTTTGCTGTGTACCAGGCATTGTACGGAGTGCTTTCTAATTATTATCTCATTTGATCCTTGCAACAACCCTGGGAGGTAGGTGCTATTATGTCCACTTTACAGATGAGGAAACTGAGGCAAATGGCATTTAAGTGGCTTGCGCAGGGTCATGCCGCTAGTAACTGTCTGAGGCCAGATTTGAACTCAGGCCTTCCTGACTTCAAGTCCATTGCTTTACCCACTATGGCATAATGCTTCTGTTTTTTTCGGGTGCTATGTACCTTAACCATTATTCTGATCTGTGGCCACAGCACCTCTGTCCTAAACCACCTCTTCCCTGCCTGACTGATCAGGTTTTGAGCTTCCTTTGGGTTCAGGATTAATAATGTATAAATTATTATAATCTATGGGTCCAGTGCAGGGGTGGGGAGCCTACTAAGGCCTCAAGGCCACATGTGGCCCTCTAGGTCTTCAAGTGTGGCCCTTTGACTGAATCCAAACCCCACAGAACAAATCCCCTTCATAAAAGGATTTATCCTATAAAACTTGAACTCAGTCATAAGGGGCTGCACCCAAGGACATGGAAGGCCACATGTGGCCTCAAGGCTACAGGTTCCCCACCCCTGGTCCAGTGGCTTCGGGGAGGTGGTAAAAGGTGACCAAAGGGTCACACGATCTCCTTTTAGATGTGCAACTTTGAAGTAAGAATGGGCTCTGGGAAAGGGAGGCATTTTTAATTCTGGACCATCCAGTTAAGAGAGAGGTTAAGTGTGAATCCTCTCCCCTTGATGCAAAGGCAAAGAGGACGCCCCCTGCTGTCAGAGAGTTGGAATCTCAGGGTGGTAGGTGATGCTTAATGAGCTTCCTCCTCTACCAGGACCCCTTTCCTCCCAGCTGATCCTTTGACCTTATCCCATCTGCTGTGCTTGTCCCTCCAGCAGAAGAAGAAGGGGAAGGAGAGCTGCTGTTCTTCCATGTCACCTCCTGGCATCCCCTCCCTGGCCCCCGAGTCTCGGACTTCCTTAACCAGCTCCGTGGCCAACAAGAAGAACAAGGCCAAGGCTAAAGGGAAAGAAGTGAAGAAAGAGGTGAGTCAGTTCACTTCTCTACATCCCTGAGAGAAAACAGAAGTGCAAAGCAATGGCCTTGGTTCTTTATCTCTGTATCTATCTTGGCTCGTTATCTATCTTTGTGAGCATTTGAGTGAGGACAGTGGTTCCCTAGATATAAAATGTTAGAGCTGGAAGGAGATGTTAAAAACCATGTAGTCTATGAATTCTTAACCTGGGGTTCTAGAATTTTAAAAGATATATCATGATAATTGTATTTCAGTAGAATTGGTTTCCTTTGTAATTCTATATATTTTATTTTATGCATTTAAAAACGTTATTCTGAACCAGGTGTGGTGGCACAAACCTGTTGTGAGTGGAAGTAGATTTAATGCTGATCTAAAGCTAGGCCAGCCTCAGTATGGCAAGCCTCCAAGAGTGGTGGGCTACCAGGCTGCTAAGGAGGGGCATACACATAGGCTGAGAAAATGGAGTAGGATTCAGTTTCTGCATCTGTCACTATTGGGATAGGGCCATCAAGGAACTTGCGTTCTAATGGGGGAGACAACACACAAAAGGAAGCTGAAAGGTGGGGAGCAGGAGTAGGGAAAGTGCCCAGTATTGGAGGCATAGTGAAAAAGTCAGAGAAACCCCAAAGTAGTACAGATGGATGAGAAATGGGGAGATATTTTGACCTGGACTTGCTTCCTAATGGAAGTTTTGGAGTTCATGGCACCACCTTCCAATCAGAGGAGACTGAGGGTCGTCATGAGTTGGGCGTACTAAGGTCGATAAGTTTCTTGTGGGATGATGACTTTTATTCTATGATTATGGGTAAATAAATCCTTTAACCTCTCTGTGCTTCTTTTTCCTCATTTGTAAAGAGGGAATGGAAAACAATAATTGCAATACCAATCTCACAGGATCGTTGCATGGAAAGGCGTTCTTTTTCTTTTAGTTTCCTCATCTTCATTTGTTTGTTCGTTTTCTCTTTTTTGTAATCTTTTTTTAAATTAAAATTTTGTTTCAGTTGACAAAAATCAATATTCTCTCCCTCCCACCTTTGTCCTCGATTAAAAAAAAAAAGAAAACCAAAAGCCTTGTAACTAATGTGCACAGTCAAGCAAAACAAATACCCTCATTGGCTGTGTCCAAAAAATCTTTGCCTCCCTCTGTACCGAGTCCATCACTTCCCTGTTAGGAGGTAGGTAGCACGCTTCATTGTCAGTCTTTGGGAATCCTGGCTGGTCATTGCATTGATTAGAGTTCCTAAATCTTTCCAAGTTGTTTGTTCTCATAATGATGTTGTTGTATAAATCCTTCTGGTTCTGTTTACTTCACTCTGTATCAGTTTACACAAGTCTTCCCAGGTTTCTCTAAAACTATTCCCTTCATCAGTTATTGTGGCATTCCATTCATAATTTGTTCAACCATTCCACAGTGATGGGCACCCTCTTAGTTTCCAGTTCTTTGCCAATGAAAAAAGAGTCGTTATAAATATTTTTGTGTGTATAGGTCATTTTCCTGTTTCTTTGATCTTTTGAAGGGTATAGGTCTAGTAGTAGTATTACTGGGTTGTCATCAGGTATGTGCACGGTTTAGTAACGTTAGGGGCATTGTTTCAGATACTTTCCAGAATGGTCGTACCAATTCCCACTTCCACAAATAGTACATTAATGTGCTTCGCTTGAGCGTGCCGCCCTCCCCTCCCCCCACCCCAGACATAGCCCCTGCAGCATTTGTCATTCTTCTTTTTTGGGTCAACTTTGCAAATCTGATGGGTGTGATGTGGAACCTCAGAATTGCTTTAATTTGAATTTCTATAATTAGCAATTTGTAGCTTTTTTTCCCGTGACTATTCATAGCTCAGATTTCTTCCTTAGAAAGCTTCCTGTTCATATCCTAGGAAAGGTTTTTTTTAAAGACATTTTAAAAAAATATATTTTGTATTGATAATTTTTTTCCATCACTATGCATCCTCCTCTTAATAAAGAATAAAAAGAGGGAAAAAAGGTTAAGCAAAAGTAACCATTATATTTTAAAAGCTTAACATTATACACAGTATTCCACACCTATGGTAACTCTCTTTGGAAAAGAAATTGTGGGGAAAGACCTTCTCCTACCTCTTCTTTGGGGCTAATCTTGGTCATTGTAATTTCACAGCAATCAATTTGTTCTGTTCCTACCCTTCTCTCCATTTACGTCGCTGTAGTTGTTGCATGTGTCGTTTGCCTGGTTCTGCTTACCTCGTTTTACAGCTTTAAAATTCTCTTATTTTAGAATTCTCAGACCAGCCTCTCCCAAAACTCTCTCTCTGATCACCCATCTTCACTTACAGTGTTCTGTAGATCATCATTGGGAGCTAAGGTGTAGAACTAGAATAGGGCTCTGATCTGACCAGGAATAGACTCCTGGAACCGAGACAGGAACCGTGCCAGACCAGCAATGATCTTCGGTGCTGGCTAGATCAGTCTGCGTAATGTCCCCACTCAGTCCAGTCTCCAAGAATGGCAGATCACTAATGATCCCTTCTCCATCGAGATGTTCAGACTGTTCTGCAGGACGCTGGACAAACACCTTGTTGTTCTTTGTGGTTTTCTAGCTCTATCTGATGTTGACTACCATGAGTTCTGTTCTTTAGATCTCTTTGGAAAATCATGGTAGCCCATCCTTCATCCCTGGGATCCAACATCCTAATGATAGAAACAGATATTTACTGAGCATCTATCTAATGGTGCTGGGTTTTGAGGTAAGGATGGATGAATTGGAAAATGGAATCTTAAAATCATAGTCAACATTCATGGTTCAAGAAATACTGACTCTATAACTTTCTCTTCTTTAGTATTTATCTCTTTGTTCATTTGTATCTCACAATAGCCTGATGACCTAGATGGAGCAAATATTCTTATCTCTCTTTTATAGAAGATGAAACCGAAACCTAGAGACATCAAGTTAAGTTATTTTAAGAGATGGCTCCTGGGAGGGGAAAGATAGCAATAAATTTGATTCATAAAACAAACCAAAAAAAGCAAGATGACTTGTTTTACATCAAACACCTAGTCATGAGAGATCCATGACTCTCAGAGCGCAGGTCTTCTGATTCTGCTCAATGCTTTCTCCGCAGTGGATGATTTTATCCTTTATGTCTAAATCATGTTCCCATTTGTAGCTTATCTTTGTGTATGGTGTGAATATTGGTCTATGCCTAGTTTCTGCCAGACTCTTTTCCAGTTCTCTCAATATTTGGTTTTTCTGCTATTCTATAATGTTTGCATCTTCCGGAGTGTCTGAGATTGGCAAGGCCATCTTGGTACGGTATAGGGAGTGTTCTGGTTTTCCATTTGAATTCTCTCCTATCTGTAATTTCATAATTGAAGAAAAAGAAAACTGACATAATAACTCAGTCCTTTAGCTGGAACAACAAACCATTTTTTGAGGACTTGTCCGACCAGTGAAAATTCCGAAGACTTTATCATAGTAGTATGGTATGGTATCCTAGGTTTTTGCCATCAGTGAGTTACAATGGATATAAACTCTGTTTTCAAAGGTCTTACAATCTTGTATGTTTCTGACCAACTCTAGAACCGAGGGAAGGGAGGAGCTGTGAGTAAGCTGATGGAGAGTATGGCAGCTGAAGAGGATTTTGAACCCAACCAAGACAGCAGCTTCTCTGAGGATGAGAACTTGCCTCTGAGCATGCTGGTAGAGCGGCCGCTGACTCCAGGTGAGGGAAAGGAAGAGCTGGGGCCCGGAGACAGTAGGGCAAGGCCTTCCCAGGCCACACTACTATCCATGAGGGTAGGTCACTCCCTCCCAACACCAGTGCATTGTCAAAAATGTCCTTGGTGTGTTACTGTAGGGCCTAGAGGAGGCTCTAGGCTTTCTAATTCCCCATTGTTAATTTTTGATTGGAATGGGACAAAAGGGAAAAAGAAGAGTGTCCTGATGACCAAAGCAGAGAGATTTAGATAAAGCCACAAATATATAAATGAATGCAATTATAGATATAAATGAAAACACACACACACACACACACAGATTTCATACATAGTCACATATTCCATAGTATATACTGCTATATTTTATTGTGGTGTGTGGGCGATCCAGGGTTTTTGTAGGCCTGGTGTAATAAGAAAGCACTGGATTTGGAGTCAGGACACTTCTTAACTGTGTGACCATGAACAAATTATTTCACCTCTCTTGACTTTAGTTTCCTCATGTGTAAAATGAGTGAGTTAGAATTGATACTCTCTAAGGCCCTTTCCAGATATAAATCTATGATCCTAGGTCCTTCCATACCGGAAGGTCTTTGAGTATAGGCCCAGAGCTGGGCTTCATCTTGCCAAAGGCAGTTGTGTCTAGGTGTTCAGGAGAGACATCCCAAACCTCCTCCCCTCCCCACAGCACAGTCTACCTTTTGTGAAACCTTCACCACCAGCTCTAGCCTGCAACTTGTATTCGTTGTAAAATGAAGTCTCTCGTCGTAAGGACCAGCCTGGCTAAGTTTAGAGAGGCTTATTACCAAGTTGGCAGAAAGATGACAGATTTCTCAGCCATAGAAGCTTTCGAGGACCACGCCAAACTAGGAGGCTTGTAATCTGTGTAGCAACAAGTGAGCCCCACTCATGAAATCACAGCTTCTCAAAATATTGAGGCATGTATATAGTAATAAGTCTATGTACAAGTTAATTTAAGTATACACGTATTTATAGAGATATATTTAGGAATTTGTATAGAAATGATAATGGACTGTGGGGAGACCCGACATATGGCGTACCTGAGATCCCACCAAATTCAGGCTCACAAGAGTGAATAAAAAGGATGGAGACACTGGGCTAAGCAACGCTGACTGACTGGTACTCCTGGTAGGCCTACAGCATTGTCAAAGGAGAAAGATTAAAGGATGAGGGAAAAAGTAGGTGATGAAAACAAGTTAGAAGAAAAAGAAAGGAGACAGAGCAGGGGGAGTAGAGAAACAAGGAGAGAAAGAAAAGAAAGAAGTACGTCCGGAGGAACATGGGCCAGGCCTTGGGTCTTCCTTCCCCAAGGTAGATGATTATCCTGTCTTTGGAATCACTGGATAAATCAGAGGAGAGCTGGCCAAGTTGATCGACACAGTATAACGTCCTGGGTAGAAGATAGCGTCTCTTCCCCAAATTATGTTTCCCACTCAATGCTAGCAATCGTTTCACTTAGGCCAGTGGCGTGTAAGGTTTTTTGTCCCATGAGCACCTTTCAGCAATAATTAAAAAAAAAGCGGCATGAACCCTGGGGTGGGTGGTTGTTTTTAGACAAAGCAGTAACATAATCATGCAATGATTTCCTGCTTAAGGCACTGTTAAAGAATTTTCAGTGCCACCTCTTTGGACCATCACCTTAAACTTCCAAAGGGTGCCCACTAAATGAAACCACTGACTGAACCTCCCATACTGAAGCCCTCCCTCAGGAGTAGCCAAGGAAAGAATAAGGAGAAGGGCGTAGACCGCTGAAATCCGTAAAGGAGACTCACAAATTCTTTATTTTTTTTAATTTTTATTTATTAATCTATTTAATATATTTAGTTTTCAGCATTGATTTTCACAAGAGTTTGAATTACAAATTTTCTCCCCGTTTCTACCCTCCTGCCCACTTCAAGATGGCATATATTCTGGTTGCCCCATTCCCCAGTGAGACTCACAAGTTCTAACGGAGCCAGAACTTTAGTGTTCCTTTCCAGACTACTAACAAGGTGTCAGTCTGGACCGCCTTTGATTTCTCTTCCCTGTCCTTGGGTGGGGGTACTTTAAAAAACAAAACAAAACATGATTCTGGCTTAACCACCTGCTGAATAATTAGCCAGTGAACAGTGTTGATTCTGTGTTTTTTTTGTTTTTTAAATTTTTTTTGGAGGGGGAAAGGCAGGGCAATTGGGGTTAAGTGACTTGCCCAAGGTCACAGAGCTAGTAAGTGTGTCAAGTGTCAGAGGTCATATTTGAACTCAGGTCCTCTTGTCTCCAGGGCCAGTGCCCTACTCACTATGCCACCTAGCTACCCCTGTTTTTTGTTGTTTTTTTTTTATTCCGAGTCTTTTTGTCGAGCTAGAAGGAACCTGGGTTGTCTTTGAGAGCTTTTAGTAGAGAAACCCATTGAATAAAAAAGCCCCGAGTGGTAGGTAGTTAATGCTGCCATGAAAAACTGTAGGGAAGATCTCTTCACTGCCTGTTGTTTGCCCTACCACACTTCCAGGTGGGGGGGGAGGGAGGTGAGGAAGCTCCATCAACATTTATCTTGATTCACCTGGAATATATGGGTCCATCCTGGCTATCAGAAAGTCCCTACTACTCCTGGGTGCTGAGAAGTACAGGGACTACCCAGCGCCAGTTTTGTCCACAGGGAGTCAAGAGCCCATAAAAAGAACACCCACATTGAGTAGGCTCAAGCTAAATACATCCATTAAGTCAAGTCAACAAGCATTTATTAATCTCCCTAATCTAATGGGCATGGTTGGCTTAGTAGATAGAAAGCTGGCCTTGGAGCCAGAAAGACCTAGCTAGAAGTCCTGCCTCTCCCATGTACTGGCTTTGGGACCCTGGGTAAGTCACTTAACCTCTCATTTCCCTAGCCAGCTCTTTAAGGCTATGAGTTGCAGAGGTGGTGACCTGCACTGGTAGAGGGAATTTCATCATCATCTGGACTTGAGTCAGGAAGACCTGAGTTCAAATCTGTTTCCAGATAGATTAGCTCTGTGGTTCTGGGCAAGTCATTTCTGTTTGTCTCCAATTCCTCATCTGCAGAATAGAGGTAACGGCATCCACCTCCCAGGGTTATTGTGAGGGTCAAGTGAGATAGTATTTATATTCCTTCCTTCCTTTCTTCCTTCCTTCCTTCTCCCTCCCTCTCTCACTCTCTCCCTCCTTCCTTCCTTTCTTCCTTCCCATTCAAAAACAAGAGGGAGAAGAAAGAGGAAGTGATATTCCAGTTAGATACTCAGTAGAGACTTTGATATAGGGAGGCAGGAACCTCCTTTGGATTATCAGTTATCTTACTGCCTAAGCAACAGAGCCATGCTGGCATAGTGGTGGCCTAGGAGCCGGGGAGGCTGGGGCTCAAGTCCTTCCTCTAACATATATTGGCTGTGTTACCCTGGACAAATCACTTAACCTCTCAGTGTTCTAGTTCTCGCTTGTTTCATGCAAAGGACTATTGCATTAGTTTGCTGGTCATTTTGCCTGCCATAAATCTCTTCACCCCAGGGCAGTTAGATGGCACAGGGGATAGACCACTGGCCTTGGAGTCAGGAGGACCTGAGTTCAAATCCAGCCTTCAACACTTAGTAGCTGTGTGACCCTGGGCAAATCACTTAACCCTGATTGCCTCCCTCTGCCAAAAAATCTCTTCTCCCTACTGCAGTCCATCTTACACTCAGCTACCAAAGCGATCTTCTAAAGCATAGGTCTGACTACATCACCTCCCATTCAGTAAACTTCAGTGACTCCCTATCCTTTCCAGGATCAAATGTAAAATCCTCTGGCATCCAGAGCTCTTCATAACCTGCCCCAATACACCTTCCATCCCACGTGCTCTGGGACACTGGCCTTCAGCCTGTTCCTTCAAGAAGACTCCTGACTCCAGGCACTTTCTCTGGCTGGCCCCCATGCCTGGAATGCTCTGTCTCTTCGTCCCCACCTGGCTTCCTCCGAGTCCCAGCTAAAATGCCGCCTTTCTTCCTGATCCTTCTTCACTCCAGGACCTTCCCTCTGATTCTCTCCAGCTGCTCTGCCTGTATCTTGTAGCTCCCTGGCTGGTTGCGTGTTGTCTCCCCTGCCAGACTGGGAGTTTCCCTCTCTATCATTGAAAAGCACTTCTCAGCGCTCTGAAGGCTATGCGTTGCAAAGGTGCTGACCTGTATTGGTAGGAGGAGTTTCCCCATTTGAGCGGTCACTGCATTGAGGACCTGTGATCCAGGTCCAGGTCCAGTACTTACTGCCTAGATCTGTGTGTCACCCTCCTTCCCCCCAGCATGGATAATTGAGAAGGGGCTTTGGGAATCCGTTCCATGTGTGTTAGTGTCCCTGATGTACAAATCTTAAAGGATCGACTAGGACCAAGAACAGGAGAGGGGAAATCAGCACTGCAGCCGGGGATAGAGAAACTAGTTCAGGGAGCTCACTCTTTAGGGGGAGAAAAGGCAAGTGAGAGGCCTCCTCGTTGAAGTTCCCTGCATTGTGCTGGGTAGGAGGACTGCTGTTCCTCTTGTGACAAATAATAAATCCTTCCTAGCCAGGCCCCATTTCTCTGTGCTGACTCAGACCCTTCTGATTGGGGAACAGGGTGGCTCACTTCTACTGTCCCTTCCCTGTCCCACAGCCCCCCGATCCTGTATCATTGACAAGGATGAGCTGAAGGACGGACTGAGGGTCCTCATCCCCATGGATGACAAGCTGTTGTATGCTGGGCACGTGAAAACTGTGCACTCGCCTGACATGTGAGTCGTGTGAGGGTCTGGGCCGCTCTGCCGAGCCTGGGCAAAGGCACAAAAGCAGAGGGGACTGAGAAGGAACATTGTGTCATCACCCTTTGACGTCATCCTAGGGCCAGAAGGAATCCCAGGAACATAGGAATACTGAGACCACAGAAGAAAAAGATGGTGCCTCGAGCTAAGCTGCTGGCTGGGCCCCTCAGTGAGGGCCCAAGGAAGCTCTTGTTGGCATTGATGAAAACTCTTTTAATACAGTTTGTTACTCTGGACCAGAGGCTGGTGAAGCCTATGGATCTCATCTCAGAATCATATTTTTAAATGCATAAAATAAAATGCATAGGATTAAAAAGGAAACTAATTGTTATGAAATCTAGTTATTAAAAAAAAGTTCCTGGAACCCAGAACTCCTAATCTACATTATGGCTTTATTTTACTGAGGAATCCCTGTATAACTTATTAACCATTGGCCCAATTCCTCCCCACTACCACATCCAGTTTAATTCAGAAAACATTTGTTAATTGTAGGATGTACAGGGAGAGGACAGTGAGAGGTGGAATGGTGTAGAGGGCAGAGAGGTGACCTAAGAGCCAGGAAGACTTGGCTTCAAATCCCCATGAGCCTAGACAAGTCGTCAGCTTCTCTCTCAGTTTCCTCATCTGTAAAATGGGGATGATAACAGCACCTACCTTGCAGGGTTGCTGTGAGGATCGTATGAGAGAAATAATTGTTAAATGCTTAGCACAGTGCCTGGCACGTAGTAAGTGCTATATAAATGTTAGCTTCTATTTTATTATTATTAACATTTACCCTGTCACTTTCTTAAGTCTGGACAATCAACAAAACAACTGAGCCTTGATTTATAGCATTTCATGGTTAAGTAAGGAGTAAATGCCCACACTGAAAATCGAACCATCCAGTACCCCCTGGCTCCAGCGCAGTCCTTCCTATCTTTATCCCTAGACCTCACCATCATAACACATTCATTCTATATTGTCAAATAGTACCCCCAGGGGTCATTACCATTAGTAGGCCTAAGGGGTGGGGGGGGGATGGGGCGGGGAGTGAAGGGGGCAGGTTGGGGGACTGAGAAACCTCAGATGAAGTACAGCTTTGCTGGGCTGGGCTGTCAGCATGAACCACTTTAATTATTTAAAATCTTATTTCTTTTTGTAATACTGATTTTTTTTTCTAATAACAAAAGCTTATTCTGTGCTCTCCCGCCAGCCCTCTATAGAAAGGGGTGGGGAACTCTTGAGACAAAAGTACATAGTCTAACAAAGCAAATTCCCAAATCAGCCATGTCCAAAAATACATCTTCTGTCCCCCTGAGTCCAAGATCTCAAGGTATAGCATACTACACCTTGGTCCTCTGAAATCGCATTTGGTCACTGTGTGAGTTCTCCATAAAATGGTCTCCAGCACTCACATGGTGGTCAGAAAAGGTGATACAAGGACACTCTCAAGGTCTCTCTTAAGAACTTTGAAATTGATTGCATGACATCAGAAACGCTGGCCTTCATCAGAGAAGGTGCTGTGCTCCATGAGCAAAGCAGAATTCCAGTAGCTCAAAAGAAAACATTAGATGTACAGATTTAGAGAATCCACCCCAAATGTTCACATGGACTATTTGTGCCGGACCTGTGGTCAAACATTCTGAGCTTGTATCGGTCTGATCAGCCATGTCAGACATGCTGTAACTTGACTCTAACATAGTGGGGTTGTTTTGATCCTCTTTGAGAATGAAAGACAACAACCAACCAACCAACCAACATTGATCAAACATCTGAAGTCAAAGTTGTTTGTCTTTACAATATTGTTGTATAATGTCATTGTGTAACAGCAACAAAGAGATTTTTCCCAGTTCTGCTCACTTTTCACTGCTTCACTTCATACAAGTCTTCCCAAGTTTCTCTAAAATCTTCCCTTTAGTTTTTATGTTACCTTCATTCCAAATATATCCCTAACCAGTGCCAAAGAATTTAAAAAGGGAGAAAAAGGGCAAATCAGCAAACCAAGCCTCATATCAACTGATCCTGACACATGTTTGATATTCCATACCCATACTCCTTCATTTAAACCAAAGAAGGGAGGTGCATTTTTTTTGACATTAAATTGCTTGTCTCTTTCTAAAATTCTCTTGGAGGTTCTATTCTGATGCTTTGATGCTCTCCCAAGTTCCATTAAAACATACCTACTTGGTGTTACACTCAAGATGGAGCAGTCCTAGGAGACTAGGGGAATGGGGCATGGGAGAGGGAAAGGACTTCATTTAAGGCATATCCCTTGGTCATCATTTGACCCATCATTGCTAGTCGGAGAGGAAGTTCCCTTCATTTAACAGTCTCAGTGGAAGGAAGCCGGAGGAGAAGGGAGCCATGTCCTGGGGAGGGAGGGAGAGTGTGGCCATGTCAGGCCAGGGAAGGAAGAGGAAGGCAATGAAGGAAGCTTTACATATTGATGATAGTCAGTCTCCCAGGGGCTTGACACTTGCACTGATCTGGTGTTTTAGATACCGGGTGGTGGTGGAAGGAGAGAGAGGCAACCGGCCCCACATCTATTGTCTGGAGCAGCTCCTGCAGGAAGCAGTGAGTAAATGTGACTTTTCTCTTTGGATTGGAGGACTTGGGGGAGAAGAGGAAGAAAGTTTAGGGGGGAAGACATAATAATCATTCCATGGAATTCCAGTTTCAAGGAGAAATATAGAGAAGATTGAAGGCTTTCAATCTCCCCAGTCCTTTGAGTCAGGACAAAGACTGAATTTCTCCCCAGCACCCCAGTTTTTTTAACATAAATTTTTATTGACATCTTTTGTTTTTATATCACCTAATTTCCCCCTCTATCCCTTTCCTTTCCCTCTCCCTTCCCAGAGAGCTATTCTATATAACCGAATTTTTTTAAAAAAGTAAAAAGTGGAAGAAGAGGGGGAAAATCAGCAAAACCTATCAATGCATCCCCAAAATCTGATCTTCAAGGGAGTAGGGGAGAAATATAGCAAAAACTTAAAAGCTTTTCACCTACTCATTCCTTTGGAAGGCCTGATTTTGGACACCCATGCCTATAGGTGATTTTTTTCACTCTCTGGGTGAGTCAGTAAGGGTGTTTTGTATTCTTCCCCGTCACCTTGAAGGGAACACCTGCTAATGTCAACTGATAACTCTCCGAAGAGTCTGGATCTGGGCCAGAAGCCAGTTGCCAAGCCTTGATGAGGAAAGCCCAAGGAATACTAGGGACAGACGGGGAGCATGGCTCTTTCAGGGTAGCCCAAAGAGACCCCAGTGTATTTACACTGTTGCCCCCTCCCACAGATCATAGATGTGAAGCCACCTTCAATCAGATTCTTGCCAGAGGGAACCAGGATTGCAGCATATTGGAGCCAGCAGTACCGCTGTCTCTACCCTGGCACTGTGGTCCGAGGTAAGCCATTCCCCACCCACCATCTCATCTGACCAGTTGTCTCGGTAATTTGTGTCAATGTCAGAAAAAAGTTTTAAATTCCTTATTCAGTTCTGTCCTCATGATGGCCCTCGCATCCACCTCCATAGTTCCCTGGCTTCTTTGAAGACTTGGTTCAAATCCCACTTTCTACAGGAGGCCTTTCCTAGTCTTCTCTCCTGCTGCTGCCTTCCCCATGACACTTCCATTTACATGCCTACTTATCCAAATATTGTCTCCTCCACTGGAACGAGAGCTTCTTAAGGGTAGGGAACATGCTTCCTTTTGGGGGACAAGGGGCATTCTTTTTACCCCCAGTGCTTAGCATAGTCCCTGGCACAAAGGAAGCTTTTGCTCGTTGGTTAACTCATAGCATCCTGTGATAAAAATGAAGTATTATCCGCCTTCACAGACCCACTTGCTCTTTCTCGTGTGGAGGGTGTGTGTGTGTGTGTGTGTGTGTGTGTGTGTATGTGTGTGTATGTGTGTCTGTGTGTGTGTTGGGAGAGGAGAATGGATGGGTGGACATCACACTTCCAACCAGTACTATCCTGAGAAAGAGCAGGGCTAGGTGGTAAAACATCTTAAAGAATAAGAGACCATTAGTACTCCCCATTCTGATACCCCTCCCCACTCCTTCCCATGCATTGCACACAGGGAATTCTTATGAATGGATTCAGTTGAATTTTACATAATTAATAATAATATATTTTAAAAATCACAGAATATCCACGTTATATTTTTATTCACATTTTATTGGTGGAGAAACTGAGTCATAAAGAGAGGTTAAGTGACTTTTTCCAAGGTCACAAAGCAAATGAGTTGCTGACCCTAAACTAGACTCCAAGCCCTCTGAATTACTGATTTATCCTTCATGCTGGAGGTCATTTGATTTGGGAACTGACTGCTTCAGGAGCCACTCGGGACTGGGTTTTATATGATGTCTTCCTACCTTCAAAACACACATACACAAACACACACACAAACTCTCACACACATACTCATATACCCACCTCAGCCACAAAGACTAAGACCCCATAGACATACATGCACATATTCATACACCCCCCCCACACACACACAGACACACTTGTTCCCCAGCATATGCTCTGCCCACAGAGACTGAGCCTGTATACGCACAAACACAAAAAGATCTCAGACACACACATGCTCATACACTCCCCTCTCTCACACAGACTGAGCCCATATGTATGCATACATACATACACACCCCTCACCCAGACACTAAGAGCCCATCCACACACACACACACACACTCACACACATACTCATACACCCACCTCAGCTACAGAGACTAAGAGCCTAGGCACACATACACATACTCATACACACCCACAGAGACACACCCCAATACATGCTCTGCCCACAGAGACTGAGCCTATATACACACACACAAACACACACATATGTACCACTCACAGACACACCACCCTCCATGCTCCCATACACACCATGCCCCACAGAGCCTGAGCCTTCTCTCTCTCTCTCTCTCTCTCTCTCTCTCTCTCTCTCTCTCTCTCTCTCACACACACACACACACACACACACACACACCCTTTTTTGGTGTGGACCAGTGTTACGGCCCTTGTAATGACTCCCTCGGCCTCTCCCTCTCCTCTCCCAGGGGCGCTGGACCTTGAGGAAGATGGGGATCTGATCACGGTAGAATTTGATGATGGGGACACCGGGAGGATTCCCTTATCTCACATCCGCCTCCTGCCACCAGACTACAAAATTCAGTGTAAGTGTGGGCAGGGGCCACGGAGGCTTTGGGGCTAGAGTGTGACCCCCCCCGACCCAGGCCTGGAACCCTCTGCTGCATCTCAGTAATATCCTCCAGCAGACCTGCCTCAGAGCTGATGGGAGCTTCCTTAGCCAGGCTCATTGTTAGCCAGGCTTTTCTTCTGTGGGCTTCCTTTGGCCAGGAGGGAGTCCCAGGGAAGCGCAGCATGGACTTTGGTGACCTCTCTGGAAGTCACTTTCTCTTTCTAGGTCTGACCTAAGACCCGACCAGGCCAGCCCGTTTACCCGTATTGAGAAGCCTGCTGCCTCTATTCTCTTTCCCCTGGGGAGCCTAATGGCTGCTTTGGTCCCTTTGTTTATTCTTCCTGAGAGCTATAGGCAGTCTCAGAATACATCTTCATGAATAAGAAATAAAAAAATGCAGGGGATATTAGTCTGGGGATTCCCTGGAGTGGGGCAGGTGTACCATTTTAACAAGGGGATTCCCAGAACCTATCAGATAACGGTTAGAAAGTCCCTTTTTTCCCCACAGATGCCCTTAAACCCTGAGCTTGCAGTGAGCTCCAGGTACAGGGGAAGGCTGAGGAGCAGCAGGAGTGCTGGGGGGATCCAGACGCTCCACGTGCGGACATGGAAGTGCCAGGCAGTAGACCCAGCCTGGTGTGTTCTGGCTCCTAAGCCCATGGGCATGGCAGCTTCTGAGCCTCTCCTGTACTTGCTTCCACAGGCGCAGAGCCCTCCCCTGCCCTCCTCGTGCCCAGTGCCAAACGCCGAAGCCGAAAATCCAGCAAAGATGCTGGAGAAGGAAAAGAGGGCAGCTCCCTGGGGTCAGAGGAATCTGGAGCTAAGGGCAAAGGTCGTGGGCGGAAACCGAGCACCAAGGGCAAAGGCGGTAAGTTGGACCGGAGGCCCTAAGCTTTGTGCTCTGAGTTCTCTTTCCTCCCTGGAGTGAAAATTCTTCCTTAGCCTGTGATCACAAGATCATACATCTCATAACAGCATTTTAAGGATAGCAGAACGCTTTACAAATATTCTCTCCTTCAATCCTCACAACAACTCTGTGAAAAAGGTACTATTATTATCCCTATTTTACAGATGAAGAAACTGAGGCTAAAAGGTTAAGTGGTTTGCCCGAATCCCCATAGCTAGATCTGAATTCAGGCCCTCCTGACTCCTAGATTAGGGTTCCATCTCCTGTACCACCTGACTTCCTCTAGAGCTGGAAGGGACCACAGAAGCATCCAGTCTAGTCTCCCTATTTTACAGATGAAGAAACCTGAGGCCCAAAGCGGTTCAGTGAGTTGCCTGTTTCATAGGATCAAGGATCTAAGGGCAGAAGGAACCTCAGGGGCCATGTCATCCAAGCCCCTCATTTTTAACCATGAGCAAACTGAAAACCCTCAAGTCTTGCACAGCCACTAAATGTCACAACTTCCCTTCCAAAGTCCATTCAAATTGATCTGTTTGGCAGCCAGGGTCCGGCCTTGACTCTGCTTTCTTGAATAGTAGGCACACTGCCAGAGAAAAGGTTGGGAGGGAGCTCACCTCTTAACCTCCCAAAAGAACTAACTCCCCACTCCTCCTGGGGCCTTAGACATAAGGCCTAGAACCTTAGACATAAGAGAGGCTGAGGTATCCTTCACTTTTATGTAGGGGAAGTAGCCATGCCCTCTCATTGCATATTTCCTGGGCCCTCAGTTGGCTTGGTGGACCCATGAGTTTGATCCAGCATGACAGACTTCTCTGCTTTTCTGACTTTTCATCTCTGGAAATCAGAAATTAGACTCACCCTCCTCTCCTGTCTTGCTTCTTTTCCCTTCAGCTCTAGTGCTGGCTTCAGTTGGGTCATTGAGAGAATAAGTCAAGATATTAGCCGTACTCAACTAGGGAGAAGGCTGTTGAGGAATCCCATTAACAGTTATTTACGTGGAAAAGAGCTTCCCAAGTATTGGCTGGAGAAACCTCTTTTAAGCATTCCCCCACCCCGGCCAACGAGCCATATTGCCAGGTGGCTGGGGGGCAACCTAGGGTCCCACATTGGCTTGGAGATTTCAGACTTGGCTGAGTAAGCCAGGGTAGCAGCTGGTGTAGCAGCTGGGGCTAGGCTCCAGAGCGCTCAACTGTGTCCCTGTGGCTGATGAAGATCCCCATTAAAGGAAGCCCCAGTCATAAATGCCCTCTGCTTTTGATGTGTGCCCTTCTCCCTCAGGGGCCTCTAGCATGTCTATTTTCTGCCCCTTTCCAGAAGAGGCGAGTCTCCCTGAAGAGGCGGCCCAGACTGACCCTGCTCCAGGTGCCTCTTTGACACAGGAGAAGCCAGGCAGCCTGGGCAAGCCGGCCACCAAGAACTCCAAGAAGAACCCAGCAGGGCTGCCTGAGGAGAAGCGCAACAAAGCAACCAAGATGAGGATGCCCCCCAAGTTGCATGGCCCAACGCCACCCTCTTTCCAGACACCCACATTCAGTAATGCGTTGGCCCCAGAGGCTTATGGGGAACTGACGGCTTTCAGCGCAGCTGACAGCCCCTCCTCAGGGAGGTCGAAAGCAAAGAAGGGCAGGGTGGCAGAGGAGGCAGCTGAGTTTGGCCCGGCCTCCAAGAGCTCAAGGAGGCCAGCGGAGAGCGAGCTCCTCATCAAGCTGGACCACGAAGGGGTGACCTCCCCTAAGAGCAAGAAGACAAAGGAGGCCATGATGTTGCTGGAGGACTCTGGCCTCAGCGGCCGAAGGGAGAGCAAGAACCTCGTGGGATTGGGCGGCTACTCTTCGTTGGGCAGCGGTGAGGCCAAGGCCAAGACCGCTCGAGGAAAGGCCCCTGAAGAGGACGCTTTGGCACCTAGTTTTTCAGGCAAGTTTGATGGCTCCGGGGACCCGCTGACCACCACGGAGAAGGACAAGGGAGATGCGGAGGCAGCAGAAGCAGCGGAAGAGTCGGAGAGTAGCAGCAGCAGCAGTAGCAGCAGCAGCAGCAGCAGCAGTTCAGAGACCGAAGGGGAAGAGGAGGGAGACAAGAATGGAGGGGACGCCCGTGGGGAGGACAGTAGCTCCTCCAGTTCCCGGGCCTCCAGCCCGATGTCCTCCTCCAATTCCTCCTCCTCCTCCTCTTCCTCCTCCTCCAGCAGCAGTTCCTCCTCCTCCTCTTCTTCCTCTTCTTCGTCCTCTTCTTCCTCCTCTTCCTCCACCTCCTCCAGCTCCAGCTCCTCCTCTTCCTCCTCCTCCACGACGGATGAAGATTCTTCCTGCAGTTCGGATGACGAGGCCGCTGAGGAGGCCCAGGCCGGCCCTTCCTCTGTCCAGCCAGACCTCCCTCCCAAGGCAGCCAAGCAGGCAGGGAAATCTCGGACCTCCTCCCACCCTCCTGGCAAGAAGCAGCCTCAGCAGCCCCCAACCCCTCAGACGCAGAAGGCGCAGCCCGGGGGCAGCAAGAGCCGCCCCAAGAAGCGTGAGGGCATCCACCTGCCCACAACCAAGGAGCTGGCCAAGCGACAGAGGCTGCCATCTGTGGAAAACAGGCCTAAAATCGCCGCCTTCCTTCCAGCCAGGCAGCTGTGGAAGTGGTTCGGCAAACCCACTCAGGTAATGAATGTCTTAGCTCAGGGCTCCCATCCCTTGGTGCCCTATCCCTAGACCTCGTTGATCTTTGTGAAGGAGGGGCACTTTATAGAGCAACCACAACAAATAAACAAATAATAAATGCATTATATTATTATAATAAATAAATAATAAAAATAGCTTTCTGGAGCACTTTTCATAGGTTCTCTTTTGGTCCTCACGATAACCCTGTGAGGTACCTCCTCTTTGTGAGGGGCACAGAAATTAAGTGATTTGCCCTCAAAGATCTTGACCTCTGGTTTAATTGACTCCAAGCTTAGCTCCCTGTTCCCTGTACCACCTGACTCCAGGAGACCAATATAAAGGAAACCCAGATCTTCGGATCTTAGATTTAAGGTAAGAACGGATCTTAGAGGTCATCTAGTACAACCACCTCATTTTACAGCTAAAGAAACTGAGGACCGGAGAGGTGAAGAGACTCGGGATTATGAAGGTGGTAATGTCGGAGGTGGGATTTGACCCCTGGGTCCTCTGACTCAAATCTGTGTCATGCAAAGCAGTAAATTAAAAGATGGGCCTATGCTTTGCAAAGGTTCAGCTAGAGTTTTTCCTCAAAATAGTGGATTCCTCTAGTGCAGCTAAAATGATTCAATTAACAACAGTTTCAGTTTATACACAATTTCACAAATCCATTTATTATGAAAGCAGAGTTCAGACACCCCATAGGAATATCTTCCTTGCTTCTCCTTCCCGTGTAAGGTCCACAGGCTGTCTACTGAAGGTCATCCATGTCCCATTCTGATCAGTGAGCAAGAAATGAGTTGCGAAGCTAGCCCCACCCCATTTGTCTAATGGATGGATTTTTGCATCCACCTTTCCAGTCTCAGGACCATGTTAACATAGCATCTTCCTAACATAGCTGGCTTTTTTTCCTTTTTTTCTTTTTCTTTTTTTTGCTAAGAAAAGCTAATAGTGCCAAGGGAGTTTGGTTCTGGCCTGTTGAAACAAGACTCTTACTGCCATCTGGGAGTCAACCTAACCACAAGCCTTGGCCTGAGCTCCCTTTGCTAAATCAGATGGTGTAGCCTAATCCTCCATCCTCCAGATAACAGTAACCATAACATTGTTTTAGAATCATGTTTTACTTTTCTCTCAGCCGCAGAGCCCAAAGGAATTTCTCATTTATCCTGGCAACCAAAGTGGCTGGGAGTGGAGAATGTGAATCCCATCTTACAGATGGGGTAACTGAGACACACAGAGGCCTTGTCCCAAAGATGTAAAGCATTCAGTCTTGGCCTTCCCCGTAACCAGGGACTCTTAGCTTCTTTGTGTGCAGTGGACCCCTTTGGTAGTCTGGTAAAGCCTCAAGGACCCCTTCCCACATTAATGTTTTTAATGTTTTGGATTACAAAGGAAACCAATTAAATTGAAAAAAAAAAGGTTGTCAAAACACTTTTTAAAAAACCCCACAACTTTACAGAATATAGATTAAGAAGCCCTGCCGTAGACCATGACTTAAGGTAGGCATTGAGACAGCTGAACTGCCTGTATCCTCCCATAAATTGGTGGAAGGCAAGGACTGTGACTTTTGTTTTTGAATCCCTAGCACTTAACCATGATGCCTGAGGTGCTTAATAAATGATTGGGGATGGATCGATGCCCTCCCCCACATACATGTTCAAGTGCGAGCACACACGTATACATGTATACACATGACCTAATATTTTTGGCTTTCCACAGAGGCGAGGCATGAAAGGCAAGGCCAGGAAGCTCTTTTACAAAGCCATCGTGCGAGGTAAAGAGATAATCCGTATTGGCGACTGCGCAGTCTTCCTGTCGGCTGGCCGGCCCAACCTGCCCTACATTGGTCGCATCCAGAGCATGTGGGAGTCATGGGGGAACAACATGGTGGTGAGAGTCAAGTGGTTCTACCATCCCGAGGAGACCAACCCCGGCAAAAAGCTCAATGAAGGCAAGGTAGGTGGCAGGGTCCTCAAGCTAGCAAGAACATTCCTCAGGAGCTAAAGTTCTGGTCCCCCCAAAATAGCCAACACATACTGTTGAAGTGTGCTAAGCTCTAGGGAGAACCACAGTTCTTGGGCCCTGTCCTCGAGGTGCTCATAGTTATCCCAAAGAAATGAGAAGCCAAGCCAACCAACATCTTCCATATCGATACCAAATTTATAGGAAATCCGAGTGGCAAGGTCCATCTTGAGGAATATCCGCATGATCTTCCTGGTGCCATGAGTTTCAGTGGGTGGTCTATTCCTGTAATGTTAGTCTTTATGCCATGGTTCTTAACCTTTTTTTGTGCTACGAACCCTTTTGGCAATCTGGTAAAGCCTATAGACCCTTCTCAGAATCACATGTTACTAAGTGAAAATGAAATAATGTTTATAAAGAGTTTTGCAAACCTTAAAGCATTCTGTAAATTGCATCTATTACTATTACTAAATTGTATTGAAATACAGTTGTCAAAATATTTTTTTTTTGAAAAATCATGGACCAAAAAGAAAAAAATTCATGGCCCCAGGTTAAAAACCCCTGCTTTATGTTATCCTAAGGGACACTGTTTTGAAGTGAACAGAAAGAGGGCCTCAAGGTCAGGAAGTCCTGGGTTTAAACCCTGCCTCTGACACAAATCTCTTAACCTCTCAGAGCCCTGAGCACCTTTCAGAGACTCCAAAGTTGTAGAGTTAGGTGACACCTGCATTGGCAGGGGAATTCCCTACCCCAGTGAAGTCACAGGTCTGGTCTGAAACAAAATGCTTTCCAGCATCGATGCTTTAGCTTCTGGCCTGAATTCATCACTCACTTACTGTGTTCAGTGAATTATAGTTGGGCTTTTTAGTTCTGGAAAGACGATCATTGGTTCTTAACTTCCGGTCTTTGAATTTATTTGTTTATTTTTATTAATTAATTTAGTTTTAGTTTTAGTTTACAGCATTCAGTTCCTCAAGTTTTTGAGTTTCTAATTTTCTCCCCTGTCCTCTCCTCCCCATTTTCCACCCAAGGCAGCATGCAGTCCAATATAGGCTCTACATATACCTTCACATTAAACATTTTCACTTGAATTTATTTTTAAAAATATTTTGATAATTAAGTATAATAGTTTTCCTTTGTAATCTTATATATATATTTTTTTTGCATTTACAAGCTTTCTGAGAAGGAATCCATAGGCCTCACCAGATTGGTAGAGGGATCCATGACACAGAAAAAGGGTTAAGAACCCCTGGTGTAGATTGTCTGCTGGGACCATTTGTTCCTTCTTTCATCCCCCAAATGTGCATGGGTGATAATGATTGGTGAGCCACTGCTTCAATTGGGATGTCCTAGAGGGTAACGTCATCTTCAATGCCTTCCTGGTACCTTTGTCGTTGCCCCAGAGATACCCCCAGTTAGCACGTTGAGGCTCATAAGGAGCCCAGGTCCAGGACTGTTGACTGAGGTGACTCAGAAATAGGGATCCGCTCGAGTGATCATCATAATAGGTCAGTTTGTACCCGATGGGGCTGGCACTATCCCATGCTCCTGGATCCCCGGCTAGGTGTAGGGAGCAGCCTTGGCGTATCACCTGCATTCAGGGTTACTCATTGACATCTTGTTTTTGCTTTGGGAAACAGCGCTGGGATCAGAAATCAGGGAGGAGTGTCCCCACAGCCCTACAGACCTCTAGCCAGAGGAAGGACTTCATGGAGGTAGGTAAATGGAAATGACAAATCCAGATCTCCTCCAGAGGGCTGGCTTGTGGGCTCTGTAGCATCTGGCTGGGTGAGGCAGGGCAGGGAGAAACAGGGAAGGACCACACAGCTGGATAGCCAACTCCCTCTCTAGAGAGTTAATAGAATTTAGAGCTGAAGGGATATTAGAGGTGGAATTCAAACCCAGGTCTTCTGACTCATAGGATCACAGATTTAGAGGTAAAAGGAAACTTTTAGCAGTCATTGTAGTCAAGCTTCTTCATTTTACAGATAAAGAAACTGAGCCTTAAAAGTAAGTGGCCTCTCCAGGCTCACGTAGCTAGTCTGTGTCAGAGGCAGAATTCCAACACAGGCAATTCTGGACTTCAGACGTAGCATTTTATCTGCTAAAAACCAGAGAGGTGACAGATACATTCAAATTTACACATGGAGTTAGTGGCGGAGCCAGGACTAGAAGCAAGGGTGTGCTCAGAGCTCAGAGCAGCTTGAAAGAGCTGGTTGTTGAATTTTCAGCCTGAGCGTTTGCTCCTTGTGTTAAATTTTCAGAATGAGCATTTGCACCTTGGAAATCAGCAGATGCTACGAATCAGGGCTCGGTGTGTTGTTTTGTTTAAGAAAATGATGGAGAAGATACTAATGATATAGTTTAAACTTAAAAGTGTGTCCTGTGAACAGTTTTCTATTTTTTTCCCTTGCTGGAAGCCAGCTTTTCAACATTTACCAGCACACCACTCCTTAGAAGCTAAGACGTCAGACAGTAATGAAAAGAGACTCCTGCTTTTCTGACAACATCAGGTTGCTTCTCCAGAGCCAGATGCTTTATTAAGGGTACCTTGTGTCCTTCCTGGCTTCCTTCTTAGGAGAGCCCGAGTTCAAATCTGATCTCGGACACTTGTTAGCCGTGTGACTCTGACTCGTTTAATTTGTATTTGCCTCAGTTTCTTCATCTGTAAAATGGTGATAATAACACTACTTGCCTCCCAGGGTTGTTATGAGGATAAACTGAGACCCTATCTCTAAAGTATTTTGCAAACCTTAAAAGTGCCTTATAAATATTAGTTCTTATGACCCTCCCAAATGGTCCCTTCCATTCAGAGCAGTAGCGTTGGTTAAGCCCTCCTTGAAGCCATGAATATTTGGCTTGATAGCAGAAGTAAATTAGCAGGTTTCTTTACTTTGCAGAAAGATTCACTAGAAAGCTTCTTCCAGATCATCAGCCCAACCTCAGGAGGTTTGAAATAGGATTGATTTGACAGAATTCAGTTTGTGTAGCTTCTTTTGGGGAGCTGCCTGTAGTGGAAAGTGAGGCCCGCCTAAACAAAGGGCTTTTGAAGTACCAAGCTAAGGGCCTTGGCTCATCATGAGGCAGGTAAGCGGAAAGAGGAGTGGATAGAATGCTGGGTTTAGAGTTGGGAAGACCTGAGTTCAAATCCTGACCTCAGGCAAATCACTTAATTCTTCTGGGACTCAGTTTCTTCATCTGTAAAATTAAAATGAAGGTAATGATAGCGCCCACCTCATGGGGTTGTCTTGAGGATAATATGAGCTGACACAATGGAAATCACTTTTCAAAGTGCTAAATAGACGCTAGCCGTCATCATCACTGTTAGGTGGGGTTGGTTAGGACGATATTCTCCATAAACCTTAATCTTTCTTCCCTCGTTCCCCACCAGCGAGCCCTGTACCAGTCATCACACGTGGATGAGAACGATGTTCAGACTGTCTCCCATAAGTGTCTTGTTGTGGGCCTGGACCAGTATGAGCAGATGCTGAAGACCAAGAAGTACCAAGACAGCGAAGACCTGTATTACCTGGCAGGGACCTATGAGCCCACCACCGGCATGATTTTTAACACAGATGGAGTCCCAGTCATCTGCTGAGTTGTTGAGAAAGGGGGAGAGATCCTAGCCAGCCCAACCAGGATCTCTCTCCACCCTGGACAGAGGGATCAGAAAAGGATGGAGAGAGAGAGAGAGAGAGAGAGAGAGAGAGGAGAGCGAGAGAAAGAGAGAGAGAGAGAGGAGAGCAAGAGAGAGAGAGCGAGCGAGAGAGCTATATAGACGACATGATTGTTTCTTTCACTTGCCTAACCTCTGAGTCGTTGGGTGGGGGGAATCACATAGGGATAGCAAATGCTCAAGAAAGAGACTGCAGATGCCTTCCAGACAGCGCCAAGGATAGACTCTACCCCCAACCCCCCACTCCCTTTGCCGGCCCCCTCACCCGGCTGCCCGCATAGAAAGGGCTCATGACCAGCTGCCTTCGCCTCCCCTGGGAAAAAAGTGGGGAGATTCTCATGATCACTGCCACGGCAAGGGAGACTCTGTGCGTGTTCGTGAGTGTGTGAGTGAGTGTGTGTGTGTGTGCGTGCGTGCGTGCGTGTGTGTGTGTGTGTTTGTGTGTGTGTCTGTCTCCAGCCTCCATTCAGAATCCTGAGGTGCCCTTGGCTGGGGACATGGGAGAATCATCAGGGTATATACATAGCTGATGCTCCCTCACCCTCCCAGTTGTCCTGGATGGAGAGGGAAGCCCAGCTTCTCTTGAGCACCTTGGACATGCTTGGTTATAAGGATGGACAGCAGGTGGTCTTTTCACTCCGACTGCTGCCCCGGCCCTGAAGGACAGTGCTTTAGGAACGTCAAGCTGTCTTTGGCAGTGGTCTGGGCAGCAGCAAAAGGAACCTAGAGACACTCAGGAGGGGAGGGCCCCTTCAATTCGTGTTTGATCACAAATCGACAAAATACAGGATCTCTGGGTAGCAGGAGGTAAGGGAGAAGGGAAGGGTTCTAAAGGAACCAAAATGGCCCGGATTCAGGATCTGAACTGCATGAGAACTCTTTCCTAGGAAACTCCCAAGTCTGGATCTACTCGTAGGTGGAGAGATCTGTTTCCCAAACTCAGAGCTGGCCTGGCTCCCAGGCAGTGCCGTTGGGAGGTTTATGACCAGAAGAACAAGCCAGAGGGGAATCAGATACCAGCATCCCTCTCCCCAGTCTGCTTATCACCAACCATGGAGGGTGACTGGTGATGGTGTGGTTCATCCCAAGCAGGCTCTCCCAATCCCTGTTTGAAAGCTGCATCTCTGCCTCTCGCCACACTGCTCCACCAACCCTAAAGATGAAGCTCCAATGACCTGTCTATTCATGGAGAATTCCCAGGTGCCCCACAAGGCCTGTTCAATCAGCAGGCTTGAAGGGATCATGACAAAAAAAAAAAAGCCAGAAGTGTCTGGGGCCCACACCCTTGCACTCAGAAGGGGGTGTACCGATCCCTGCTTGGGGCACCCCATCCCGGGCCCCCCTCCCTCTAAGGATGGCCGAGGGTAACGCCTCACACTCCTGGGAGCGTAGCTCCCAAGGATGGATTTTGGACTCATCCATAATGGTACTTGGGGCACGTCCTTGGGAAGGGAAGAGATGAGGGGCAAGCCCACCTTGCAGCGCTCACACTACGAAGAACCACAAATGGTGCTGAAATTGTCACCCCCTCACTCGTCCCTGCACCCCCAGTCCCTCTCCCAGATCAGGGCTCCCCAAGAGCCTCGAGGAGAATGCTGTTTCTTAACCTGTACAGTTTTAATGTACCGAAAAGACTCTAGCCCCCCCTGTATCATACGTCTTTAAATGGATTCAACTTTTTAATTATATATATAAATATAAATATATATATAAATATATATATATAAATATAAACTTTTTAAAACTGTGAAAAAAAGTTACGGAATTATAAAGTGAACACGGTCTGACGTTTAGAATATTATTTTTTATTTCCTGTTGGATTGTGATTGTAAAGCATTGGGCTCACGCACCACACTTCCACGCACACACCCCCCCCCTTAGGCCTAAAGTGTACTGTACTCACCCCAAAAGACTGTGTGCGGACATAGGGAGAAGAGAAGCCTGAAAGAGCGAGCGAGAGTGAGCGAGCGACCGACAGATGGAGCACGTGTACCCGTGCCCAACAGAAAGCACTTATCTGCCCCAGCGCCTTCTAGGAAAACACAAGGGTTTGTCCAGACAATCTCGAGGGAAGGAAAGCCAGACTTTGGTTTTGTTTTGGGGGGACTTTTTTTGTTTGTTTTTAATTTTTTTTTTTTGCAATTTTGTTGGCGAATTCTGTGTGATCTTTTTTCATAAAAAAAAAAAAAGATTCAACTGAAAAAAAAAAACCCCAACCAACTGTTTTCTGGACTGGTTTTTCCTGGGGAAAGAATGTAATGCTGGTTCTGCCTAGTGGGGGATAGAGGGGGATTTCGATGGGCGGACTGAGTTTTCATGTTGATGAGGGCTATTAGAGTACTACAGGGCTTGGAGATAGCTCAGAGCCCCTTGACATCCAGCCCGGTTTGGTCGTAAGGAGATCTTGTCTGAGACCTTGGCCTCAATCATAGCTGTATCAGAGGAGCAGGAATTCCTGGCTTGTCAAAGGCCAAGGGGACTGCCCTATCTGACCCTGAAGCCAGGATGGAGCAACCCACCCACAGCTGAAGGAAGAAAGCGAGAACTGCCTTTTTGAATGGGATGTCAAATGGGCCGGTGAAAGGGGGTCTAATCTTTGGTGGGAATACTAGCTGCTTCCAAGTCAACATCAAATGAGATGGCACCTGCCTTGGGCACTGCCAACCTGACTTCTACATCACCAATGAAAGGGAATTACAGTGCTGTGGGATCAGTTATTTCTCATAGCTCTTCAGTTCCAGTCTTGGAGAATAAGTACCAAATGTGCCCCTAGATTTACTGCAGTGCCTCTGTGGAAGTCACATACTCCTACTTGAATTGTTGGGGTGAGGTAGGATGTGGAGGAGATGGCCACTGTATTGTGGGAATACCCTGCTCTCCAGGCAGGAAGACTGTCACTGGGATATGGGGGTTGGGGCAGCCTGAGCCTTGGGTCTGCCTATAGGAGCCTTTCCAAGGTGTTGCCTGCCCCTGGAATTTGGAGTGTCTCTTTTGGGTGGGTTAGATCCAGAGGCAGGGGGATTGATGTACGGGCATTTCTCCCTGTTTTCAGGAACAGAGGAAGGTATGACCTTAGCACCTTTATGGAAGGATGATTCCCTCCCTCCCCCCCAGCCTGGGCTACTGTGGGATGATCTGCATTCTGCACAGAGGGAGTGCCAGGGGGATGCTCAGAGGGTAACTCAAGCCTATTATTAGTTTAGGGGCAGGGACTGACTTGAGACCTCTGAAAACTGGCTAGACGAGTTGCTTCAAGGCCAGACTACTGGGGTAAAGTTTGCTGGTCAGTGCTGAGCCCTCCTTAATGTATTAAGCATTTATTAAAGACTCACAATAACTGCTAGACATTAGGTATATAAAAAAGGCTGAAAAAGTAAATAGTCCCTGCCCTCAAGGAGCTCACAGTCCAATGGAAGGGGTGACGTGAACGACCATGTACAAATGATATACGGAGAATACCTTGGCAGAGAGAAGGCACTAACATTAAGGAGGATTGGGGAAGGCCTCCTGTAGAAAGTGGGATGTTAGCTGAGACTCGAAGGAAGCCAAGGGAGCCTAGAGGCAGCAAGGAGCAAGGGAGGCATTCTAGGCATAGGAGACAGCCTAGGATCAAAGCTGGGAGATGGGGTGATAGGGGCGTATTTGAAGAACAACAACGAGACGGAGAAGAAAAGTGTATGAAGAATGGAAAGGTAGCGAGGGGCCAGGTTTTAAAGGTTTTTAAAAGCCAGAGAGGTGGCGCAGTGAATAGAGTGTCTGGCCTGGAGTCAGGAAGGAAGACTCATCTTCCTGAGTTCAAATCCAGCCTCAGACACATTAACTGTGTGACCCTAGGCAGATCACTTCCCTGTTTGCCTCAGTTTCCTCACCTGTAAAATGAGCTAGAGAAGGAAATGGCAAACCATTCCAATATCTCTGCCAAGAAAATCCCAAGTGGAGTCACAAAGATAGAACAAAAAGCCAAACAAAGGATTATATGTTTGGTCATGGAGGTAATAGGGAGCCACTGGAGTTTCTAAAATGGGGAGGAGAGTGTCAGATCAATTTAGCAGCTGAGTGGAGGAAGAATTGGAGTGGGAGAGACAGGAGGGAAGACCAACCAGAAGATTTTTGCTATAGTGTAAGTATGAGGTGAGAGCCTGCCCTTGGTGTGGTATGTCCTAAGAGAGACAGGGGTGTCTATGAGAGATGTTATGAAGATAGAATAGATATATAGATATAGATAGAACTTGACAACTGATTGGGTGTGGGGTAGGGGGAGAGAATGAGCAGTCCAAATACAATCTAAGCAGAGGTATCCGGAACGATGGTCATACCCTTGGCAGTAATAGGTTTGGAAGAAGGGATGTTTTCGGGGAAGAGATGAGTTCGGTTCTACATGTGTTGAATTTAAGATGTCTATAGAACATCAAATTTGAGATATCCAATAGGGATGCGGAGAGGTGAGACTGGAGGGTGTCGGCAGAGAGGTTAGGGCAGAATCGTCTGAACAAAGATAATAGTTGAATTCATGGGAGCTGGGGAGATCACCAAGCAAAGTAATATAGAAGGACAAGAATAGGTGGCAGATACTCTCGGAAAGGCACCAGCTGCTGGTGGGGGACAGAGCAGGGCGGGAAAGGCCTCCTGTAGAAAATGGGCTTTGAGTCAACTTGAAAGAAGCCAGGGAAGCTAGCTAAGCAGTGGGAGAGAGGAGGAGAGAGCTCTTCCAAGCATGGGGACGGTCACCTCAAAGGCAGGAGAAGGGAGACAGAGTGTTGTGGTGGAGGAGATGCCAGTAGGCTGGCATAGCTGGATCGTTGCAGTGGATGGGAATTAAGTTAGGGAAGAAAAAGGTGAGAAAGGGCCTTAAATATCAAAAAGCCTCTTAATATTTGATCCTGGAGGTTTGCTCTTACCCCGAAGGCCTATTTGATCTGGGGGAACTTGACTTCATTGCCTTCATCTCCCTATAGCCTTACATTTGTACAGGCCCTTAACTTTCCATGACCTTGGGCATGATCTCTCAAATCCCTTAGGGTTCTCATGGTCTAGGGTCCATAGAACTGGAAAGGACCTTGGTGGTGGTGGTGGCATGTGTGTATGTGGGGGTCATTAAGTCCAACTGCCTCATTTTACAGATGATGCAACTGAGGTTTAGATAAAATGAGTCACCCAAGGTCACAAGAGTAGTAGGTGGCACAGCTGGGATTTGAATCCTCTGACTCCAGATCCCATGCCCTTTCAACTATAGATGGCTAACTTCATTTGATTCTCAAAAGAGACTTATGTGGGGAGCCTTGGTGCTCAAGATAAACAGGAACACCCAGCTGCCCTTGAAAGATTCAAGTTAGGCCCAGATAAACTACATCCCAGGATGCCAAGAGAACTGATGGGTGCTATTTCTGAGCCATTATCCAGGGATCTGTGAAAGATCAGGGGTGAGAGGAGGACTGCCTGGAGAAAAATAAATGTCTTGATTTTCAAATCAGGGACTAGAATCTTGCTCACACTGTTTGACTTCTGGGTAAAATCTTGAGTATTATTAAAAGGATGGTTTGTGACCATGAAAAGAAAGCAGCGATCACAGAGCCAGCATGGCTTCCACAAGGACAAGTCATGCTTGAATAATCTCTTCCTGAGAGGTGAGGGGAGAGTTACTAGATTGTTAGAGTTAGGAAATGTCATAGATACAATTTACTTATATATTAGCAAAACATTTAACATGGGTGAGTTGAAGAAATGTATGCTAGCCAATAGTACAGATTTAGAATTGGTCAAATGACTGAATCCAAAGATTAGCCATGATAATTGGATGTCAGATTGGAAGGTCTCTAGTAGCTGCTCAAGGGAAGTGTAGACAGTCTCGTGCAGTTCTGTGCTTTTATCAACAAGTTAGGCTTCATTTGTAGGGTCCATGCTGATCACATTTTCAGTTAACCCCAAGCTAGGATTGATCATTAATGAGTTGGATGACATTCAGGACCCCCAAAAAAGATCTCAATGAACTAGAATGGACAATTTAATATGATAAAATGTAATAGGGATGATTGTAAGATTACAATTGGTGGGTCAGCCTGCCTCAAGTCTTTCCCTACTCCAATTCATCCTCCATTCAGTTGCCAACGTGATTTTCCTAAAGTTCTGGTTTGACCATGTCACCCCCTACTTAGTGGCTTCCTGTAACCTCCAGAACTAAATACAAAGTCTCTGTTTGGCATTCAGAACCCATTGCTACCTTTTCAGTCTTCTTGTACCCCACTTCCCAACTCTGGGAACATGCTCTCATTGATCCAGTGATATTGGCCTTCTTGCTGTCCCACAAACAAGATTCTCCATCTCTCTGCTCTTGGCACTTTCTTTGGCTGCTCCCCATGCCTGGAATGCTTTCCCTCCTCAACTTTGCCTACTGGCTTCCCTGGCTTCTTTTAAATTCCAACTAAAATCCCATCTTTTACGGGAAGCCTTTCCTAACCCTTCTTAATTCTATGCCTTCTCTCTTTTAATTATTTCCTATTTATCCTGTATAGAGTTTGTTTGTATACTTTTGTTTGCATGTTATCTTACCATTGGACTTCAGCTCTTTGAGGGCACGGGCTGTCTTTTTTCTTCTTTTTTGTATCCTAAATTCACAGTCCCTGGAACATAGTAGCTGCCTAATAAATGTTTATTGGTTGATGGTGAGATCATAGACCTGAGTTTTTAAAAATCTCCTTTATAATATAGGAAAGTGTAAATAGACAGTTTATCTGAAAAAAAATATATTGGAAGGTTTCAGTGTAGGGTCAATGTGAATCGGCCAAGAATTACTGCAACCTTAGACTGCATTGAGAGCAGTGAAGTGTTTAGGGTGAGGGCAGTGGTAACTCCTTGGTCAGGACACAGCTAGACTACTGGGGTCAGTTCTGGGTACTGTATTAAGGTGCTGGAGAATGTCCAGAAGAGAACAACCACGCTAGGTAAAGAGCTTGGATAGCGTGCCATTTCACGATCTGCTCAAGGAGCTGGGAATGGTTAGCCTGGAGGAGCCCCTCTGGGTGGCCTTAGTTGAGAATGCAGAAGAGATTCTTCATCAGGTATAGGCTGGTCTAAATGACTTGCAAGATATCTTCTCATTCTGAGAGCCTATGAGAAGTGGAAACTTAGGAGGGATCTTGATGGCTGACTTCAGTTATCTGAGGGGCTGGCTGTTGGGTGGTAGAGGGATCGATCACCTCTGTTCTTGGTCCTGGAGGGCAGAACTACCTGCCAGCAATGGGTGAAAGATGCACATGCAGACTGCAGATGGAAGGAAGGAAAAACTTAGCTGTCCAGAAGTGGGATGAGCTGCCTCAAGAGGTGCTAGGTTTGGTCTCCCTAGCGTTCTCCAAGCAGAGACTGAATGTCTATCAGGTATGTTGTAGAGGGGATTCTTAGGAATGGGCTAGACTAGAAGACCCCAGAGGGTTCTTTCAACTGAAATTCTGGAGTATGGAAGGAATCGAGACCTAGAGGTGAGAACTGACCATAGTCATTCAAACCCGGGTCAAAACTGTCAAAAGGTGCATGGAAGGAGAGGGCTGTCTTGGTTCCACTGCTAGGTTTGGCAGCTCCCTCAGATGCTAGTGCCTTTGACCCTAGGGGTGTGCCACCCCTTCTTCCCCTTCAGAACCCTAGAGCACTGCCTAGCGCTGGCAAGATTCCAGGGGCTTTTCTACCTCCAGGATGGAACTGGAAGCCCAGGAAGTAATTATGGCCCCAAGCAAGATGTCCACAAGACCAAACCTGCAAGAGGCGGAAGGAGACCCTCTTCCTCTTTGGCCATCCCTATTTGCATAGCATTCTCTAACTTCTGCTCCTTTTTTCTCAACCTTGGAAGAAAGGTCATTGGGTGCCTGTTTGCCCAAGGGTGGGAGCCGCTGTGTGAGGCAATAGTGCCATCTCGTGGTCATGTAGGGCATCTCCCTTGGGCCCCAACCTCCCACAGGAGACCAAGGCCTTTGTGGTGCCCACCCTGGTAATCATTTGGCCTCAAGGAAGGAAATGACAGTCCTTCCATGCTTCGTGGCTGAGGTCAGTAAGCCAATGGACCTTTGTTAAGAGGAATGGGGGATGGGCACAGTATAAGAGGAAAGTCAGAAAGGTGCTGAAATCGGATCTTAGAGAAGGGATAGGGATGGGGACTAGTCTGATGATGTCATTGGTTTAGGAAACTTCCTCCACCAACACAGGTGACTTACAGAGTTGCCCAGACCGTTGAGAGGTTAGGTGACTTGCCCAGGATCACACAGGTTGGACTTGAACCCCGGTCTTTATGGCTTCCAAAGTTAGCTTTCTATTCACTCTGCTATCTCTTGGGAATAGTAACAATAGCTGACACTTATGTAGCTTTTTAAGGCTTGAAAAACCTTATTCTTTCATTTGATGCCTGAAACAATCTCTGAGATTATCCTGAATCTGAAGTGCCTAATTTAGAGTCAAAGGGTATGAGTTCAAGTCCCATATTTGCCACTTAGTTCCTGTGTGACTTGGGTAAATCATTGAATCTCTCCAAGCTTCAGCTTCCTCATTTGTAAAATGTCCCTCCAGTGCCCCTTCCAGGCTCTGACCTTATTATCTCCTAGGAACAGATATCTCTGTGTTACAGATGAGGAAATTGAGGCTCAAAGGTGTGAGAGGTAAAGTGACTGCAGAAGTTCAGGGTGTCCTGACCCCAAGGCTTTCACTTTTTATACTATACTGTGCCACTAGAAAAGACCTTGGATCAGTCTAGTCTAAACCCTACCTGCAACATGAATGCCTTCTGTAAGGCTCCTGATGAAGAGCCAACCCTCTTTCCTCCAAACATTTCTAGGGACAGGGAACTCACTACTTCAAGAGGTAGCCTATGGCGGGCCCATCGGGTAGAGCCTCAAAAGGACTGAGGACTTTCCAAAAAGCTCTCTCGGGTAGAGATGGGAACAGGATATAGACCAGGCCAGGCCATTTAGCGTCCTCGCCAGACTGGGTGCCCAGGGGCCTGGGGAAGCTGGGCCAGCTCCAGGGCAATTCAGGAAAGCAGCCTTTAGGGGACAAAGAGACGCAGAGTAGCTCTTTCCTAAAAACCCACGAGGCTTTATATATAACTATATACATACATACATACATACATATATACAACTATACGTGTGTATATAGTTATAGTTATGCACACACATATATGTTTATGCATGTTTGTGTATATACACAAATATAGGACAGCTAGGTGGCATAGAGTATCAGGCCTGGAGTCAGGAAGACTCATCTTCCTGAGTTCAAATCTGACCTTAGACACTTACTAGCTGTGTGACTCTGAGTAAGTCACTTAACCCTGTTTGCCTCAGTTTTCTCATATGTAAAAATGAGCTGAAGAAGGAAAGGGCAAAACACTCCGGTATCTTTGCCAAGAAAACCCCAAAAGGGGTCACAAAGAGTCGGATATGACTGAACAACAATGCACACTATATATGTATATAAAATATGGATGTATATCACATGTGGATATATGTATATACACACATACATACCCACAGGTATCTATGTATTGCATATGCATATGCATATATGCCTCTCTCTCTACATATATATGTATATACATGGATGTACATGTGCATATATGTATGCATATAACCTGCTTGTGAATTCCCATAGCATCATTACCAAGACAAATACTCTGCCCTTCCCATACCACACACCCCTTAGACTGCTTTTTGGGGGGAACTTTTTCCTTTCAAGGCTCATAGATTATAATATTATTCAAGTTAGAAGAGTCTGGGACACCATCTAGGTCAGAGGTTCTCAACATGGGGTCCACATACTTGTTTAAAATTTTTTTCAACATAATTTCATTTCGATATAATTGGTTTCCTTTGTAATTCTCTGTCTTTTATCCTATGCATTGAACAGCATTGTTCTTCACCATACTGCCAAAGGGGTCCATGATATCACAAAGATGCAGAGCCTCGTTCTAGTCCAAGCCCCCAGTTTTACAGAGAAGGTGATGATAGGCACAGGAAAGGGAGAGCTACATGGCTTGCCCAAGGTCATTTGCCTTTGCTAATCATTATAACCTAACTTCATTCTGATAAACAAATGAGGGGAGAGGTGGCACACAATATCATTTGCCCAAACGCCATGACCCACACCCCTGTCTCCAAAGGACATTCTAGGTGGAAACATCCTAGGCTTGGATTTAGTTTGGATTTCCGCATAATCCTAAAAACCTGATCTCAATCTAGTGGAGTGTGGTATAGGGAAAAGAATACTGGAATGCAGCCAAAGGACTTGGATTTGAATCCTGTCTCTTTTGTGACCTTGGACAAGCCACTTAACTTCCCTAGCCCTGTTTTCTAATCTGGAAAACAAGGGGTTTGGGCGAGGAGGCCTCTGAGGTCTGTTAGATCTAAATCTATGATTCTATGAACCCAACAGGCCTATCTTTTTTCAAATGTAGCCCTAAGTGAAGGTGAAGGAAAGTTTGCTGCTCAGCAGAAGGGGTAAGGCCAGAGAGGTGAATAATCTAACCTCTTCATTTTTTCTCACAAGAGGAAGTTGAAGTTGAGAGGAAAGTTACCTTCCCAAGGTAACACATTCAGTTAGTGACAGGGCTCTCAGTCCAGGGCTCTTTTCATGACTCCAGGCCTGCCCAAGATCCTGTAAATGGATGGAGCTGGCCCATCTCTTAGCACTAGACCCACTGTCTAGAAGCAGTGTGGCTTATTAGAAAAAGCAGCAGCCTGTGAGGTCAGTGGATTTGAGCTCAGGCTCAGACATCAACTAGCCGTGTGATCATGGGTGACTCATGACCTTTCTGTACAGCCCTAGTTTTACCCTCTGTAAAGGGGAGATATTGTGAGGAAGATACTTTGCAAATCACAAATATTATGGTTCTCCAGTCATCTATTTACAGGTTCAGGAAAAGGAAGAAATGGGAGTGGAACCACTGGAACAAGGAGAAAGCCACAATAGGCTCATTGGCTCGTCGGCCTTGCCCAGATCCATGCTCTAGCCAGCTGTGCACCCTCACAACCTGGAGAAGCGGATCTGGATCCCACTGCACACTCCATCCCACAAACAAGGCTGGTTTCTACGGGCCACACCTGCTGGTACCATCTTACCGTGGGATTGGAGCCAAGAAGCCCCACTGATCCATAACTGGTCCAAAACCCTATGTTGCTTCTTTCCATGGGACTCCACTCGGTTCTGAGCCTCTCAGATTTAAAAAAAAAGGTGCTCATTAAATATGTAGAACATGCAGGGATGAGGGCAGGGATGTGCCGGAATCAATTTATACCAGCTCTGAAGAGCTGATTATTAAATTTTCAGTGTAAGCATTTGCATCTTGGGAATCATAAAATGCTATAAATCAGGGCTTGGTTTATTGTTTCGTTGATTGTATCAACTTTAAAAAGTAACAGAGGAAAGGTTAATAATGCAGATTACACTTTTTTTTTAGGCATTTAAGCATAAACCAGGGTGACACAGCTATCTATGGATTTGAACTCAAGTCCTGCCTCCAGGCCCAGTGCCCCATCTACTGCACTACTCAGCTGCCCTGCAGATTAAACTTAAAAGGTGGGCTAGACTCACTGCTTTAAAACCCAGAGAGTCTTTTGTTAAAAATTTACCAGCACATCCCTGCATGCCTCGTAGTTCTCTGCAGAGACCTAGCTAGTGAGAGATTATACTATTTCCAGAGGCCTTCTATTCATGTGAAAGAGAATTAAGGCTTCTTGTGCTTGGTCCCAGGGAGCAGAACTAGGGGCAATGGGTGTAAATCCTAAGGAGGTAGAGACTTTGGCTTCATATAAGGAAAAATAGTTTGTGACTTTGGGCAAATCACTAATCTCTCTGGCCTTCCATTGCTTCTCTGTAAAATGAGACTTGGACCAGATGATTTCTAATATCCCTGCCCATCCTAAATTTATGCTATTAGGATCCTAATAAAAGCTATTCATAAGTGGAATGAATTGTAGTGACTTTCTTATCACTGAAGGAATTCAAACAAAGGTCACTTAATCCCTAGAAGGGGTTGGGTACCATAACTTAGATGCATAGAGACCCCTAGTTTCAAAGATTCTGTTGTCAAATCTTCAGTTGATGGCCATTATCCAAAGATCCTAGTGTCCCTTGACCTCTTATTACAGCTAGGGAAACTGAGGCCCAGGGTGGGGATGGGGGGAGTATCTATCAGCCAGACTCAGTTAGGGCTGGGTATGGATTGTAGAATTCTGCCCCAACTTCTCCATCCTTATCAGTGGGCTTCCTTCTTGTCCCTACTATCCCTTTGTCTTCTTCCCCTCCCTTTTTTCCCCTCCCTTCCCCTTAGCATCTTGGCAAGCAAATGTCTAATTAGGAAGTCACTTTCTCCAGGGCAAGAGTGGGAAGACAGGGAGACAGGGATTGGAGGACGTGTGGACTGTATTTCTGAGGTGACATAATTGTCTACATTCATATTGAAAATATATGGAGTCTAGAGTATTTCAAAGACCGTCATCTGCCCTCTGCCGTAATATTTCCTCTGCCTCTTATATATTTTCACATGATCTTTTAATGGTCAAAGTGGTACATTTTTATGAACAGACTGATATATACACACACAATAAAATTCGGTGGCACAGGATGGAGGACTCCCTGCAGGGTTAGGGCAGGCTGTAGAGGGAGCTCCCATCTTCCTCCAGGGCTCAGGGTCAGAGGATTGAGCAGTGGAAGGGCTGAGATGAGGAAATGCCAGGGACCAGACACCTTTCTTCTCCATTTGCCTACCAATAATCAGTCGGTATCCTTTCTCCACAGAGAAGACACTTCAAAGCTTCTGTTGCTGACGTCCTTGAGGGTAACCCATCGAGGTCTGTGAAAAATCTCTTATTTCTCCCTCCCACCCCAACCCTCCTGGTCAAATTTTAGCCAGGGTCTGCAGGAGTGAAGGCTAAATTGATGCTGAGGATTGGGGGGTGGGAGAAATAAGATCGTATCCAGGCAGTTATAGACACATCTCCTCTATTGGCATTCCTCCAAATGAGGGTGATCTCTTTTCACCGCCTCCTTGCAGTGTCAGGGGGTCTGTCTGCACCCCCTCCCAGCACACTTCCCTCACACCCTCCATCGTACACTTGCTGGTGGAATTTCCTTCTCCTTTCCCTAAGAACCTTTCCTTCCCATCTTCCTTCTCAGCCTCATTTCAGTAGACTCCCAAGATGTCAGAGACTACAGGGCACCCCAGAAATCATCTATTCCAACCATTCCCATTGTACAGAAGAGGAAACAGAAGCCTGAGGTAGGAGGGCAAGTGACTTGTCCTAGTTCATGAAGCATGTCAGTGACTGAGCTAAGACCAGGACCCCGTCTTCTGACTCCTCATCCATGTGGTACAGTGTTCTTTCGAACCCTGGATTTGGAGTTAGGAGACAGGGATTCCAAATCCCACGCTTTGCCTCTTGCCAGTCATTTAACTCTGCCTGGCCTCAGTTTCTTCATCTAGAAAGTGAGGGAATTAGATGAGGGGGCCTTTTGAGGCATCCTCTAGCTCTTAATCTTTGAGTTGCTTTTTCTACCAGACCATGCAGATTTCACAGAACTCATTCCATCCCATGTTCACAGGAAGGAGTTTTTTTTTCCTTCTTGAGAGGTAAAAATTATCTATCCCAGCCCCTACAGGGGGAAGGGTGGTGGTGGTGGTGGTGGTGTGTTGGCCCAAGGCCAGGTCTACCCCATAGTATTAATGGTCAAAGGAGAAGGGATTGACAGGACTACGGTCTGCAAACTAGACAATGGGGGCTGGCCTCTTTCCCAGATGGCCCTGAGGACCACAGGACCCATTGCTGTCCACAGTGGTCAGAAACGGTGGGAGGGTATACAGTGGCACTCTCCCTGTCCTACTTCTGGGCTATCTTGCATCTCCTAGGAACATCACCAGAGTTCCCGTGTTGGGTCTCACATCTGCCATGCTTTCCCTCCCTGGTTCCAGAGCAGCAACATCTCCAGACATCTGTTCTAGGCTCCTCCATCTTTGAACAGCCCACACAAAGGACAGCAGGAGGCACAGTGTTAGAGAACAGATAGGCTGAAGTAGACAGGTAGACAAAGACAATCGGGGTTCCCTCTTCCTCCTCAGAACCTCGCCAGGAGGAGGCGATCCCTGGGCTTAACTGATCGGTCAGGGTCTCCCTTGGCTGAATCCTCTTGGTTAAAAGAAGACTAACGTTAGGAGGGGAAGGGGAGAGCCGGGAGTGTGGCTCAGGGGAGGGGCAGGATTCACTAGACCCTGTTCAGGATTCTGAACCTGAGCCCTGGCCTTCATCTGACCCTGCCTGAGAAAGGTTCTTGCAGAAGTCCTTGGGAGCTAAGGGCCACCCCATTTACAATCAGAGAGAATCTGGCTGCTTTAAGAGTTCAAATGGTTCACTACCCTTTCCACCCCTAGGGGCATCTCTTCTGCTGCTTCCAGCCCCAAGAACACTGTGAGGCTCCAGGCTGGGCCTGGTGTAGGACCGGGGCGCATGGCTTGATTATAATAAGGCTTTGGGTTGCCTTGACACAGCTGGACTCCGCCTCTGGCCTGCTCCCTTCGACACCAGCCCCAGAATCTCTGCCCCAGCGGTCATACCCCAAGAGTCAGGATCAATCAAGGAGGCAGGAGGCAAGAAAAGCAGGAGGGAGGAAGATAGGAATCTTCAGGGAGAGGCTTCCATATGTGTATACACACACGCACATACATACACGCACACTCAAACACGTACACACACACACACTCACATGCATCCTCCTAGGTCAGGGTGGGGGATTGGCTTTCTGCTCATATTTCCCCTCAGGCTAGGTCCTGTTTTCTCCAGCCAAAGTCAGCCCCCTTTGGCCGCCTCTCTCTGAAGCCAGGCCCTGAGGCTTCCTGCTGAGTACTCACAGACTTTCCATCCTTCCTATTGCTGTCACACAGAGTAAGGAGAGGCCTAAGTTGGGGGAGTGAAGAGGGATGGGTTTTTCCAAATTTTAGGGGAGGGTTGTTTGTTTTGCTGGGGGATTGGGCTGTGGGATGCAGAGGAAAGGGAGGAAGGTTTAAATTTACACACAGGCAGAAGAGTAAAACCTTCCCACAGAATCCAAGCCCAGACACTCCACCTCCCCTCCCCCCCCCACAAACTTTCTCTCTCTCTCTCTCACACACACACACACACACTCATATACACAATACTCTCTCACACACACTCATATACACAATACTCTCACACACATACTCATATACACAATATTCTCTCTCTCTCTCTCTCTCTCTCACACACACACACACACACACACACACACACACACACAGACACACACACACACACTGGCCAGCTGATCTTGCTGCCCGGGCCCTGAGGCCCGCTCAGTACCCTGACGTGAAGCTATTATTGAAGGTTTCAGTGTAGAAGCAGGTGCTGTGGGAGGTACTGGTGAGGCTGTAGGCGAAGTAGGCGACGGCCGAGCCCAGGGTCAGTCCCGTCATGTAGGAAACTGTCATCGTGTTACCTGGGAAAGAACAGAAGGGAGCCCTTGCTGAGACTCTCTGAGTTGAGGGACCGGAGCCCTCCTGAGAGAAGTGCTTGTGTGACCCCAGACCCTCCATGTCCAGGGTCACATGGGACAAACATCTGAGGAAGGATTCAAACTCAGGTCTTCCTGATTTTGAGACAGGCACTCTACCCACTCTACCACCTGGCTTTCTTGTTCTGAGATGGGCACTGACAGGGTAGAGATTGTACTGAGAGTGCGTAGAAGGAGAAATGGAGAATGAAAATGCTGGACGCCTGAAGGAGAGAACCACGGGTAGGCAGTGGGGAAGGACAAAGCACAGAAAAAAGACAAACTTCAATGACAAAAATGAGGACGGGCCATTCCAATGGGTGGCAATGGCACAAGAGGGAACCTCTCTGGGCCTCAGTTTCTTCAGCTGTAAAATTAGAGGGTTAGGCCACATAATTGCAAAGGTCTCTTCCAGCTCTAATGTGCTATAAAACCCATAGAAGAGCTTGGCTGGGAGGAGGTGCAGAAGGGGTGAGGAAGTATCTGGGACAGGCAGCTGTGGATTTCTAACCCAACAGTAAGTTTGGGGTCTTTGGAGCCAGGCTCACCGAGATTTTCTGCCTCGCCCAAGGTGGCAGACCTCATGTTGAGCCAGTCCCCCATACCTGCAAGCTCACGATGCTCAGGGCTCACTTTGCCTGCAGCCAGGATCATGGGTACACTGCCGAAGTAGCCATTGCTGATGCCCATGAGGAGGGAGAAGATGCAGGGCCAGGCGGGGTGACCAAAGGTGGGCTTCCCACTGGGGTACACACACAAGATGAAGAGGGGGATGAAAACGACTCGGAGGCAGGAGTAGATGAGGAGGTGGGTCCCTCGCCAGTCATAGGGCAGAGCTGCCAGGATCTGTAAGAGAAAGCCAGAAGCATGGCAGCCATAGTGGATACGGTGCCCGGCCAGGGTACCAGCGGGCAGAACAATGCAAGTCAGAAAACATTTAGTAACCACGTACAGGGCACTCTGCTAGGCACTCGGGGAAGATGCAAAGTTCAGATAAGATACTATCCCTGCCCTCAGGTTGCTTTGGGTCTAGTAGGGGGAGTAAGACAAAAATACAAATAACTATTATACAGAATACTGAAGAAGACAGGCCGTGTTGCCTAATGGTTAGGGAGTCTACCTTGAAGCCAGGAAAACTTGGGAGACTGTGCAAGATACAAATAGGTTGGGAAGAACAAGAGGACATTCCAGAGAGAGAAATGATAACAATTAAGCAGGAAAATATTAAAAGCATCTCTCTCCCAAGAGAGACTAGATTTAGGGGCTAGAGTTAATCCTGAAGCTAGGAACACCTGGGTTCAGATCCCAACTGTGACACATATTAGCTGTGTGGCCCTGGGCCACACTTGACTTCTCATTCTCTGGGTAACTCTCTAAGCCTATGTTTCAGCAAAGGTAATGCCCTTCCATGGGGCAGCTAGGTGGCATAGCAGATACAGTGCCTGGCCTGGAGTCAGGAAGACTCATCTTTTTGAGTTCAAATCCAGCCTCAGATGCTTACTAGCGATGTGACCCTGGGCAAGTCACTGTTTGCCTCAGTTTCCTTATCTGTAAAATGAGTGGGAGAAGGAAATGGCAAACCATTCCAGTATCTGTGCCAAGAAAATCCCAAAATGGGGTCATGAAGAGTTGGACATGACTAACAATAGCAACGTAGAAGAAGGATTAGAATGGCAGCATTGTGAAGGGTGGACTGAAGAGAGTGTGGTCAGGATGATCTGTTGGGAGTCCACTGAATAGTCAAAGGATCAGGGACTTAGAGCTGGAAGGGACCTTTGAGGTCATTTAGTCCAACCCCTTATTTTATAGTAGGGAAACTGAGGCCTCCAAAGTGAAGTGACTTGCCCAAGGTCACACAGTGGCCGTGATAGGATTTGAACCCAGCACCTCTGATTCCAAGCCCTGAATACTGGATTGGACTGAACCATGCCTTCCTCCAGGGTAGGGCTGCTTCAGAGTGGCAGATGCTTCAGTGCTGGGCATCTGAGCTCTAGAACATAAAGTGGAAGGACCTAGGACTCCGAGATGGGGAACCTGCGGCCTCAAGGTCACATGTGGCCCTCTAGGTCCTCAAGTGCAGCCTTTTGACTGAATCCAAACTTCACAGTACAAATCCTGTTAGTAAAAGGATTTGTTCTGTAAAACCCAGATTCAGTCAAAAGGCTGCATCCAAGGAAGAGAAGGCCACGTGTGGCCTCGAGGCCATAGGTTTCCCACCCCTGACTAGGTTCTAGGACGATGCTGCAAATTGTTGAATTATTCTCCTATGGAAAACTGGAGTCTATTCATGTCCAGCTTCAAGTCCCACTCCCTTGGCTTATGAGGACTAGAGTCTTAGTGCCAAATAGAACAAGATTCTTCAGCTTATTCCTGGGCAACCAGAGTCAAGATTTAGGTTTTTTTTGGTTGCTTGCTTGTTTTGGAGGGGGGAAGGCAGGGCAATTGGGGTTAAGTGACTCGCCCAAGGTCACACAGCTAGTAAGCGTGTCAAGTGTCTGAAGCCAGATTTGAACTCAGGTCCTCCTGACTCCAGGGCTGGTGCTCTACTCACTGCGCAACCTAGCTGCCCCTCAAAGTCAAGACTTAGATCAATCACAGAAAGGGACCCAAGAATAATAACCTCTTAAGGACAAACTGCCTTCTCTTTGCTTGTGATTCTTATAGAGCCCTGGGAGTCAGGCAGACTCTGGAATATTATCCTCATTTTTTTTTCAGCTGAGGAAATTCAGGCATTAGAGCAGTAGATGACCCACCCAAAAGCCCCCAGTAGAATCAAGATCTGATGTGGGAGGTACTGGTGAGGTTTACTGGACAGGTTTACCCAGTCCAAGGTCAGTAGTTTTCCTCTGAACCATCCTGGCTCTCAGGAAAGGCATACTGGGGGCTGCCAGTTGTTCTTTCTCCCAATATCTCTCCCACTAACTTGTCTCTGAACACGACATTGCTTTTTTTTTTTAATTTAAATTTTTGGTTTTTAAATTTAAATTTTTGGTTCTAGCTTCTTTCCCTCCCTCCAATCCCCTCCCCCACCCTCTGAGAAGGAAAGAAAGGCAATACTCATTGTGCATATACCATCAAGTACATGACATTCCTAAAAGCCTTATGCAGACACATGCATTATATGTCCCTGCCCTCATGATGGGAGAGGAAGAGACTAATCTAACCAAGTTATGGCTTTACGTTATCTGGGAGGGATAATATAGTTAGTTTATCTGGTTAACTCATAACTTATGCTTCACCTAAGAAAAAAATAGGGCCTTGAAGAGATGGGGCAGAAGAGGGATGAAGTATTGCTAGGGAAGAGGTAGAGAGAGGTCTGAAAGATGGGGTAGTACTGCAGGAGTAGTGGAGGAAGGGAGAAAGGGCATTGGTGCTTCTGGGATCCTATCCTATGCCCAGCTGGCATGCCAATCTACAGTAAGGTGACAAACTTACCTCTCCCAAGGCATTGGTGTTTTAATGCAGGTCTCCCAAAAACTGAAAACCTGGTTGGAAAGGCAGAATTCTAGGTCTTGGAAGACCTAAATTTGGGTAGGAATGTGGAGATAATTCATATGGGACGGTCTTCCCAGTATCTGTCAAATCAGAACACGTAGGTGGCCATCTACTTCACCAATGTATGTAAGGCCACCGAGGGCCAGAGAGATGGGCAGTTTAACCTATTTGGAACTTCCTTGTATAAGGCCCCTTTCGCTAGGCTCAGTATTAGTCGGATGTGCTCCCTCTGCCTGGGCCCTGGGTCCTACCTTGCCCACGAAGTCAGAGAGGTTGAATATGGCCATAACGAGGATCGGGAGCCACTCGCCGAGAGTGCAGTTGCGGATCTCCGATTCCAGCCCAGGAAAGAGGCACAGCGTGATGAAGTAGGACATTGCTATGGAAAGCATGTAGGCCCAGATCACCCGGGACACCACATAGCGCTGCAGCATCATGGCTGGTGGAAGGAAACACCCAAAGCACTTATCATCAGTGTGTCTTCTCTATCACAGACTCACAGAACATTTGGATCCAAAGACACTGCGGAGACCACCAAGTCCAGCCTTCTCATTTTACAAAAGAGGAGATAAATTCATACAGGGTCACTTGGCGGTTAAGCTAGAATTTGAACCCATTTCTAGAAGGAGCTGATCCTTCAAAGTCAAGTGGTCTCTCCATCAACTCACTATGTCCATAGAAGTGAGGATATAAGCTGTGGTTGCTGCCTGGTCTCTGTGGGACCCACTTAGTACCTGGCTACACCAAAGAAAAAGGCGGTTAGGCCTAGAAGGGCCCTCAGAGATTATCTGGTTCAATCCTCTCATTTACAAACAGGGAAACTAAGGTCCTGAAAAGTGAAGCCACTTACCCAAGGTTATACAGCTAATCAGTGGCAAAATCAAGTCTACAGTGCCTCTGGTTCAGAATCTTTTTGGAGGAATACATCCCTCAAAATGGGGCTTTGGTGGCTCAGGAATGGCATCTGAGTTGGCAAGGGCTGAGCCCACTTAAGAATAGGATGGTGTAGAGTTGTCCAGGCATCATTCAAGGAGACACTGACATAACCCCAGGATGATTTCAACTCCTACACCAGGGCTGTCCAAAATACAGCCCACGGGCTGCGTGCAGCCCACGGTGTGATTTTATGCGGCCCATCTGTGGGTTTTAATTTTCATGAATGAAAAAATAAAATAATAATTTGCATGGAATGTGTGTTAGATTTTTTAATTCCATCACTAATAAATAATCTCATTGATGTTAATTTTCTCTGGTGTTTTTAAGCAGTATTATGGACGGAACATATCGTACGGAATTTTCAATCCATCTGTGGGATGCCTTCCATCTGTACGATGTAGACTAGTCAGTCTACACCTACCTTTATACTGTTGTGTTGTCCCTTTGTCGTTTTGTGTTTGCTTTCGTGCTTTGTGCCTTCACCTGCCGTACCAATGACCCACGTTCCCCCACTTTCTATTAGTGTACTGTATTTTTTATGCTGGGTGCGGCCCTCGAATAATTATTTTATTTTAATGTGGCCCTAAGATAACCTAAGGTTGGACAGCCCTGTCCTCCACAGACATGTAGTCTCTTCCATCCCCTCTGACTTCTCCACATGAATATGTGTGAGAGGTGAGGAGGGGCAGATGTTGCTAAGCCCTGGACAAGAATGATTACCCTTGCTAATCTGGTGGGGGAAAGAAGGCAACAAAAGAAGGGTCTCTTTTGGGATGACCCCGTGAAAAGCAGTGAAAGGGCCCTTCAGCATTGATGCTAGCAGGAAGAATGATAAGCCTTTCTGTCTTCTTCTCCCAGTCTCTTCCTGTTCCCAACTCCATCTCTATTCCTTACCCTCCAGCCCGATTGGGATGGACACTCTTCCCCTTACCTCGGAAGTTGGGCCAGCTTCTCTTGAACTTGGGCAGAGGGACATCAAATCTCATGTAGGTCCCACTGCCAGTCAGCTCAGCCTCATGGCCCACACTGCCCTGAGGGGAACCCCCTGGGCCATGATGCCGATCCTCCTGAAAGAGTGAGGGTGATGGGGAAGAAAGGGAAAAAAGGAGTCAGGGTAAGCATGATCCTGGGGGAAGGGGCCACCAGCATGCCCTCAAAGAGATCCTTGCATCCCAGAACATCAGAGCCAGATGGGACATTAGCCATCCTCTAGGTGAACCCTCTCATTAAAAAAAAAAAAGATTTTTATTTATATTCTACACTTAACAATGGGGACATTTGCACATTCATAGCAGAATAGAGAAAAGAACATTGTACATGAAATTTCAGATCTCTATTAGGTACATCTTGCTTTTCTTTAAATGGATATAATACATTTAACCTGTAGCTTTCAAAGAGATGCTGCTTGTCTAGCCTTTCTTCTGTATTTTTCTTACTATTAAAAAGAAGGTGTCTTAACGATCTTTTCTTTCTTTCCTCTTTTTTTTTGGTTACCCTATTCTAATCCTCCCTCACCTTTCTACTTCTTACATTGGATAAAATGGAAAAACAAAACAAAAAACAAAGGCTTTTTGCAAAAAAAAATTAAAAAAATTTCCAAAATTAGTCACATCTAAAAGCATATATGTCATTCTGCATCTGAAGTCCATTGCCTCTCTGTCAAGAAGTATTACCCCTCTCCCCTCATTTTGTAGAGGAAGGAGCTGAGGCCCAGAGAGGGGCACCAATTTCCTGGAAACCCTCATTATAATTGAGAGAAAAGGAGCAGAGGAGGTAGGGAAACCTTTCTCAGACTAGACTGAGAAAGTCCCCACTGGCTCGGGTCACTAGAGAGAATTTCCTGAGATGTGGTCATATTACTTCTCTGCTCAAAAATCATCAGAGCCTCCCAACTTAGGAAAGTTAATTTAACTGTCCCCCATTCCTGGAACAGTCTCCCTCCTCACGTCTGCCCACTGGTGTCCCTGGCTTCCTTTAAGTCCCAACTAAAATCTTACCTTCTGCATTAAGCCTTCCCCAACCCCTCTTAATTCCAGCGCCTTCCCTCCATTAATTATTTCCTACTTATTCTCTCTCTCTCTCTCTCTCTCTCTCTCTCTCTCTCTCTCTCTCTCTCTCTCTCTCTCCATATGTGTGTGTGTGTATATTTGTATACATATACATATATATAAATATGTGTATATTTGTTTACATGTTGTCTCCCCCATTAGATTGTATGCTCTTTGAGTACAGGGACTGTCTTTCGCCTCTTTTTATATCCCCAGTTCTTAGCACATAGTAAGCACTTAACAAATATTTATTGATTGGAAAAAAGTTAACTTAGTAAAGTTCTTACTCCTCTGCCTGGCATGCAAAGCTCTTTGCAACCTGGTACCAATCTCTTTTGTTTTTTCCAAATTAAAAAAAAATAACATATTTTGTGTCCCCCCCCAATTACATGCTTCTTTTTAAATGTTTTATCAATCTTCTTTTACGTCAATATCACTTCTTAATGACTCCACACTTCCCCCATAAGACTTGCCCTTATACAGTCAAGCGAACCAAACCCACACATTGGCCATGCGTGAAAATGCATGCCTCTTTTTGTACCTATGGTCCACCACCTCTCTGCTGAAAGCTAGGAGATATATTAGCCTTAGGAAGTTATGCCAATGTTTTCTTTCAGATTGATCTTTCTGTGAAGCCAAATTGGACATGTCCCTACCTCCTAAACACACCCTTAGCCTTCTTGTCCCTATGCCTTTGTTAGAGGTGTTTCCTCTGTCCCCTAACCCCTGTTGAATTCCTACCCGACCTTTTAAAATCTAACTCCTCTCCAAAGTTTTCTTAGATGTCTCCCCCAATCAATAACCTTTCCCTCACATTTCACCTAGCAATCATTTCATATCTTTCTTCTTTTGCCTTTCTTTACATTCCCTGTTCTCAGCATACAGTAAATGCTTAATAAATGCTTGTTAACTGACTGACTTCATAAGATCATAGATTTAGAGCCAGAAGACATCTTAGAGGTCACCTAGTCCAACCCTTTCAAATGAGATAACCTAAAATGTTTTGTAAACCTTAAAGAGTTTAGTTAGTTTTATTTTCATAAATGAGAAACTGAGACCCAGGAATGACTTGGTCAAAGTCACCCTTGTAATAAGAGGCAAAGCCAGGATCCAAAATCCTGCATCGTATAAAGTTATCAGTGTTTGTGACTTATCCCCTTACTAGAATGTGAGCCCTGTGAGGGCAGGCAACTTGCCTGAATGGAACTTTGCATGTCCTGGAGGCAGCACAGCACAGCAGTAGTTTCCTCTGTCTGCAATATCCCCTGCCGCCCTGTTGAATTCCTCACAGCAGAACAGTGACTCTGGAGTCCCAGGACCTGGCTTCAAGCCCTGACTCTTTCACCTGTGTGACTTTGGACAAGTCATTCAACTTCTCTGGGCCTCAGTTTGTTCATCTGTAAAATGGGGTGGTGGTGGACTAAATAGCATCCGACATCCCTTTGAGCTCTAGAGCCAAGGCCTCTAACGCTGGATTTCTAGGAATTTGGGATAAAGGTATTGTTCACTTGCCCACACTGCTATGCAGAAAGGACAGGAATTGCTCTCGTGGGGAGAGGAGAAAAGGTCCCATAGGGGACACCATGGTACAGGGGGAAGGATGCTGGGCTTTGGAGGCAAAGGATCTTGGTTCAGTTTCATGGTGTCCTGGACGGAGGGATGGATCTGCGGTCAGGAAGCTCTGAGTTCGAGTCCTTCCCCAGACACGTACTATCTGCACGACCCTGGAAAATCACTTATCCTCTTCGGGCCTCAGTGAACGCATCTGGAAAATGAGGAGGTCGGACTAAACAGCCCTAAAGTCTCTAAAATCCAAGCTCTTTCGGCACGCGAGCCTTTCAAAGCAGGGACGGGCAGGTGTATCACCTCCAGCCACCACTAGATGGCATCCCATGCTTAGCAGGAACAGCTGTGCAGCCTCGTCGGATCGGGCTAATTGGGATACAGCTGTGGTGGGACCGGAGCAAAGTCCCCGCTTTCAAATGAGCGATCTGCTTAGCCCAGCAAACGTTCCCTCGGTGCCCATCGGCGGGGATGCCCTCATACATCCTCCTCGAGTTAGAGATCTCCCACCCGTTCACATGCTTCGCCAGCTGATAAATAAGCCTCTCAGGCCAGATGGGCAGGAGGCTGGGGCAGACTGGTCCTCTTTGTCACCTCCCATCCACAGAGCCCCGGCGGTTGGGGCCACCGGAGGTAACCTCAGGCTCAGCTTCGAAGAGGACTCGAGTCTGGAGGCAGAGCTATTGCCAGGGTTTCCCAGGCTTCAGAGACATAGTCAGCATTTGGCCCAGACTCCGTCCCGTTTTGGGGGCTTGTATGGTATGGTGGGGAAAAAACAGACCCTGGCTGTGGAGTCAGAGCGCCTGAGTTCAAATCCTGCCTGATGCTTATCCACCCGTGTAGTTTATGCTTTTAAAACCCTTCATAACCTGGCCCCTTCCTAACTGGCCTGACCGCGGTCACTCTCCTGTTTGATAAACTCCAGTGGCTCCCTACTGCCTCCAGGAGCAAATAGAAAATGCCCTTTTAGCATTTAAAGCCCTTGGCTTTCCAGCCTTCTTACACCTCACTTCCCTCCTCTTACTCTAGGTTCTAGCAACATCGGCTTCCTCGCTCTTCCTCAAACGTGGCAGACATCTCCCAACTCTGGCCATTTTCCCCATGCAAGGAATGTTTCCCCTCTTAATCTCCGTCTGCTGGCTTCTCTAGCTTCCATCAAGTCCCAGGTAAAATCTCACCTTCTCAAGAAGCCTTTCCTGTGCCCCCTTAATCTTACTGCTTTCCCTCTGTGACTACCTCTTGTTTGCACATAGTCATTTGCATTCTGTTTCCCCCATTAGACAGTGAGTTCCTTGTGGGGGGAGGGGGAGACTGTCTTTTGTTTTTCTTCGAATCCTCAGTGCTTAACACAGTGTCTGGCACAGAGAAGGTACTTAATATTTTTTGACTTGTTGACTTTGTAACTCCAGAGGAGTTATTTAACCTCTCTGTGCCTCAGTTTCCTCATCTGCAAAATGAGGGAGTTGGACTAGATGGTTTCAGAGGTCCCCTGGAGTTCTAAAACTATCTTATGACCTATGATCCTATGACCTTGAGGCCTTCTAGGGATAACTAGGGATAGCTGTGCATGGATAGGACCTGCTAATTTCACTGCTGTAGAGAACTCCCCAAAGAGGAAACTCTACCAGTAGAGGTCGGCACCTTCTTTGCAACTTATAGTCTCAGTTGTCTCAACTCTAAGTGACTTGCCCAGGGTCACAAAGCCAGTATGTGTTTAGAGGAAGGATTTGAACCCAGGTCTTCCCAGGACCAATGCTAGATCTTAAGATAATATTTGTAAACTGCTTGGCACATGGTAAGTTAGTTGTTGTTAATATTATCTCTATCCACTTTGGCACACTGTCTCTTAGGCAGAAAAAATTTTTATTATTTATACTTTTTAATGTATAAAATAATGAAGGTACTTTTTATAACTTGTTTTTGAATAACCTCCTTTCTGGGAATGTCCTCTCTGCTCCTCTCAACATATTTGCATACTGAACACTCCTTCCATTAGAATATAAGTCCTCTGAGGAAAAGAACTGTTTCATTTTTGTCTTTATAGTCCCAGCACCTAGTACACCCACACACCTACTATGTGTTTTGCACATAGTAGGCCTTCAATAAATGTTCAACAAATTGACTCTTACCTATTCTTCAAGGCCCAGCCTCCACAACATCTTGTTTCTCTAAATACCCCTGCAGTTACAATCCGCACTGCACATTTCGGGGCTTCGTTAGGTTCTGTCTGTAATCAATCTCCAATAATAGTAAGAAGTCACATGTATATAGCACTTGCTGGTTTGCAAAGGGCTAATTATTGTCCATGTGTTTATAATTTCATCTTTCCATTAATAATCAGTTCCCAGAAAGGGCTTCTTTGTGCAATGGATAGAGTGCAGGAAGACTCATCTCCCTGAGTTCAAATCCAGCCTCAGACATTTATGAGCTGTGTGACTCTGGGCAAGTCACTTAAACTCTGTCTGCCTCATTTTCCTCAACTGTAAAATGAGCTGGAGAAGGAAATGGTGAACTGCTCCAGTATCTTTGCCAAGAAAACCCCAAATGGGGTCATGAAGAAGCAGACATGACTAAAATGACTGAATAACAGGGCACAGAAGAAGTGCCCAATAAATACTTAAAAAAGGAGTTTTGAATGAAACATTAAGATCATCTCATCCAGCAATTCTGAGTGCGGTCTGGGGAGCCCTAGGGGTCTTTGTGATCCTTGCTGGGGGTCTACAAGGTCTAAACTATTTTCCTAATAACACCAAGACATTTTCATTTCAAATGCAACGAATATCAATAGAAACCTCTCCCACAAACAAAAGCTCTTTGGGAGGATCCTCACTAATTTTTAAGAGCGGAAAAGGGGTCCTGAGACCAGAAAGCTTGAGAACTGCTAATCTAATCTAATCAGCTCAAGCATGTCTACAGGAAGGCAACTAAGTGGGAATAGGGAAAATGGGTTGGATCTGGAGTCCCTGGACCTGGCTCTGGCATTTGCTAGTTATGTGACTCAGTTTCCTCAACTGTAAAATGAGGGATTGGACTAGATTACCTCTCCAGTCCCTTCTAGTTCTATGTCTAGGGTTCAGTGATTTAGAGGGGACAAAGGGCAGCATGGTTCAGTGGAAAGAAGGCTAGATTTGAGGTCAGAGGACTCGGGTTTGAACCTTGATTTTGTACTTAGTGGCTGGAAGGACATAGCTTACCTTCTCTAGAAAATGGAGTTAACTAGAGCAATGGTGCCAAACTCAAATAGTAATAGAGTACATGGCATATTGACTAAGAAAACCACAAATTAACATCATCTGGACTGCATTGTATTTTTAGTCATGTCGTTAAACATTAATGTGATTTGGTCAGTTTTGCACAAGTGTGTCAACTCTGGGCATGGGGTTCTTCTGACTTGAAATCTATGATCCCACAGTAATGGCTTCTAGTTATTGAAGGAATATCACCTAGAAGAGGGATCCAACTTATTTTATTTGGTCCCAGAGAACAAAGCTAGGTGCGAGGGTTGGAAGTTCAAAAGGAAAGAAACAAGCATTTATTAAGCACCTATGGCATGCCGGGCACTAGGTCCTTTACAGATATCTCATCCGATCCTCACAACAACCCTGGAAGGTAAGTGCCATTATTATCTCCACTTTGCAATTGAGGAAACTGAGGCTAACAGAGGCTAAGTGGTTTGCCCAGGGTCGCATGACTATTGAGTGTCTAAGGCTGGATTTGAACTCAGGTCTTTCTAACTCCAGGCCCTGTGTTCTATCTACTGCACCACCTAGCTGCAAAGAAGCAAACATAGGAGTGTCCAAAAGTCGAATATGCCTCTCTGGAAGGTGGTAGCTTACTCCTCATTGGAGATCTTCAAGCAAAGGCTGAATACCTATTTGCCAGGAATGTTGCAGAAGGGATTTTTTTTTTCCAGGCATGGGTGGGAGGGTCAATGAGTTCCCTTCTGAGATTTCTTTTGGGGATAAAAATGTCCTGGTCATGAACAGACATGAAGAAGTATTGCTATCTGAACTAATGACATTTAATAGTGAATTTCAAGTTTCCAATAATATCTTTCTTTCTACCTTTCTGACATAATGAACACAGCATAGCATTTGAAGTCAGGAAGATCTGAGTTTGAATCTTGCCTCAGATACTTACTAGCTGTGTGATGCTGGGCAAGGACTTAACCTCTCTGTTCTATTCTCCTCATCTATAACATAACAATAATAATAATAATAATGATAACCTTACAAGGTTGTGATGAGGTTTCTATTTTATATATACATATATACACACAGTACATATAGATATTGTGATGAGATAATATATATAAATGAGATTATATGTATATATGTGTGCATACATATTAGAGAGAGTAAACCTTAAAACAGTATGTATATGTGTTACCATAGACCTCATTTCAAACCATCCCTGTGATTTAAGGCAGGGAAAGGCAGATGGGGAAACTGAGACCTTCAAGTTAAAGTGGAAAGGACCTAGGTCTTTCATTTTATCAATGAGAAAACTGAGGTATAGAGGGATTAAGTTACTTACCCAAGGTCACACAACTAATAAATACACAGCTGTGATTAGGAATATTTTCATCTGGGGTAGAAAACAGCTGAGTGAGGAATGGATGGGTTGTGGAATTAGAAATAACTTAATATGATAATAATAACTTAAATCTGAATCTAGTCATACTAGAGAAAGGGAGGTGGTGGGAAGTCAGAGTCCATAAGAGGGATCTCGTGGAGGAGAAACCCAGAGCTGACAGAGGACCTCAGGGGAGTTCCAGGTACATGGATTTCCACAGGAGGATCTGCATCCTCACAGTGACCAGATAGGGCATCCTGCATTCGCCAGGGTGGCCCACGGCAGCAAGCCAGTTATGATTCTGGGTAAGTAGAGTGAGGATTTGAAATGCCAAACAGAGGGCTTTGTATTTGATCCTTGAAGTGGTCCAAATCTAGATTTCTTTTCGGTATACCAGGGAGAGGAAATAACCGTGAAGCCACCATGTTAACTGGGCAGCAGCAAAGCCTGGAATGGTGATGATGTCTTCTGATTATCTGAGGCCAGTGTTGGAATATTGGGGAGGGGGCTTTTTGTATGTAAGCAGTGTGCATACAAGTGACGCATAGATTTAGTTTTTGAAGGGAAGTAGTGTGTGTGTATGTGCATGTGTTTTGGGGGAGGCTATATGGGAAGGGGGAGTAGTGTATAGGGAATAGCTTGTGTAATACAAATAACGTGTGTACTGGGGGTGTTTGTGTATTTCTCCTTGGGTAAGTTTATGGGGGCTGTGTGTGTTGGGGAGCAGTGCCTAAGTTTGTGGAAGGGAAGAGACGACTATTTCTACGGGAGGGATCCTGCTTTTGGCTCCCAAATACTTACGAATCGCACTTCCTCGGCGATGACGTCATGGTGCACTCGATAGCCCGTGCCAGCGCCCACGCTGCCCTTGAGCTCTGGCGCGCCCTCCTGGGAGCGGGCAGTGTAGTAGCGGACAAAGCGGGTGCGCTTCACCAGCACGTGCAAGATCAGGCACATGAGCTCCATGCCGATGGAGATGAAGAAGAAGATGAACGTGTTCTCCTTCTCGTCCGACAGCAGCAGCTTGGTGAAGATGCGACTGAGCGAGATGATGACCCCAGCTGTGCCTGAGCGAGAAGCGGTTAGGGGTCAGATCAGGGTCTGGGGGAGCCAGAGCTGACCCTCCCTCGACTTATACACAACACCGTTCCGTGCAGGTCATCCCACTGGTACTTACATACTAACACCTCTAACCCGTGTCTCCACATACATCACGCTCAAATATACATCCTGGTCTCTCCTCCACACAAGCACACACACTACTGTCCTCCAAAAACGGATGCACAGACCCCGACCCCGACCCCCACCCCTTACACACAGAGCAATACACACACACACAGAACTTCCCCCCATAAAAATATACACTTCCCCTACCAAACTTTTACACAAACACACACAATGCCTACTCATTGCTTACACAAAACAGGCATCCACAAACACACTAGTCCCACCATAAACATAAACATTGTTTACACACACTGTGTGCACACAGCTCTCACAAACATATAAAAAAAAATACAAGGTCTTTAAGCCAATCAAATTGCTTAAAACCGAACTAAGAATTTTGGAACAACTTGCACATAAGCAACAGCTCTAGTGAGGGAATTTGTCAGTCAGTCAAGAAGCATTTATTAAGCACTTAGGTGCCAGACAGACACTGTGCTAAGAGTGGGGACACAAAAAGAAGCATGCAGAAAGACAGTCTGCCCTCAAGGAGCTCACCATCTAATGGAGTCAGCTAGCAAACAGATATGTACAAATGAACTCTAAACAGGATAGATGGGAAATAAAAGAGGAAAGACGCTTAGAATTAAGAGGGGGTAGGGGAAGGCTTCCTGTAGAAGGTGGATTTTAGTCGAGCCTTAAAGGAAGCCACAGAAGCCAGCAAGCAGAGATGAGGGAGAACATTCCAGGGATGGGAGACAGCCAGAGGAAATGGCCAGAGCCAAGAGATGGGGTGTCTTGTTTGTGGCCCAGCCAGGAGGCCAGTGTCGCTGGATCGAAGAGTATGTGTTGGGGAGTAAGGTGTTAGAAGACTAGAAAGGAGGGAGGGAGTTCTGGGTTTTGAAGGGCTTTGAATGATAGAGGATTTTGTATGTGATCCTGGAGGTGTTAGGGAGCCACTGGAGTTTCCTGGGTGGAGAAGTGGCTGAACAGAGGATTGATTGGAATGGGGAGGGACTTGAGGGAGGCAGACCCACCAGCAGGCTACTGCCTTGACTTGACTATGCATAGTTGTTACAAGGACTTTGGATTGGGGGGTAGGAGGGAAAGAAAACATTTTTAATTTTTAAAAAGCGCTTAAAATAGGGAAGGGAGCTACATGTGTGAAATGTTGCATGCCCTTTCAGATAAGGGCATGATATTGTTAGTTTTGCTCATTAATTGTTTTACTATGTTACAAGGCATAGATCATAGGTCAGGGGTATCTGGAATTATTTGGAAAGTAAAAACAAAACACATTATTAACTTAAAAAATTTAATTTAGTTATTTAAATATTTAAATTAAAATAAATTTAGATATTTAAATGAAAATAAACAAATTTTTTAAAAAACAACCTAACAGTCCTAATAGAAACACTACTTAGCTGTGAATGTACACACTGATTACTCCACACAGCTGCTCACAAATATACATTACTCTATATTACAGAAATATACTACTCCTCTTCCCCACCACAGATACACACACTGCATGCACTCGCAGTCCTCCACACATGCTGTTCTCCCACAGATTGTCTCTCTACAAATCCCTAAACTGCTCTTCCCTGCTCCCCAAACTCACACATGCACACAAATCTAAGCCCACCCAAACTTGCCATGCCCTCAGACTGGAACTGAGGTCTCATGCATTTCAGGAGAGGTTAACATTTTATGGTGGAGAGGGAGGGCAGAAAAGGGAGAGGGGAAGAAGGCTGGGATCCTATAGAGAACTGTGGTATCAAACTCCAATAGAAATGGGGACCACTAAACCCTAAGGATCCCCAAATACTGACTTCATTTTAAAAAGTCGTATTATCTAGATTTTATTTGTGTTTTTATTTATTTTGTTAACTATTTCCCGATTGCATTTTAATCTGGTTTACACTGCTCTTGGGAATGTTGTGGGTTTTAAGTAGCTTGGCCCTCAGGCTGAGTGTTTGATGCCTCTGCTGTAGAACACGGAGACAGGACCCAAACTCCAGGTACTTCTGGCTCATCCTTATTACCTAACAGCTTGGTCAGGAGGGACCTTGCATATTTTTGCCAGTCTTCAGCAGGGAGGAAAGCAGTAGAAACCAGAAACCTTGGACCCTGCCTTAGGACCTGGCCTTGGAAGAATCCTAGCCCAGCTTCTTCAAAGCCAGAATAACCTCTCCCATTGGTTTCTGTACCCCACTACTGTATGCCCTACTCCTTCCCTAGTGTTCCCACATTGGTAACAAGCAGGAAAGGCTTCAAGGTGACCTTTGGAAAAGGAAGTCACTTTAAATTACCTCAAATACATTTCCCACTTCCCCTTTTCTACCCCACCTCCTGTCAGGGTAGACCAGGAGAGTGACCACGTGGGAGAAACCAAGCTAGGGGAGCCTGCTGTTGACATCTGATGGATGCAGATACTCACTCTCCCCAGTCATCACCCCCTGGGTGTACCTCTTGGGTAGCATCCCGGTGTAACCGTAGAAGCTGGATTGCTGCACTTGAAGAGAGAGGGGAGGGTGAGAGAAGAGAAGAAAAAAAAGATATGTTATTACTTCCCCCCATGGTGAGGCACTGGGAAAGGAGGGTGGAGACATCCAAGGAACTTCCCCTAAGTCATACCTGAAATCTCTGGAACTCTTTAATTAGTCCCCTAGACCAGTGGTTTCCAAACTATTTCAGTGATGCATTCCACCAGGAGAACATGTTTGAACATTGCCCCCATATGTGTATATTGACATTTATTAATTATATGTAACTGAAGGTTTGAACCTAAACACTTGCATATGTGACTCTCCGTATACAGATGTGTATATAATCTGAAGCTCAAGCCTAGGCATTTGCAGAGGACTCTTCTCTGTGGTAGAGAAAATGATTAGTCTCCAACACTGCCCTCCTTCAGGCATGGATAATAATCATTCTCTCCACTCAGTGAGAAGAGTCCCATGCAAATACCTAGGCTTGAGCCTTGAGTTACATATATACCTGCACTTTCCTATTAAGAATTATGTTCCCAGGTCAATATTGTAGAAACACAATCAGGATAACACAAGATCTAGCAGCTCCTACATTAAGGGATAAGAAGACTTGGAACAAGATATTCTGGAGGTCAAAGGAGCTACCATCAAAACCAAGAATCACCTACCCAACAAAACTGAGTATAATACTTCAGGGGGAAAAATGGATATTCAAAGAAATAGAGGATTTTCAAGCATTCTTGATGAAAAGATCAGAGACGAATAGAAAATTTGACTTTCAAATACAAGAATCAAGAGGAGCATGAAAAGGTAAACAAGAAAGAGAAATGTTAAAGGATTTATTAAAGTTGAACTGTTTATATTCCTACATGGAAAGATGATATTTGGTAACTCATGAAACCTTTCTAAGTATAAGGGTAGTTGGAAGGAATATATATAGACAGAGGGCACAGAGTGAGTTGAATATGGAGGAATGATATCTAAAAAATAAGGAGAGAGGAGTATATTGGGAGAAGGAGAAAGGCAGATAGAATGGGGTAAATTATCTCACATAAAAGAGGCAAGAAAAAGCATTTACAATGGAGGGGAAGAAGGGGGAGGTGAAAGGAAATGAGTAAATCTTACTCTCATCAGATTTGGCTTAAGGGGGGGAATAACATATACACTCAATTGGGTATCTTGCCTTACAGGAAAATAGAGGGGAAGGGGAGAAGGGGGTAAGGGGGGAGATGATAGAAAGGAGAACAGATTTGGGGAGGGAATGGTCAGAAGCAAACACTTTTGAAAAGGGACGGGGTCAAAGGAGAAAATAGAATAAACGGTGGGGGGCAGGGTAGGATGGACAAAAATATAGTCTTTCACAACATTACTGTTATGGAAGTGTTTTGCATAACCACACATGTATAACCTATTTTGAATTGCTTGCCTTCTCAATGAGGGTGGGTGGGGAGGGAAGAGGGGAGAGAATTTGAAACTCAAAGTTTTAAAAACAATTTTTTCATGCAACTGGGATAGAAATCTATCTTGCCCTACAAGAAAGTAAGGGGGAAGGGGATGGGGGGCTGGTGATAGAAGGAAGTGCAGACTGGGTGAAGGGGTATTCGGAATGTATGCCATCTTGGAGTGGGGGGAGGGGAGAGATGAGGAGAAGATTTGGAACTCAAAATCTTGTGGAAATGAATGTTGAAAACTAAAAATAAATTAATTAATAAAAATAGCTATGTACATTATAAAATTTATACAAAAATAAAAATGAAAAAAGAATGAAATAAAGATGATATGATATCCTAGAGTCAATAGGGAGACACTGGAGTTTATTGATTAGGGGAAGGATATAGTCAGGCCTATACTTTGGGAATATCACTTTGCAGCTAAGTGGAAGATAGATAAGAGTAGGGAGAGACTTAAGGCAAGGAGGCCAATGAGAAGATTGTCGTGAGAATCCAGTGAGAGGTGATGAGGGACTGAACAAGAGTGAGTAGAGAGAGGTGTCAGATTCAAGAAATGTTGGGAGGGTAAAAACAGATAAGATTTGTAAAGTAACTAGACACATGTAAGATGAAACTGAATGAGGAGTGAAAGATGACACCAAGGTTATGATTTGAGGTTGGGAAGGATGTTGGGGCTTTTGATAGAAATAGGGAACCTGGGAAGAGGGGTGGGTTTGGGGAGAAAGACCTTGTAATGATTATAACACATCCATGCTGGTTCACGCTGGTGACTCACTCTGGGCCATACAAAAGAAAAAGGGAGAGGTGAAGCTCTTACTTATAGGCCACTGCCTGAGAGCAGAGAACCTGTCCTCCTAGAAGTTCCTCCTACAAGGTGATCTGGGGTGGAGGGGAGGTAGGACAGAAGGTGGGTATGCTGGGGTGGGGGATTTCTACTGCTGGGAGTGCCTGAGTAGAGATTAGGTTTTAACTACCCGGAGGCGTTGAAGCTTGACTCAGAAGGCTGGAAATTGGGAATTTGAACAGTTGATAGTGTTGTGTGATGAGTACAGATGGGTCTGTATTATAGGGAGGGTGGGATTTGACCCCTCTTCTCACCCTTTGATTGGCTGATGTCATATTCCTTGGGGTTAGGCCACTACCGACCAGGGCTTTGGAGACCATTATTCTAGACCACATGAACCAACTTTCCCTCCCTGCCTCCCCCTCGTATACAATATAACCTCCTTGAGGGCAGGGACTATTTTACATTTTTGCCTTTTTATCCCCAGCACCAAACACAGTGTTTAACACATAGTAGGTGTTTAATAAGCGATTGTTCAATTGAATTGAATTGAGCTAGGTGTCAAAGTGGACAGAGTGCCAGGCCTGGAGTTAGGAAGACAAATCCAGCCTAAGACATTTAGGAGTTGTGTGCCCCTGGGTAGTCATTTAACTTCTATTTGCCTCAGTTTCCACATCTGTAAAATAGGGATAATAATAGCACCTACCTCTCTGGGTTGTTGTAAGGACCAAGTGAGATAATAATTATAAAACGCTATGCTGTCACACAGTAAACACTATATACATGTTATCTATTATGATTAGTTCTAAACCAGAGGTAGGGAACCTGCAGTTTCAAGGCCACGCATGGCCTTCTAGGTCCTTGGGTGTGGCCTTTTGACTGAATCCAAGTTTTACAGAACAAATCCTTTTATTAAAGGAATTTGTTCTGTGAAGTTTAGATTCAGTCAAAGGTCTGCACTTGAGGACCTAGAGGGCCACATGTAGCCTTGAAGCTGCAGGTTCCCCACCCCTGTTCTAGAGCAAGTACTCTAGCTAGAAGGTACCCTTTTCAACCCTACTTCTTAGAATCCCCAGTTTCCTTCAAGGCTTCACTCCAGTACTACCTTCTATACGAAACTTTTCCTGATCCCCTTAGCCAATATCCAAAAGTCCAATATCCAATAAACATTTATTAAGGACCTACTATGTGCCAGGCACTGTGCTGAGCACTGGGGACACAATGAATAAAGACAGCCCCTGCCCTGAGGAGCTTATAGTCTAAAGGGGGAGACAGCACACAAAAAGAGGCAGGAAAGGGGGGAAAAGGACACCAGGGGGCGTCTTGTTCCATGGAGGTAAGACCAGGCAGAGCAGCAGGTACAGAGTGGAGTGAGCTCAGAGGCCAGTTTCTAGCCCTCTGTAAAGGAAGGCGTTGGGAAGAGTTTGCTACTCTACCCTCCAGCCCTCTAATCAGAGAGGATGGGAGGCTGAGGGAGGTGGTGTCAATCGAGGCTTGAGTGAGCAGCCTGTTGGGGAGTTTAGAAGCCATGAGCTTATCCTGAGAGGGAAGTCATGTCTGTGGAGGGGAAGCCAGGCAGAGAAGCAAAGTGGAATTGGAAAAGTCCAATTTCTAATTCCTTTCTACAAAATTACCTTGCATCAGGCTTGAAATTTTACATTATACATATAAACATATATACACACATTGTGTTGTGTTGTATATGTGTAGGTATGTATATGTATGTGTATATATGTACATACATGCATATCTATTATATGATATATGTGTATGTGTATATGCACACATATATTATGTGGTATGTGTATATGTACATTTATATGTGTATGTATACATACACACATATACATATATACACACATATGCTGTCTCCCCCAAGTAGAATGAAAGCTTTTTGGGAACAGGGATTGTTTCACGTTTGTCCCTAATACTGTATCGGACACATGGTAGATATTTAATACATGCTTGTTGACGGAGGGATTATTGATCAGGCCTACTCCCTCACTGGCCCAACTCTCTCCAGCAATGAAGATGAGGGATGGGCAGGTGTCCTAGGCCAGTATGACCCCTCCACAGCTCCCACACCGCTTGCGTTTCCATATATGGCTCTGGGAGCTGAGTCCTTTCTGAACTCCCCAATGCCTGACCTTGGACTTTTCTAGGCAGAAGGGAGAGGAGCCTAGAACCTTCTGGATTCTCACTGCAGACAAGGGGGAGGGCTCCCTGGATCTGTAGGCCGCCCAGCTCACCCACCTCATAAAAAAGCCATAAAACAGACCATAAACATTGGTGGGAGTAGTTAGTACTGATCAGCTGGCAGACACCTAGCTTTTAGTGGGTGAAATATCTGGCCTGACTATGGCAAGCAGATGGAGGCTTTCCTGACCATTAACAAGTTGCGCCGTCTTAGGCTGCTCACGGAGCTGGTATGAAGGTCTTAGAAAGATCTCTCCCCCAGGGCAGACTTGTAAAGCATGCCATTGGACTAACTGATTCCTGCCTGTGAACAGAATGGACATAATGCAGAAATCTTTCTTTACCCCTTCCTTCTTGCCCTACCCCCAATCCCTGACTCAGTTTAAAACTACTAAAAAAAAGAATCAATCCGTACATGTTCCATCCAGATCATCCTTTATCTATCATGGTTTATCAGAATAGAAGCTTCTGGAAGCTAGGGGCTGAGGGTGTGAGCAGGTTTAGCATGGTGCCTGGGTGTATTGGAACCAACTGAAGAATATTCAGCTATTTAGGACCACGTGATATCAGGCCAGTTCCCCTTTTTTAAAGTACTCAGGAAGTCACAGGGGCACAGATTTAGAAATAGAAAGGTCCTCCTTAGAGGCTATTGAGTCCAACCTCTTAATTTTACAGATGAGGAAACTGAGGCCCAGAGAAGTTAAGGGACTTACCCAAGTAACCCTTGTTACTTGTAACCCAAGGTTACAAGATTATAGATCTAAAGTTGGATGAGATCTTAAAGGCCATCTATTCCAAATTCCTTGTTTTACTGATGGGGAAACTGAGGCCCAGATTCGCCCAAGGTTTAACAGGTAATAAGCACTGGAGGAGAGAACTGAGCCCAGGTTTTTCTAATTCTAGAACCAGTCTTCCATTCTAACACTTGGAAGGAAGGCATCTGGAAGAGCAGCTTGGGGCTTACCTGTCCCCCTCCCCTGGAGAATTGACCCTGCTGTGGCTAAATCCCACCCCTACCCCAAAAGTGGATGAGGCTGAAATGGTGAGTTCCTGTAGTCTAGAGATTAGGTTCAAGGTCAGACATGGAGAAAAATTCTCATTTCCTGCCTCCCCTCCCCCACCTCCAATATCATGGAGACTGTTTTACCTTTGGGGCAAGTTGAAGGGTTAGAAATATACCAGGACTCCCAGACCCACTAAACTCCCTTAAAAGAAGGTCAGCCTCAGAGCCAGATCAATCTTTCTAGGACCAGGGCCAGGCATGCACTTGAAACCCAAGAGAAGACATTTCCTCAGAACCCATCCTCCCCCAGATCTTGGGCTTACCAAGGCCCAGCCTCCCCTAAGAAAAGCTAGGGCATTGTCAGTAGTGGAAGGGGTCACTGGAATTCCCTCACTCCTTTACCAGCTCTGGGACAGCCTTCACCTACCTGTACAACCAAAGGCCACCGTACCCACAGCGGCCAAGTTGATGGCATACGCCTGTGTCTGGGAGAAGAGCTGCAGCCAAACGTCACAGATGCTGACAAACAGGAGGGGGCCCACTGCGAAGAAGTAACCTGAAGATGAAAACACATCCAGGACAGTCAGGGGTAAGACTGGGGGAGGCCTGGAGTTCATCTCTCAGGTTAAGGCTCAGAAGGAAGGAGCTCCATACCTTCTCCCCAGGCAGTCAGTCAGGAGGGCAGCTAAAGCCTCACCCTTCTGTCCCATCCATGTGAGGATCAGACAGAATGGAAAGAGATCTTAGAGATCACTTAATCCAGAGATTCTTAACCTGGGATTTGCAAACTTATTTTTAAAATATTTTGATTACTGAGTTTCAATATAATAGATTTCTTTCACAATCCTGAGGATTTTATTTTATGCATTTAAAACCATTATTTTTGAGAAGGGATCCATTGGCTTCACCATACTGCCCAAGGGGATTCATGATACATAAAAATGTTAAGAACCCCTCACTTAGGACCATCTCCTCATTTTACAGATAGGGAAACTGAGGCCCAGAGAGGTGGTTATTCACCCAAAGTTTTGTTGTTATTCAGTCATTTTCAGTTGTGTCTGATTCTTCACGACTTTATTTGGTGTATTCTTAGTAAAGATACTGGAATGGTTTGCCATTTCCTTCTCCAGCTCATTTTACAAATGAGGAAACTTAAAGCAAACAGAGTTAATTATTAAGTGCCTGAGGCTGTATTTGAACTCACATCTTCCTGACTCCAGACCCAGTGCTCCATCCACAGCACCACCTAGCTGCCCAAGGTTACGTTGGTAGAAAATAGCAGACCCTATTCACTCAGGAATCAATACTGTCTTCCACTATATCACATTGGATAGAGAGAGAAAAATCTCCCTTGGAAAATCCATCAGCTGCCTAGTTTTTCTCATTGCTCTGCCCTCCTGCCCCAACAGTCAAAATTCTGATGAAACTAGATATTGCTGAAAGCTCCATGGTGTCTTAAGGTTGTCCACAAAGAAACAAGTAGATGAGTGGATTAATTTTACATTCGTGAAGTAGAATCCGGATGGACAGATTTGAGGTGGGAGGACCCTTTGTTTTGAATGCCACAACATGGGGAGGCGGGGGAGGACACTATGTCAGTGAACTAATGAGAAGTGAAGGTGATAGAGAATCATAGAATGATAGAAGCTGAGAAGGACCATACAGATCAGAGTGGAAAGCAAGATGGATTTAGCACCAGAGACCATCGGTTTGAATCCTAGCTATGCCATGGAGGCAGCTAGGTGGCACAGTGGGTAGAGCACTGAGCCTGGAGGAAGACCTGAATTCAAATCTAGCCTTCGGATACCTACTAGCTGGGTGACTCTGGGCAAGTCTGACTGTTTCCTCAACCATAAAATAGGGATAATGATAGCACCTACCTTACTAGATTGTTCAAGAATCAGATGAAATAACATTTGTAAAGTGTCTAAAACAGTGCCTAGCTTGAAAATAGGAGCTATAGAAAGTCTCATTCCCTTTTCTTCCCACTATCTATGTAACCTTGAGTAAATCACCTAGCTTCTCTGGGCCTCAGTTTCCTCATCTGGTATTTGGATTAGATCAGTGGTTCTTAAAGTGGGGTCCCTAAACTCCTGGAGGTCCTCAAGACCCTTCTAGGGGGACCATGAGGTCAAAAGCAGTTTCATAATAATACTAAGGTTTTTATTTGCCCTCTAAAATGATCCTCCCTTTTCAAACTACATATCTATGTGAGGCTGGATTTACTAATACATGTTTCAACCAGAACAACTTATCACAAGAGATTGACTGTAGAGGAAGATAGGAGAATCCAGCTGTCTTCTGTTAAGCCAGACATTAAAGAAATTTGGGCAGTTTGGTAGCACAGTGGCTAGCCTGGAGCACTGGTAGCACAGAGTGCTGGGCCTGGAATCAGGAATTCCTAAATTCTAGTCTGGCTTCAGACACTTACTAGCTGGGTGTCCCTGGGCAAGTCACTTAACCCTGTTTGCCTCAGTTTCCTCTTCTATAAAATGAGCAGAGAAGGAAATGGCAAATCTTTCCAGTATCTTTGCCAAGAAAACCCCAAATGGGGTCGAAAAGAGTCAGACATGACTGAAAAACAACAAAAAAAAGAAATTTGGAAAAAATATGTAAAACAATGCAATTCTTTTCATTAAATTTTTTTTGTCTTGGAAAATATAGTCATCTTTCATAAAATGTGTAATTTATATTAATTTGCAACGGGCTTACTGCTCTTATTTGAAATTTAATTAATGAAAATATTTTAAAAATTTATCAGCTTTAATTTCTAATATGGGAAATATCCATAGATATAAGCGGCTTAAATAAAAGCTCTCAATTTTTAAAAGTGAAAAGAGGTCCTGAGACCAAAAAGTCTGAGACCTGCTGGACCAGAGGTCCCCATCTAGCTGTAAATCTATGATCACCGGATGCTCTGCTCTCATTTTTAAAAAGAAAGTAATTTATTGTGAAGCTAACCTGCAACAATAAAATCAATTAAACACATTTGCAACTAATTAAACTTTTAAAAGACCTTCAACCTACAGATCTCATAACAACTTATCTTCCCTCCATCCCCTTCAACCATTTTTCTTTGTCTACTTGTAGATAGCTTTTATACAGTCTTTTTATATAGCCCATGGTTCCCTTGGTCTTCTGGCTCTGTTTTCTTCATATGAATTTTTTCTCTTAAATTTTTTATTTTTTTTACTATCAATTCAATAAATATGAACATTTTGTTTTATAAAGAACAGAAAAGATGATTTTAAAAGTGACCTATCACACTTTTTTTCAAGTGTACATATACTGAATTTAACACAGCAGTCATTACAAAACTGCCTTGTTTATCGATGTTCCCTTCTGAATTTCCCCCCTATAGAAGTGTAATAATTTCTGTGTAATAGTAATGCTAATAATAACTAGCATTATTATAGTATTTTAAGGTTTGCAATCATTTTATATATGTTATGTCATTTGGTCCTCATAGTCACCCTGGAAGGCGGTTTTTAACCCCATCTTATGGATGAGGAAACTGAGGTTAACAGAAGTTAAGTGACTTGCGAAGGATCACACAGGTAGGCAGTGTCTGTAGCAGATTTGAACCCAGGTTTTCCTGGTTCTAGTTCTACTGCTCTAACCATTGTACCACCTAGTCGTTACTTCCAATTATTTGGTATTCATCTTTCCAGATTTCTTCGTACTTGTCCTTCTTGACTGTATCCTGGCTCTAGCATTTACTGTGTGTGTGACTTAGGCAAGTCATTATCTCTTTGAACCTATTACCTCATCCGTGAAATGGGATAACGATACATATATTATCTGCTTCATAGAGTGAGAAGGTGTGGGAAAAGCGTTTTGTAAACCTTAAAGTGCTATATAAAAGTGAATTATCATCTTCATCATCATCTTTGTTGTTGTCATCCTCATTTTTGGGGCCTCAGGAAACTGAGATACAGAGATAGGAAGAGGGTGACTTTTGCAAGGTCATACAGCTAGTTTGTGGCAGTCAGGACTAGGGTAATGCAGTGGAATGACCTTCGGATTGGAGTCAAAGGCCCCATGTTTGAATCCTGGCTCTGCCACTGGTTATTTGGGTGACCTTGGGTAAGTCACTTAACTTCTTTTGGCCTCAGTTTCTTCCCTTGCAAAATCGATGACCTCTGAGGCCCCCTCCATCTCTAGATTTATGATCATTAGAACCTTAACTTTGTATTTGTATCATTAGCAGTGCTGGGCAAATAGTAGGTGCTTAATAAATGCGTCTTGATTGATAAGTCAAGTATCAACCGTTGAGAAGATCATATACCTTTAATATAGTGATTCTGCTAGGAATGAAAAGGAACCATTTAGCCTAATATCCTCATTTTACAGATGAGGAAACTCAGGCAAACAGGGTTAAGTGACTTGTCCAGGGTCACACAGCTAGTAAGTATCTGAGGTCAAATTTGAACTCGGGTCTTCCTGACTCCAGGCCCAGCACTGTGGTTTTTTGTTTTTTTTTTTTAGCTGAGGCCTTCTGGGCAAGGCTGCCATGTTGTGATGATGAGCATTGGAACTTTAGTCAGGAAGACCTGAGTTCAAATTCAGCCTCGGATATTTAATAAGTTGTGTAAGTCTGGGTAAGTGACTTAACCACTGCCTACCTCACTACCTAATTATAGTACCTACCTCATAAGGTTGTTGCAAAGATCAAATGAGATAATATTTGTAAAGTGCTTTGAAATTTAATTGCATGTGTATAACCTGTATCGAATTGCTTACTGTCTCAGGGAAAGGAGAGGTGAAGAGGGAGGGAGAAAATTCGAAACTCAATATTTAAAAACAACAAATATTAAAAATTGCCCTTACAGGTAATTGGGAAAAAATAGAATGTTATTTTTAAAAAGTGCTTCGCAATTCTTAAAACACGATACACATGCTAGTCTTACTACGATGACTGGAACTTTAAGTCATTGCGGGGAGCTGTTTTGGGCAAGACAAGCCTTTCCTCATTCCACAGAGAAGAGAACAACCAAGAGCTGGCTTTCAGGTGAGCCCTGAGAAATAGAGAAGGGCACTCACTTACCCACAGTGATCCTGGTATGTAGGCTCAGCATCTCCACCAGGGCATTGTTCAGGAGGACAGCCACCAAGGCGACGAGGATATAGGTGAGGCTCATGTCAAACACAATTGATGTCCCTGTAGTACAGGGAGAAGGAGGTCAGAAAAAAAGATGCTCCTTTCCTATTGTCTCCTCACCCAAAGGGCATGATGCTGGCTTCTGCAGAGGGACCTGGCAGAAGAAAAGACTTTCTCCTCTGTTTTCGATGCTCTTTGTGGAATGGACTTGGTGTAGCACACCATCACACACAGGCCATTTTTCCTTCTGACCTCCCTGGTTTCACTGCTCATGAGGCCATTTAGATGAGGAGGAGTATGGTTAGGACTGTATCTTTCTCAGACAATGGGACGCATATTTAAATAGTCAAGAAGTAGCTGGTGAGATCTTTGCTGAGATGAGGGAGATTCTCCAAGTCTTTGAATTTCTCTCTGACTAAGCAGTTAGTGAGTACAGGGAAGGAAACATAGACAGCAGATGGTATCGCATAATGGATAGAGTGCTGAAGCTGTTGTTCAGTCAATTCAGTTGTGTCTGACTCTTCATGACCCCATTTAGGGTTTTCTTGGTAAAGATACAGGATCGGTCTGACATTTCCTTCGTCAACTCATTTTACAGATGAGGAAACTGAGGCAAAGAGGGTGAAGTGACTTGCCCAAGGTCACGCAGCTAGTGAGTGTCTGAGGTCACATCTGAACTCAGGTCTTCCTTACTCCAGGCTCTAGTGCACCACCTAGCTGCCCATTGCTCTCAGAAGACTTGGGTTCAAATAATGCCCCTACTATGTGATCAGATGACATGACCTCTCAGAGGCAGTTTCCTCATCCATAAAAAGGGGATTGTTATACTTGTATTACCCAACTCATAGGATTCTCGTGAGGGAAATATTTCACAAACCTTGAAAGCACTATGTAAATATGAATTATTATTAGGATCATAGAGTTGGAGCTAAAGGGAACATTAGAAATCATCAATTCCCACCCTTACCCCCATTATACATTTGAAGAAACTGAGGCCCAGAGAGGTTAAGCTCAGGGTCACAGAGCTAGTCAGCGTCTGAGGCCAGAGTCCAACACGGGTCTTCCTAATTCCAAGTTCAGTACTTTGTCCACCGTACCACACTCTCTCAACACCTTGCCTCTTTCCTAACCTTTATTCTGATGTGTTTCCCTCAGATGCCCACATCGTGAAGGGCATGAGAAGTGGGAAAGGGCATTGAATCACCCACAATGATCCTATCGTCTCATTTTGTGCTTCAGAGACCATTCTTCGTGATCAGAAGTGGGTGGCACAGTTAATTGAAATTCTTCTCAAAACTCTGCCTCTCAGATCTTCTCATTCCCCCCGTGCTGATGTTTTCCATCCCTATTCCCCAATCCCCACTAAGCCTACTCCTCTTTCTGATATTCTGATTTCTACTGAGGAAACTATCCTCTAACTAGTCAGTCATGTCTCCAATCTCAGAGTCATCCTCTAGTGGCTTAAATCCTATCAATTTCGCTACCACCCCTTTTGCATCCGTCCTGTTCTCTCCACCCACACAGCCAACAACCTCATTCAGACATTCATCACTTCTTGCCCAGATCATTACAATTGTTTCCTAACTGGTCTCTCCCTGCTCCAAACCATCCTCTACATAGCTGCCAAGTGATATTCCTGAAGCACAAATCTCTCCATGTCACTCACTCCCCTGCTCAATAAACATCAATGACTCCCTTTTGCCTCTAGGATCACATACGGATGCTTCTGTTTGGCATTCAAAGTCCTTCGCAATCTGCTTCTAGCCTATCTCTCCAGACTTTTTAGACATAATTCTCAGTCCCATGCTCCTCACTCCAGCAAAACCAGCCTACTACAAAGCTGGCTATTCTCCATGCACGATACTCCATCTCCTAATTCTATACCTTTGCATGGGCTGTCTCCTATGCCTGGAATGCACTCCATCCTCACCTCTACTTCTTGGAATTTCTAATTTCCTTCAAAGCTCAGATCAAGAGCCACCTTCTTGACTTCCCCAGCTGCTAGTGCCTAGCCCTGAAGTTACTTTGCATTTACTCTGTATATATAGATTTTATTTCCTTATATGTATATGTGCTATTCCTCAATCGAATGAATGTAAACTTCTTGAGGGAACTTATATTGCATTTTTGTCTTTGTATTTCCAGCATCTGCCAGTGCCTGGCAGATAGTAGGTACTTAATAAGTGTCTGTTGGTTGATTGGAGAGATTGGCTTCTTAACTACTTTCTCACCTAAAGGGAGTAGAAAGTTTGCCAACACTATAGGTCATCTCTAAGATTCTATGACTATTTCTCCCTTGTCAACAACAACAACAAAAAACAAATAGGAATTTTTTTTCATGTTGAAGGGAGCAGAGTAGTGGGGGTTAAGTCTAGGCCCATTTACTACCCACTCTTCTCACCAGCATCCCTTATAGTAGATGAAGCGCTGGGCCTGGAGTCAGGAAGACTCATCTTCCTGAGTTCAAATCCAGCCGCAGATACTTAATAGCTATGTGACCCTGGGCAAGTTACTTCATCTTGTTTGCTTCAGTTTCTTCATCTATAAAATGAGCTGGAGAATGAAATAGCGCAAACCACTCCAGTATCTTTGCTAAGAAAACCCCAAATGGGGTCATGAAGAGTCAGACACAACTGAAACAACTCAACAACAACAACAACAACGCTGTAGCAATCACGGTTCAGCCGCTCTTTGCAGAGAGCCTGGAATGAATATTAACAGTAGCCTGGGAATAACTTACACTGACAATTCACCGGCTTCATGCCTAGGATCAGAGGATCAGAGGAGCCCAGATTTAGAACTATAAGGGACATTAGAGACCATTGAGTCCAATGCCTTCATTTTATAAATGAGGAAACTGAGACACAGAATAGTTAAGTGATGTGTTCAAGGTCATACATCTTGTAAGTATCTGAGTGAGGATTTGAACTCAGATCTTCCTGCCACAACTGCCACACATAGCATTTAATATGTGACCCCAGTCTCTGAAGAAACCTAAGGAGAAATTTAGTAATTTATTATCAAAGGACTATGAACTGTCAATCATAGAAAGTCACGAAACTGGGACTTTTTCACCTTATCAACCAGAAGTTACTCATCTGAACAAGATTTCATAGAATAGCAAGACTAGAAGGGGCTTCAAAGACCACTTGGTCCAACTGATACCAAAGCATAAATACTCTCCTTGATAACCCAGGTGAAAAGTCATCCAGCCTCTGCCTGAAGATCTCTGATGGGGAGCTCACTACCTCTTGAGGCAGTCCATTCCACTTGGGGATAGCTTGAATTGTTAGGAGTTTTTCTTTATGCCCAGCTGGAAACCTTAACTCTGTGATTTAAAGCCATGGCATCCTATTAGAACCAAATAGAAAAGTTGAATCCTTCTACATGACAGTCCTTCAAATATGTAAAGATAACTATCAACTTCCTGTCCCCAACCCATCCAAGTCCCCTTTTCTCCAGGCTAAACATTCTCTATTCTTTTAAGCAATCTTCATATGGCATAGGTGTTAGTCCTCTGGACACCTCAATTACCTTCCTATTTTTAAAATTAAATTTTATTTTTTTCAATCAACAAACATCTGCCTTCTCTTTCTCCCATCTCTCTCCCTAATCCCGTTTGAGAAAGTAAGAAAAACAAAACCTGTGTTGTAAACATGTATAGCAAGCAGAACACATTCCCTCATTGACCATGTCTAAAAAAATTCTGTCTCATTCCACACTCTGAGTCTGTCACTTCTCTCTCAGGAGGTAGGCAGCAAATTTCATCGAGTCCTCTGGAGCAGATGCTTGTCATTACATTTATCAGAGTTCCTAAGTCTTTCAAAGGCGTCTTTACAACATTGTTGTTATTGTATAAATTGTTTTCCTGGTTCTCACATCCCTTTGCATCAGTTCATGTGAGTCTTTTTATGTTTCTCTGAAACCATTCCCTTCATCAGTTCTTAAAATGCATTCCATCACATTCATAAAACATAATTCATTCAGCTATTCCCCAATTGATTGGCATCCCTTCATTTTCCAGTTCTTTGCCACTGCAAAAAGATCTGCTATGATTGTTTCCGTACATATGAGTATAAAAATATTCTTCTTTCTTTGATCTTTTTGAGGATATAGATCTAGGAGTGATATCCCTGGGCCAAAAGGTATACATTATTTAATAGTTTAATAGTTTTGGGGGCGTAGTTCCAAACTGCTTTCCAGAATGGCTGGACCAGTTCACAGATCCATAAACAGTGCATTAATGTGTCTGTTTTTCCATAGCCCCTCCAGCATTTGTCTGAGGCTGATCAAGGTTAAGAGACTTGCCTAAGGTTCATACAATTCACAAATGTCTGAGTGGAGGATTTAAACTCACTTCTTTACTCCAAGTCGAGCATACTATCTGCTCTGCCACCTACTTGCCACTTTTTGCAATATCCTCAGTGGTGGCAAAGCCTCATCTTTTGAGGTTGCATTTGATTTCTGGAAACAACCCAGTCATTCAAAGTTCATTCTGGTGACTAATATGGGGGGGGGATACGAGGCTGTTTGGAGAAGGAGATGTGACAAAGCTTGACTATTAAATAGAGTGACTGCCATATGTGGCTTGTAAGCTGACTGGTGGCTCTTCTCAATGAGTGGTTCCCTAAATAGTTCAAGCAATGAATGGTAGCCTCCCATTGGAATAAGTGCATAGTCTCCCAAGGTGACTCTCACCTGGATAGGCATATTCTGGTTTGTTTTAAAAATGACTCAGTCTCATCACTCTTATCATTGTAACCATGGGACAGGGGGAGGAAGACGAGCCAGTGAAGGGGATACAGAAGGATCAGGCAGATAGGTAGGAAGAGAACCCAGAGAGAATGGTGTTATTTGTCCACATTGAATGAATTATTTGTTTTTCCATCTCTGCTTCGGAGACCCTAGGTGCTAAGGATAGAAATGGGGCCCCCAAAATCATTGCTACAGTGCTGGGTGCTACGAACTAGATTCTTAATCCTGGTGATGGGTTTGCCCTGACTTACTTCTAGCCTGTCACCTTGTTCCTCTTGGGACCAAAGGCACAGGACAAGATTCAAGATAGCAAAGCAAAACTATCTGGGCCTCTTGGAGAGACTAAAGCCAAGACCTTGCCTTCCCTGATACTACCCTCTAGCCACCTAAGCTATCTGAAGTGCCATATAAATGTGAGCTCTTACTACTCTTCAGCCATAGAGCTAATCAGTCATGTTTAACAGAAAGCACCCTCCCCAGGTACGTGGATGACAGTAAAGGTTACCCCCATCTTTACTATCTATGTCAGGGCTGTCTAAAATGTGGCCTGCAGTGAGATTTATGAGGCCTGCCTACAAGCATAGAAATTTACATAAGTGTTTTAGTAAATGAAGCCGAGCTACGGCAGAGCTCTCACTAAAATGGCAAATCAAAATATATTGCCTATTGTTTCAATGAAAACCTAAGGTTGGACAGCCTTTATCTATGTAATGAGTAGCTTGGAGAAGTCCTTTTTTCCCCTATGTGCTTGCATGGGCTTGCTTATTTATAAGGTTTTAGAGTCATTTTAGACTGTCCCTCCTGGATATATTAACCAATGATAATCTGGAAACTTCCATAGTTTACAGACCTACATGCCAAATCACCTACATTTTTATATCCCAGCAAACAGGAGGGCAGCATCACTGGATCTTCAGGCTTATTGTACAGTCGTGTCTGACTCTGACCCCATCTGGGGTTTTCTTGGCAAAGATACTGGAGTGGTTTGTCATTTCTTTCTCCAGCTCATTTTACTGATGAGGAAACTGAGGCAAACAGGGTAAAGTGACTTGCCCAAGGTCACACAGCTAGTGTCTGAGGCTAGATTTGAACTCAGGAAGATGAGTCTTCCTGACTCCAGACCTGGCACTCTATCCACCCCACCATCTAGGTGAGCATCTAGAAACAAAGCCAAAAAAAATCACAGGACTCAGGAACTAAAACAGTTCTGATGGATCCCAGTTTGCCTCCTTGGTCAGCAGTTTCAATCTAGGCCTTGAAAAGCTTTGATTCTCGTCGGTCCCAAACCCGCTTCCTCTCCCCAGCACCCAGGGTCTCAGTAGCAGAGATAGAGAAACAAATCATTTGACTGATGGAGACAAATGACACCATTCTCTCTGGGTCCTCCTCCCACCTGTCTGACTGCTCCTTCTGTGTCTCCTTCACTGGCTCATCTTCCTCCTCCTGTCCCGTGGTTACAATGATCCATCCTGTGTATTTGACTATATGGCTAGATCCAGTCTCTCTCCTGAATCCCAGGTTGGCGTTGGCAGCTGCCTACTGGACATCTTCACCTAGATGCTCCATCACAAACTCAGTGTTTCTAAAACTGAACTCCTAATCATTTCCCCCTCCAAATCTGTCCCTCCTCACTACTTCCCTGTTTCTGCTCATGTTACCGCTGTCTTCCTAGTCACCTAAGCTGAAAACCTCAAAGTTGTCTTCCTCCTTAGCCTTCTCTAAGCCCTCACATCTAATCCGCTGCCAAACCCGACTCCTATCTCTATCATGTCTCTTTTGTCCTTCCCTTTATTTCTATCCACTGGACCTAGATGGCTCTGAAGGAGAAAGTGAGTCTGGTGACTTTGCACAGGCTTCCCTCACTTAAATCCAATTCTCTTGCAAGTCATGACATCACCTTCCTGACATCACGGTCCTCTTCGAGAATGAAAGGCAAACAATGATCTGTGAGTATTAGTACCCGAGCCACTGGGGACCCAACTGGCCAGTTTCAGTTGGGCAACACAGCTCCTTCCTTTCTTCCTTCCCTCCTTCCTTCTTTTCCTTCCTTCCCTCCTTCCTTCCCTCCTTCCTTCCTTCCTTCCTTCCTTCCTTCCTTCCTTCCTTCCTTCCTTCCTTCCTTCCTTCTTTCTTTCCTTCCTTCTTTTTCCTTCCTTCTCTTCCTTCCTTCTTTCCTTCCTTCCCTTCCTTTCTTCTTTCCTTCCTTCCTTCTTTCCTTCCTTCCTTCCCTTCCTTCCCTTTCCTTCCTTTCCTTCCTTTCCTTCCTTCCTTCCTTCCTTCCTTTCCTTCCTTCCTTCCTTCCTTCCTTCCTT
>CM053622.1:416984452-417021591 GCA_028646595.1 Phalanger gymnotis
CTCTTCCTTCCTTCCTTCCTTCCTTCCTTCCTTCCTTCCTTCCTTCCTTCCTTCCTTCCTTCCTTCCTTCCTTCCTTCCTTCCTTCCTTCCTTCCTTCCTTCCTTTCTTCCTTCCTTCCTTCTTTCTCTCCCTCCTCTCCCTCCTTCCTCTGTCTACATAGGGAATCATACCCTTACTTGTAGGTGCTCTGCCCAAAGGAATAAAAATTTTTACCACTGAAACCTCACAAGATATCTTGGGGTTCATGGGCTAGATTTCTTTTTTAAGGACCATGCCTTAAACCCAAATCACTCTGACTCTCACTGATGGTGATCTTCCCCTCTCAAGTTTTCCTCGTATCCAGGATATCTGGATCTCTCTTTTGCCTCTACCTTGTATAAGTTATTTGTGCACATGTGATATAGTGTATGGAATGCAGGATTTGGAGTCATGGAGACCTGTGTCTGAATTTCATCTTAGACTCTTATTAGCTGTGTGACCCTGGGTAAGTCACTTAAACTCTATCAGCCTCAGTTTCCTCATCTGTAAAATGAGAGTGTTGGACTTGATGACCTCTATGGTCCTTTCCAGCTTTAAATCTATGATTAAATCACTGTCACCTCCTGCTCCATTATATTGTAAGCTCCTTGAGAGATGGAATTGTGTTGTTTTTCATTGTTGTATCCGCAGTATGATACCTTGTAGAATCAAAAATTAAATGATTGCGTGCTAGACAACAGAATTTTTTAATGATAAAATATGTTCACTTGTAAAAGAAATATTAGGAAGTATCCCAAGTTGTATCTATGTTATTTTATGTCCTAGACAGATGTCTATCATGGCTACCCTTTGTCTTGGCTCAACTTCGGACAAAGAGGAATATAAAGGGCTAAAGCTAGTGAGGCTAGCCAAGGATCATTGATCTGAAACTGGAAGGACCTTTGACATAATTCCTGCCTTCTCTCACTTTATAGATAAGGAAGCTGAGGCCTAGAGAGGTTAAGTAATTTGCCCAAGGTCACACAGCACACAGTAGTACAGAAAGCCATAGCTGTCAAGCTGGAAAGGACCTTAGAGGTCATCTAGTCCAACCTTCTCATTTGGGGAAACTGAGGCTAATGGAGATTAAGTGACTTGCTCAAGGTCACAAAATCCTGTGACGCTAAGTTCAGTATTATTTTAATAGCACCACATTCTGGCTAGGGTCTCATGACAGCATGCCAGGTAGGGACCAAAGGCTGAGCCACTGTCTGAAGCACCTTTAACTTCATGGTTAGTCTTGGACAGGGTGTCCAGCAAAGTACGTTCCCATTGTGAAATTCTATGACTCATCTCATCCTGATTATTTGGTCCCCACCAACATACAGCAGTAAGCTGAGTGGATGCTGAATGGGGCATGGTATAAAGTAAACCCAAGCCACATGAGCCCCTGCTAGCCTGAATCCCTTTCCCCACCATGGATGGATGGACGAAATAACACCCGGACACCAGTTCCAACATGACTTCTGCCAACACAGTGTAGAACTCCAAGGCTCTAGGAAAGGGAGGGGCCCATTTTCCACCAAGAGGCTGGGACTTACCTGGATATTTGTGGTGCAGATAATCAACGTCTGTAATAAAACTATTGTATGGCAGGAGAAAGCCCACTCCGGCCAGCAGCATGGCAAAATATATCCCATGGTACTGGTCATCAGGCTCAGGCTCCTCGGTCACTAAAATGCCAAACGCATGAGAGAGAAGGTCAAGCTCGTATCCCAACTGAACTGATCCCTGGAGGGGGGTGAGCAGCTAACCACACTAACAACAGCTTACGTTTATTTAGTGTTTTAAAATTTGCCGATTGCTGAACAGTTTTGCCTCATTCGAACTGGACGTCAGATTTGTTTGACTCTCCCTGTTCCAGAATCTTACCTTGTCAACACACAAAGAAAAATCTGAGATGGCTAGGATGTGCAGTAGATAGAGGCTATCTAGACCAGGCTCAGAGTCAGGAAGGCCTAAGTTCAAACTCTCCCTCAGAAACTTACTGTGTGACCCTAGAGAGTCACTCAAACTCTCTGGACCTCAGTTCTTTCATCTCTAAAATGGGGGAAGGCTTTGAACTTTATGGTCTTTAACGTCCCTTATGGCTCTAAATCTAGACTCCTGCCATCTTAGCTGTGTGACTTTTTACTTTGGCTGGGCCTCTTTTTCCCTCTTCAGTCAAATAAAGGCCCAGTTGACGCACTGGACCAGAGGGGTTTGAAGGTCCCTTTCAGCTCCATCATACTGTGACTGCTTACATCCAAGAAGATAGATGGGAGGGGTAGCTGAGGGTATGTGTGTGTGTACACAGACAAGGATATACGTAGACACATATATGCACAGTTGCATTCTGGGCTAAGAATCCATGACTCCAGAACTCTTGGTTTTTATAGGTGTTTTGACTAAGGCAGATCTATTAACTTATTTTTGTTTATTAAATCAGCACTTTATTGAATACCAACTCTGAGCCCAGCTCTTTCCTACTTTCTGTAGGTAAGACATGAGAAAAATAAGGTGTGGCCTTGCCCTTAAGTCACTTACAATCTGGTTGGAAGGAAACCAACATACATGAAATATAAGACCACAATTAAGTGAATGTTATGCTATGTAAGAGGTGGAAGAGCTCAGAAAAGAATGTCAATGGAAGCTTTGTGGAGGAGGTGGATTTGGAAAAGGGGTGGAATTTAGAGAGGTAGAGAATTCAGAGAGAAAACATTGACTTTGGAGTCAGAGGACCTGAATTCAAATCCATTTCTATTACCACTTCAGTGACATAACCTCACGGGACCTCATTTATAAAAGAGGGAGATTGAATTAGATGACCTCAGAGGTCCCTTCCAGCTCTTGGTCTGGGAGGGGGAGTAGAAGGCATCCCAGATGAGTAGAGATGTGTGGACCTCATAATCGTATAGTGGTTTTAAGGTCTACAAAATCCTTTCTCCACAATGACCCTGGGACAGGCCTATATGAATGAATGAATGAAAGGCATTTCTTAAGTGCTTAGTATGTGCAAGTCTTGGGGATACAAATAGAAAAGTAAGACTATTCATCTTCTCAATGAGTTCATATTCTAAGAGAGAGAGAAAATAGATGCAAGTATAATTATTCTCATTTTGTAGATGAGAGAACTGAAGCCTGGAGAGGTTAAGTGGATTATCCTTGGTCACATAGCAAGCAAGTGTTTAGTACTGGATTCAAACCCAAGCATCCCCACTTCCAAATCCAGCCCTCTATCCTCTCTTCCCTCTATGCCACATGAAGTGAGCTTGGTATATTCAGGACGTAGCAAAGAGAAGACTATGTACACTGGAGGCTTAGGGGGAATAAGACTACTTGTCAATATTTTTGTTTTTCACATTTATAAAATGAACACAATCATGCCTATCTGTTCAAAAGTGGACTGACAAGCTGTGGGAGAAAGAGGCTACTCTGGACCTAAAAGCTAAGCATCCATTTGGCTTTGTGGTGGCTCACCAAGATTATCACCCATCCCACCACCACCATTTCATGGGGACTCTGTCATCCTAGAAATGATGAGCAGGGCTTCTCTATGAGTATAATTCCTACCCAGAGCCAAGATCAGAATGACTTCTTTAATCAGTGAGCTGCTCACCTGCCAGGGAGTATTTTATAATTCCAGATGTTGAATTTTTAACCAATAATAAAAGTCTTTTTCCCAATTAGAACATGTGCTAGTATCCCAATTGAGCATGCCCCAGTAAAGGTTGGGAGGTGCTTGGGAGTAAGTGAAGGCCATGTGGGGTCCTAGATTGGGTGGCTGTGCAGCAGGAAGCCCCCCTAGGGCCTGGCAGAGGATCAATAGTGCATCTGAGCTGAGAACTAAGGGATAAATATAGCTAGCATCCCAGAGTTCTCTTGATGTAGACAAAGACAGCAGCCTGGGTAAGCAGTGGGAAGCATAATTACCCCTCTGGTGATGTACAAAGGATCAAAGTTGCCTAGTATAAGGCAGCCAAGACCTGAACAACCATACTGAGCAACAGGCAGGAAAGCCAGGACTGATACTGAGTATGTAAACACAGCTGCCTCTCCCCTGGCCCAGTGGTTGGGGCTGCCCACTTTAAGGGAGCCTACTGACCAGGTAGGTGGTTTTCCCATCATTGTCTCTATAGTGTCTTTATCTCTGTTACTAAGGAGACCCGATCATGGTGTCAAATAGTGCAGATCTAAATAGGAAGTGATCTCCACTGTCTCCCAAGAGCTCTCCAAGAAGCAACTAATTAAAACCTCCCAGCAGCTGAGCAAAGGAGGGACTTTTTCCCTTGTTTTTGCAGCAGGAGGAACTAAGGATTAAATATTTTGGAGGGTGGAGGAAGCACTTGGAAACAGCCCAGGGATAGGAATGCAGATGTATTAAGGGCCCAGTTTGGTAGCAGTATCATTCCGTAAAATAATAATGCCTAACTAGCATTTATATGTGTGTGTGTGCGTATGTGTGTGTATATATAAACACATACATATACTATATATGTATGTGTGTACATATATATGTATGTATGTGTGTATGTGTATGTGTGTGTGTGTGTGTATACTATGTGTTAAGCACTGTGCTAAACGTGATTATCTCTTGATGCTCACAGCAAACCTGGGAGGTAGGTGCTATTATTAACTCCCATTTTACAGATAAGGAAACTGAGGCATACAGGGGCTAAATGACTTGCTAAGTGTCATATAGATAGTAAGTATCTGAGGATGGATTTGAACTCATGTCTTCCTGACTCCAGGAACAGAGCTCTACCCACTGTGCCACCTAGCTGCGCCACAAAAACCAGTAGCTACTTCCTTTTCTCCTAGAACTTCAAGGATCACAAACCACTTTTCCTCCAATAACCTTATCAGTTAGACATTACAAGTTATATTATCCCCATTTTACAGATAAAGAAACTGAGGCTCAAAGAGGTTATGTGAGATATCCAAGGATCACAAATAGTAACTTCCAGAGCTGAGTTTTAAACCTCTCAGTCTTTGCTCCAAGTCCAAAGCGCCAAATCCCTGGGAGAATTTGTGGGGATGTTGGGACAGAAGACCAAAGAGGCCTGAGAAACCCCACAGGATCATAAATTAGAGCTAGAAGGACCCTTAGAGAGATCATCTAGTCCAGATGCCTGATTTTACAAACGAAGAAACTGAGACCCAGAAAAGTTATGTGATACGTCTCCAGTCTGTAAGTGGCAGAGCTGGCATTCAAAGCCAGGTCTTCCTACACCAAATCCAGTGCTCCACCCACTGCCCCACACTACCTCCCCATTGCCTTCTCTTGAGGTATTGTGGGGGCTATGCCACTGACTATAATGGCTGAACTATTGACCTGTCTGAAGGCAGGGGGATGGGCTCAATGACCCCTTTAGATCCCTTTCAGTCCAAGGATGGTATGAGTTACAGTAAGTAACAATTACACTCTCGGTACCACGTGACACCTGGTATTTAAATAGCGCTCTTCATTTCAGAATTCTAGAACTTCATGCTTTTCTTTTTATTTTAGTCCTTTGTTTTATTACTGGTCAGGAGTTTCACACAACAGACACCAGTCACCATCTTCGTCTTACACAGGCTAAGCCTGAGGTCTGGGAAAGTCACACGCCTGAGCCACAGGTCCTCAGAAAAAAATCAGAAGAGAAATTTATAGAATCCAAGGTGCCTTCCCACTCTCCAACCAGGACAAGCCTTCCTTGCCAGGAAGGATCAGTCTTCCTGGCTCTCTAAGTGCAGCAATTGATCCACGAAACCACCTGGGTACTTCTTAGTAAATGTTTGTTGAATGCTATATTTCTGATTATGGCTCAGTCTAGGATGAGAATCAAGAGAAAAGACTGTAGAATCAAAGACTCCTGGAAGTTTAAAGGAATCTTGAGGGGTCATTTAATTCATTTTCCTGTCTCAGGGCTTCACCTAAACCAACCTATTGCAGTTGAGTCCCCTTTGGTAATGCCAACTCTACCTCCATCCCTAGCCCATCCCTGGGGAGACTCCACCCTGAGCCTCTCCTGGGGAGCCTATGGAGGCAACTTCCTCATTATTATTACCTGGCTCCATAAAAGTCAGGACCCCTTTGGCCTGGTTCCCTTTGGCTTGGAGCTCTTCTTCTTCCAGTTGGCAGCTGTCAAAACTGAAGCTCATCACTACGTTTCCCTCCGGTGTCACTACCGGACTGAGCTCCTTGAAGTGGTCTCCCCCAACTGACCCCATGGCTACTGCCCTGAAAAAGAAAGAATGAGCAGGCATGGGAAAAGCATAGAATTCCTTTCTTCATTATTAAATTTTATTTTTCTAATCAATGAAAATCCTCCTCTCCCCACTCCCTCCACAACAATAAAGAAAAAAAAACAAAGAAAAAACCTCTGTAATAAACATGAATGAATAGTGAAGCAAAGCAAATTCCTACATTGGCCACATCTAAAAAAATGATGCTTTAATCTGCACTTGGAATTCACCTTTCTATCAGGAAGTGGGTGGCATGTTTCATCATGACTCCTTTGGAATTGTAGCTGGCCACTGCATGGAGCAGAGTCCTAAATCTTTCAAAGTTGTTTGCCTTTACAATATTGTTGTTATTGTATAAATTTTTCTCCGAATTCTTCTCACTTCCCTCTGCATCAGTATATACAAATCTTTCCATGTTTCTCTTCATCATTTCTTATAGCCCAATAGTATTCCATCATATTTATAAACCATAACTCATTCAACCATTCCGCAATGATGGGCGCTTCTTCATTTTCCAATTCTTTGCCACTGAAAAAAAGAGCTATTAAAATATTCTTTGTGCATATGAGTCCTGCCCTCTTTCTTTGATCTCTTTGGGGGTATAGGCCTAGTTGTAGTATCTCTGGGTAGAAGGGTAAGGGAATGCACTATCTAATAACTTTTAGAGCATAGTTAGAAGCATAGAAGTTCTAGAAAGCTAGATGGGTCTCCTAGAACTCAATCCATCCTCTAGGATCTGGACTATCCATGATATATGATTGTTTATTCATTCCCTGACAGTGCAGAAGTCTCTTGAGGCAGCTAGGTGATACAATGGCTAGAATATTTGACTTAGAGTCATAAAGACCTGTATTCAAATCCTGCCTCAGAAACCTAATAACTATGTGACGCTGGGCAAGTCACTTAACCTCTCTCTCAGCCTCAGGTTCCTTATCTGTAACATGTAGATAATAATAGCACCTATCTCACAAGATTATTGTGAGGATCAAATAAGGTGAAATGCGTAAAATGTTTCATGTACCTTTAAAAATCTTATTTACTATGTAAATATTTTGTTATTATTTACTTCTCTGAGCCTTAGTTTCCTCACCTGTAAAATGGGAATAAACAAACAATCTCATTATCTAATAGGGAGTGGTGGAGACAGAAGTGCTTTGTAAACCTTAAAGCTATATTAGGGACTAGGAGCTAGACTATGACCTCAACGAACTCCTAGAAGAGAAAACTTTCTCTACCATTGAAGGTTGGGTTGCCTACAGCACGGAGAAGTTAAAGGAAAGGCCCAGTTACTAATTATGTAAATATGAACATGAGTTATTATAATTATTTGTTGTGGCTGTTGAGTCATTTCAGTCACTTCCTGACCCCATTTGGGGTTTTCTTGACAAAGATACTGGAGTGGTTTGTGCCATTTCCATCTCCAGCTCATTTTACAGATGAGGAAACTGAGGCAAACAGAATTAAATGACTTGCCCAGGGTCACACAGCTAATAAGTGTCTGAGGCCAGATTTGAACTCATGATTCTAAGCCCAGTACTCTATCCATTGCCCCACCTAACTTCCTTATTATTATTATTACTATTATTCAATTCTTAAAACTCCTCGGGGTAAGAAATTACACTAGCTCCTTTGGAAAATGTGCTTCACTATTCAACTACTTAGCAGGTTCCATGTTCTTTTGGCCTAACCTCATTTCCTTGTTACAGTTGAATCCTCATTTCCCCTATTTCCTTGAAGGGGACATAGGGAACACATTTACCAGCCCAGTTCAAGCTGACTCATCCCAGTGACTGGATATGCCTTTGAATGTTCCTATCCCCTCCACACACACACACTCCCCATGCCCACCCCAAGATGGGCCTCAGCTGTCAGAGGGGCCAGTGGTGTGAGATCACTCAAAAGGCCAAGTCTAGCTAAGGGAAGCAGAACCAGAGAAGTGAGAACCAATTTAATCCAAGCTAATGAGCATTGATTGAGCACCTATTATGTACAAATCACTATATTTGGCACTGGGGACACTAAGACAAAAAAACAAAGAAGAATTCCTGTCCTCCAGTAGCTTACATTCTACCACATACACACAATAATTTATGGAGAGGGAAGAGAAAGCACTAAGGGGATGAAGAAAGGATTTCTATAGGAAGTGCCACAGGAGCTGAGCTTTAAAGCAAGTTTGGAATTCTAAGAAACAGAGGTTATGTAGAGAGTTCCTCTTCATTAGAGGTCTTCAAGCAGAGGCTATATGACCATTTATTGAGCTTTTTACAGTAGGGATTCCTTTCAGGTATGGTTTGGACCAGATAGTTGCTGAGGTTCCTTCTAGCTCTAAAATTCTAATTCTGTCATTTTGTGATTCTGTGAGATAAGGAGAGAGTGCATTCCAGGCATGGGGATAGTTTGTGAAATGCTGCATAGAAGAAGTAGCAAGGAGGCCAGTTTGTCTGGAACATACAGTGTGGGAAGAGAAAGTTATTATTTGTTGTTGCTGAGTTATTGTAATTGTGCCCGATGCTTCCTGACCCTATTTGGGGTTTTCTTGGCAAAGATACTGAAGCAGTTCACCATTTCCTTCTCTGAAAGGTAAGCTTGAGTCAGACTATGAAGGGCTTTAAATGCCAAACAGGGCAGTTTGTATCTTAGAGGTAACTGAAGGTTTTTTGAAGAAGGAACAGACATTGTCTGGCTTGTGTTTTAGGAAGATTATTTTGGCCACTGTGTGGAAGATGGACTGGGGAGGGCAGAAACCAGAAACCAGGAGTCTAATTAGGAAGCCATCGTAACAGTCCATGTGAGAAGTGATAAGAACTTGAAGTAGTAGGGTGATGTCTCTGTGAGTGGAGGAAAGGGAACACATTTGAGAGATGCTGCAGAGAGAAAATTGATAAGACTTGTCAGCTGGTTGGATGGGGAGGAAGGATTTGAGAAATGGAAAAGTTGAGGATGATAGCAAGACTGTAAACTTGGATGACTTGGAAGGATGGATGACCTCAAGAGAAATAGGGAAGCTTGGCAAAAGAGCTTATCTGGGAAAGAAGATAATGAATAATATTTTAAAAAGGTGAAGTCTGAGATGCCTACACTATATCCACTTGGAAATGTCTAGTTGTGACTAAGTCCAATTAAGGACCACTTAGTACAACCTCTAGAGAGGCCAGTGTGGAAATCCTGAAGGTTTCCGGAAGGCTTTTTTGTTTTTAAATCAAGCATACCAAACCACTGTTTGATCTATAGTGTAGGGTCATAGATTTAGAGCGGCAAGGGAACTAAGAAGTTAACCAGTTTATTTTAACAGATGAGGAAACTGAGGTCAAGTTTAAGTGATTTGCCCTGGGTCCCACAGCCAGCAAGTATAGCAGGACTTGAAACTAGGATTTTCATGACTCCACGTCCAGCATGCTATCAACCATGCTACATAGCTTTTTTTTTTAGTGACTGTCTAGCCTAGCCTATTGTGCTGGTCCACACATGATATGGAGTAAGGAAAAGAATCCTTGAGCCATGTGTGAGCCAGGAAAATAATCCACAGTACTTTATGTGCTCTTTCCCCCCAACTAGTCCCAAACCATATGAAGATGTGGGCCTCTCACCCTTTGAAAGTTTGACTTTAAAAAAGAAACCTAACCTGGGGTAAAAGAAAACAAAGAATTGGGAGATAGGTCATCCTGGAGCCCAAAGGCTTAAGAAGGCAGTACACTACAGCGCATGGTGCACTGGTTCTGGAATCAAAGGACCTAGGTTCAAATTTTCCTCTTGATACTTACTACCTGTATGGCCTTAGGTAAGTCAGTTAACTTAAGTCCCTTTCAGCTCTAGAACTATGATCCTCTGTTCTGTAACTGAGAAAGACAGTATGATATACTAGAAAGAACACTGGCTTCAGTCAGAGAATCTGGCTTCAAATCCTGCCTTAGCCACTGACTAGCTTGGGTAAAACATAACCTTTCTGTGTCTCAGCCGCCTCATCTGGAAAATAAAGGTACGGAGTAGATGATCCCCAAATTCTTTTCCAACTACGAATTCATGCTTTATAAATCATAATCATTTGTTACCAGCTCCAGACCTGATTACTGTTACCAGCTTCATCATTGTTACCGGCTTCAGAGCTGATTAATGACTCATTTCAGCATATCCATCAGAGGGCAATGAGAGACAGGAAGAAAGTGAAACCCAAATCAGTGCATTTTAAAATGTGCAAACAATCCTTGTAAGAGACTATGTGGGACGAGGACGTTGAAGCTCTTAACTCTAAAAGGTTTTAGACCTAGCTGTGAACTTTATTCTTCTATGATATACTTTTCCCCTATCACCATGGACAGCTCACTGGAAGGTAAGGTCCTTAAGGGTACAGACCGTGTTTTAGAAAAGGCAGAATGGATTTTAGAGATGAACTTTTGAAGAGTCGGAAACTGAGGGCCAGAGAAGGGAAATAACTTGCCTATAGATACACAGTAAGTTAGTGGCAAAGCCAGGACTGGAATCTAGCTGGGTCTTTTAGCTCCAAGTCTAGTGCTCTTTGCAACAAAGCAGGCTTTCTCCTACATTACTTAGTACAGGGACACCTCATTTATTCAACATTACTGAGGCGTGGGCTGTGCCACTTTACACCTTTAAGTGTCAAAGCTCTTGATTTTAATAATTTGTGATGGAAATCTTTTAAAAATGCATTATTCATTTCCCTGCCTTCTTAAACGGAGGACACAACATAATTCAACCTTTTCTTGAAGGCTCAGGATAATCATTATGAATGTCAATGTTTGTGCTGTGCTATAACACAGAGATGGGGGGATCGAGGTATGTCAGTTTTCCCCTATATTCAGTGGCTGCAACTGCTGGGCTTTTTTTTCCTTTTGTCATCAGTCATATGTGTATGTGTATGTATAATATATGTATGTGTGTAGCTGTGTATAAATACACATATCTATACATATGTATACATATATATGTATATATATATACATACATACACACACATACCTATATTTATATGCATGTATTTCTCTCCAACCTCCCTATAAAGCTGTCAGCAACCTCTGGCTGCTGTCAGTATGTCTGACTCTGGCAGTCCTATTTTCTTCACATCTCCTTCTAATATGCTCTTTCTAATCTCCTAAGGGCTGGGAAACCAGATCCTGAACTTTATAAGAACTATATGAAGTACTAGTAAATAGGTTTAATGCATATACAGTTAGATTGAGTTGATATGTTTTTAGGCTTGCTAAACTGCTATTTTTTTCTCTTTTTTATTTTTCATACAAGGGAGGGCTCACAATGTAGGGAAACACTCAGAAATAAATATAAAAACAAAATATATTAAAGTTAATTTTTTTAAAAAAAGAGTAAGTGGGTTTAGAGCGAGGGGTCCGAAGGTCTCTTCTATAAACAAAATACATGGGCCTTTTGACATTTATTTTTGCTTGGCCCAAGACCTTTTTTTTTCCTTCTCCCTGAATACATTGTAGAAATTGAGGCTTTGAGATAAGTGAGGTGCCACTATATCTCATGTCACTGCAAGCACAGTACCCTGTACTTGGTAGGTACTCAAGAACTACCTATTGAATGAGAGACATGAATTCATTGGGCTTTCCTTCTCAAGCTGTAAAACCTCCCTCTTGATCTGAGAAAGCCTTGAGCTAAAAGCACAACTGAATGGAAAACATAAAATTTGCCCTACAATGTTATTAAGTTTTGACTCTTATTAAAACTTCCACAAAGGCTAGAGAGAGTAAAGACCACCCACATAGGCAAGCTGTAAAGACACCCTAGTACCAGCTTTCACCTCCACCCCCTCACTTCATCTAACCAGGCCATCGAGTCAACTTAACAAACTGTCCTGAGAGCTAATCCACTATGCCTCTGGAGGATGATGGCACTGGCAGCAAGCCATCAGGCCTTCTCTATTGTTTACAATGACCACAAATGTATCCTAAAGAAATCCTCTCTGTAGAATACAAATAACTCATATTTATATCATGCTTTAAAGCTTGAAAAGTGTTTTGTACACACTATCTCACTTGAGCCTCACAATAACTCTATAGGATGGGAACTATTCTCATTCTTATTTGACAGATCATGAAACTGAGGCTCAGAGGATTTAAGTGACTTGCCCAGTGTCACACAGCAAGTCAATGTTGGAGGAGGAATTCAAATCTGGATCTTCTGATGCCCAGGTCAAGGCCCTAGTCACTACACCACGGTGCTTCTCTTTCTCTAAAAATGGGATTCTTAATCTTTTGGGGGATGTGCTGTGGACCCCTTTGGCAGCCTTCTGAACCTTTTCAGAATAGTTATTTTAAAAAACGTAATAATTGAAGGAAATGCTAAATTTCAGTGAGAGGTTAGTGGAAATAAAGGTGTATTTTTTTCCCTTTCCAAGTTCATAGACCGCAAGTTAAAAACTCTTGTTCTAGAATACTAATGAGAGGGAGGCTGTCCAGAGGTCCAGATTCAGAAGCATTTCTAAGACTCTGCTACTCTGCCCTCACCACAATCACCTCCGATTCTATCTATTTGTGTTGGTTCCCTGAGCCAAGGTCACACCCAGAATTCTGTGCCAGGAAGACCCTTCAGAGGAGGAGCACCTGCTGGCTAACTGAGATGGTTGGGATAAAAGCCTTAGCACACTCAACTGAGGGAACACAGGAAATCATAGGAGTAATTATGAACCCCAGATCCCTGATTTCTGAGGCTGACCTTTCCTTTCAGGCTGCCTCCTCCTCATCAGAGCAAGGATCACATCTTATTTTTTTTTTTTTTGCATCCCACAGTGTCCATCATGGTGTCTCCCACAGAGCAGGCACTCAATATATTGACTGTCTGATGTAAAACAGATATTTCTGTTCTGGAGGGGAGGGAGGATTTGGGTGGGGGCCAATGGGTGGGTAATAAATGTTTTTGTTTGTCACCTGGGGTGGATGTGCGCAGAATGAGGTTGGGCCAAAGCCCATCAGAAGCTAAATTAGAAGAAGGTGGCATATTTTTGGCTCTGGGAGACAAGCCAAGACATTGATCATCTCTCCCCTTTGCTTACTGTTCAGCCAAAATCTTCCCCCAGCAGCTTTTAATCTTGCCTTTCAAGTCAACCATTCCAGCTCCAGCTGTTTTTATTGCTCTCCTCTGTATTCCCTCCAGCCTGCCCTAAATCTTGGTTCTGAAGTCTCCAACATGGCTCGCCCTCTTCTAGACACAGAGTCTCTGTTCTTCCCTCTTTGGGTTCTCACCATCAGCATCTCAAAAGTTAGACTGCTTTACTCAGAGAAAATGCCAAGGGGGTGGTCCTTCCAGTCTATGAATTTAACGATCCAGGGAGCTCTAGACTGAGGAGAAGCTGGCTAGAGGCTGGACTAGTATGCATCAAAGGCAGAGATATGCTGCTCTTCTTCCCTTTTAAAATCATCGTCCCTAAGCATCACCTGAAGACAACTTCATATCGCCCTATAGAAGTATGTTTGGGGGCCAACCAAGGGCATAGTCTACCAACTTCCTTCTCTTTCTAAAAGCTTGCGCTGTGAGCAGACACCAGCCTGTTGCCCCACTTTCTGGTATACCGAGAGTTGTATACTTTAGTTCCCCTGGAGACAGAAGCTTTTCCCAGATTTTCAGGCATCCTCACTCAGTTCAAACAAAGGCAGTTGAGCCTCTCTGTGTATGATGGCAAAGAACACTCCAAGCTTGGAGTGCTTTTCTCCAGCTCTTCATAATAAGTGCTTTCAGGGGAATAAAAAAAAAAACTTTAAGCAAAGAAGGCTATCTGAAATGTCCTGATGAGGTCTGGGGATAGGGGATGGGAAGGGTTGTCTGAAATCTGAAATTCAACACAATTCAGCAAAAGAAGGGCTTGGAAGATGAGGGACCTGCCAGGTAAGAGGAGTCTAACTCAAGAGTCTATCAACATTCATAACAGAATTTATATTATCAAATGACCAATCCAGCTGGCTGATGATGAAGCATATTTCCCTCATTTAGGCAGACAGGTAGGGGACTATGGGTTTGAAATGTCACACTGCAGATGAGATCAAATCGTCAGCTTGCTTTGTTTAACTGTTTTTCTTTGTTAAAGACAGGGGTTAAAGGTGGAGCTGGTTATTGGGAAGTGACAGAAATATAGCAAAACTGTAAGCATTGATAAAATATATAAATTTTAAAAATATTCTACCAAGAATTTGTCATCTTAACCACTGACGTATTCCAAATTGGGCACCATTTTCCCTGAGGCACTTGCAAGAGGTTTTATTTTAGTTGACCATCAATGGGAAACAATTATTTATCCCAGAGATTCTCAAAATGTAGTCTGTGGGGAGTTGGGGATCAGGAGTCAGGAAGACCTGAGTTCAAATTCAGCCTCAGATACTTTAGTAGCTGGGTTAGTCACTTAACCTCTGTTTGTCTCAGTTTCCTCATCTGTAAAACAGGGATAATAACAACACTTACCTCCTAGAGTCATTGTAATTATAATTTAGTAATTGTAAGTACAGTTCCTGGCACATGGTAAGCACTAGATAAATGTTAGCTGTTATGGTTATTAGTTACAGTTATGGTTTGTTGTTGCCCCCCCTTCAGGGGATCCACAAAGTCAAAACTATTTTCACAATAGTACTAAGATGTTTTAATTTTTAATATGATAAATATTATTAGATAAAATCACTGGTGTGCCCAGCTCAAAGAGACTCCAGAGAGACTATAGTTAAATTTTCAGTGTGAGCATTTATGGATTGGAAATTGGCAAAAAGCTACAAATCATGGTGTGATTTATTATGGTGGAGAAAATGTTAATTTGTAGATTAAACTTTAAAACGTGTTCCATGAACCTTTTTTTCCCTCTAGGATCCAATTGTTAAACATTTACCAGAACACCCTTGGATACAACCTACATAAACAAAATATCTTGGGGGTCAGAGGGGTTGAGGAGGGGGGAGAGGAGGTCCTCAATAATTTTTAGTAGTGTAAAGGAGTCTCAAGACCAAGAACTTTGAGAACCACTGATTTATCTCATGGAAAACTGTGATCACAGTTTGACTGCAGCTCTAGAGATCTACTTTCCAGCTGTTTCCACTTCAGTACAAGGGCCAGGCCCATGTGGAACTGCTATGATTTCTGATGGATTAGCATCAACACACTTATCACTAAATCATCACCATCATGTACAGGTGGATTCCCCAAAAGCAACCATTACAACTGCTGCCAGGAGATACTAAGTCACTGGGATGATGAATTGTTGCTGAGGCCATTGGCTTTGCCTCAAGAAGATCCAAATGTCCTACTCCCAATTGGCCTGGCTCTGCTTTGGTACTGAGTGACCCAATGAGGTTGTACTCTGAACTGGGATCTCCCTATTGCCTTATATCTTGACCCCTATAACCCTTCACAAAATTTCAGAAGGACTCATTCAGAAAAGTTTCTAAGTTAGAACTTCAGTTTCAGCTGATGCCAGTGGCGGTCTTTGATTTTCTACAATCTATTAGATAGGGGCCCCTTGATTGCAAAGACTTTGTGGGATTTGGGATTTGGGAAGGGTCTGTAAATTTAGATAGGAAAAATGTTACATCTTTATTTTCCCTAACCTCTAATTAAACATTACCAATTTCTTCAAACATGAATATAAAGCAATAAACAGAGAAGAGCTTCATAGGTTCCACCAGACTGACAAGAAGGGTCAATAGTACAAAAAAGGTTGAGAACCCCTGTGTTACAGAAATTGGAGCTTAGTGGTTCAGTACACAGAACCTGGCTCTTGTCAAAAGAAGTGATCTAGCCTAAAGTAGAAAAGGTTGAAATGAGACTTGGCTAAGCAAATTTCTCCCTTAAAGTTGTATGAAATTGTCTTCAAGTAGGAGAGAGACATATAGAGATAGGGATGGAGATAGAAACTGGAACTATGATTTCATTAGTATAGGAATAAATGAATGGGCATCTATTACATGATTGCTATGCTCATACAAAACCTTGCAAGGCCCAAGAGTCCTTCAGCTGCAGCAGGGGGTCTAGTCCTTCAACTCTCTTGGGGGTAGGGGAATGGGGTAGGGTCTAATCCTTCAGCTGCATTGGGGGATCTAATTCTTTAGCTGCGTAAGGTGGGATGGTCTGGGGTGGTGCATCAGGGGGTCTGCTCCACATGAGTGACCCACCATCATTAGGAACCCAACCAGCTCATAAGCTGGTCACTGCCTATGTACAAAGGGGTTGCTTAAGAGAGCACGACCAAGACCAAACGCATCCTATCTTTATACAGGTCAGAATAAGAGAAGTGGGAAGGAGACAGAGCTCAGAATTTCATGACATGAAGGAGCAGGCTCCCAATAATTATCTCATTTGGACCTCACAACAACCCTACATGAAAGGGTATTATTCCTATTTTATAGAATACACTGAGACTCAGACAGGTAAAGTGACCTTCTCATGGTCATAGAGTAAGTGCCACAGACAACATTTGAACCTGGGTCTTCTTGACTTCTGATTTAGCCCTTTATTCGCTACATCCCTCTTTCTTCCCTGCCCCCCCCAAGATTATAGAAATTCTCTATCTGGTGTTTTTAAAGGAAAGGATTGATTTTAAAAAAATAAAACATCAACTATTAGTCAGAAGACCTGGTTTCAAATGCCACCTCTGATACTCCTTGTGTGACCTTGGATGAGTCACTTAACCTCCATGGGCCTCAGTTTCCTCACCTATAAAATAATGGAGGTTCTTTCCTTCTGACTCTAGACCTAGGGCTAGAACAGTTTAAATACAACATTGGGTGGAAGTAGAAGGTTGGAACAGATAATCTCTTTCATGGTATGGTAGGAAGAGGAATAAGTTGGCATTGGAGAACCTCATTTTAAACCCAAGCTTTGCTACTTACTACCTCTGTGACCTAGGTTGGGTAAGGCCCTTCCTCTCAGGGTGTCAGATTTCTCATCTGTAAAATAGGGCGTTGTACTTCTAATCTTTGAGATCGTTTCCAGCTCTAAATGCTCTGATTCTATGAAAACTTTGCCATCCTCCAGTCACAGGGCCATGAGATAATGCTACATGGCAAGCTCCTCCCCCACTTCACCTCCATGTAAGTTCTGTAAGAGGATTTCAGGGGGGCGTTTCAGGCAACACCGATTCTCACCAGCATGTTCATTGGAGGAGCAAACATTTCGCGTCCAGGGCATGAAGGCAAAAGGCATTTGACGAAGATGAGCTCCGGGCCTAACGTAAATACCAAAGCCACCCTTGGTCTCTTTGGCTGAATGATGCAGCCCAGGCCAGGCTGAATTGATTTATGCTAGATGAGCAGCAAAGAATGCAGATTTCATTTGCCATATTTTAATGCTTTGGTCTTTACTCTTCGAAGGGGGAAGGGCGAGTTGAAAACATGGCTCCAGCTTGATTTATTTGGTGTGTTTTTCCTTCCACAAGTCTGTGTCCAGATTGTCCAGCAGGTCCTCAAAATAGCATTTGCAAATGATAAACTAGCTCTTCTCAGGACAACTCAGGAGCATTCCGTTTAACTTATATTGTTCTCTGCCCCGCCCCCCCCATACCTCTCCCACCCAATACTGTTTTGAATCTTAATGGGATCAGAAACTTACAAACACATGGATGCAAAGCTTTCCCTGGGTCATTCATCTCTTTCACGCCTATAGTTCTCATAGGAGACCTGCTCCCTCTGGACCTCCCGGCCCTACTTATAACTTTCACCATCCATCATGGAAGCAAGCATCTTGCCAACCCAGCTCTTTGGGCGACATCTGTTGTCTTGGAGCCAGGCATTTGGAATGGAATGTGACGTCATTCTCCAAAACCTGACTTTGGCCCAGGTTGCCAAAGCCTGGGCTCCAACTCCTACCCAGGGCAAAACAGAAATTGAATCTAAGCTGAAAAACCAGACTGAGAGATATCTGGGTAGGAACCTCATTATTGGGAAAGGGTACTTATCTCCATAAGAAACCTACACATCTGGGGTCTGTGTTCTTAACCTGGGGTCCATGGATAGATTCCAGAGGGTCTGTGAATGTTGAGGGGGAAAAAATTACATCTTTATTTTCACTAACTAAATTACACCTTTATTTTCACTAACCTCTTTTAAAGGAAATTTATCATTTTCTTTCATTATTTTTTTTTAAATCAACACTTCATTATTCTAAGAGGAGATCCAAAGACTTCATCAGACTGTCAAATGGATCCATGACCAAAAAAATAAAAAAAGGTTAACCATTCCTGCTACAAATCAAGGGATCAGAGCTTTACATTTGGAAGGGAGCTTAGGGGTCATCATTTTACAGATGAAAAAAATTAAGACCAAAAGAGATTAAGTGACTTGTCCAAGGTGACACAAGTAGTAGGATTTGAGCCCATGTGCCCCTGATTATGGGGGCTAGCAGATGTCATCCCAGCCTTTGTCTAAGAGACCATAGGGTTTAAAATTTGTCCTTCCCCACTAAGCACCCTCCCAAAGTCAAATATGAGTTCCTCACTTTTTTTTTTTTGCCAGAATCAAAAGAGAAGTGTTTCTTCTTCCATGCAGGGAAGAGTCAGGCTTCATTAACCTTTTGCTAATTCTCTTCAGCAGATTCCACCTCTTCCTATGCTTCATCCCGCCCCCATCCCCTTACCCCTCCCCCCACAGGCACACAGATAAAACAGCTTACACTCAAACCCCAAACACCACAGGCGTTTGACTGAAAACATGTGAATCCCAAGCAAACTCTCATAGAAAAAAAAGTAGCATTTGGTTTCCATGTCACCTGCCAACTCAAGGCTTATGAAAAGCTAGTTTTCACAGAGACTCACTCAGAGTATAAAGCTGTCATAATCCTCATGCCCAACCAGGCATCGATAACTTTCCACCAGATTTGGCTAATACACCTCTATAGTAAAGCACAGCACAGTGTATATACCCCCGCTTGCCACTATGCAACACCAAGTGAAAAACTTAAGGCAGAAACCACTATTTCCTAAGAGTTGAAAAGCCTGAGGGGTGACTGGAAAACTGGAAAGGGGCAGAGTGAGGGGGAGCAGAAGATGTCTTATCTTAGCAAACATCTCTGAGGCAAAAATGCTGAAATTACTGAAGGCTGATGAAATTTAAGGCAAGTAATACATTTAGTGGCTGATCCTGGGTTACCACTGGAAAAAGACAAGGGGAGGCTTTGCAGAAAGGCTGACTTGGGGGTGGGGTGGGGTGGGGTGGGATGGAAATAAATGGGCCCTCACCTTCTTTCACTCACCCTGTCTGCTTCCCTCACCCGTTTTTGTGTCCTGCCCTCTCAGTGCCCTTCAGGTCTGCCAGTTTCTTGCGCAGAGTTGGAAGGATGGCGAATGGAAAAATGCATGAGGCTATTAGCTCTGGGGAGGACGCCTCGAGACTGGTAATCTGCTCTGTTGGGTGGTAGGGTAGGGACCCCCTTTGACCTCCCCTCTCATGCCCTCTGGAAATAAAGGAGTGGTGGCCACATTGCATTGAGACTAGACCCTGGCCTGGCCAAGTAACCATTCTCGGAAGGAAGTAAGTGGTAAATTTGGCGAAGTATTACCTGTGGACCTCCCTGGGGAAGGTAGGCTGATGGGTTGGTGAATTTCTTCTGGCAAGTCGTGTGTAAACCATCTCAGGTACGTTGGCTTTCGGACAGTCAACAAAGTGCCCAAACAGTCCCCTTCACGGCCCCCGCCCCCAAGTTAGCTCCGACTGAGCCCAACCCTTACAGAGATTAAACGTCGCCGTCTCCCAGGCGAGACACCGGACTCTCCTTGCCTCCCTCCCTCTCTCCCTCAGCAGAGCCCGGGGGGGGGGGGGGGGGGGGGAGCTGTCCCTTGACATAGGAGGCTCTTCCTCCCCAGCCCACACACCAGCAGGGGGAGCCCCGACTACGCCCAACTGGCATCTAGCCAGGACCTGGGATTTAGGGGGGCGGCTCTGAAGGGGGGGTGACTTTTGTTTTACCACCTATAAAGAGTCTGTTTTACCCCAATCCGGGGGGAGAGGGAGGAGAAGAGGGTAGCAATGGAGCGCCCAGAATTAAGCAGGGTCCCGGAACCGAACAATAGTTGGGGGTCATGATGGGTCAAGTCACATATCCAGCTCCAGGTTTTCTGAGAGTCTGACACGCTCTTGTTCAGACCCCTGGGGCGGGGGACCCTTGAATCAATGTCCCCACAAGCTCCTTTAGGTCTGCTCAAAACCTAGCCCCCATCCCTGCGATCCCCTCTTCCCCTACAAGGCTGTCCTTGCAGCCTAGCCGCCGCAGACAAAGGGCTCCAACAGGTTAGCAGCCTGTCGGTCTCTCTTACCTCGGGGCCAGGCTGGGGGGGTCGGCAGCCGCCGCCTTGGGGGTGCTGCAACTCCCCCCACTCAGCCCCCCACCTCAGTCTTAGCGCCGCCGTCGCCGCCGCCTCCCGGGAGCTCTCAGCCGGGCAGTCTGAGCCATGCCCCAGCGGCCGCCGCCTCCCTGCGCCCCTCCGCCAGCTCCATGCAGCTAGCCCCAGGCTCCCCGCGATGCTCCCCGGTGGGGGAGGAGGGGTGGGAGAAGCGAGCGAGGACCCGGACCGGGGCTGGGGGCGGGGGTGGTGGGAGAATTGCTGAGCGTGCGCGCGTGTGTATGTGTGTGAGTGAATGTGTGAGAGACGATGAGTGAGCGCCGGCGGGCTGCACCGGCGATGCCTGAGGTTCGCCCCTGCCTGCCTCCTCCTCTTCTCTAGCTCTCTCTCCTCCAATCGCTCCTTCTCTCGCCTCTCCACCATCCCAGCGCACGGAGCTTCCTCCCTCCCCTCTCCGTCCCACGGCGGGTTTGAACCCGCAGGTGGCTCCGCCGGAAAGGCAGAGGCAGACAGGACCCCGGGAACCCCGAAGTTGGCATTAGTACACCACATCCAGACACGGGGTGGGGCGGCCCTGGAGGAGCCTGATGGTCACTCTCAGCGGGGACCTCGGTCGGGCATGCTCTCCAGAAGGCTGCCACCCCAGGGAGGGAGGGGCCCCGAAAGAAGCAGGCTCAGAGGAGGCCCTTGGTCTGTGCGGCTCTGAAAGGATGGCTTAGCCTCTAGTGATGTGGCCGCTTCTCCTCTCCTATTCGCCCTCCCCACCACGCCACCTTGCTTCCTTCCTCAGTCCCGCGGTTCTTCCCTTGTGCAGTTCCTGAGGGAAAGAGTGACTCTACGGAACACTGTGTACTTCTTCCCGGTCCTCATCCTCTCCCAGAATTGTTCTACGGGTCAAACCAGGCTAAAACCAATGCCAAGGATGAAGGAAAAAAAGAAGTCATATTAATGACTTACATCTCACACCTTAGCCCTTTACAAACTGGCTTCTGCCCTCACGACTCAACCTGAAACTGTGCTCTCCAATGTGGCCAGAGGTCTCCTAATTGGTAAATCCCACGGCCTTTTCTCAGTCCTCATCCTACTTGACCTCTTTGCAGTGATGGTTCACCACCACCACCACCACCCCCTCCATCCGCATGTTTATGTTTTGGTGACACCGTTCTCCTTCCTTCTCAGCTGTTTGGGTGACATTGCTGCCTCCTGGTTCTCCCTCCTACCGGTCTTCCTTCTCAATCTCCTTTATGGGATCATCATCGAGGCCCCCTTATGGGAAGAAGGGGGAGCGAAGAGAACAGCGTTTCTCAGGAATCTGTCCTTGATTCTCTTCTCTCTACGCTATTTCTCGGTGATCTCACCAGCTCATAGAAATGCAGAATTTAAGAGATTGGTGGGACCTTAGAAACCATCTAGTCCAACCCATCCTTGAAAGGAATCCCCACTGTTATATACCTAAGAAATGGTCATGCAGCCTCTGTTTAAAGACCTTCAATGAGGGAAAACTCAGCCCCTAACAAAGCAGCTCATTTTTTTTTTCTACAATTCTAATCCTTAGGAAGGGTGGCAAAAGTGGCCCAGTGGATAGATGCTGGGCCTGGAGTCAGGAAGACTCATTTTCCTGCCTTCAAATCTTGCCTCAGACAATTACTAGCTGTGTGACGATGGACAAGTCACTTCATCCTCTTTGCCTCAGTTTCCTCATCTGCAAAATGAGCTGGAGAGGGAAATGACAAGCCACTCTAGTATCTCTGCCAAGAAAACCCCAGATGGGGTCTCGAAGAGTTGGACCCAACTGAACAAACCACCACCACAACAAAAATTGTTAGGAACTTTCCCCCCTGACAGCATGTTCCTGCTTCTATGCCATGGGGTGAAACTGAATAAGTCTTATCTTTCATATGACAACTTTTCAAATACTTGAACACAGTTTGGTGACCTACTGAAATTTTGTCTTCTCCAGGCTAAAAATCCTCAGATAGTATAGACTCAAAGTCCTTAACTCCCCAGTAGGTACAATTATCATCTCTACACAGATGACCTCCAAATCTACTTATCTAGCCTTTACCTCTCCTCTTAGCTCCAAATGGCCTGCTGCAAAACTCCACTTAGATGTCCCACAGGCATCTTAACCCCACGTGTCAATAAGCATTTATTAAGTGCCCACATCAAGCATTGTAGTGAACACTAGGAATCCAAATATGAGCAAAAAGAAAGACAGCCCCTGTCCTTGAGGAGCTTACATTCTAACCAAGAAAGACAACATATAAAAGGAAGCTGAAAAGGTGGGGGTAGTGGGGAGAAGAGGAAGTACCCAGGGCAAAGGCATGTCGTAAAAGTTCAAGAGTTCCTTTGGATATAAAAGAAAGAGATGGCTGGCCTGGGTACTCCCTTAAAAAAGGTTCTGGGAGGATCTCTCCATTCTCCAGTCAAAGGAAGAGCCCCAGGTATTGATGAGGCTGTGAATTCCAGGTCTGAAGTTATCTTCCAGGATGAAGAGATTCCTGGGGTGAAATTCCAAGGAGTAAAAAACAGAGCTTGCTGTCTTTCCCTCTTCCCAACTTCTTAATTTCTAAAAAGAGCACCACCATCCTTCTAGTCGTTTACATGGGGAACCTCAGAGTCATTTTTCTGTTTCCTCTTCCTCACTGCCCCAGTTGCCAAATCTTGTTGCTTCAACCTCCACATCATCTCTCACATCTCTTTCCTTCTCTGTACTCACACAACCATCACCCTGCTTCAGGCTATCACCCCTTCTCTCCTGGACTACTGCAGTTGCCTCCTAATTGATATTCTTTGCAACTAATCTTTCCCCTCCCCAATCCATCCTCCACAAAGCTGATAAATTGATACACCTAATGCATGAGACTGATCATATCTCTCCTTTGTGAAGTTTCTGTGGCTTTTTATTATCCTTGAGGAGCTAACAATTGAATGGGGGTGTTTAACATCTTTCGTGTCTAACATCTTTTGTGTCATGAATCTCTTTGGCACTGTGGCTAAGCCTATAGACCCCTTCGCAGAATAATGTTCTTAAATGCATAAAATAAAATACATAGGGTTACAAAAGAAATTACTAGGATCAAATACAAACACTTCTGTTTGTCATTGAAAGCTCTTCACAAACTGGCACAAACCTAGCTAGACAAATTTCACATTATTCACCCTTTTACACTTTACACTCCAGCCAGCCTGGCTTACTTGATATAATCCACACTCGGCCTGATATTTTTCATTGCCGTGCCCTTATTCTCCTTCCTCATCTCTGCCTCTCAAGATCCCTAGCTTCTTTCAAAGTTCAGCTCAAGTGCTCACATGAGACTTTTCTCTTTTCTTTCCAATTATGAGCACTCCCCCAACTACTTTGTATATGTTTTGTATTCACCTATTTATTTATATGTTGTTTCCTCCAAATAGAATATAAGCTTCTTCAGGGCAAGGGTAGTTTCATTTTTGTGTTTGCATTTTGTGTTTGAATCCCTCATGCCCAGCACAATTCCTGGTTCCCAATAGCTTGTGAATTGAACTGAACCGACATTAATATGTGTAAGGTTTACAAAGTACTTTGCATATGTTATACATGCCAGTATCTAGCATAGTGCCTGGCACATTGTTGTTTTGGTGGTGGTTGTTGTTCACTTGTCTGACTCTTTGTGATCTCATGGACCGTAGCATGCCAGTACTGGCCATGGAGTTTTCTTGGCAAAGATACTGGTGTTGTTTGCCATTTCCTTCTCCAGTGGATGTAGTTAAACAGGTTAAGTGACTTGCCCAGGGTCACACAGCTAGTAAGTATCTGAGGCCAGATTTGAACTCAGGCAACATAATTTTATTATCTCATTTGAGCTTCACAATAACTCACAATAAGGACTACAGACTGAGGTATAGTGGGGCCGGCTCATACAAGCTTGCGGGAGATGATAATTAAATTTTCATTGTGAACATTTACACCTCAGAAATTGTCAAACTTTACAAATCAGGGTTTGATTTATTTTCTGTTGGTTGTCTAGGCTTTAGAAAGTGATGGAGAAGGTGTTGATAATGTTGATTAAACTTAAAAGTCTGCTGCACATTTTTGGAGAACTGATTGTTAAGCATTTACCAGAATACCTCAACTATATGTATTACTGTCTCCTCTTAACAAATGAGGTATCTGAGACTCAGAGAGCCTAAGTGGTCATATTGCAACCCAGGTCTTCCTGATCCTCAAGCCACTACTGTATTGAGACATAGCATCATGATACAGATGTGTCTCAGGGGCTTATTAATACTTTGGACCTGACCTGTCACTTTATTGCTATAGGAAACTTCCAGTGAGGAAATTCCTTCTACCAATGTAGAAGCATAACTATTGTTATATTATTATTAATAAATGCACCTAACATTTATTAAGCACCTGATATTAAGCACAAGCAGTTATTAAGCACCTATCAGGTGCTAAGAGCTAGGGATACAGGGAAAGGCAAAAACAAACAAAAAATAGCCTTAGAAAGTTGCTTGGGTCACTGAGAGGTTAAGTGACTTGCCCTCACACAGTTAATAGGTGTCTGGTAGAAGAGTCAAACCCAGGCCTTCCTGACTCCAAGTTCAGCATTCCTCCCTCTATTCACTGCCTCCTTCTGCCTTTCCCCCTAAACCCTAAATAGATCCCTCAGTTTTCCTCCCTCAGTCATTGGAGGGAGATATATAGCAGGTCAGATTTGAGTTCTGTCCCACTTGGCTGAACTCATTTTATTTTGAACTTCCTTGACTACACCAAGTCCCCAGTAACCTCATCATTGGGAAATCTCAACATCTGGCAAGATCCAATGAGTCTTGGTGCTCACACATCATGAGTACCCTCTGCCCCTCTGATTGGAGGGGAAAGTCATGAGTTCCTCAGCCTCCATTTAGGGAAGGGGCCAGGACAGACATCTCCTCATTTCCCACCTGGTTGTACTCCTTTGGGACTTGACTTGGCCACCATGACCACAATGTAAATACCTTCAACCCCCTCCCCAACTTTTCATCTTTCTTTTATTTGTCTTGTCCCGTTAGATTGTAAATTCCTCGAGGGCAGGAACTGTCCTTTGCCTCTTTTTATATCCTCGGCTCTTAGCACAGTGCCTGACACATAGTAGGCACTTAATAAATGTTTATTAACTACCATAAAAGCATAGGATATTAGAACTGGAAGGGACTTGAGGATTTCATAGCATTTAGTCCAATCCCCCAACCTCATTTAACCAAGTGAGGTTAACTGATTTGCCTAACATTACAGGGATAGGAAATTGGCAAGCCTAGATTGGAACTTGAATCTTCTGACATCACACCTAGTGTCCTTTCTGTTACTTCTAGATTAAGGACAGCTAGATGACACAGCGGGCCTGGAATCAGGAAGCTGTAGGTGTTCGTTGTTTCAGTCACGTTTGATTCTTCGAGATCCCACTTGGTGTTTTCTTGGTAAAGACACTAGAGTGGTTTTCCATTTCCTTCTCCAGCTCATTTTACAGGCGAGGAAACTGAGGCAAACAGGGTTAAGTGACTTGCCCAGGGGCACACAGCTAGTAAGCGTCTGAGGTCAGATTTGAACGCACGAAAACCAGTCTTCCCAACTCCAGGACTGGCACTCTGTCCATTGTACCTAGCTGTCCCAGGAACTCTATGTACATATACATAGAAATATGTTATACATACATGTACAGGAAATTTCAGTAGTAGCATAGAGAGCATTAGTAACTGGGAGGATCAGGGTAGAGCTCATTACAGTTTACAAAGTCATCTGTCCACCAAAAGCTGGGAAGACAGAAACTATGCTGTCACAAGAGCAAGAGAAGAAATGAACAGAATGGGGATGTATTTGGTGGTTATGATAGTGGAGCGTTACTGGACAGCTTAGAGCAGAAGGAAAGGAATGCACAGGGAGAGGCTGCCTTGTCAAATTGGGGTCCAGCAAAAGAAACAGAGACAGAAACACATAGAGACAGACAGGAAGGAGATAGAGAGAGACAGAGAGACAGAGACAGAGACAGAGAGACAGAGAGAGGCAGAGAGAGATGGGCTGCATATCAGAGCATGGCTCCAAAAGATCTGTTTGCTTTCGTTTCCTTCCTGAAATAGATGGCTCTGCCTAAAATCTTGGTGGAGGAGAGAGGCATCCAGCATCAGTGTCCTGATCCTCAATTCTTTCTTCAGTCTAGACAAAAGAACCTTTGGGAAGAACTGTCCACCCCCTTGAAGCCAGAAAGTCCTCTCATTTCCCAGACAAAGGCCTTTAAAAGCCACTTACCTTGCTGTTCACCGACCTTATCTTTGGATTTGCATGAAGTCAACTAGAGTAAAACCATAGGCTTACCCAAGCCTGTGATGACTGGGGAATATGGTGGTGGGGGGGGCGGTGTAGAAGGGTTTTTTCCCTCGAAGTCACAAGCCAACAGTGATCTTCCCCTATCTCTAGTTTCAGTTAGCTGTCTGGCTCCTTCCAAAGCATGCAAATTTATTCTCCTGGGTTCAGTCCCAGCCTCTGGCTTTCCCAAGAAGTTAATTCACCAAGGAGAAGGGGTCCATTGCTCTGTCTAATGTAATTACACTTCACACAAGGCAATAAAACAGGGTCCTTTTTTTTTTAATGCTGTAATAAGCCATGTGCTTTGGTGAGCTGGAACCATGACCTTCTCTCCACCTCCCAGGGAGATGTGGGGAGGATGTGTGGGGGTGTTAGGGTTCTTGCACCAGCAGGAAAAGGGGCTCAGATGGTTACTCTGATGCCCACCCCTTTTCCCCCTTCCCAGGACAATAAATAAACCTGCAACAGAGAGTGGAATTGATAGTGGGAGAGGGGCGTGGATATTTGAATCTTTTAAAAAACAAACAAAAACCCCATCTTAGACTGCCTAGAATGTTACCTCTCCTCCTCCTTTCCACTACACCCTCCCAAGCTGCAACTGCTCTCCTCCTTCTTCTTCTTCTCACAGCCTCCTCTGTTCTTACACCACCACATCTTTTCTCTCCCTGCCTGAAAAAAAGATCCCTATCTCCTCCTGTACAATTTACCAGCTCTGCTAAAAGAACAGGGCACAGGGTGATTGGCTGCACCTGGAGCCTGGCAGAGCTCCCATGGACATAATATGTCCCCTTTGTTTTTAGAAGCCAAATAAGATGGAGACGAGTGAGCTTAACCCAGAGGCCTCTAGCTTAGTGATCAGAAAAGACCTTCATAAGGGCTAGGGGACTTCAGTTCCTCAATTTTTTTGAGGGAAGAATATTTTACTGCTCTTCTTTGGAAAAAAAAATGCAAATATTGCTTCCCAAAAGACACTCCTTCCCGTATAGAATCCTCCTTTCTATAAAAAAAAAAGAATTACAGTTAAGCAAAACAAACCAACATATTGACCATGTCTGAGAATGTATGTCTTATTTCTTCCTCTAGTTCACTACCGCTCTGCCAAGAGCTGGGAGACAAGTTTTAGTTAGTCCTCCTAAGTCAAGATGAGTCACTGTACTGATCAGAGCTTTGGAGTCTTTCTCTCTGGCTGTTTTGTTAGTTTGTTGTACATTTTCAGTGTTGTCCTTTATATTATTGAGAGCAAATTGTTCTCCTTTGTCTGCTTACTTCACTCTGTATCAGTTCATACAAGTCTTTCTGGGTTTCTCTTAATTCTTCATGTTCACTATTTCTTATGGCACAGTTTACATATCACTTTTTGTTCAGCCGTTCCCTAATCTATGGGCACTCGCTTTTCCTTCCTTTTGCTACTACAAAAAGGGCTTCCCAATTTTTTTTTGAACTTATCCAGAACGGTAGGAGATTTGGAAATCTGCTCCAAGGGTCTCTCAAGATTGAGCATCACTTTTCCAAACACCCCCAGCTCTGTGAAGAACCAGACTAGTACAAATGGGAACTCTGGCCTGTATCTGTTGGCTGGGTTTCAGTGTCTCTGTAATGAATAATGCGATGTCATACACTTGTATAGCATTTTGGAGTCTATGAGCCATTTTCATGTATATGGGAACGGAGGGAACAGGCATTGATTAAGCACCTACTATGTGCTAAGGCCGTTACAAATGTTATCTCATTTGACTCTTGCAACAACTCCGTGAGGAGGGTGCTATTACTAGTCCTATTTTAAAGTTGAGAAACTTGAGGCAGACAGAAGTTAAGTGACTTGTCCAGGGTCACAGAGGTAGGAAATGTGGATTTGAATTTGGGTTTTTCTGACTTCAGACCCAGGGCTCTATCCACTGTGCTACCTAGCTGTCTCTGGATTTCATTTGATCTTTATAACTGTGAGAGGTAGTCAGGGTATGTATTATTGTCCTCATTTTGCAGAGGAGGAAAACATGGCTCAGAGTTTTGAAAAACATTTACTAAATGCTTAGTATGTATGGAATACTGGGTTGGGTGCTGGGGATACGGAGACAAAAGCCAAACAGTCCCTTGCCTAAAGGAGTTTACATTCTAACAAGGGATGCATTTACATCTATAAATAGATATTGAACAGCTAGGCTTGGCAGTGGGTAAAGCACTGGACCTGGAGTCAGGAGAACCCGAGTTCAGATCCGACCTCAGACAATTACTAGCTATATTACCGTGGGCAAGTCGCTTAACCCTGTTCGCCTCAGTTTCCTCATCTGTAAAATGAGTTGGAGATGGAAAAGGCAAACCAGTCCAGTATCTTTGCCAAGAAATACCCCCAAAAGGGGTCAGAAAGAGTTGGACATGACTGAAAAACAACAAATAAATAGATATAAAAAATACACAAAGTATATCAGGCTATGACTGATTCCACGCTTTGAGAATCAGGTTATAAAAGTAAATATAAGGTAATTGTGTGTGTGTGTGTGTGTGTGTGTGTGTGTGTGTGTGTGTGTGTGTGTGTGTGTGTAGGGGAGGTCAATATTAACACCTGGAGGTACTAAGGACTCAAAAAGAAGTCACTTGAGCTGAGCATTGAAGAAAGGGATTTCAAGAGCATTCCAGGCATGAGAAATGGCCTAGGCAAAGGCATGGAGGTGTGAAATAGAATAATGTATGCAAGGAATAGCAAAGTAGATCCATTTGGCTGAAGCATAGGGTAAGGAGAGCAATATGTAAATAATCCCAGAAAAGTAGACTAGTGCCAGATTAAGAAAGATTTTAAATTCCAAATGGGCAAGTGTGTGATTCTAGATGCAATAGGAAGCCACTAGGACCTTTTGAGCAGTGGAATGACATGATTGAGCTTCAGAAATTCCCATTGTCAGCTGTGTAGAGGATGGAGTGGAGCAGAAATGACTAGATTCAAGCAGCCCAATTGTGGTAGGAGGCTACGGCAGGAGTGTAAGAGAAAGATGCTGAAAGGCTGAACTAGGGTGGTTGCTGTGTGAGTAGAGAGAAGTTAGGAAGAAGTGGTTTTAGAGGAAAGATAATGAGTTTTGTTTTGGATATGTTGAGTTTGAGATGGCTGTGGGATAACCATTTGATGTCCTGGTCCAGCAGGTAATCGGTGATAGAGAAACAGAGGTTAGGAGAATGGCTAGGTTAGATATATAGATATGGAAGTCACCTCCATAAAGATGATAAATACACCCACGGGAGAGGATGAGATCACCAAGAGAAGGGAAGAGGGCCCAGGACAGAGCCTTGAGGTACATCCACAGGTAAGTAGCTGGGTAGGGGACATTGTAATGATTCAGCAAAGGAATCTTAGGACGGGCTAGATAGGTAAGAAGAGAAGAGGGGAGAGAGAGAAAAATAGAGAGAGAAAGGGAGACAAAGAGAAGAGGTAAAATGGAGATGAAGAAGGAAGGAGGGAGGGGGAGAGAAGAAGCAAAGAGAGAGAGAGAAGAGAAAGAGAGAGAGAGAGAAAGAGAGAAAAGAGGGGGGAGAGAATGAAGATAAAAAGAGAGGGGAGGTAGAGAGAGACAGAAAGAGAAGGAGAGAGAAGATAAGGACAGAGAGAAAAAGAGAGAGAAGAGAAAGAGAGGGGAGGGAGAGAATGAGACTAGAAAGAAAGAGGAGAGAGACAGAGACAGAGAGACAGAAACAGAGAGAGAAACAGGGAGAACGGCAGAGTTCCTGACTCATTTCTATTTCCTCCATACCATACCATCTCTGCACGCTCTGCCGTGAAAGGCATTTAAATTTCATAACCACATTGATTCATAGTGCATTGCAAAGACAACTAGATGCAGAGTTACGGGACTGTAATGGCAAGCAAAGGGTGACTTTTTGTTTTACTCTTTTTTTCTTTTGGAGTTGTAGTTCTCATCACTAAAGGAATCAAGTGCCTTTGATTGAGACTTGCCTTTGTTTGAAAACAAGAGTCTTTGATTAATCAAGAATCTTTGATGACCTGCTTAAGTCACAAGAAAGCCTAAGTCACACGAGTTCGAGTCACATGATTGTGACACCCTCTGTGGGCTGACCCTGAAGAAGTGTATATATACTCTGGGGTTAGCATTTTGCCGGGGGCTCACTTATTGGAAGAGTGTTCATGTGATTTGGCCAGACAAGACTCTGGGCAGCCATTAAGGAGCCCTCCCCCTCACCCCCCCACCCCACCTTGAAAACCCAGATGTTGGTGCTTCTCTCTCTGGTAAATGTGTATGTATTGCTATGATCAGACATTTAGAAGCCTGTCTGTTGATTTGTGTTTATTTGTTCTGTTTATGTAATTTCTGCTTGTAATTTCTGTTTGTGTTTTCTCTGAAGTTCAGGGTGCTGACTTTTTCCCCTGAACTAAGTAAATGATATATGTATGTTTAATTAAAGTGAGATTGTAAACCCCTTAAAGTTGCTTTCCTTAGAAAAGCAGATCAAAGAACCTGTGCTAGCAGCCCTCCTGTGTGCTGGTGTTATTGGCCTTATACCTCCACAGGAGCTGCTAGTAACATTGTTGTTACAGGGACCTGGGTGTAAATCTGGTCCTGCTGTTTACTCCCTGTGTGAACTTGGGTAGGTAACTTGACCCGTCTGGGCCTCTGTTTCCTCAGTCTGAAATGAGAGGGTTGTATCCAATGAGGGGGATCTTTCACATCTAAATCTATGATCCCATGATCCTATAACCTTGTCCACACAATCTCTGGTGCATCTACATGTGATTAGGTCGACAACATGGAGCACTCATGTCCTGTGGCATTAGGGAATTTTTCTCTGATTACATTTATCTTTAAAGTCCAAAGGCCTAAACATCATGGTGCAGGAGAAAAGGTTAAAAATAAGAAAGGGATAACTGGTGGTGGGGAACTGGACCTGTAATTTTATTAGTATAGGAAATTTCCCCTCTGCCTCCAAGTTAACCTCCTTGAGCCTTATTTTCCTCATTTGTAAAATGAGGATAAAAATGTCTGTAGTACCCAGAGTATCTCATGTTGTGATGCTCAAATTAGGTAATGTATGGAAAGTACTTGATAAATCTTTAAGGATTCTGCCCTGCACATACATGTACACACACACACACACACACACACACACTGTCCAGACCTATGATTTCCTTCCTTTAGGTAACTCCCAGTGTGGAAAATTCCTCTACTAATGCAGATCATAAACTCATTTGTAATTTTTGGTCTTAACAGAGTTACTGGGGTCACTGAAAGGTTAAGTGAGTGGTCCAAAATCACATAGCTAGCCTGTCAGAGGCAAGACTTGAACCCACATCTTCCTGAATCCTAGTCAGTGGTCTTTCTCTCCAGCACAGGACATTGTTTCTTAATGCATCATATAAATGTCAGCTATTGTTAGGAGGTTAAACTTGGTGTCTTACGTGTACTTGGTTCTAAAGGTCATTGTCAAGGAGGAAGACCTAGTGTCTTCTGAGTAATGGCAGTGCTGTTGGAATCCAGGCATGGTTACCCGTGGGAATGTCGTTGAAGGGGAGAGCGCTCATTTGGATCACAAAGTTCCTCCATGTTTGTTCAAAGAAAACAAAGGCAAACTGACAGTGTCATTGTGTTATTTATAATTATGTCTCATAGTTTAACAAAAACAAAAAAGGGACACCATTGTTTCACTGCTGTCAATGCTTCTTTTAACAACAAGATGTTCAGATGCTGGTGATAGAAATAGTATCTATCTCTTTTCATTGGGAAATAAATTATCAAATCACTTACCCAATCCAACCACCTCCAAATTTTCTCAACCACTCAAAATAGAATAGAAATGATTCCGGTTTATCATCTCATTTTCCTCCTTTTGTTTGATTGTACAGGACCTAAGAGGAATCCTCCAAAGGACACAAAAGGAGTATCTCCTGCTTATTATTGCAATTTATTGAATTGAATTGTATTGTAATGGGATATGGTGAAGTTCACAATAATGGGAGGGAAGAGCTATTGCTAAAGAACTACAGAATAGGAAAGGTTGAAGAGACCTCAGAGATTGTCTGGTTCACCCTCCACCTCCTTATTTGAGGGAGTTTGGGGGAACTGAAGCTCCAAAAGGGAAAGTTACTTGTCTGGGGTCACATGGTGAGACCTGGGTAAATCCTAGACCAAATCCATGGGGAGGGACAAACTGGACTTTGCCCCAGCGTGTGGAAATTTAGAAGGGGCTGAAAGCAGATGTACTTTTTCAGCAGGTATAACCAAATAACATCATTCAGCAAAAATAAGTAGTTGAAATAGGAAGCTATCAGATGGCACTTCTTCTTCACCAGCACAAACAAGCCTCATCATAGGTAAGCTCTACCTTAATCTGGCTTCACCCTGCTTCCTCACCTGCAGCCATCCCATTTCTGGTCTCTCAGTGTCCCAGGGCCTCCATTTAATGGTACAACATTTTGAGGTCCTTGCCTTGCCCAGCCTAGGGCTCTTGTCCCATGAATTTTTATGCCCTAAGCTCTGAGGTTTTTCCCTACTCCCAGATGAATTTGTCTTTAAAAGTAGCTTTTGGAGTAGCTATTCTGCTGCTTCACCTGGGCTTCAGAATTGCTAATCATGGCTCTATGATTCCTATTGCAATAAACTTTTCACTGGGCCATTAAGGTCATAAATTATGGCTTTCGGACATGTGAAGAAAGATGCTATCTGCATCCAGAGAAAGAAATGATATGTAGAAGTGTGTATAGAATAATCGTATATATACATATATGTATATGCATGCATACATATACACACATACTTATTTGTGTCTAATGGGAGCCACCTCTAGAGCGGGGGGGAAGGGAAGGAAAAAAAAAGAAATTAAAAGAAATTTCCGTAATAATTTTGCTGTATATTTCAAAGGAATAGTAACTTGTGCATAGTAGACTTGTAGTTTCATATGAAATCATCTTTTTATTGTACTATGTTATGTAAATGCTTGTTTTATTCCATAAATTAGAAATAAAATTTAAAAAGCAAAAAAAAATTATGGCTCTTGTGAACTAACTAATAATCAAAAGTAAATAAATACAAGAGCGCTGTAACCACACCACTTCCCAGAGAATGCCATGCAGGAAACCTGAATTCAATCCAGTCCAGAATCCCAGCAACCTCCAGAGGTCATTTAATCAGCCTGTTCTTGGCTGTCTTCTATTAGCCTGGCACCTATGCTTTATCAAATATGTATCGATCACCATCCGTAAGCAAATGTCTTGAACCACAAGGCGATTCATTACCCAGCAATATTTATGGAAAGAATGAATGGCACATCTGAATCAGGGGAGGCTAGGGATCTGCAAGGTAGAGAGTGATTGAAAAGGAGTGCATTCTAGACATGGCGGACAGCCTATGCAAAAACTCAGCGGCAGAAGATGAAATGTTCTAGATAGGGCCCAGCAAGTAGCTCAGTTTGATTAGAATGGAGAATTTGTGAAGGGCAGTAATATGAAATAAAACCAGAAAGGCAGGTGGAAGACGTTATGGAAGGCTTTAAATAATCTCTCAGGGTGGGAAGATGGAAGCTGTGCTAAAACCCAGAGGTTCCCAGATCCTACCAAAATACTCCATTAGAGCTTAGAGATGTGCCACTCTACAAGTGATAGCAAGAATAACCTTGAGACTCCCCCAGTCAACTCAGAAATCTACAGTGTCCTCTAGAGAGCTGCAAAGATCCTGGGACAGACAAGCTGCTAGGCAGGACAAGAACAAAATACTGAGGTCTGAGCACAGGCAGCTAGCTACCGAGGTAGGTCTAGTGCTCCCTGTCTGAGCTCCAAACTACTTAAGGCAAGCCCTAGCCTCTTGTGAGGCCCATGGTCGTAGAAGAGCCATCTGGGGACAAGGGGAGGTCTTTATGGGTAATTCAGAACAATACTCCTCACCCAAGCAGAGCAGGGGCCAAGCTTTCCTCAAACCTATGGCTGGCTGCCTGAACTCAGCTCAAAAAGAGGCAGAGCCTGAGGCCAGCTCCATCCCAACAGTGCCCATACCCAGTGCTTGTCTAGCAGAGAGCGCAGCTTTGGAACTTTCAGGAAGGGTCAAGTGGGCCACCAGTGACTTCAGCCAAGCTGTGGGAGAAATGCATTAGGTAAAATCCAAACCCAGCAATCCCTGAAGCCTGTGGTGGGAATCCAGTATAGGAGCAACCCCTGAGCCAAGCAGCAAGGTTGGAGTTGGAGCCTGTAGCAGGGAAAGGTCCAAGAACTCTGCAATAAGAGGAATTCCCATATTCTCCAAAACCAGGTAGGTCCTACTGACACCATTCAGTTGCAGAACTTGATCTAAGCATATTCCCCCTCTCGCACACCATGAGCAAACCAATGAAAACTCTGAGACCATGAGAAAATACTTTGGTTTGAGAGATGCCCAGGGATAAACCCAAAAGAGGATATCAACCCCACCACATGCGCATGTAAAATCTCAGAGAAAAATATGCTCTGGCCTAGGGACTGCAGAGGACTACCTAGAGGAAATGAAATAAGAGAGAACAGAAAAGCTCAGGAAGCAAAGAAAACTGACACCTAAACTGAATGCCCTGAAAATTAGAAACAAACAAAAAGCAATGAGTCAACAATGCAATAAGAAATATCAAAGCAAAACCAAGAAATTAAAAAGTAGAAAAAAATCCAAGAAATATTACAGAGAGAGAGAGAGAGAGAGAGAGAGAGAGAGAGAGAGAGAGAGAGAGAGAGACAGAACTGACCTGACCTGGAAAACAGATAAAGGAGAGACAATCTAACAATTATCAGACTCTGAAAGTATAGATCAGAAAAGTCTGAAGGTCACATTTCAGGAAGTCATAAATAAAAATTGCCCAGCACTCTTAGAATAAGAGGGCAAAGTGAAAAATAAAAAGAATACACTGATCTCCTCTCAAAATAGACTCTAAAATGAAGACTCCCAGAAACCACATAGCCAAAATCTAGGACTTACAGGCCACTCAAATTAAAAAATACTTCAGCTGGACAAGAACGTGTTCAAATACTAGGAAACGACAATAAGGATTACACAAGACTTGGAAGCTACCAATGGAAACAAGAGAAGAGGTTGAGATATGATATTCCAAAAGGCCAGAGATAAAGGTTTACAACAAAGGTTAACCTAAAGCAGAACTAAATATAATCCTACTGGCAAAAAAAAGAGTGGATCTTTAATGGGACTGAAGATTTCCAAGCATTCCTAATGAAAAGACTAGAACTGAGTAGACATTTGTAAATGGAAATGCAGGCAACAACCAAAACATAGAGAGGTACACATAGTTTACAATAGAAAGGGAATAGGTGGAGATGAAATGTTTACATATTAATAAGGGGATAAGAAGCAAATATCTTCTCAGAAAGGATCAGAGGATCAGAGATTTAAGGATCATAGAAAAAAATGAAAATAACAAGATTTTTAAGTGGCTTGGAGAAGACAAAAAAGGTAGGTAGGAAACTATCATGGGAAGGAAAGGAGGAAGAAAGGGAGGGAAATTACTATTACATAATAGGGGTGCCTTAGAAGGTATAAACATGGGTGGAATGGGCATCCCATGAACCTCACTTCCGTTTGAATTGTATAAAAGAAGATGTATTACATTCCTCCACCTAGATCTGAATATAGGAATATATGAATATTAAAAAAAAAGAAATCGTAGGGGACAGGGATAAGGGAGGGTAAAGGAGGTCTAAGAGAGAGGGTAGGATAGATAAGAGAATAGTTATAAGCAAAACAAACTTACATGCTGAAGGAATATGAAGGGAGGGTTAAAAGAAAAGGAAGAAAGTTTAAAATTATGGGATGAGGGGGGCGGAGCCAAGATGGAGGCTGGAAAGCAGGGACTACCGTGAGCTCCCCACCAAGTCCCTCCAAAAACCTATAAAAAATGGTTTTGAACCAATTCTAGAACTGTAGAACCCACTAAGTGGCAGAGGGAAGCAGGGCTCCAGCCCAGGACAGCCTGGATGGTCTCTGGGTAAGGTCTATCCTGCATGGAGCTGGGAGCTGAAGGGAGCAGAGCTGCGCAGAGCAGAGCCCAGCGTGGGCGGCGCGGATCGACCAGACTGGGAGCCAGGCGGAGTGTGCCCTAGCGCCCTGAATTAGTGAGCTGTGGCATTTACCAGACCTCTCAACCCACAAACAGCAAAGACAACAGAGAAGGTTAGTGGGAAAAGCTGCTGGGGACAGGGAGTTTGTGGTTCGGCTACTGCCCCTGGGGCAGCCGAGGTGGGGCAGCTACAGAACTACAGCTGCAGTTGCTTCTGGCCCCAGGCCCACCTGGTGGGAGGAATTAAGTGGTGGATCAGAGCAGCGGTGAAGAGCTTGCTGAAGATCTAA
>CM053622.1:417022091-417045558 GCA_028646595.1 Phalanger gymnotis
ACTAAAGAGTTCTATGTTCTAAGCTTGGGGGAATGTGCCAGCTCTGCCTCACCAGCACTCCTCCTTCCCCAAGAACCCCCAACCTGGACTGGACTTAGATCTTCAGCAGGCTCTTCACTGCTGCTCTGATCCACCACTTAATTCCTCCCACCAGGTGGGCCTGGGGCCAGAAGCAACTGCAGCTGTAGTTCTGTAGCTGCCCCACCTCTGCTGCCCCTGGGGTAGTGGCCCAACCACAAACTCCCTGTCCCCAGCAGCTATTCCCACTAACCTACTCTGTTGTCTTTGGTGTTTGTGGGTTGAGAAGTCTGGTAACTGCTGCAGCTCACTGATTCAGGGCAGTAGGGCACACTCCACCCAGCTCCTGGTCTCGTTGGTCCGTGCCGCCCATGCTGGGCTCTGCTCTGCTAAGCTCTGCTCCCAGCTCCGTGCGGGATAGACCTTACCTGGAGACTATCCAGGCTGTCCTGGGCTAGAGCCCTGCTTCTCTCTGCTACCCTGTGGGTTCTGCAGTCCTAGAATTGGTTCAAAGCCATTTTTTATAGGTTTTTGGAGGGACTTGGCAGGGAGCTCACACTAGTCCCTATTTTCCAGCCACCATCTTGGCTCTGCCCTTGTAATTTTTTTATATTAGTTCATTGTCTATGAAACTTTTTTAGCAAGATGTAGTTTCCCTATTTATCCCTTTTAATTAGGTCTAGTTTTGCCTTTGCTTTGCTGAGATCATGATTGCGACCCCTGCCTTTTTTACTTCAGCCAAAGTATAATAGATTCTATTCTAACCCTTTATGTTAACTCTGTGTATGTGTCTTTCTCTTTTGTGTGCCTCTTGTAAACAATACATTGTTAGATTCTGGCTTCTAATACATTCTGCTATCCACTTCCATTTTATGGGTTGGCTTATTCCATTCACATTCACAGTTATGATTACTGTGTATTTCCCTCCATCTTATTTTCTTCTGTTCATCCTTCTATGTCTTTTTATCTTGTCTGTCTTCAAAAGTCTGTTTTGCTTCTGACCACTGCCTCCCTTAATTCACCCTACCCTTTATCATCTCCCTTCCCCCATATCCCTTATTCCCTTCCCCTCCTATTTCCTTATTGGGAAAGCTGGATTTCTATACCCACACCCAACTGAGTTGGGTTCAGGCATTGGCCATCCAAAAGCTCTTCTTAAGCATTTCTTTTATGTGAAGAAATTTTCTTCATTCTACCTCTATTTCCTCTTCTTCCAGTGAATCCTTCTTTCTCACTTCTCATTTTTTTTAAATCACCCCAACATAATTCATTCATAGCCTCTGTTTATGCAGACTCCTTCTAATTGCCCTAATAATAATAAAGTTCTTAGGAGCTACGTGTATCATCTTTCCATATAGGAATGCAAACTACTAAGTCTCTTATAATTACTCTTTCATGTTTACTTTTTTATGCTTCCCTTGAGTCTTGTATTTGAAAGTCAAATTTTCTATTGAGCTCTCGTCTTTACATCAAGAATACTTGAAAGTCCTCAATTTCATTAACTATCTATTTTTTCTCCTGAAGGATTACACTCAATTTTTCTAGGTAGGTAATTCTTGGTTGTAATCTAGATCCTTTGTCTTCCAGAATATCACATTCCAAGCCCTCTGATTCTTCTTTTTTCTTTTTTTTTTTGTTTTTTGGCAGGGCAATTGGGGTTAAGTGACTTGCCCAATGTCACATATCTAGTACATATGTCAAGTGTCTGAGGCTGGATTTGAACTCAGGTCCTCCCGACTCCAGGGCCAGTGCTCTACTCACTGCACCACCTAGCTGCCCAAAGTCCTGTGATTCTTTGCCATGGAAGGTGCTAAATCTCGTGTGATCCTGACTGTGGTTCCACAATATTTGAATTGCTTCTTTCTGGATGCTTGCAACATTTTCTCCCTGACCTGAGGGCTCTGAATTTTGACTGTTGTTCCTAGGTATTTTCATTTGAGATCTCTTTCAGGAAGTTGTTGGCATATTCTTCCAAGTTCTATTTTACCCTCTAGTTCTAGGATATCAGGACAGTTTGTCCTGGTGATTTATTTTATTGAAATATGATGCAAAGGCTCATTTTTTTTTAATCTTGACTTTCAAGGAGTCCAATAATTTTTTAATTATCTCTCCTCAATCTATTTTCCAGGTCACTTGCTATTCCAATGAGATATTTCACATTTTCCTCTATTTTTTCATTCTTTTGATTATGTTTTATTATTTCTTGATGTCTCATGGAGTCATTGGCTTCCACTTGCCCAATTCTAATTTTTAATGAATAATTTTCTTCAGTGAGTTTTTGTACCTCTTTTTCTATTTTTCCAGTTCTGCTTTTTAAAAAAAAATCACATTAGTCATGTTGTAAAGAAGAATTAGAGCCAATGGGAGAAACCAGGAGAAAGAAAAAACAAAGAAAGAAGAGCAAATAATGTGCTTTAATCTGCATTCAGACTCCAAAGTTCTTTTTCTGGATGTGGACAGCATTTTCCATCATGAGCCTTTTGTAGTTGTCTTAGATCCTTGTATTGTTAAGAAGAGATAAGTCAATCAAAATTAGTCACCATACAGTGTGGCTGTTCCTGTGTATAGTGTTTTCCTGGTTCTGCTCCCCTAACTCAGCATCAGTTCATATAAGTCTTTCTAGGTTTTTCTGAAGTTTGCCTGCTCATCATTTCATATAGCACAATATTATTCCATTACATTCATATATCACAACTTGTTCAGCCATTCCCCAATTGATGGGCATCCCCTCAATTTCCAATTCTTTACCACCACAAAAAGAGCTGCTATAAATATTTTTGTACATGTGGCTCTTTTCCCCATTTGTATGATCTCTTTGGGATACAGACCTAGAAGTGGTATTGCTAGGTCAAGGATATGCCAATTCTGCTTTTTAAAGAGTTCTTTTCTTTAATGAATTTTTGTGCCTCTTTTTTTATTTGGCCTGTTCTGCTTTTTAAAGTGTTCTTTTCTTCAGTGAATTTTTGTTCCTTTTTTACCATTAGTCCAATTCTGTTTTTTAAGGTGTTATTTTCTTCAGTACTTTTTGTGCCTCCAAGCTGCTAATTCTCTTTTCATAATTTTCTCTTTTTTTAATTTTTTTTTTATTTTTAGATTGCAACAAACAGTTCTACATAATTTCAGGTTCCAGATTTTCTTCCCTCCCTCTCCCCCTCCCTCCCCAAGAAGGCATGGAGTCCCATATAACTTCCAGGTATAACTAGGCATTGATTTTCATAATTTTTTTGTGTCCCTCTCATTTCTTTTCCCAATTTTTCTTCTAGTATTCTCATCTCTTTCTTTAACTCTTCCAGTAATTCTTTCTGGGCTTGGGTCCAATTAGCATTTTTCTTTGAAGTTTTGTTTTTAAATGTTTTTACATTATTGTTTTCTTCTGAGTTTTGTGCCTTGGTCTTCCCTGCTACCATAGTAGCTTTTTTGTGGTCAGGTTCTTTTTTTTGTTGTTTGCTCATTTTTCCAGACTATTTCTTGAGTTTGAACTTTATGTTAAAGTTAGGCTCTGCTCACTTGGAGTTGGGGAGGCACTGTCCCAAGCTTTGGGCTTTTTTGTGATGTTGTTTTCAAAGCTAGTTCTGAGGCTCTGCAAAGTTTTTGGTGTGTTCAAGGTGGTATGATCCGGGAAAATGTGTGCTCACTGCTTTCCTGGTCTGTGCTCCGGTCTTTATCCAGGAAGGGACACTGCTGCCCTGGAGCCACAAGTGCTAATGTTCCTCTTGGCTTTGGAACTGTGACAGGGTCCCCTGTTCCCTTACGGCAAACACAAGCATTCCTCTCTGCCGTGGAACTATGACCCAGAACCGTATATGGGCAATAAGAGTTGCCAGTCAGCACCAGCTGCATCCAGTGCCAGCAAAAGATCCTTTGCAATCTCTTTCTGACCTATTGTCTGACCCCTTTAGGGTCTGTGTGCTGGGAGCTCCTGAAGCTGCTGCAGCCACTATTGAGGCTGCCTTCAAAGCCCACAACTGATGCTACTGCTGTGCTCTGGCCAGCACCCACCCTGGTGTCACACATGGCTCCTGCAGATTTCCTAAGTTGTCTTAGGCTGGAAAAAGTCTTACTCTGATCTTTGTTGAATCTGCCACTCAAAAAATCTATTTGAGGCATTATTTTAAAGTTGTTTGGAAAGGAATATTGAGAGAGTTCAGCTGCGTTGCTACCTAAACTCCATCTTGACTCTACCCTCCACTGGAATTCTAACAATTTTTTCTGATGAGATAGTCTTCCTTTATTCAACTGTGCATTCACATTCAACTGTGAGTTCTGCACATAGTAGGTGCTTAATATCTTTTTGGTGAATTGTCGATTGGGTTGAATTTATCTCAGCTAACCCTTACTTCCTGTAATCTTTGCCCAGCTTTGCTTGACAGCTAACTATTTCACAAACATTTGCATTTGCCAATAGGGGACCTGCCCAGAACATGCCCTAGAGACACCAATGGAAAGTTGGCATCTGGTACTATTCTTGTCTCTGAAAATTTTCACAGGGAACAGAGGGGCTGAGAGTGATATTTCAAAGTGCCCACCTGTAATGTTCTATTGTGCTGTGGTGCAGAAATTAAGGAGCCCTGAGGCATTAGAGAAAAGACAGCTACATCTGTCATAGTCAAAGACAGGTCCTTGTCACTCTCAAATGAAATAAAACCTTTCAGAATTCCTAAATGGAGCATTTAACCATATAGTTTTGCCTCACCATGAAACAGACACAGCTGCCCAAAGAACAACTTCAGAAAACATCTGAAGGGCCATTCAGAGGTCTAGTAATCTGCTACAACTGGGAAACTAGACAGCTACTCAGAGGGTGGCTTCTAACCCAATATCCACAATAGAACAGAAGGATAAAGAAAATCCTTCTCTTTCATATTGGCAAATCTGAGAGGGATCTCAGAGGTCCTATAGCCCAACCCACTCATTTTATGCACGAGGACACTGAGGCCAAAGAGTCTGTGACCTGTTTCAGGTAACAAAAATAGTAAATGGCAGAACCGGAATTTGAATTTATGTCCTCTTACTCCAAGCCTAGTGTTCTTTTGCACCGTTGTATAATGGTTTTCCTCTCTTACCGTACTCTGCTTCAAAACTGGTAAGGTAAGAGGTGGGAGGTGGGAATTCCTAGAAAATGGGGCAGCTAGGTGGTGCAGTGGACGGAGTGCTGGGCTTGGAATCAGGAATCATATTCATGAGATCAGATCTGGCTTCAGATACTTACTAGCTATGTGACCCTGGGCAAGTCACCTAAGCCTGTTTGTTTCAGTTTCCTCTTCTGTAAAACAAGCTGGAGAAGGAAATGGCAAAGTGCTCTGATAGATTTGTCAAGAAAACCCCCAAAGGGGACACAGAGAGTTGGACACAAATGAAAAATGACCCAACGACAGCTCCTGGAAAATGTGACCTTCAGTTGCACCCACCCGGGTTAAGAAATGATTTCATCTTAGACAGATGGAAAAGCTGTCTTCATAAACTTCAGTAGCACAAAGGGATGAAAGTAGCCTTAGAGATTATCTAATTCAACCTCCTTGTTTTTATAGATGAGGAAACCAGGACCTGGATCAGTAAAAGGACTTGCCCAAAGTCACTCAGATAATAAATGGTATGTCTGGGATTCCAACCCACAAATCTAAATCCAGTGTATTTCCCATTACATCCTGCTTAAGGCTCCTCCACTGCATAGATGTACAAAGCTAAAAAGTCCTATGGAAGAGTATTCTTTGTACTTAGACTGGGTGGGTAGAGTGGATCAAACACTAGACTGAGAATAGAAAGACTTGGGTCTATGACTTTATTCTGCTCATTTTTAGCCATATGACCTTGGGTAAGTCATTTGACATTTCGATGAAATAGAGATGATAAAGATTCACTTTTTAAAAACAAATTTATTATTTATTTTTAACATTTATTTTTTAAACATTTAGAGTTCTGAATTCTCTCCCTTCCTCTAGTCCCTCTCCCATCCATTGGGAAGGCAAGCAATATGATATCAATTATACATGTGAAATCATGCAGAAATATTTCCATATTAGCCATGTTGCAAAAAAAAGGCAAGAAAAATAAGGTGAAATATGTTTCAATCTTCACTCAGAGTTTATAAATTATCTCTCCTGAGGTGGAGAGCATTTTTCATCATGAATCCTTTAGAGTTATCTTGGATCCTCCTATTGATCAGAGTAGCTAAGTCTGATAAAGACTCATTTTTAAGATTTCAAATATTTCGTGACTTTGGAATAGCAATCATTTACAAAATGCTTTTGTCCTGATAACCCTGCCAGATAGGTGTAGAAATGGGCTTTCATTTTACAAGCGTGGCCCAGAGAGGCTAAGAAACAAATAGGGTATGCTTCAGTAGAGCTGGGATTTGAACCCAGGTCTCCTGACTCTAGGTGTTAAGCACTCTTTCTACTACATTGTACATCTCTCTATTTGTACTACTTATTTCATAGGGTTGCTATGAATTAGAAAATAATTTGTAATTGTAAATGATAAGTTATACATTGTAAATTATAAATTGCAGTGGAGGTTATAATTATGCCTCCAACTGAGGAGCACTAGTTCTTGGTTCTGGTCAGCCTTGCCCATAAAGCCAAGACCAACTGCCAAATATGGCAGAGGTGATTAGGATGTGGCAACAGTAATCATCTCAAAGTTTTTGTTTGTTTGCTTTGAGGAGGTGACCTTTGGGGGACAAAGAAGGAGGAGAGAAAAGAGGATGATGGAATACTGTTGCCAGGTGCCTATTTGTTTTTCCTCTAGCCAATGGATGGGTAGAGAAAACCCACCCAATGGGATTCACATCTATTGTACTTGATAATGTGTGTAGAGAAGTGTGAGGTGAAAGGTAAGAGAATCAAGTTGGCAAGAACTGAGGAGGAGCCTGAGATGAGTAATATGCCACCAGTTCCTGACTTAACTTGACTGTGATCATCCTGGAGGTGGTGAATATGGAAGTATCAAGAATGGTTGCTAACATGACTAATGTGAAAATATGTTTAATATGAATGTATATGTAAAGCCTATATCAGATTGCACCCTGTCTCAGGGAGGGGGGAGAAGAGAGAGAGAGAAATTTTGAAATTCCAAATCTTATGGAAGTGAATGATGAAAACTAAAAATAAATAAATTAACTTATAAACAAACAAACAAACAAAGAAAAACCAAACCAAACCAACCAAACAAAAAAGAATGGTTGCTAAATCCAAAGTCTGAGTCTAAATATCTGAACAGCATTAGTAAAATCCAGGGTTTGGGGGGTGCCTATAAGTTGTAGGTGGTCTGGGATTGGGAATTTTTTAAAAATCTTTTGATTGTATTCTTCTTACTGGTTGTATCAAGACTAAAAACTGTAAAAAGCCCAGCCATGGTTGTATAGCCATCTTCATTGTATGCTTTCACCTCATAGCAGTCTATTGAATGGAAATATACTGTAAGAGAAGTTGGAATTTTCCCAGTGAGTAAGGGCTTGATTTATTAGAGACTAATTGAATAAATTCACGAAATCCACACTCCTAAACTAAAGAAATAAGAACTGCCACCTACAATAGGGATCAACCTAGGAAGAAAAAGGTAGCAGAACACCTAGCCTTTCCTCCAAGTGCTCTTGTTATTGAAGTCAAATGCATTAATTGCTTGGGTGATCATGGAACTGCCCAGTTATTGAGAACAAAATCAGGCTATTGGCCAGAAGTGCCCCCTGGTGGATTAAAAGAGTATTACATTTGAGGTTGGTTGGTTGGTTTTTGGAGAAGGTGGGAAACTGGAATCTTATGTTCAGAATGAACTTAAGAGGGGAAGAAATTGAGTCCAATAAAAACTAAATGACTTGACCAAGACCATATATCTCATTGGCACTTAGGAGGAGAGGAAAATTAGACTTTTTTTGTATTGTATTTGTTAAAGCTCGGGAAGACCTTAGTTAGTTCTAGATCAGCGTCTAACTCATGACCAGATTCAGGCTTTAGTGTTAGTAAGAGCAATGTCTACTACCAATTTTTAAAAAACAAAGAAAGTCCCTGCCACATGGAAGGAAGGAATAGAATGAGCATGTATTAAGCGCCTACTATGTGCCAGGCACTATGCTAAGCATTTTACAAATATTATCTTATTTGACCCTAACAACAACCCTGGGAGATAGGTGCTATTATTAGCCTCCTTTTACAGTTGAAAAAAATTGAAGCAAAGAGAGGCTGATTTGCCCAGGGTCACACAGGTAGTAAGTGTCTGAGGCCAGATTTGAACTCTTCCTGACTTTAAGCTGGTCGGTCAACAAGCATTCATTCAATAATTACTATGTGCTAGGCACTGTGCCAAGTCCTAAGGATACATAAAAAGAAAAAAAAACATGGTGACTACCCTCGAGAAACTTACAGTCTAGTGGGGAAGAAAACATACCAAAACTATACAAGATAGTGTTCTAACCACTATACAACCAAGCTGCCTCTAGAGTATGTGAGGGGGAGTAATAGGAAACAAAGTCAAAAAGATCATTTGTAGCAGATTTTGAATACTATGCTAAAGATTGCAGGATAATAGATTTAGAGATAGAAGAGACCTCTAGTACAATCTACTCATTTTACAGATAAGGAAATTGAGGCCCCACCTATAAGTGAAGTGACTTGACTAAGGTCACAAAGGTAATAGGTGACAGAGCTGGGCAGTGAACCCAAGTCATCTGACTCCAAATCCATGGTCCTTTACCAGGCTTTATCTTATCCTGCTAGTTCCCAACATTTTCTTTCTTTCTCTTTTTTTTTCCTTTGGAGGGGGGAAGGCAAGGCAATTATTGGGGTTAAGTGACTTGCCCAAGGTCACACAGTTAGTAAGTGTCAAGTGTCTGAGGCTGGATTTGAACTCAGGTCCTCCTGACTCCAGTGCCAGGGCTCTATTCACTGTACTCCCTACGTGCCCCTCAACATTTCCAAGAATGAGGACTCCCTTTAAAAATTGTTTATTGATGTCTTTTCTCTTTTTATCAAATTTATTTCTGAACATGCCCCCCACCCCCACCTAATAAGCCACCTGCCCTTGTAGCAAAGATTTAAGAAGAACAAGTCTGGAATTTTTTTTTTTTTTAGCAAAATCAATCACTGACCGCAGAGGAACCTTTGAAACATCAAAAAAAAATGTTATGACTCCTTACATGATGGCTATGGTGCCATTAGTTCACTGAAAAAACATACAAGGGCAAAAAACTACTATGAATCAAGTCTTTTATATGCATTTGTATTTTATGAATCCCAACAGCATCTCTGCACATTTGAAAATTGTAATATCTGTATATAGGTGACTGTCGTTCAGTCGTTTTCAGTCATTTCCAACTCTTCATGACCCCATTTGGGTTTTTTTTTTTTGGCAGATGTATTGGAGTGATTTGCCATTTCCATCTCCAGCTAATTTTACAGATGAGGAAACTGAGATAAACAAGGTTAACTGACTTGTCTAGGGTCATGTAAGTGTGTGACATTGGATTTAAACTCAATAAGATGAGTCTTCCTAACTCTGGCACTCTATCACTCTGCCACCTAGATGCCCCTATATATAGGATATGCAGCTTTTTGGCCTAGGCAGGTGTATGCACTTTTTAAACAAAGTTATATACTAAATCTCTTTTTTTTCCACTTAAGAGTATTTTATTTTTTTCATGTGTACTGTTTTTTTTAAAGGATCTTCAGAGTCCTGGCAGTAGCTCTGTGTCCTTCCCCCACTTCTCAAGGGTCTGTGCAATCCATAAGTTGGGAACCACTCATTACTGAAGGCAATGAGGCATCATGGAAAGGTTTCAAGCAGTCATCAAAAGGTTTCAAGCAGTAGAGAGCCCATGATGAGCAATCTGTGCATGAGCAGGATTAATTTATGAATATTAATTAGGAGTGATTGTGATACTTCAGATAATCTTAATGTACCAATCAGGGAACTCCAGGACATGGCAATGAATATTCTATTTCTAACATATTTCTGGTAATACGCAAAGCAGACACTCAATTCAATTCAAGAAGCATTCATCAGATGCCTACTGTGTGCCAGGCACTATGCTACATACTAGGGATATGAAGACATAAATGAAAATAATCCCTGCCCTTGAGAAACTTGCATCTTACAGGAGTGTGGGGTGGACAACAACATATATACATAGGTAAATAAATTAGAAATATATACAAAGTGATTTCTGTGGAGAGATGAGCACTAAAGAACTGGGATGGGGTGCAGAAATAGGTTTCATATGGCCACTGGAATGGAGCTAATTCCAAGAGGCCCAGTTTAGGAAGGAAGCCATTCTAGCGAGGGAAGACAACCTGGGCAAATACAAAACAAGAATGGAACACTTTTATTTACAGAATTATAGAATGTTAAAACTTGAAGGTCCTTAGAGGCTGTTTAATCTAATCCTCCTCATTTTATAATTGAAGAAATTTAGGCTTGAGAAGACAAAGAGATCTGCCAAAAGTCACATAGCTTTGTGACGTTTAAAAAATTCAAGACAGAATTTCTGGGTAATGAATCATTTTATTAATAACGCTAGCATTTTGTTAATAAAATCTTTTATTAGTATGGCAAATGGCAAAGACCAATCACGGTGCCTGGCTCACAGTTTAAATGCCCTTCAAGAATGGGTACTCCTGAGGGTGCAATCAACTTTGATTGGTTAACAATGAGAGAGAATGAATATTACAATGAGAGGTGGACCTATTCTGATGAAGGGCTTGGGAAATGTAACTTTGATTGTGTCATTTCCTTCTAAATTAGCCCCAGTCTTGGGCAATCTAATCGAAGGATTTAACCCCACCCAAACCTACATAGGGCACAATTGGCATCCCCAATTTAGATTAAATTCCTTGTAAGGTTGGGTGGGGCCTGATCACAATTGAGGAGAAAGTTAATTCAATCTTCAGAGACTAAGCTTTAAAATGAGGACTTTATTTAAAAAAAAAAAAGACTTTATTTATTTATTTTTAGTTTTCAACATTCATTTCCATAAGATTTTGAGTTCCAACGTTTCTCCTCCTTCTCCTCAACACAGTGTGCAATCTGATATAGGCTCTACATATACATTCGTATTAAATGTATTTTCACATTAGTCATGTTGTAAAGAAGAATTAGGGCCGATGGGAGGAACCAGGAGAAAGAAGAAACAAAAAAAAGAAGAAGAAAGCTAATCACATGCTTTGATCTCCTGAGTCTTTCGGAGTTCTCTTAGATCCTTGCGTTACTAAGAAGAGATAAGTCTAACAAAGTTAGTCATTGCGTAACGTGGCTGTTACCTGTACAATGTTCTCCTGGTTCTGCTCACTTCACTCAGCATCAGTTTATCTAAATCTTTACAGGTTTTTCTGAAGTCTGCTTGTTCATCATTTCTTATGAAACAATAGTACTCCATTACCAGTACCACAACTTGTTCAGCCATTCCCCAACTGATGAGCATCCCCTCAATTTCCAATTCTTGACCCCCACAAAAAGAGCTGCTATAAATATTTTTGTATGTATGGATCCTTTTCCCTTTTTTATGATCTCTTTGGGATACAGATCTAGAAGTGGTATTGCTGAGTCAAAGGGTATGCACAGTTTTATAGCCCTTTGGGCATAGTTCCAAATTGTTCTCCAGAATGGTTGGATCAGTTCACAACTCCACCAACAATGCCTTAGTGTTCCAATTTTCCCACATCTTCTCCAACATTTATTGTTTTCCTGTTTTGTCATGTTAGCCAGTCTGATAGGCAATCTGGTACCTCGGAGTTGTTTTGATTCACATTTCTATAATCAATAGTGACAGAGCATAAAATGAGGACTTTAGAAAAAGGAACTCTGGATCTTCCCAAATCATTGGTTATTAATAATCATTTCTCTCAGCTTGCAAGCACCAGAGTACAGATTCAAACTTGATTCTTCTGGTTCCAAGTCCAGCCCAGTCCAGTCCAGTATACTTTCCATCTGGAGCCCTGATAGATTCTGCTCATCTATTCTATGCCTTGGTCAAGAATCCCGGATTTTCTTCTTCTCTCTTCTCTCCTATCAAATTCCACCATATTCTCTGTCTTTCAAAGCCTCTTCCCCTCATTAGACTCAGATTAAGATGGACCAGTCTTAGTGAAGGTAGAAATGAATTGGATTTCCTAGGGATAAAAATTGCCTTTTCCTGGGAAAAGGGAAAGGGACTCAGTAGTGGAGGGAGGGGAGGAGTCCTTTCCTCTATGAGGCCTTTGGCAATTGCTCTAAGGCGCCAGGTTATTAATTGCAATCTCCTTTGAATCTATCTGTGCCATGCCTATACCATAGGACCTAAGGGGCCCAGGGTTATCTCCAGTGCGGGAGCAGGCGGGGAAAGAGTACTGAGAACATGAGGACATTGAAATTCCATCTCTGATCCTTCCTACTTAGATGACCTTGCACAAGTCCTTTTGCCACCTCAGGCCTCAGTTTGCGCATCTGTAAAATGAGGGGGGGGGTCCCTTCTGCCTCCAGAGCTATGAGCCTGCCATCCCAATTCCCTCTTCTATAACATCCTGAAAATCTACCAATCACCTAATGTACAGGGTCCTCACTTTTCTTATGGCATGGCCTCCTCCCCCCTTGGAAATCAGGTAGTGCCCAGGATGCTTTCTCAGGATAAGGTTTTTCAAAAATTGAAGGAAATAATAAATTTCAGTTCGAAGTTGGTAAAAAAAATAAAGACGTAATTTTTTTCTTCAAGTTCAAGGACTCTCTGAAATCTATCCTCAGTCTCCTTGGTTGTCCATAGATCCTGGGTTAAGAACCACTAATGCTATCCTTTAAAAAATAAAATGTGATGCAATAGTGTTGTGCTCTAAAATGAGGAAGTAGGCGATTTCAAAAAAGATGCGGGGGCAGCTAGGTGGTGCAGTGAGTAGAGCACCGGCCCTGGAGTCAGGAGGACCTGAGTTCAAATCCAGCCTCAGATACTTGACACACTTACTAGCTGTGTGACCTTGGGCAAGTCACTTAACCCCAATTGCCCTGCCCCCCCCCAAAAACAAATGAAAAAGATGTGGACTTACATGACCTCACACAAAGTGAAATGAGCAGAGCCAGAAGAACAATTTATATCAAAACATCAATATTATATTAAAAATAAAAGATTTTGAACTGTTGAGGAATGAAATTAGCAGAACCAGGAGAAGGATTCATACAATAACAAAAACATGTAAAAAAAAACTGTGAAAGCTGTAAGAACTATGATCCATGCAGTGAGCATTCATAATTCCAGGGGACTGATGATGAAACATTACAGAGGCGTGACAGATTTAGCAGGCAGAAAAAAGAGACGGATACATATATATATATACACATATATGACATGTATGTAAGTATATTTCATGCATGTAGGTATATCTCATACATACATTGAGGGAATTTGTTTTACTTGACTATTTATTACATATTTATTGCATATTTATTACAAGAAGTTTTTTTTTCTTTTCTTTTTTCCCCCCAGTGGGGTAGGCAGTGGGAGGGAAAGATAGAATTTTATTAATTTAAGAAAAAAATAGAGGTGGGAGAGGATGCTACAGATACAGAATGCTGCATGCACTTTCACATGAGGTCACTGTATTGTTAGTTTTAATTGTTTTATTGTTAAAAGAGACTTCTCTTGGTATGGGAGGGGGCATGGAAGGTAATCTATAAATATTTCTAACATGAAAATAAAACTTATTAATAAAACCTTGAGTAAAAAATCAATGAACAAGTGGAGGGTCAGAGAGAAATGGTGACCAACTCAAGGCTACACAGCAAATAAGCATCAGTGTCTGGACTAGAAGCTAGATCTCTTGACTTCCATTTCAGGGTTCTTTCCCCTGCCCCACACTACCTGACTACAGGAGAATGTGACTATGAGAAAGGGAAGGCAGAAAGCTGAAAATATATGATTTTACCCTCCTTCTCTCTCTTGTACCAATATAGGTCCATTTGCACACATCAGTATCTGTGCGTCAGGGTTGATCGGACTGACCAAGTGCTGGCTATGTTGAGTGTCAAGGGAACCCAAAAGCACACAGCAAGAGAGACAGCGTCAAGGCAAGGGGCCTAAAATTAGTCCGAAGCAGCTTTGTTTGAGAGTCCTGGCACAAATGCCTACGCTACGCACCCCCTCAGTTCTGCCTGCCTCGGTGGAAGGAGCCAAAAGAAGCTGGAAATAGCCGAGACGCTCACCACTCAGGCATCCCAAAAATCCCAGTTGTCACCTACGCAGAGCCCCTGTGGACCTCCCTTCTAAAGAAAGGCCTGTGAAGGAGGAAGATGAGAGAAATCAACGGAAGGTGCCTGCCTGTGATCTTCCTTGGGCCAGGGGAGGAGGCTGCCTCTCCCCACCTGCCTTTCCATTCAGGGCTGTCCCTGATTTGGGTGTCCAAAGTTTCCTGGCTTACCCAGACAAGATTCGGGAAGCCTAAAAGGAAGACAATGAGAATTACAAAGCACCGATTTCCATAGCTCCAGAAGGCTTGCAAAAAGCACTTTCTTTCCAACATCCTTGGCTTCCTTGAAGACTTTATTTAAATCCCACGTTCTGTAGGTTCCCTCCTCCCCCTCCAGTGCCTTCCTCTCTCAGATCACTTTCCATCTTCTCTATACACATCTGGTATTTATCTGGTTATTACCCATCATCATCCTTATTAGAATGTAGACTCCTTGGGGCAGTTACTTAACCCCAATAGTCTCCAAAAAAAGAATGTAGGCTCCTTCAGATCAGAGACTGCTTTTGCCTTTCTTTGTATCCCCAGAGATTATTGTAAATGTTTAATAAATGTTTACTAACAGCAACTTGGTGGCTACACTCAGGGTCTTACACCTCATGTGTGGCAGATAGAGCCTAGACTCCGTCCCAAGGCCTTCTACACCACCCCTCTCTCCATTTAGGCCAAAGGCAAGGTGAGCAGAGGGAGATCTTCCACCTTGAGAGTGTCAAATTTCAAATAGATGGAACCTTTTAAATGATCAGGTGGTATAATAGGGGAAATCCATGTGACAGACTGTCAAGTTTACTGTAAATACTTACCTGATAGATTCTTCTTAAGAGTTGAAGTGTCTTGATTGCACATGCGTAACTAGTATCATATTGCTTGCCATCTCATGGAGGGGAGAGGAAGGAAGGATAGAATTTGGAACACCAAACTTTAAAAAAAACCTAATGAAGCTTAAAAAATTTTTTTACATGTAATTGGGGAAAAATAAGATATTATTTAAAAAATTTCTTTTAAAGAATTGAAGTGTCTCTTGCTTCCTGGATCAATGTCTTTTAACAGAATTAGAGGCGACACCTTTGAAAGAAGCTTTTTCCCATGCCTCTTAATGGTAGTGCTTTCCCTCTGTAATTATCTCCAATTTATCTTTACCTATCTTGTTTATACACAGTCATTTATACAGAGCTGACTCCATCAGCAGATCATGAGTTCCTCGAGAGCAGGGACTGTTTCTGCTTTTCTTTGTATCCTCAGTGCTCAGTACAAATTCACTCTCGTTGTTGTTCAGTCATTTCAGCCCTGTCCTCCTCTTTGTGACCCCATTTTGGGGTTTTCTTGGCAAAGATACTGGAGTGATTTGTGCCATTTCCTTCTCCAGCTTATTTTACAGATGAGGAAACTGAGGCAAACAAAGCAAAGGGACTTGCCCAGGGTCACACAGCTAGAGGTCAAATTTGAACTCAGGAAGATGAGTCTTCCTGACTTCAGGCCGGCACTCTACTCACTGCGCCACCCAGTGCCATCTGTGATTCTATGATGCTAGAAAAACAAGAGTGTTCCTTCTAGCCAGTTAATCCTTAATTAAATGATTGTGCAGTAATATGGATAGAACACCCTAAGTCTCCATACATTCCATCAGGAAAGTGAATCAAGGCAGCACCAGTACTGCAGGTGAGTCAAAGAAATAGAAGACAAATATGGCTTTGACCCTCAAAGAACTTACATCTAGTTGAAATCGATATAAAGATCAAGTGAATGATAAAGAAAAGGGAGGGAGGGAAGGAAGGAGGGAGAGAGAGAGAGAGAGAGAGAGAGAGAGAGAGAGAGAGAGAGAGAGCAGAAGAGAGAGCTCATGGTAGTCAGTGAAAGCCTGATGAGATGGTCGGACATGAGTTGGATCTTGGAGGGTGGATAGTAGTATATGAATAGGCTGAAAGGAGGGAAAAGGCATGAATAATGTCTCACAGAGGAGGAATATACAAGGCAAGCTGTGGGCAGGCCATCAAGAAGACCAGCCTGGTTAGAGTGAGAAGTTTCATGTTGAGAAGATAAGGCTTCTCTGTAGATGATGGATGGCTATGTGCTTTGAGTTGGCAATAGGTGCTGTGGTTTAGTGGAAAGAACACTGGCCTTGGGGTCAGAAGATGCAGGTTTTCTTTTCTCTTCATATATGGAACAAGTCCTTGTGATAGCTTTGAGCCTGCTTTTTCATCTGTAAAATGGGGACATACCTCCTACCTTTTATTCTTCAAGGTTCAGCTCATTGGCACCTCTTTTAAATGGCCTTTCCCTATTCCTTCCCCTCAATCACTTCACATTTATTTTGTATATTTCTTGTATTTATTTTTCTGTGAATGTTTTGTATTTTCCCTCAGTAAAACACAGATAGTTCTCACTTTAGGTAAGAAGACTGTTTGCCAGACTTCTAAAGTGATTTTTACTGTAATGGGAATATGCCCACAAAAGGGAAAAAAGGGAGGAAGGTAAGAACAGGGCAGTGACACCCATGATGGGGAAGAGGGCTGACACAGGGTTCAAGGACACTTGGAGGCTGGGGACAGAGGAGGGCAGGAGGAGGAATAATCCTGGCTTGGGCCAGCCACATTGGGGCCTGGTTTGAACATAAGGAGGAACACTCCAGGGCAGACACATGGGGGCTGGACAGAGACCCAGACAGGAGAGGACCAGAGAACCCAGGGATAGACACAAGGTACCTGAGCTGACAGACAGAAGACAGGCTTGCAGGATCCTGACTTGGAGAAGGGGGAATGGTGCTGGGCAAAGCTCTCCTCTCTGAGCTGGAAGTCTCAAGCCAACCCCCCATTTAGCAAGGCCGAGGGTGTGGTGGTCTCTCTGCTTCTGCTTTCATTTGGAGGGTTTTTTTTTAACTTAGGGTTTTTTTTTTCTTGCTGGGAGGCTGGGAGGCCACTGACCCCTGAGCTGAGGGACAGGAGCAGAGAGAACACAGGCCAGTAAAGTTAATATAAGTGTTTATTTGGAATGCAGATATTTTTTCACCTAAAATCAAATTTACAATGTGCATTTACATAAAGCTAGAATTGTCTTGTTTAAGCTTCTTGAGAGCAAGGATTGCCTCATTTTTGTCTTTGTATTTCCAATGGTTGGTACATAACAATATTCATAATATAATAGCTAGTGTCTCCATAGCTTGTATCCCCTGTGACTAGTATGGTGCCTGGTACATAACAATATTGTTATTATTAATATGAATAAATGATATTAATTTTTAAAATGATGGAGATGAAGTAGCATGTACTTCTAAGTACATTTTGAGTATGCGTATTTATGTATACTCTATGAGTATGCATGCATACTCTAATTTGAGTATGCATATATCCTTCACTGATTCAGGTAAAAAATACATAGGATAGTGAAAAGAGCTCTGTACTAAGATTCAGGAGTCTTTGGTTTAGTATAGCATCAATAAAATACTGATTAAAATTAATTTAAATATAAAAGTAGCTAGCTATTAAATATAAGAGCAGTTATTAGATATAAATATAAATTTATATAGTGACTACTATGTGCCAGGTGCTGTGTTAAGCACTTTACAAATATTATCACATTTGATCTTCACAACAACCTTGCCAGGTAGTGCTATTATTACCCCCATTTTATAGTTCAGGAAACTGAGGCAAACAGAGGTTAAATGACTTGTCCAAAGTCAAACAGCTAGTAAGGATTTGAATACAGATTTGAACTCAGGCCTTCCAGACTCCAGGCCCAGATCTCTAATAACAAGGGCATCTGGGTGGTGCAAGTGGATAGAGTGCTGGACATGCAGTCAGGAAGCTCTGAGTTTGAATCCTGTCTCACTTATTAGCTGTTTGACTCTGAGAAAGTGACTTAAATTCTTTGTGCCTTAGTTTCCTTATCTGTCAAATCAAGGAGTTGGACTCAATGGTCTCTAAGGTCCATTTCAGCACTAAATCTCTAACCCTTACAATATTATAAATGCTTCTTGATTGACTGATAGTGGGAATACAGTTGGATGTGTTGTAGCTAAGCACAGAAAGGTCTTGTTTTGAAATGTAATGCTTCTCTGAAGACTATCAGCTTACATGATGTCTGCCACTTTGCACTTAATTTGCAAGAGTGACTTATGGGGATAACTAATGAAAGGACATTCCTCTGGCCAAGCATTGTTCTTTCAGGAAATGGAGGCTGCAGTGAAATATACATATTCGAAGGTGATGAACTGAGGACAAAGCTCAGTCATGTCCTTTTATTAGTCACTCCCATACACAATCCTTGCAAATTCAATGCAAAGCTGCAGAATTCATATAATATCAAAGCTGTAAAAGACCATCTACTTCCACTCCCTCATTTTACTGAGGGAAAAACTGAGGTCCAGTCAGTGACATAGTCACCGACGCAGCGATTTAGTGACCTAAGTGATGCAAGACCTATAAGCTGCCTTACTAATCAAGTCAGTCAGTCAGTCAATAAGGCACCGTGTTAAACACCAGAGATCTGAAGAAAGGTAAAAGATGTTCCTTTCTCTTCAGGAGCTCACAATCTAGTAGGGGAAGAACAACACGCACACATGTACTACGTACCTATACTTAATGTACAATACATATACTACATATTGTTATGTACAAAGAAGCTCTATACAGGATAAATTGGAGATAATCAACAAAGGGAAGGAGCTGGCATTTAAGAGGATTTGGGAAGGCTTCCAGCAAATGGTGAGATTTTAGCCTGAACTTGAAGGAAGCCAGGGAAGCTAGGGTGCAGAGATGAGGAGAGAAAGTATTCCATGCATACGGGATAGCCAGTAAAATGCCTGTAAGTCAAGAGATGAAGTGTCTTGTTTGGAGACCACTAAAGAGGCCAGTGTCACAAAGATCATGAATAAGCCCTTCCTCCTGCAATAAGGATAGGGGATAGACTGATAAATATTGCTTCTGGCATCAGGTGGTTCAAAAGGAGTTGTGCTAAGCTGAAACTATTCTCCACTGGTTTCCCCCATTCCTATTAGACAGTAGTTCAAACCCAAGCCTTCTAAGTTGTCAGGTGAGGGTCTACTCTGCAGCAAGAGGCTCTGGGAGGCAGGTGGCTTATTACCCATTGAGGTGGCCGTGTACTCCCAGCATATGGGTTAGTTGCTATTGTAGCGGCTGAGGTAAGAATTGGACGTGGGTAAAGGGAGAAGAAGCTTAGCCAAGGAAAGGATGGTCTGACCCACTGCTACATCCCAGTCCAATCTGTGCCCCGGATCCTGAGCCATGGATGAAGGGAACAGGATGCATCACATTGTCACTTCAGATCAAACCCACACCGACTGAACACCCCCTCCTTGCTGACAGCAGCAAGGATTATGGTAATCTGTGTCTCCTTCCCTGTTAGCAGCACCACTCTCTTGAAGAAATGCCATCTGCCAGGATGAAAAATGAAGCCAATTAAGGACCAACAGAATGTACAGGCCAACAAGTGGCCTGGCTGATACTGAAGCTGGGAATAATAGAAACTGTCATTTAGCCCACTGGGTGTGCACATTGTTTGTTTGGTTGGTTTTTTATTTGTAGTAACTTCGGTTGACCGTAGCTTTGGCCATGGTCCGCGAGTCAGGGTCTTGGCAGGTTCGTCAGAGGCTTGGAAAAACAGTTCTTGCTTGTACATCTCTTGCTAGCAGGTGGTGTGACCCAGATCTGAAGTTGGTATCATAGCCATCTGTAGGACAGGAAAAGAGCCATCTATCTACAATGCTGCTGAGTCTCAAAACACAACTGCCTTTCTGTCACTTTGTGGGTTATAAGTGCTACCCTGAAGGTCTTCAGTCACTTTTAAAAATCACTGTTAAATTCTCACAAAGCAGACGTTTTGTATCAAGTTTTTTGGCTATGGTGCCATCTGGGGAATGGATTTAAGAGGTTTGGAGACAATCATCCTATGGGAAAGAGATAAGTCAAAGATTATCATACTTCCACTACCTTGCTCCAAAGTGTCAGATCCAAGGAAAGAAGGAAACATGTTTTTAAATAATTTCACCGTTTCCGAAAAGGAAGGCACTCTAGTGCCCAGCTAGTTGACCCCATGCTTCAAAAAAAATCCAAACTACAAAATACCCGAGTCTTAACTTTGGCCATCTGGGACAACCTTTGTTCATTCCTAATCCATTCTTCATACCAAAACAACAACAAAACCCAACCCATCCTAAGGTAAGGGTCTAACTGTGGTGGCTTCTCTACTTACAAACTGTCAATGGCCCCCTATTGCCAAAAGGATAACATATACAGTCTAAGGACTGGCATTTAAGGTACTAAACACTTTCTTTTTTTTAATGTTTTTCTGCTTTGAACTTAGCAATCATCAGTAAATTCAAACATTCCAATATGCAAAGAACAGAAAAAGAGATTGTATATGAAACCGTGAACTTCTCTTATTCATGATCTTCCAAAGTATACATTACATTGAATGAAGTGGTAACAAAATTGTCCTGCTTGTGTCTGTCCTCTTTTTCACTTCTTTTCCAACCTACCTTTCCAACTTCATTTCACATTATTTCCTTTTACATTTTTTTTAGGCTCCAGCCAAAGTATCTCCCAAACCAGCAATGCTGCTGTCAATCTCCATGCTCCAATCCAGGACCATGGGATTGTAGATCTAGACCTCACATGGCCAGATGGCCCAGTCAATCTCCTCATTTTATAGATAGGGAAACCAAGCCCTTTCAAAGTAGTGACTTTTTCAAGGTCACATAAGTAGTAAGCATCAGGAGCAGGATTTGAATCCAAGCCTTCTGACTCCAAAGCCAATATTCTTTTCATGTTACTATGCTGAAGCAAAGGCTCTTGAATCTTAGTGCAGGCCTCTTTTCACTGTCCTATGTATTATTCATCTGAATCAGTGAAAGATACATGCATACCTGCTCAAGTTAGGGAGTCTTAAAAATATGTTCCATATCATCCCCATTATCATTTTCAAAAGTATTTAAGCCCTCAATTATGTATCAGTCATTTTTAAGTTCTGTCTGACTCTTTGTGACCCCATTTGGAGTTTTCTTGGCAGAGATATGGGAGTGGTTTTTCATTTCCTTCTCCAGCTCATTTTGCAGATGAAGAAACTGAGGCAAACAGGGTTAAGTGACTTGCACAGGGTCACACAGCTAGTAAGTGTCTGAGGCCAGATTTGAATTTAGGAAGATGAGTCTTCCTGACTCCAGGACCACTGCTATATCCACTGTGAAAACTAGCTGCCCTCCCCAATTATATATAGCACCACATAAAGGAAATTACACGGACATGATACCTGCCTCTGTGAGTTTGTAATTACAGAAAATACTAACATATGAAGAACTTAGAAACATTCAGACGAAAGCAGAAAATCAGTATGAATGGGCTGGACTCCCCTGTTCTGTCTTGAGGGCCAGTAGCAAGGCAGGTCATTTTTTAAAGTATTGAGGATTTTTTGCTTAAAAATGTAATTGTTTTAACAAACAATTATTTATTTTACAATTAAATCAAGCATAAAACCGCACACTCTAACTACTTAGTTTGCTAAGAAAGAAAATGTAGCATATAATTACTGAACATTTATATAGTTGTATATATATAGTAATGTATATATAGTTTATATATACTTTGGAGAGTGTTTTGCAAACAATTATCTCATAATAACCCTGGGCAGTAGGTGCGATTTATTATCCCCATTTTACAGATGATAAAACTGAGGCAGACAGAGATTAAGTGACTTGCCCAGAATCACACAAGGTCAGATTTGAACTCAAGTCTTCCTGGCTTCAGGTCCAGCTTTCTCTCCACTGCTCCACATTGGGCTTTTTCTGTATCTGCTTCTCAGGGGATTGAATAAAAATGAGAGGACTGTTCTAGATGGTCTCCAAAGCTCCATTCACTCTTAAATCCTACAATCCTACAAGAATTTATACTCCTTGGATTCAAAATTTATAGGAAATTAGGTGGCCTTATATAGTAGAAACATGATATATTTAGAGACAGAGTTGTGTCCAATACTTTCTGGCCTCATTGGGAGTTTTCTTGGCAAACACACTGGAGCAGTCTGCCATTTCCTTCTCCGGCTCATTTTGCAGATAAGGAAGCTGAGGCAACCAGGGTTAAGTTACTTGCCCAGGGTCATAAATCTAGTAAGTGTCTGAGATGAGATTTGAACTTAGGAAGATGAGTCTTCCTGACTTCATGCCTGGCACTCTGTGCACTATGGTGCCACCTAGACACCCAGATTCAGATTACCAGCTCTACTACTTGCTAAGTGACTAAAGTGATTAAAGTCACCTGTGTGATCTTGTCTCAACATCTCTGGGCCTCAGTTTTCTTTTTTATTTTTTTTCCAAGTTATCACTGTGTTTTAATTGAATTTATGGCAAAATTAGGCTTCGTTAGACCACCTTGTGCAAAGTAATTTATATACATTTAACATTTGCAAAGCATTTTGCAAACATTATCTCATTTGATTCTTTTTTTCTATTTATTTATTTATTATTTTTAGTTTTCAGCATTGATTTTCACAAGAGTTTGAATTACAAATTTTCTCCCCATTTCTACCCTCCTGCCCACTCCAAGATGGCATATATTCTTATTGCCCCGTTCCCCAGTCAGCCCTCCGTTCGGTCACCCCACTCACCCCATCCCCTTTTCCCTTACTTCCTTGTAGGGCAAGATAAATTTCTATGTTCCATTGTCTGTATATCTTATTTCCTAGTTGCATGCAAAAACTTTTTTTTTGAACATCTGCTTTTAAAACTTTGAGTTCTAAATTCTTTCCCCTCTTCCCTCCCCACCCACCCTCCCTAAGAAGGCAAGCAATTCTACATAGGCCACATGTGTATCATTATGTAAAACCCTTCCACAATACTCATGTTGTGAAAGACTAACTATATTTTGCTCCTTCCTATCCTAACCCCTTTATTCAATTTTCTCCCTTGACCCTGTCCCTTTTTGAAAGTGTTTGTTTTTTATTACCTCCTCCCCTATCTGCCCTCCCTTCTATCATCTCCCCTTTTTTATCTCCTTCCTCTTTCTTTCCAATGGGGTAAGATACCCAATTGAGTGTGTATGTTATTCCTTCCTCAGGTCAATTCTGATGAGAGCAAGATTCACTCATTCCCCCTTACCTGCCCCCTCTTCCCTTCCTGCAGAACTGCTTTTTCTTGCCACTTTTATGCAAGATAATTTACCCCATTCTATCTCTCCCTTTCTCCCTCTCTCAATATATTCCTCCCTCATCCCTTAATTTTATTTTATTTTATTAGATATCATCCCTTC
>CM053622.1:417046058-417081342 GCA_028646595.1 Phalanger gymnotis
GATATCATCCCTTCATATTCAACTCACCTTGTGCCCTCTGTCTATATATATATATTCCCTTCAGCTACCCCAATACTGAGGTCTCATGAACTATACACATCATCTTTCCATGTAGGAATATAAACAAAACAGTTCAACTTTAGTAAGTCCCTTATGATTTCTCTTTCTTGTTTACCTTTTCATGCTTCTCTTGATTCCTGTGTTTGAAAGTCAAATTTTCTATTCAGTTCTGGTCTTTTCACTGAAAAAACTTGAAAGTCCTCTATCGTATTGAAAATCTATATTTTGCCTTAGTGCATGATACTCAGTTTTGCTGGGTAGGTGATTCTTGGTTTTAATCCTAGCTCCACTGACTTCCAGAATATCATATTCCAAGCCCTTCAGTCCCTTAATGCAGAAGCTGCTAGATCTTGTGTTATCCTGATTGTGTTTCCACAATACTCAAATTGTTTCTTTCTGGCTGCTTGCAGTATTTTCTCCTTGACCTAGGGGCTCTGGAATTTGGCGAATATTCCTAGGACTTTTGTTTTTGGGATCTTTTTCAGGAGGCGATCATTGGATTCTTCAATTTCTATTTTACCCTCTGACTCTAGAATATCAGGGCAGTTCTCTTTGATAATTTCTTGAAAGATAATATCTAGACTCTTTTTTTGATCATGGCTTTCAGGTAGTCCAATAATTTTTAAATTATCTCTCCTGGATCTATTTTCCAGGTCAGTAGCTTTTTCAATGAGATATTTCACATTGTCTTCCAATTTTTCATTCCTTTAGATCTGTTTTATAATATCTTGATTTCTCATCAAGTCACTAGCTTCCACTTGCTCCAATCTAATTTTGAAGGTAGTATTTTCTTCAGTGGTCTTTTGGACCTCCTTTTCCATTTGGCTAATTCTGCCCTTCTCCTCATTGGCTTTTTGGAGTTCTTTTGCCATTTGAGTTAGTCTATTTTTTAAGGTGTTATTTTCTTCAGCATTTTTCTGGGGGTCTTCTTTAGCCAGTTCTTGACTTGTTTTTCATGGTTTTCTCTCATCCTTCTCATTTCTCTTCCCAATTTTTCCTCTACTTCTCTAACTTTCTTTTTCAAATCCTTTTTGAGCTCTTCCATGGCCTGTGACCAGTTCATGTTTTTCTTGGAGGCTTTTGTTGTAGGCTCTTTGACTTTGTTGACTTGTTCTGGCTATATGTTTTGGTCTTCTTTGTCACCAAAGAAAGATTCCAAAGTCTGAGTCTAAATCTGAGACCGTTTTTGCTGCCTGGCCGTGTTCCCAGGCAACTTATTTGACCCTTGAGTTTTTCATTGGTGTATGACCGCTTGTAGAGTATAGAGTACTTTGTCCCAAGCTTGAGAGGCTACGCTGTTGTTTTCAGAGGTACACAGCAACCTCTGCCACACCAGCACTACTCCTCCCCTAAAAACCGCCAAACCGGATTGGACTCAGATCTAAGCTGTCTCTGCACTCCTGCTCTGATCCACCACTTAATTCCTCCCACCAGGTGGGCCTGGGGCTGGAAGCAACTGCAGCCATAGTTCTGTAGCTGTACCACCTCCCCTGCCCCTCTGGCAGTGGCCTAACCACAAACTCCTTTCACTCTGTCCCCTGCAGTTTTTCCCACTAACCTTTTCTGTTGTCTTTGGCATTTGTGGGTTGAGAAGTCTGGTAACTGCCACAGCTCATTGATTCAGGGTGCTAGGGCCTGTTCTGCCTGGCTCCTTATCTAGTTGGTCTGCACAGCCCATGCTGGGCTCTGCTCCGCTCCGCTCCCCAGCCCCGTGGGATAGACCTTACCCCGCGACCATACAGGCTGTCCTGGGCTGGAGCCCTGCTTCCCTCTGTTATTTTATGGGTTCTGCAGTTCTAGAATTTGTTCAGAGCCATTTTTTATAGGTGTTTGGAGGGACCTGGGTGGGAGCTCATGCAAGTCCCTGCTTTCCAGCTGCCATCTTGGCTCTGCCTGGCCTCAGTTTTCTTACCTGTAAAATCAGGAAATTGTATTAGATGATTTCTAAGGCCCTTCCCAGCTCTAAATCTCTGGTCTCTTTTCATTTTTTGATTCTATTGCTATTACTTTTAAAAAATATAGCCCTGGTCATTGAGTGTGTGATGACAGCTCTACTTTCTTCACTCTGCATCATTTTGCTGTAGTCATCTTATATTTCTTCATATTGGAAGGTCATGGTTTAAAGCTAAGTTCGTAGATGGGCTAGGGATGGATTTAGGGAAGGATGGGGAACTCCTGCTGGGTCAGTCTCTTGGAGTTAGAAAGTGCAGCAGGGATCTGGATGGCTGTGTCCTGAGACTGCCTGGCCCACAAGGAAATAAGGCAGAAGGGCTGAGTGGTCAGGTACCTTGTCCCCCCCATCTCTGCACTGATGCTTGAAGTTTCACCTGTAGAGATTTTTCCTTTGTGCCAAATGTTGCCCCCTCCAGGCTCTTCTTCTGAAGCCCATTTCCTAAGGTGAACACATTAGGTTCCTAACACCGCGATTGAGTGTCTTGGATCAAGCCAGTTGACATTTCTGGGCTGCAGATTCTTCCTCTATAAAGTGAAGGAGTTGGCCTAGATAAATTCTAATGTCCATTATAGCTCTAAATATACAAAACTATAACTGATGTTTTCTTAGGGTCTCTTTAAATTCTCCTAACAAGTTCATCAGAAGCTTTTTTCTCAAACCCAGGCAGCTCGAGAAGGGTGAGAAGGAAGGAAATGGCATTCATTAAATTTTACAGATATAAAATAATTTGATACTCTCATAAATAATAGGAGCTGGGTGCTATTTATGATTCCCAATTTACAGATAAAGAAATTGAGGCCCATAGGGAAGCAGTTGGGTGACTCGCACAGAATCACACAGCTAATGAGTATCTGAGGTTGGATTTGAACTCAGATTTTCCTGACTTCAGGCTCAGTACTCTTATCTACTGAGCCACCTAGCTGCCCCCTGAGAGGGGTTAATTGAGGAGAAAGGTCTTAACAAGTAAAGGGGGTATATATGGAGCTCAGGAAGGACCAGCACCTCTGGTGCAAGAGTTCGCTGAGCCCTTTTCAGGGCTGATCATTCACCTTTGTTGTCTACCTTCACTCAACTCTCACTTCTGGCTCCAGGAAGCTGTTGCATGCAGTGCGGCTGCACCCTAGGAAAACCGCCTTGGCAGATGGGTTAAATCAGACAGAGAGTAACCGACAGGCCTCGAACCTGTCGATGAGTTAGGAGGAGATATGAGGGAGGCAACAACTCAAATTAAGAAGACCTGGTATTTTTGGTGGATACCGGGTTTGTAGCTGGGAGTTAATGGTATGTATGGCAGTCATAAAACTAATAATGTCAGTCAGTCAAGGAGCACTTATTTTCTTTAAAGAATTTCCAGTGTTAATTTTTAAATTTTTATTTATGGTTCCAAAATCTTTCCCTCCTTCCCTCCCCCCCTCCCCACTGAGAAGGCAAAAAATAGTATAGCCATTATACATACAAAGACATGCAAAACATATATCCATATTAGCCATACCAACAAGCACTTTATTAAACATCTGCTATGTTCAAGGAATTTGCTACGAGCTGGGGATACAAGGAAAGATGCAGAATGAAGAGATAGCTGACCCAAGTTCCCTCCTTAAATGGAAGTTCTGGAAGGAGAGGTCTCCACCTTCCATTCAAAGGGAGGGAGGGGTGCCAGGAGCCCAGGGTATTGATGAGGTACGAGTTCAAGGGCTACTGTGATGGAGGGGTTTCTGGGGCACGATGGAGAAGTCTAGGAGTACATCCAAGTTAAAAATAAAGGAAGATACTGGAATGTGATATATTGGTTGCATGAATAAAATTCAAGGGTAGAGAATAAGGAAGGTGTTAGACTGTGCTAGTCGGAGCCTGTCTAGAGTATTGTGTTTCATCCCGGTCACCACTTTTTCAGAAGAATGGACATTTAGGAGAAGGAACAGAATGAACAAACAGGCTGGGGAAGGGCCCTGGAAGCTATATCATTCAAGGATGAATCAAAGGAGCTGGGCATGTTTATCCTGGAGAATAGAAGACTTAATGGGGACACAATAGTAGTTTTCGAGTGTTTGAAGGGCTGACATATGGAAGTAGGAAGAGACTGGGCAAAAATAGGAATCATGGATGGCACTGAATTGCATGAATATGAAATTAGGTGTGATATAAAGATAAAAAAACTTCCTAACAATTAGAACTGTCCAAAAGTGAAATGGGCTGCCTAGAAAGGTAGTGAAATCCCAATCACTGAAGATCTTAAAGTGGGGGCAGGTTGATCATTTATTTGTCTTGGAAGTGATGAAGGAGATTCCTGCTTCAAGTGCAACTTGGTCTAGAAGACCATAGAGTTCCATATCCTCTCTGAGATCTTCTGGTTCTTAGGTAAAACTCAATCAATTAACATGACTTACTAGCATTTACTATGTGCTCAGCACCGTGCTAGGCACTGGGAATATAAGCACAAAGAATGAAACGATCTCTAGTTGCAATGAGCTTATGTTCTTAAAAAAAGAAAGTATCATCCCATATGGGACATCTGGGCCCCAGCTGCAGTGGATCATTGCCTGGGACTTCTTGTATTTAGTCATTGAAATAGAGGAGTAGGAGAAAGATAGGCTCAGTGTCTCTGATATTATTTTTGTTTCCTGTCAATGGTCTGATGACTCAGCATCAAATTAAATACTACATTTAAAATACTTCTCAAGTTTTTAAGTGACGTATGTCTATTATTATTGTAAAGGTGGGGGGGAGGGGCGTATAGAACGTGGTTCCCACTCTCTAACTCAGTTTAAATCACAAGACTGAAGATTTAAAATTTTCAAAAAAATAACAAAAATTAATAAATTAATAAAAAATTCTCTTCTTCCCACCTCCTTCAACCACATTGGGGGGAAAAAACACAAATCCTTGTAACAAATATGCAGAATCAATAAAAAATTTCTGTACTGTCCATGTTCAAAAATATATGTCTCGCTTTGTACTCACAGTCCATCACTTCTCACATTAAAAATAGAGACTGTTCTTGAGAGAAAGCCAAAAGGAATTTTATTGCTTTCTCACGACAAAGGACACCACCCAAGTGGGGGCGCTTTAATTATGTCTTACATTTATTCAGTCTGAATAAATGGGCACATCCCCTGAACAGAGTACAGGATAGTACAAAGGACTCAGATGGACACCAGGCCTTTTATTGACTTTCCCTTCAAATCTCCCACCAGGCTTTTCACTGGCCGGCTACAACCCCCTGCCTGCCTATGTCATGCGGTCCTCAAACGGCTCGTTTAAGCATGCATACAAGCCTCTAACCTTTCACCCCAGAGCTTTGATTAGAACTAGTCCTAACCAGTCACCTGACTTAAATTCTGTTAAAGCTGGGGGTGGGGGGGGCGGGGGAAAGGGAGGAAGAGGAATGCTTTCAACTCTGTGGAAACAAAACTGCTGCCTCCCTCCACCGCCCCCCCCGCCCCCCCCCCCCCCCCCCCCCCCCCCCCCCCCCCCCCCCCCCCCCCCCCCCCCCCCCCGTCTCTAACACCTCTCTATCAGGCAGTAGGTACCTTATCATTGGTCTTCCAGGTTGACCATCGGGTGGCCCAGAGTTCTTAAGTCTTTCAAAACTGCTCATTTTTACAATATCAGGCCCCAGCGCTTGGCCCTTGCTACAAGGCCCTTCCCTCAAGCTCCCCTGTTCCTTGGATTGGTGCATCCTAGGCTTTGTAGGACACATTGTCATAGCATGTCAGAGCTGGAAGGGACCCTAGAGGTCATTTAGCCCAGCCCTCTTGTTTTATAGATGAAACTGAAGCCTAAGAAGGTTAAACCGAATACCTGCTTTCTCACAGGTCATAAGTGCATAGCAGACTTAGGATTTTAACACAGGCTGTGTGACTCCAAATCTCATGTACTTTCTTATATTCTGTGTTTTTCCTCCCCCTTTTCTTTAAATCAAGGAGGTGGAGGGATTCTCAAACATCAGTGGTGTCTGACTCTTCTCAAGAACTTTGGAATTGATTGTGTGACATTGGAGACACTGGCACAGGACCACTCAGCATGGCGTTGCCACATCAGAGAAGGTGCTGTGCTCTATGAGCAAAGCAGAATTGAAACAGCTCAAAGGAAATGCAGGATGTGCAAGTTTGGAGTAAACACCCCAGATATTCACACGGACTATTTGTGCCCGACCTGTGGTAGAGCATTCTGAACTTGTGTTTGGTCTGATCAGCCACAGTCAGACACATTGAATCTCGACTCTAGCATAGTGATGTCATTTTGGTTCTCTCTGAGAACTAAGGACAACAATCAACCAACCAACGGACCGACTAACTCTTTGTGACCCCATTTGGGGTTTTTTTTGGCAAAGATACTGGAGTGGTTTGCCAATTCCTTCTGCAGCTCATTTTACAGATGAGGAAACCGAGGCAAAGAGGGTTAAGTGACTTTCCTAGGGTCACATAGCTAGTAAGAATCTGAGGCTGCATTTGAACTCAGGCCTTCCTGACTCCAGGCCCAACTCTATCCACTGCACCACCAAGCTGCTCCTTCTGAAACATATCCTTTCTCAATAGCTGTGGACCAGATGTTCTGGACTCCGCACAAGCACACACTTCTTCCCCTTACCTCTACTCCAAATGAGACCATTTGTATTGCATTTTTCTTCATGTAGCCCTGAATCCTTACCTTTTCTGGGCCTCAGTTTCCTCATATGTAAAATGAAGGGGTTGTCCTAAATGACCTCTTAGGGCCTTTCCAGTTCTATGAGATCGATGAGCCTGTGATCCACCTCTCCTTTACAGTATCTTCATTCATGGATTCACAATGTACATTAAAGATAGTCATTTGTTCAGCAAGAATACATATTTTTTCTGTGTGCCAGGCACAGTGTCTTTTCATACAGAGACAAAAGCAAATAGTCCCTGCCCTCCTCTGAAGGAAACTAGGGATTCTGAGAATCATCGCTGAGGAGGGAGAACATTCCAGGTATGGGGATGTCTGCGCACAGGGTGATGCATCACTGTGTGTAAGAAAGGATAAGTAAAGCCAGTTTGGCTGAATTATAACCACAGAGAGGATAATAATGTGTAAGAAGGCTGGAAAGGGAGGTTAGGGCCTGCTTGTAAAAGGCTTAAGCGCCAAACAGAGGAGTTTATCTTTCAACACCTGCTGCATTTGCATTTTTAACCCTAAAACTCTTCATCCCTATTCTGGGATCTTCTCTCAGCATGTGATCATTTGGGGAGGGAGCAGGGGAACATTTCAATACTGGCCTCTCTGTAGGTATTTTCTGTGTCCCTTTCTCCACCATCTAGCCCTGGTGATGACTGAGATAGGTAAACTTATGAACCCTATGCCCTCTACCGTGCCAGCCGATCTGACTTATAAGGAGGACCAAGGCTCCCTCAGGTAGCAGGAGCTGGTACTGTCCTTGCTTACTGACAGTTTATTTGTATACTCTGGCCCCCATTAGAGTATAAGCTCCTCAAGGGACTGTTTTTGACTGTCTTAGAATCCCCAGAACTTAGCACAGTGCCCAGCACATAGTAGGTGCTTAATAAATATTGGTTGATTGATTGGTACATAGTAAGTGCTTGTTGACTAAGTGATGTTCTCACTGGCCAAGATTACCCAAAGCAGCTCCATATGCCACTGTGTTTATAGACTCTCTCCTTTAATAAAAGCACTATTATTTAGGAAGCACTCTTGACCTGGCAGAACACTAGCAACAATATAGAGTGATGGGGATAGAAATGCAAAGGGAGGCAATTCCTTGGGATCCTGTACGTGGAACTGATACGATTTTAGGAGCCTCTCTCAAATAGCTTTTCAATAAATGTGTCAAATAAAATGGGCATCTCTGTTCACTCCCACAGCAACAGTGGAAAAGGTCTAACAAGTATTTTGAGTTAGGTAAAAGACAAAAAAAAGCTCAGGAAAACCACAGAGCCCATCTCAAATGGACCGTTCCAGTTAACGACATCATTGTGCCATCTGCTTCATGTGGAGCTGAAACCTAATTTATTCTGAACTTATTAACTTAAAACCTATTAGGCTCATTTACTTTGAGCTGCACATGTCACAGAGAGCCAACCAAGGATGTGGAGCAGGAAGGGGAGGGGAGGAAGGGGCTTGGTGGTGGACAGCAGCCTAGGCAGCTCCAAAGAGAGAACAACATGCCCTCTTTCGAATGCCACAAGGACATTACTTGCAGAAGACTGGATATGAAAGCCTCGTATCTCTAGAGGAAGGTAATAAACTGGGGGATCTGAGCCTCACAGACAAGAAGGTGTTAGTTTCTAATGACCTTTTCAGAGGCAGCATGAAGGGATTCGAGCAGGCAGAAAGGTAAATGTTCGCCTGGCACCAGCCAGAGGTTTAGGCAGCTTACGCAGATGGATAAAGGCCTGAGGCCTGGGGCCTGTCAGCCTACACAGGAAAAAAAAAATGAAGAGTCACGAGCCTAGTCCTTGGTTTTGTGCTTATGTAGAAACTTTGGAAAGGAACATCTGAGGGACATTATGGGGTAGTGGATAGAGTCAATTTTGGTTTGTAGTAAGGAAGCCCTGGGTTCAATTCCTGCCTCTGAAACATGCTGGGGCAAGTCACTTACCCTCTCAGTGTCCCCATACTCTAAGACTATGATAAGTTACAGAGTAAGTGTAGATGGGCATTGGTGGAAAGAGTTTTCTTATCAGGAGTGCCCTATATTAAAGAAACCATAGATCCGGGCTGGAGAGAAAAGAAAGCCACCTTGCCCATTCTCAAATATCCCAATGCACAAGCCATACCAAACAATATGTGGCACAATGGATAGAGCCCTGGACCTGGAGTTAGGAAGACCTCAGTTCAAATCCAACCTCAAACACTAGCTATGTGACCTTGGACAGGTCGCTTAACTTCTGCCTCAGTTTCCTCTTCTGTAAGATGGGGATAATAATAGCACCTACCCCTCAGGGTTGTTTGTGGGGATAAAATGAGATGATAGTTGTAAAGTGCTTAGTGGAGTGCCTGGCATACAGTAGGTGCTTAATAAATGCTTGTTTCCGTCCTTCAAGAGTGACGGCACAATTCTTACAACAGCAAGTAGTACAAAAAGCCTTGAATTAGAAGGTAGGAAAGATGGTTCTAATCACTAGGAGATCCAGCTCAAATCACAGCCTTGCTGCTAATTTGCTGGGCAACATCAGGCAAATCTCTGAACCTTAGATTCCTTCCAGTCAAACAAAGGGTCTAAACTAGAGGGTCTGTATACTCCCATCACTAGAGACCGTGAATGAGGGAATGATCAGGTAACTGGTATTTGGGCATTGGACAAAACCTCTTGTCATCTCCTCACATACAAGATAGAGAGAAATGGACTATGTGATAATACTACTGGGCGAATTTGAAGATGAGTCAGCGACCTGACCGAGAGAGTCCTCATTAATGGGCCAATGTCATCTTGGATGGAGGTCTCCAGTGGAGTGCCACAGAGATCTTGTCCTTAAATCTATGCTGTTCAACATTTCATCAGGGATGTGTGAAGGACTCTTGATAATGCTTGTGAGATGTACATGTGACATAAAGCCAGGACAAACATGCTAGATAAGAGCCATGATATAAAAAGTTCTCACTGGGCTAAAATGATGGGCCAGAGCTAATGAGAAAACTTTAATAAGAGTAAATATAAAGTTCTACACTAGGCAGCTATGTAGTGTAATGCACAGAATGCTGGGCCTGGTATCAGAAAGACCAGAGTTCAAATCTGACCTCAGATGGTTATTAGCTGTGTGACCCTGGGCAAGTCACCTTACCCTGTTTGCTTCAGTTTCCTCATCTGTAAAATGAGCTGGAGAAGGAAATGGCAAACTATTCCAGTATCTCTGCCAAGAAAACCCTAAATGGGGTCAAGAAGAGTCAGAATTGACTGAACAACAACAAAAGGTAAACCTAATAATGTCCAGGGAGATCATCTACTGTACCCTATTCCAAACAGACTACACCTGGAGCATCATGTCCCTTGAGGGCTTCTTTTTGTATCCCCAGGGCTTAGCACAATGCCTGGCACATAGGAGGTGCTTAATAAATGTTTATTGATTGACTGATGTACATTTTTGAGTCCCACATTATACAAAAGACATTGACACACTCAAGTGGGTGAAGAAGAGAGGAAGAAGAGAATTGGAGTACATCACATGGAGTCACTTGAAGAAACTGGAAATTTTTATCCTGGAGAAAAGGTAGGATATGAGAGTTGAATTGCTATCTGTCTTCAAATATTTGAAGGGCCGTCATGTGGAAGAGGTATTAGAATTGTTCTGTTTGGTTCCAGAGGTTAGAACAAGGATCAGTGGGTAAAGTCAAGAAACAAAGTAGGAAGGAAGGAAGGAAGGAGGGAGGGAGGGAGGGAAGAGGAAGAGAGGAAGGAAAGAAGGAAGAAAGAAAAGAAGGAAGGAAAGAAAAGAGGAAAAAAGAAGGAAAGAAGAAGGAAGGGAAAGAAGGAAAAGAAGTAAGAAAGGAAAGCCAAGAAAGGGGGAAGGAATGAAAGAAAGACAGAAGGAACAAAGGAAGGAATGAAGGAAGGAACAAATGAACAAAGGAAAGAAAGAAGGAAGGAAAGAAGGAAACAATCACTTATTAAGCGCCTATTATGTGTCAGATTCTGTGCTAAATGTTCAGGATGCAAATAGAAGCAAAAAGAAAGACAGTCCCTGCCTTTAAGGAACTTACATTCCTCTGTGTGTGTGTGTGTGTGTTTTGGTTTGTTTGTTTTTGTTTGTTTTTGGTAAATAGCATTTTATTTTTTCCAATCACATGTAGAGATAGTTTTAAACATCCATTTTTATAAGTTTGAGTTCCAAATTTTTTCTCCCTCCCTTTCTCCAATCCCGCTTCCCCATGACAGCAAGCAAGCTGGTATAGGTTATATATGTGTAATCATGTAAATATATTTCCGCATTTGTCATGTTGTGAAAGGAGAGAACAAAAGAGAAAAGTCACAAAAAAAACCCACAACAAAAAAACAAAAGAAGTGAAAACAGTGTGCTTCAATCTGCATTCAGAGTCCATACTTCTTTCTCTAGATGTGGTTAGCATTTTCCATCATGAGTCTTTTGGAATTGTCTTGGATCATTGTATTGCTAAGAAGAGCTAAGTCAATCAGAGTTGATAATCACATAATGTTGCTATTACTGTGTACAGTGTTCTCCTGGGTCTCCTCACTTCACTAAGAATCCCTTCATGTAATTCTGTCCAGGTTTTTCTGAAATCTACCTGCCCACCATTTCTTATAGCGCAATAGTATTCCATTACATTCATATATAGCAACATGTTCAGCCATTCTCCAATTGATGGGCAAACCTTTAATTTCCAATTCTTTGCCATCACAAAAAGAGCTGCTATAAATTTTTTTGTATAGACGGGTCCTTTTCCCATTTTTATGATCTCTTTTGGAGACAGACCTAGTAGTGGTATTACTGGGTCAAAGGGTATGCACAATGTGGTTGCCCTTTGGGCATAAGGAACTTACATTCTAATGGAGAAGGCACTACACAAAAAGGAGCTGCAAAGGGGGTGAAGGGAATGGGGAAGAAGATACCTGGCTCAGGGACTTGGTTTTGAAGACTGGCAGCCAGGACTAGGGACAGGAGGGGAAGCATTTATTAAACATTTATTGTGTGCTAGGTCCTTTGCATACTTTGACTTGATATAGGAAAAAAAAAACTTCTGATAACTAGAGTTCTACAAAAGTATAATAGACTGTCTTGAGAAATTGTGAGTTCCCCCTCACTGGGAATTTTCAAGCAGTGGCTGATTGCCCACTTGTTGGCCAAGTTGTAGAGAGGATTTGGGGTTAGGTATGGGATCCAAATTGCCGGCTTCTGAAGTCACTTCCAACTCTGAGATCCTGTGACTAGATGACCTCTAAAGTTTTTTTTAAGCATATATTAGACACTTACTATGTGTCAAGTATGGTGCTAAGCACTTTACAAATATTATCTTATGTGATCCTCCCCACAGGTTGTGTTTGTCCTTTGTTCTCAAAGAGGACCACGACACCAGGGAAACGATGACATGACTTGCAGTTGACTTTGATTTGAGTGAGGGAGGGCTGTGCAAGGTCATCAGTCTCGCCTTCTCCTCCAGAGCCATCTGGGTCCAGTGACCAGATATTCATCAGGATGACTGGAGATGGCCCAGGATGCAATGGGAGACCCTGGACCTTTTAGGCTCGGGTCTTTTCAGGTTCTCAAAGAGGTGATGCCCGTTCAGTGAATAGGTCTCTTTAAGAAGTGAGTCAAGGGATGGCCCCTTTAATTAGAAAAAAAGGGGAAAAAATCAAGCTGGGAGGGGAAGACCCTCAGGGTTGCTGCTCCAAAGAGAAACACTTACCATTGACATTCACTCTAAGGTAGGAGGGCCCAGAATACGACCATTAAGTGGAGCTTGGGCAGGGACCTATTGTGGTCCAACAGTCCTGGGAGGTAGGTGCTATGATTATCCCCATTTTGCACTGGGGGAACTGAGGCAGACAAAGCTTAAATGACTAGACTAGCTTGAGTTTTCTTTATCTTTTCCTCTGCTCCTGTCCCTGCCCCATTCATTGAATATTAACTAACAGGATGATGCCTGCCTGGGTGGCAAGAAGAGAAAAAGGAAGAGGTCTGAGAAGAAGCTGGACTGACCAAATCCACAGTTTTATTGGCATAGAGGACATTCACGTGAGGAAGTGCCCTCTGCCAATGCAGGTTGGCATGTCCTCTGTGACTTACAGAGAGCTGCCTAGAGCATAGAGAGGGTAGAAGATGTTCCCAGCAGCACATTATGTATTAGAGACAGGACTTGAACCCAGGTCTCCCTGGCTTTGAGGACACCCAAGAATCCATACTACTTCTTCTTAGTTCCTTAGTCTCCCTTTCAGAGGTTTTAAACCTAGGATATGTGACGAGGATGTTGAGGACGATGACCTCAACGAGGTTATATAGCACCTACCATGTTCCAGGTGTTATGCTCAGCACCTCATGAATATCCTCTCATTGGATCCAACAACCCAAGGAGGTAGGTGCTATTACATTAATATCCCCATTTTACAGATGAGGAAACTGAGGCACAGAGAAGTTAAGTGACTTGCCCAGGGTCACACAGTTAATAAGTGTCTGAGGCCTAATTTGAATTCGGGTCTTCCTGGATCCAGGCCTGGTGTTCCATCTGCTGGTACTAGCTGCCTTGCTTATGTGAACTTTGCTTTTAAACTATTTTACTAACTAGCATTGTTACAGTTGGTTTCCGTTGTAATCTCGTGTCTTTTATTTTACGCACTTTAAAAACTTTATTCCAAGAAGGGGTTCCTAGGCTTCTCCAGACTGCAAGATCAGTCCACGACAAAAAAAGATGAAGAATTTCTGCCTTAGATAGTTCCAAACTAGTTGAAGCTTGGTCTTATATATCAGTAGAAAGTGATAAAGAAGGGCTCACGTTCAGGTTTTCTGGTGAGACCAGCTCAGCTCTCTGTCGAGTGGGCAACACGGCCAGCTCACTTCACACACAAGGCCTGGGGAGACCACATCACCACTTTTAGGGTCAGGTAGGTAGAGCAGTGGCTAAAGAGCTGGGCTAGCAGGCAGGAGGCCCTGAGTTCAAATCCAGTCTTCGACACTAACTGTGTGACTCTGGGTAAGTCATTTAACTTCTGCCTCAATTTCCTCATCTATAAAATAGGGGTAATACTTGCAACTACCTTCCAAAGCTGGTGTAAAGATAAACTGAGATGATATTTGTAAGGCATTTTGCAAACCTTAAAGTGTTTTTAATTATTAGCTATTTTTCCAGATCATCTAATAAAATCTGCTTTGTCATTGTGGCATGAGGCATGAGAAAGAAACCTCACATCAGGATGGAAAGGCTTCACGAGGCCATAAGACACGCTCAGATGCCTGCTTCTTTTGTCCCACAGTATTTAGTGTTGTGACAGCTCTTACGCCATCTCCTATGCAGTTATTCAGTAATAATTCAGACTCATGGAATCATTGAGCAAATGGGCACCTCAGGTGCCACCTAGTCCAAATGCAGCCAAAGGCAAAAACGTCATCTACAACACTGCTGACAATTGTTACTGTTCAGTCGTGTCTGACTCTCTTTGACCCCATTTAGGGTTTTCTTGGCAAGGATTCTGGAGTGGTTTGCTATTTCCTTCCCCAACTCATTTTACAGATGATGAAACTGAGGAGAACAGAGCTACGTGACTTGCCCAGGGTCACACAGCTAGTGTCTGAGGCTGGATTTGAACTCAGGTTTTCTTCTACTGTGTCACTTAGCTGCCTCATATGTAAAGCCATATTTATTCACATATACACATAAGTGTGTATAAGCTGATTAAACACAAAATAACCTCTCTGGGCCTCAGTTTCTTCACCTCTAAAATGAAAATTGGCTTCTAAAGTCCCTTCCAGCTCTAAATCGATGCTCCCATGAGGCACCCGTCACTGGCTCCGTGATGCTTTAGTTGTTTTTGTATTTCTCATCTCTTCTACCGAATTATAAGGGGGAGAAGGACTCTGAAAATAACAGATGCTCGATAAATATTTGTTTGATAAATTAAAATGGATGAATGATCAAATATAGGCAGGCAGACTGTTATTTCTTACAATGATTCTAAAGAGTCCAAAATAAAGACTCAACCCACTATTACCAGAAGAGAAATTGAAGCTGACAGTGAAGTAACTAGTCCTAACTGCCCACTGTGATAGAATGTGGAATGGAGCTGGTGACTCCATCTCTTGTATAAATCAGCAGAAAACGCTCTTGAAGAGGGGAGAACTTTCTCCTTTAGATTTAGAGCTGGTCAGAGTCTCCTTTGATCTAACCCTGTGTTTTCTTCTTTTTCATTATTTTAAATTGCTCAAAATTATGTTCATTATAAAGGCATGGGGACATGGGGAAATTTATGTCTATGTCAGTGAATAATGGAAAATGATGATGAATTTATTCTGAGGAATATTTACTCTCATACTTAAAGGACCTGTGATTTCAATGATGAAGTCACTCTCTCAAGAGAAGCAGCATGGTGCAGTGGGGAAGAGAAATGGATCTAGAATCAGAGAACCTGAGTTCAAATCTATTACTACTTAGTGACTTTGGACAAGTCATTCAACTAATATAGACCTCAGCTTCCTCATCAAGTAAATGTAGGGGTTTGACTATGACAAGTAAGGTTCCTTCTAGCTGTAGATCTAATAGTTCTGATCTTAAACCCTTCTATGACTTATTATATGGTTTTTGAGAGTTACTGTGCCAAAAAAATTCTATACCCTTTGGCCAGCTTAGGGTTGAGTCTCTCTGAACTTTGGTAAGCAGTCCATCTCTGGGCTGTTACCATAAAGTCCTCTGATGCCTCTTTGTCCTGTGGAGGAGATGTGTTTTCTAAGGTTTTGCCAGAAGAATAAGAAACTCTGTTAGATTAGAGAGAATATTGGATTTAAAATTCTAGGATCCCTGGAGACTTTTAGTATTCATAATTTTTATCCTCTGTCTCAGTTTTAATCACCCCTTTCAGAAAGGTGTCTCTCTTGGCTATAAAGATATCCACGGAAAGAAAAGAGAAATGTAGAAATGAATGGTACAACTGAGGGCAGAAGGTTGATGAGTAACAGTTAAGTTCACTCTATCTTGTGATAGAGTGCTGTTGCTGGCATCGATGGACCTCTAGGTCACTGTCTCTCCTTAATATGTGCATCATTTCTTGGCTTACAGTATTTTTAATTAAAATATTTCCATTAACAAGCATCTATTTTCTCTCCCTCCTACCTCTTCCTCAGGGTGGGAAGGGGGAGGGGAGAGAAACAAAATCCTTGCAAGAAATAGAGTTAATAAAAAATTCCCGTATTGGCCATGTCCCCAAAAGTATGCCTCATTCTGCATATTAATCTATCAACTCTTTGTCCAGAGCATGAAGCACGCTTCCTTATAGGTCTTCTGGTTGGTGATAGTGTTCTTCAGAGTTCTTAAGTCTTCCAAAATTGTTCCTTTTGTCTTTTTTCACCTTTTTGGAGTGTCATTTTTCTTTTAATTTCCTTTGATGCACTTTAAGTACAATTTTGATTATATTTGGGGAGGAGAGATTTCTTTTTCTTAATACCTTCCATTTTATAGCAGAAGGGAATGGAGAGTTACATTCATCTAATGGAAATGGGCTTTGACATAAAGCTTTTTTTTCTTAAATATACATATTTACCAAACATTAAGCCAAAGGCAATAATAACCACATTAATTATTCTAAAAAGGATAATTAAACATTATAACTAATCAACAGCAGGAAAAATTAGGACACATAACTGGGGTACAACACAGTCCACACAAAAACCAGGATACATTCAATGGTATGCTGATCAATGGTTAACAACTGCCTCTCTGAAATTAAAAAAAAATGACATATAAAGTATTTCCAAATTTATTCTATGTTGTTAATATTTTATCCATCATATTTTTATGACATAAAGCTTTGATGCCCTGTTAGGTTGTTGTGAGGCTCCAGTGAGATGGACCCAATTGGACACAACACAGTACTCATGAGAAATATTGTTTTCCAGGTGGAGTATTTTGACATTCATTTTTATTTTCTTTTTAAAATTTTTTTTTAAAAATTTGGTAAATTTTTAAATTTTAACTTAAATACAAAATGAGAAAAGAAAAAAAAATTGCCATGTATACAGCAGACCATAAAAGGATTCAAAACAAAACAATAAATTTCCATTTCAAGAAAACCTACAAATACTACGGATTGTTTTCAAAGCTAATTGTTCCTTTTTTCAGTGTTCTTAGAGTATAAATTATTTTCCTGGTTCTGGTCACTTCACTGACTACAACCACTCAAGGAACCTTAGAGATCTTGTCATCCAATGCCCACATTTTAGAGATGAGGAAGCTGAGTGTCTGGCAGGGGAAGTGATCTCTCTGGCTGGACAGACAAGATAGCCATAAAAATAAAATAGCAAAAGGCAGAAAACAATAAGTGTCTGATGACTGAGATAAACAAGAAGCACTAAACTGAAAGTTTCCTATTAAGTTGAAGTATTGATGATGGACTTAGGCCGACCTTTTATATCATCGGTAGCCCTCCTCTGAGGTTAACGTGTTTTGGACAATGCTGTTCATTTGTAAGTGTTAGCTCTTTAAACTACCCCCTTGATGCTTCAAGGAAATAGAAATTATATAGGGATTAAAAAAATAACCATGCAGCTTTAAGGATATGACCAGGTAGAGGATGGGGAAGTCGCTTTGGTGGAGAGATTAAGGTCACAAAAAGTCACACCAACCAAATTAGTCACCCTGCCCATTTCCTGTGGCAGAAAATGTTGCTGCCTATTAAGCATCTCAAGGCACTTGAGAGTTCAATTTTTCAAACTCGAATGTGTGTGTGGGAGGGGTAGGGGTTGAGGGAGGAGGAATGGCTCAGCTCTACAGCCCTGTCTTCTGGAAGAACAACTTTCATTGACAAAATGCTTTAAGGTTTTCAGAGTACTCTACATACATTATCTTGCTTAATTCACAGTCAGAGACAATCCTGTTGATGATGGGAGATTCTAGACTCAAGTTCCAGTCATCAGCAGGACTCAGGAAGAGAAGAGGGGAAGGAGTGAACCCTAGTCTCCAGCTTGTACCTTCTGGGACCAAGTCCTTCTGGACCTAACATTCTATGAGGGCTGAAGAAAAAGTTGACATTTTTTGTTGTGCACACTGCAGACTTGGGTTCATGCCTAACATTAATAAATAAATTAAGAATAAATAACAAATGCTTGTTGATTGATTAAGTAATTCCATGGTAGAATCTAAGTAGAATATAAGCTCTTGAAGTTGGGAGAAATTTTGTTCTTGTATTTCCAGTTCCTTTTAATTAGTAGAATTTAATAAATATTTGTTGATTTGAATTGAAATAGTGCTGATGAGAAGTTAGAGACAGTAAAGAGACAAAGCCCCTGCTGCATTCTAAGGCTGTTTAACTATATAAGGTCAAAGCTTACAGTTCAGGATCTCCGAATTACTGACTTCCTTTTGTGAATATAGGGAACAGCAAAATCTGGCAATTTTTTTGTCTCCATCTTTTACCATTAAGGCCTTGGGCAGGGCAAAGAGAAAAGAAAAAAAGCTGGCTAGGCAGTACTGAGCTACTGGAGGTTTGCCCAGGGTAGACAATGATAAACTGTTCCGTTTTGCTCAGAGAAGAGCTTCTAACATTAAGAAGCACTTCATTATTCCAAGCCTCAAAGGGGCAGGAACCTGCGGCCTGAGTGTGATTGTGTTTTACCTGGAAGAGAGCAGGGGTGTGTCCTGGGGACTGACTGGGACTTTGCCAGCTGAGAAGCTCTAGTACCACCTTCCTTCTCCAGAATACAGGAGGATGAAGGCTTATCACCAGCTGGATCTAGTGTCTCTCTTGAGTTGGTCAGATGGATGGCTTAAAGGGATGCCAGACTGAACCTGAGCAGCATTTCCTCCCTCACAGCCACTGAGGTGCTTTGTGGCAAGATGACAATGCTAGCAGTGACCAGACTCCCAGGGTTTTTGTTTTTTTTTTTTTAATCAAAAATCTATCTCATTTCCTAATCCAAGTTCTCACTAGCTTATTCTGGCTTCCATGAACAAGAGGAGAATTGTACGCTTTTATTTTGTAAAAAGGATCATGGATTTGTGGGCTATGTGGATATTCCTAGGTAAGTATGTACTTCTGCATCTTTATATATACATACATATACATGTAGGGCAATGGATAGAGTGCTAGGCCTAGAGTTAAGGAGACTCATCTTCATAACTTCAAATCTGGCCTCAGACACTTATTAGCTGTGTTACCTTGGGTAAGTCACTTCAGCCTGTTTGCCTCACTTTTCTCATCTGTAAAATGAGCTGGAGAAGGAAGTGGCAAGCCACTGCAGTATTTTTGCCAAGAAAACTCCAAATGGGGTCATGAAGAATAGGATACAACTGAAACTGAACAAAATCAATATGTATGTGTGTGTAGAGATATACATATCTTTTTCACTAAAAGTCTATTGATGCCTCACAATAGTGTAGATGTGACACTGTGTTCTCCAAAGTCATCTTAGTACATGGTTTAACTTGGGAGTTTCTACAGTGTGTTCCTAAAGTCTGGACACATAAGCAAAAATATATATTTTCAAGAAATGAAATTAATGAAATTTTCAACAACATTTTATTTATTTGGAATATTAACAAATAACACCTTCAATATGATTTCCATTATTTGTGACGCAAAGGTTCATGCGCTTTGCAAGATTCACGTGAACTCAATGCAATGACTCCACGTTGCCGTCAATTTTAGTACATTCACTCTTTATGCGTTCGGGAAAGTGTGTCACATCTGTGATTTTCATTGAGTACATCTTCCTTTTAGCATATCCCAGAAAAAGAAATCAAGGGGGCTAAGGTCTGTTAATATCCCAATTAAATAAAATGTTGTTGAAAATTTCATTCATTTCATTTCTTGAAAATATGTATTTTTGCCTATGTGTTCAGACTTTAGGAACACCCTGTACAAAGCCCAAAGTTCTTTGGTTTCCAGGCCCAATGATAATTTATATATCTATTATGTGAAGACCAGGCCAGCTAAGTTTGAAGAGGTTCATCACTTGATGATAATTTTAGGAGGGAGGAGGTCATAACAGCTTATGAAGACTGTCAGGCCTGGAGGGGTCTATCTGTGTCAGTGGAGGGCATATCTAGTGGATCAAATCAGTGCAACTGAAGCTTTATTGAAATACTAAAGCACACATACATAGCCAAGGATATCTTTTTATGTGTATGTATGTAAATGTCTCTTTATATAATTTTTAAATTCTTATGCATATACACATATGTGTGTATGTATATGTATATATATACACACATATATATGCATATGTACATGCCTTAGCATTTTGGACTTCACTTATAATTCATGCACATTGGGCCTAAGGTTTGCCTTTTCACTGTCTATTAAAAAAAGGGTGCTCGTTAAGTAAATTAATAATGTAACTAAGGAAAATGTTTAGCCTACTTAAAAGTGTAGGCTAGCCATCTGTTTTCAAGTACTTGTAAAAATACTTTAGCATCAACTTCTGCATACAGATAGTCAGGAGACTTGGGTTCTAGTCTCAGATCTGTCAAATATTTGCTATGTGACCAATGGCTGAGCACTTCTCTCTGGCATCAGTTTCTTTTTCTGTACCATAAGGAGGGTGGAAAAGAGGGACTCAAAGGTCCCTTCCAGCTTTTGCATTTTGTAACTCTGCTACCTTCTTCTCTCCCTCTCTGTGCTTCCCCCTCCTCCTCCTGAGGAGCTCTACAGTGACAGAAGAAACAGCCTCTGATGTCTGAGAATATCATAGGGCTCTATGGCACTCAGCCCAGGAGCTCTGTGCCAGGTTCAGTGGCAGAAAATGACGATGGGCTGTGAGCAGGAGACAAATACAGTGGCATCTCTGATAATTAAAAAAAATGCAGAACAGAAATAGGATGGAATTGGTGAGGCTTCAAATGCAGTGTTAAAGTCTGCAGTTAAGAGGCATCCTTAATAGAATCCTTTTTTTTTTAAATTGAAATTTGATTTTTTTTCCAGGAGACAAACACAGCTTCTAAATGACAAGCTTTCAGACTACTGATGATTGATTTAAGTCTCTGCAATTTACATCAGTGCTATTGGCCTGAGGTTATCTGTTATTTCACCTTGGAGTCCAACAAAGACAACCCCATCCATCAGGTTAGCCAGCTGAGGGAGCAGGGAAGCACAAGAGCAGATCTGAGGCCACGGGTGGACAGCTCTTCCCACCCCTCGAGAAGAAGTAACTGTGTCTAATTACATTTAGTATCATGTCCTCCATGCTAAGTAGTAATATTTATCTTTAGAATTCCACAGCATCAGTGTTCCAGGAAAGGCATATTTCCTACAATCCTTCTACTAAGGGGACTGGAAGGATCTCAGTTCCAGCACCTTGGACAGGACCTTGTGCCCATAAGCTCAGAGGATCACAGTTCTAGGGAAGAAACCTTCAGCTACCCAGTCCATTCTCCTTATTTTACAGATGAGGAAACTAAGACAGGGGAGATTTGCTTAAAATTGCATAGGTAGTAACTGGAAGAGTCAAGATTCAAATGTAGGGACTTCTGATTCCAAATTCAGTACTCTTTTCACTATACTGTACTGATGCACACATTAGGTGTTTAATAATAAATGTTTGTTGAATTAAACTGAATTAGGTTTTTTGAATCTTGAAAATGTCACACACTCGCTTCAATTAACCACCCTGAGGTATGAATAAAGATCCAGCTATCATTATAAGACATATCGTCATTAGCTATGGAATCACAAAATTTCTGAGTAGGAAAAGACTTCAGATCAATATGTTGCTTCCACAAAGGGGAACTGACTTCATCTCAAAGCACTCCACTTTTTCTTAGCTCTAATTGTTACTAAGTTTTTCCATATATCAAGCCTAAATTTTCCTCTTTCCATATTCTATTCATTTCTCTTACCTTAGTTCTCCAAAGCAGAATGAGTTTAATTCCTCTTTCAGGTGAGAGCCCTCCAAATACTTGAAGACTATTATCACATCCCAACTAGTTACTTCTCTTTGGGTTAAATGTCTCTAGCTCCTTTAATCAGTCTTTAAATGGCATGAACTCAAGGCCCTTCACCTCATTCATTATTGCCCTACTTTGCCCTCTCTTTTCTCTTTGATGTCAGAAGAATTGGATGTCTGCACTGGCTTCCTTCCTGAAGAAGTTACTTAAAGTCTTTCCCTCCAGAGCTTGATCAGCTTACAAAAAAATCAGAACAAAACAACAAAACCCACAAAACACTATGCGGTCAACCATCAAGTATTAATTGAATGCCTGCATGCATGGAATGTCTAAAGATAAATAGAAAAAATAAAAAAATGAAATATTAACTATGATTCTTACCCTCGAGTTGCTTAGAGTCTAGTCAGGGAGAGAGGGCATAACCCTCATGGAAACATAGTTCATAATACCTGGCAATACATGACAAGTGTCCAGAAAAGTCTAGGATATGTAATAGGTGTGGGAAAGAATACTTTCTGACTTTGTGTGATTGAGGAAGAGGAGGCAGGGGATGGGAAATCTGAGCTTGATGGCTGGGCAAGTTTTCATACAATTTGGTGGGCTCCAATAAAAAGAACGTCTTTTTACAATAAATCTAAGCTCATTGGTCCAGAACCTGCTTGTCTGAAAAATTCAGTGGTTACCAAATGACCCTTCAGATTCTGTTATTGACCAAAACTGTGAATGGCAGCCCAGATAAACAGCCCCATTGCATTGGGTGGGAAAAAAATCTTCAATCTATTAGGAAAGCAATCACAGGATGGATTAGTAAAGCATTTAGCACAGTCCCTTATAGATTGTAAGGGCTAGGGGCCAAATGTGCTATGGTATAAGGAAATCCCTCTATTTATGTAAGTTAGTACCTTCTCTATTATTTTGGACATGATGTGTCACTTCCTTGGTGTAGGAAACTCCCAATGAGTAAATTCCACTTACAAATGTGGATCAACATCTGCTCAGCAACTTATAGTCTTAGAGCATCCCCTAGAATACCCAGAAGTTAAGTGGTTTACCCAGGATCCCACAGCCAGTACGCGCCAGAGGTAGGTCTTGAACCCAGATCTTCTAAGTTTCAAAGGCAGCTCTCTATCCACCATACCATGTCATCCCTCATACATACTTAGCAATTAGATGGGTACAGGGGCTAGATGCAGGGGTGGGGGACCTGTAGCCTGGAGGCCGCATGTGGCCTTCTAGGTCCTTGGGTATGGCCTTTTGACTGAGTCCAAGTTTTACAGAACAAATCCTTTTATTAAGGGGATTTATTCTGTGAAGTTTGGATTCAGTCAAAGAGCTGGACTTGAGGACCTAGAGGGCTACATGTGGCCTTGAGGCTGCAGGTTCCTCACTCCTGTTAGTGTTGGCCTGGGAATTAAGAAGACCTGAATTCAAATCCTGCCCCAGCAACTTACTAAATATATGACCCTGGATGAAGCACTTTATCTCTCTCAGCTTCTGGGTAAATCATTCTAGGTAAACACATTCAGCCTTAGTGCCTTCATCTATAAAATCATTACTTCCCTCAAAGAGTTATTTTGAGGATAAAATGAAATAATATATGTAAAGTGCCTTGCAAACCTTAGAGCCCTGCATAAATTCCAGTTATTATTATTATTATTGGGTCTAAAATATTTATTGTGTGCGTGAATGAATGGACAAAAGAAAGAGTGGAAGAGATGAGTAAGAAAAGAAGTAGAAAAGGAGATAAGGGGAAAGGTAAAAGAAATTCTCTCCCTTATCATCATTACCTCTTAAAATTTGTAGCACCCTTCAAACCTTAGCTCAAATGCTATCTCCTACAAGAAGACTTTCCCGATCCTCTCCCAGTTGTTATTTCTCTCTGACTCTCGGAAGCTAATTTATATTTATTTTGTATTTCATTATTGATGTATATGTTGCTTGCTTCAGTGCAGTGTAGACTCCTAGAGGGTAGGGATTTGTGACTTTGTATTATAACCCCAGTGATTAATACAATACCTGGCACAAAGTATTCACTTAATAAATGATTGTCCAGTAGAATCGAAAGTAAGGAATCAAGAAGAAAAGTAACATGGTACAGCAGGGGAAGCACTGGACAGGAGACACAAAAGACCCAGTTCCCAATCCTGGCTCTTTCACTATGTGACCTTAGAAAGTCCCCTCCCCTTTCTGGGCTTTAGTTCTCTTTTGCCTAAAATGAGAGATAATTAAGTCAGTGAGTCACATCAACAAGCATTTATTGTGTGCCTACTATGTGAACTGTACTAAGCATTGGAGATATGAAGAAAAGGGGAAAAAATAAAGCCCTTGCTCTGAAGGGCCTGACAGTCTAATGAAGGAGACAACCTACACACAACTTTGTACAAGCAAGACATGTACTGGATAAATTGCAGATAATCACAAAAGGAAGGCATTGGGATTAAGGACTAGGAAACATTTCTTGCAAAGTTTTAGGTGAGATGTGAAGGAATCCAGGGAAGTCAAGAGGTAAAGAAGAGGAGGGAGAGAGTTGCAGGCATGGTGGATAACCAGTGAAAAGTGACAGTTGGGAGATGGAATCTCACTGGAATACAGAGCACATTGTGGGGAGTAAGGTGTAAGGAGACTGGAAAGGGAAGAAAGAACCATGCTATGAGAGTCTTTGAAAGCCAAATGGATTATATTTGTTCTTGATTTCAATAGGGAACCATTGGAGGAGATCGAATGGGGAGGGGGATGGGACATGGTCAGACTTTTTACTTTAGGGAGATCAGTTTGACAGCTGAGTAGAAGAGAAATGGTTCCTTCTAGCTTCAACATCCTGTTACTGGGATCGGAGACTGAAATTCCCAAGGACTGTACCCAAAGGAAGGAGTAAAAAATATTTGATTCTGCTCTCGCTCCTCATCCCAATCTTCATCTGTCAGGAGCCTGGGAATTTGTTGCCGGGACATTTGTCATCCTCCTTTTGGCAAGTCACCTGTTTCAGCTTTTAAATGAATTGCTCCATCTTAAAGCACAGCCATTTCTGGGCCAAGCTGCCTTTCTGGATTCCAGTAGTGGTAAATTCTGATGAAGTGCTGGGAGTTCCAATTAGTCCTGGCTGCTGAGGCTGCCTGGGAGGACACTGCCCTGGCTAGAGGCATCTCAGGGGGCAACTGGAGCTCAGGCACAAAAGCTCTTTAAGAAAGCAATCAAGGAGGTTTAGAGCTCCTCAATCTGGTAAGCAATTGGTTGTCTCTAAAAACATGGCAACTAATCACGAGCAATGAGTCTTTATAGCAAAGATGGGCACAGCCCATTCCCATCCAATACTCCACTGATCTGTGGCCTCATCTATGTGGGTATTCTCTCCTATGGTGCAGGGAGAAAAATATTCATGCCTGCCCATCCTATGCAGATTTCATCTATACCATCCAGTAAATTCACTACAGGGGGCCCACCTTTCATGTTGAAGGCCTTCTTCACCTTGCAGAGATGTCAATGGAGCATATCGGCTATCAATTCTCATCCTTCAATGTACCAGTCCATTTTTTATTGGGGTGTAGTAGGAAGAAAGCAAGACTAGGAGTCAGAAAGATTTGGATTCAAATTCCATCTCAGACACTTACTAGCTTTGTGACTTTAGGCAAGCCACTTAACTTCTCTGGTGCTCAGTTTCCTTATGTACAAAATGAGGGAGTTTAGGCTCAATGATCTCTGCGGTCCCTCCTGGCTCTAAGTCTATGATCCTTTGTACAACTTCTCCTGTCTAATTCCTTGTCTGTGATGTATTGTAGCAGGTCCATTCCCATCATGCACCTCTACATTGCTCTTCCACTGTTCCTTCATTTTAAGCCTTTGGAGACTATGGTATTCTATGAATTTCAGCTCTACAACAGCAACACAGAGTACTGCCTTCAACACCTGATAGATACATATGATAGGCATCACCATGAAGAATTCTGAGGGACTTTGTAAAGGAAACAAACTACATAAAAATATCCTTTTATTTTCCATAACCAAATTAATGAGCAAGGGTAAAAAAAACCCACCCATATTCCACGAGGTGATGTTAAAATCATTTGGATCATTGGCATCAGAAATCAAGGAGTTAACTCACTTCTAAGTCATCTTGGTTTAATACCACTTTTATTTATTTTTTCCTAGTGTGGCCTTTCTTTATAGGCAGAGGTTGAGAAAGGTCTGACTGTTTCTTGTTTGGTTACATCTCCATTTTCTTAGGGTTTTAAATGTTTTAAATGATGTTTAATAATTTATATCTCCCTTGTCCTGAGTCCCCATTTGGTAGCTGAAGGGCATTTGGAATTGCTTCTTGACCCAGTTCTAAAAAATGGAAAATCAAACAAAGAGGAAAGAAGGCAGAGGGTATGGCTGAGGGCTCTTTCCTGAAATTGTCCAATTCTTTCTCAGCCCCACTGCCTGGGGAGCAAATACTGGGATTCAGAATTCTAAGAGTTGATGTCTATCATTTGAGATGTCATATTGAGTTAGGGAGTGGGATGTAATGAGTATTAATGGACTGGGCCAGGGTCATCTTCTCTCCCGAGCTCCTGTGTCATATCACTGGATAACTGCCCAACATCTCCCAAAGGGGAATTCATTACCTTTTCCCCTAAATTCATACACCCTTCTCCCCAACTTGACTGTTTTGGTTGAAGGCACCACCCACCCTCCAGTCACTAAGGTTCACATCTTCAGTCATTCTCAACACTTCATTCTTCCTTACATGGCACATCCAATCAATTTCCAACTCTTATGAATTCTGTTGCTACAACTCTTTCATCTGTCTCCTGTTCTCCACTCAGATGGCTACCTCTCATCACCTTTGCTTGGGGTATTACAATAGCATTCTAATTGGTCTTTCTGGTTCTACTCTTTCCCCTCTCTAATCCATCTTTCACACAGATGCCAAAGTTATCCTCCTAAAGCACAAGTCTAACCAGGTCACTTCCTCCCTCAAGAATTCTCTGTGGCTCTCTACTGACGATTGGGAAAACAAAACACAATCTCTTCTATTACTTAAAACCTTGAAAAATCTGGATCCAACCCACCTTTCCAGAATCACTTCAAATTATATCTTCTCATATGCTCCATTCCAAGGCTTATCTACTGTCCTTCATACATGACATCCTATCTTCAGTTCTTTTCCATAGGCTGTGCTCCCTGCCTAGAATGAACTCCCTCCTCACCTTTTCATCTTAGAACTCACAGCTGCAGTCTAGGCTCAGCTCAGGCGCCGCCTTCTACATGAAGCCTTCCTTATCTGCCTCCCCTCTCCCAATTTTTGGTGGTCTCCTCCTTCTGAAATTACTTTGTATTTCCTTATCCCTTAACATGTTGTAGCCTTCTGTTAGAACGTAAGCTCTCTGAGGGCAGGGCTGTTTCGTGTAATATTATGCTTGTGGCATACAATCATAAATGCTTGTTGAGTTGATCCAAATTAAAATGTCATGTGGCTCTGTCAAGGCGATAATGAACCATTCTTGGACTTCACAGAACCACCCAATGCCCACTGTGAGCACAGTGTCCAATTGGCTCATCCATCACTACGTTCTTCATAAAAATAGTCTTTAAATAGTCTGCCTGAAATGTGAGGTGAGACAGATTTCTGATCCAGGGAAGGGTTAGCCTAGCTGCCTTCTGAGGTTTCTTCCAATCTTAGGGTTCTATGATTCTGTGAAAGCATGCCAGAGGTGTTTTTGCCACAATCATCCACAACTAAGTGGGTTTCAATGCTCTTTATCATCCATGTGTTATTTTACACAGGCAACATGTGTGATCCTGATATAATGTTTCCTCAAAGAACAGCACTATGACGTCCTTATTGGCCAGCCTTACAGCAAAGTGATTGCACACTAGCATGCTATAGTGGGGAAAAAAGCATTGAACTTGTAGTTAACAGACTCGGGCTCCTATCTTGGGCTCGGCCACTTACTAACTGTACAACTTTGGGCAAATGACACAACCTTTTCACACCTTAATTTCCTTACCTGTAAAATGGGATAGTAACACTTTCATAACCTGTCTCACAGGTTATTGTGACAATCAAATGTGATAAAGTAGAGAGAATAACTTACAACTCTACAATACTACATAAATAACAACAGGGCATATTTACATAGTGCCATATGGTTTGCAAAATGATTTTCTCACAATCTTTCGAGGTTGGTAGTGATAGTATTACTATTCCAATTTTAAAGGTGGGGAAAATAAAAAGGTCAAGTGACTTGCCCAAGGTCACACAGCTAGTAAGTAGCAGAACTGTTACTATTTATTTTTCCATTGACCTTGAATACATGGTTGTTTCATAAATGCTTCGTCAGCAGTCTGGGAAACTGCAGGGCCTTCTGGATTCAATTCCTGGCTTGAACACTTAGCATGCAGCACTTAACCACAGTCATAGCCATGTGCCTATGGGTAAAAGGCAGCATGATGGACAGAGGGGATAGTTGTAGTCAAGGAAGACTTGGGTTCATATCTTGCTTCAAACATTTGGGCTGTGTGACCCCACAGATCATATGTCCTCTCAGTATCCTAAGCAACTCTCTAATGCAGCCATCTCCAAAGAGAGAGCTATGACTTAAGCTCAAGGGCTATTTGATCAATTAATTGGAGGGTGGGAAGATGGACTGCATCCAACTGTCTCAGTGATAGCCAAACTGGTGATTTTCTCCAGCATAATCACAGCTATCCTTATATCTCCAAACTCTCCCACTCCACTCCCTCCATCCTGCATACAAGGTCCAAACCTCCCCCTTCTGATCTGGGGTTCAGTCTATTGGGTCATTCATGTCCTCACCACCACTCAGATACCCACAACAACAGATACATAAATGTAATCAGGAAAATACCACCTTCCTCAGCATATCCTCCCCTGTCCCATCCACCCAGGTCAACCTATGGCTTCAGCAGGCACTCCAAACATGCCTGATCCCTCTATAAGCAGCTGGGTACCCCAAAGATTCTATTCGTCTCTACTTTGAACACCAGGCAGACCACAGACTGGTAATCTACCATGCTGCTGAATGTGCATCCTCCCCCCACTCTCCTCCTACCCCCTTTTCAGTTTTTGTTCAGGGATTAATAGTTAAATCAACAGTATCATACCTATTTTGAAAGATGTGGCAATCTACTCTCCTATGGCTCTATCCAAAATTCCTATGATTCTGACTTGTAGAAGGACCAGGAACAAGTTTGCTTCCCTAGCCACCAGTCTCCAATCTCTTATATCCAATCATGGTAGCCCATGTCATATCTAGTCATGTTAGATCCCACCTATGATCCCATCTCACCCTAGACCACCCTTTCATTGCGCTTTGTGCAATCTCCATTCTTCTCTCCCTCTCCTCACATTAGCCGTATTGCAGGGAAAAAAACTCACGAAAAATAAAGTGAAAAAATATCATTTAATCTGCACTCAATGCTGATCAGTTCCCTCTCCGGAGATAGATAGCATTTTTCACCATGAGTCCTTTGGAATTGTCTTGAGTCATTGCATTGATCAGAATAGGTAAGTATTTCATGGTTGATCATTGTTACGATATTGCAGTTAACATACACAATGTTCTCCTAGTTCTGCTCACTTCACTTTATATCAGTTCATATCAGTTTTTCCATGTTTTTTTTTCTGAAACCAACCATCTCAACATTTCTTATTGCAGTTAACATATACAATATTCTCCTGGTTCTGCTCACTTCACTTTGTATCGGTTCATATCAGTTTTTCCATGTTTTTTTCTGAAACCAACCATCTCAAAGTAGTATTCCACAATCATATACCACAACTTGTTCAGCCATTTCCCAGCTAATGAATATCCCCTTAATTTCCATTTTTGCCACCACAGAAAGAACTGCTATAAATATTTTTGTATATATGGGCTTTTTCCTTTGATCTCTTTTAGAGGTTACATACCTAGTAGCATTATTGCTGGGTCAAACGGTCTACACAGTCTGAGAGCCCTTTGGGCGTAGTTCCAAACTGTTTCCTAAAATGTTTGGACCAGTTCTCGGCTCCACCAACAGTGCCTATTTTTGTACCTATTTTTCCACATACTTGGAATCTCCATTCTCTTATTCACAAAGTGCCCTTTACATTAGACATTTGTCTTTAACATGCATGTTGTTTTCTCCCAATAGAATGTAAGCTACAATTTAATTTTTGTCTTCGTGTCTCTAGCATATAGTGGCCACTTAACGAGTACTTGTTGAATTGAATCCTCAGTTTCTTCAACACTAAAATGGTGCTTTATAAATCTTAAAGTACTACATGGGTGGTTTATTATGAATAATGAATTTATTTTGAATAAAAAGGATGAGAAATTCAAGCAGCTGGGAGCTTTAATGCCAACTGGCCCACTAAGATGCTGTAGGACCTCAGGCAAATTTCTAGCCTGCTTTGTACCTTCAGCTTCCTTAGCTGTAATACGGGGTTAAACACACCACTTTGCTCCCCAGGGTCCTGTGAAAAGCGAAATGAATTTGAGCAATCTTAAAGGGTTTTACAAATGAAAAAAAAAACCATGTTCTAGTCATCCATAGTTACTAAGAATAACTGACATTCATACAGTGCCTTTAGGCTTGCAAAGCATGCTATGTGCATCACCTCATTTACGCTTCAAAAGAGGCAGTACAGGGATCGTTATCCCCAATTAATGGATAAGGAAACTGAGGCTCCGAGAACTTACGTGACTTGCTCATGGTTACACAGCTCAGAAGCATCTAAGATGGGATTCAAACACTCCTGACTCCAAGTCCAGTATTCTATACACTACACCAGGCTGCCTCTGTTTACACATCTCTTTATACCTGAGCTAAAATGACCAATTCACAGAGCCCAGAATAAGAAACCAAAGGATTAAGGCAATAGCAAGTCCTCCGTGTGAAGGAAAATCCTTACAAAGTGAGACCTTAACAGGGGTCTGACAGGGACTTGAGGAAGGATCAGTTACTGAAAGTTACAGATTTCTTTTCTGTTCCTAAAAATCTCTGAAGCATCATCTTTAATCTTGTGGATACAAAACCTTTCAATGTGTTTCAGTCTCAGGAGCTCCTTTTACCTCAATATACTTAACAGACATAATCCTTCATCGTTAACTCTCTCCAACCCCATATCCTGGATACCGATCAGTATACACTGAGTGATCATGGGGTCGGAGGTTGTATGGCTGGAAGAGACCTTAGAGAGATCTCTATAGAGAGGCAGCTTGATGCAGTTTATAACACGTTGGCTTTGGAGGAAGGAAACCTTTGATTTCAATCCCATCTTAGACACTTAGGAGCTGGATTACTCTGAGCAAATAACATGACCTTTCTGACAATTGGTTTTCCTCGTTTATAAAATGGAAGTAATAGTTGTGTCATAGTACGATTGTGAGAATCAAAAGAGATAACATTTTAAAGTGCTTTGCAAACCTTAAAGCATGACATAAATGTGGAACAAACTGAGGCCTAGAGAGGTCACTTCGGGTCACAGAAGTAGAGAAGTCCTCTGAGTCCAAATCTAAAGCTCTTTCTACACAGAATAAAATATGGTCATAAAATCCTAGATATTGAAACTATAAGGAAAAATAAAACTAGTATGAGTCCAAAATGACTTGAAAGTGAGTTAACTCTGCCTCGTGTTTATTGGAGGCTAGGATATTAGATACATTTGCTTATGGTTTTTTTTTTTAACATACCTAAAATCTTCCACTGGTCCATCTCTCTATTTTTAACCATTTTTCACTTTTGTTGGCTCCGGGGGCCAATAATCCAAATGATTTTCAGTCCACCTGGTGGAACGTTGGTGCTTTGGTTTTTTCTAACTCTTATACATTAATTTGGTTATAGAAAATTAAAAGGAGTGTTCATGCTGTCTACTTCCTTTATAAAATTCCCTCAACATTCTCCATGGTGATGGTCCAACATATGGTGTTGACTGACTGAAAAATGTATGAGTCAAGTGTTGAAGGTAATCCTCTCTGTTGACATTCCAAGGCTGTCGCAGAATACCATCGTCTCCAAAGGACTGGTATTAAACAACACCCAAGGAGCTAGAGAGAAGGGTATGGTGGGAGGGAGCTGACTACAACACATCACAGACAAGGAATTCAGTGGGAGAAGGTAGAGAAGGATCATATAAGTCTTTTATTTTACAATTAAGGTGTCTGAGAGACAGTATGACATGGCAAACCAAATGCTGGGCCCGGGGTCAGAAAGGTCTGAGTTTGAATTCCGCCTCCAAACTAATTAACTCGGGGCAAATCACTTGGCCTCTCTGACCTTCAGCTTCCTTATCTATAAAATGGGAACACAGGCAATAATAGTAGCTACCTCACCAGGCTATGGTGAGGTTCAAAGAGAGAATATGTAGAAAGTGCTTTGCAAATATTAAAGTGGTGGATAAATGTAGCATCTTATTGCCCAAGGTCACACAGTTGGTAGAGCAGAGACTGGAACCCAGAGCTCTTGATTCTCCCAGGCAGGGGCTCTGCCCATTATGCCACATTGTCACTCCCCACATTGCAGGAACATGTGTTCCATACCTGCAGACCCTGAGGTTATAATAGCAATTACAATGACAATAACCATAGCTGACATTCTACATCACGCATACTATGTGCCAGGCATTGTGGTAAGCACTTTACAATTTTCTTGTTTGATTCTTGCAACAACTCTGAGAGGTAGGTACTATAATTATCCCCATTTTACAGATGAGGAAACTGAGCTTAAGTGACTTGCTCCACACACACGGCTAGTGAGTGTATGAGGCTGGATTTGAACTTAGGTCTTCCTCATTCCAGGCAGCTAGGACGCACAGCAGTTATATAACGAGTGCTGAGTCTGGAGTCAGGAAGACCTGACTTCAAATCCAGTCTCAGACACTTACTAGCTGTGTGACAATGTGGAAGTCACTTAACCCTCTTTGCTTCAGTTTCCTCATCTGTAAAATGAGCGGGAGAAGGAAATGGCAAACCATTCTAGTATCTTTGCCAAAAAAAAACAAAACAAAACCCAGTGGGGTCATAAACAGTTGGCCATGACTGGAACAACTGAACAGCAAAAACAACTTCCTCACTTCAGGTCTAGAATTCTACCCACTGTACCGCCTAGCTGATAGGGATCCATAAAAAAGTTCATTAGCGTGTACTCTAAGACGAGGGCAGTGTAATTTAGTTGTTTGGAATTCGCTCTGGGTTCAAATTCCTAATTTACCACTCAAGTACTTACATGACCTATGACTTGCCCAGGGTCACACTCTAAGGCCAGATTAAACTCAAGTCTCCTTGATGCCAGGTCCAGAGCTCTATCTATCTAGCGGCCTTCCAAATTCGCCCATCCCATCCTTGAACGACTTTCATCTTGGAGATTTTTTTTCTAAATGCAGAGCCAAAATTTGTCTCCCTGTAACTCCTGGCCATTGTTCCTAGGCCAGGTAGAACAAGAATACTTCCTTCTCCATGTGACAGGTCCTTCAAATACCAGAGGGCAGTCTTCATGTGTCTCATCGTTTTAAAAAGGGTAAACCTCCTCAGTTCAGAAGGCATGAGATCCCACAGCATCCTGATCATCCCTCTCTGGACCTGCTTCCCACAACTCAGCACTATGTAATTTAATTCAATATCCATTGCTAAGTTCAAGGCACTGACTATGGTGTTTATACATAGAAAGTACAGATAATTCCTTTGCACACATAACTATCTTGTCAGCCTGGTCCTGCCTAAGATCCCCAAAAGCTGGGACTGCTTCCTATGCTGTATCCGTCCAACTTATAGCTCCCAGTACTGCCCACCTGGTATAGGATCAACTATTTAAAGCCAGAAAAGAAGGCATTTGGTCTAACCATTTCACAGATGAAGAAACTGAGGACCAGAGAGATAAATTGACTTGCCCCAGGTAATACAGGGGTAGCTAGGTGGCTCGGTGGATAAAACATTGGACTTGGAATCAAGATTTATCTTCATGAGTTCAAATGTAGCCTCAAACACTTACTAGCTGTGTGACCCTGGGCAAGTCACTTAAACTCCAAATGCCTCAGTTTCCTGTTACAGCTTTCTCAACTGTACAATGGGGATTATAAAAGCATCTATCTCCTAGCGTTGTTATGAGAGTCAAATGAGATAATATGTGTAAAGCACAATGATAGGCAAAGAGTAGGTACTTAATAAATGCTTATTCCCTTCTCTTCCTCATCACAAGAAATATCCAAGTAGAGTTCCTACCTCCCAGGGTTGTTGTGAGGATCAAATGAGATAATATTTATAAAGCACAGTGACAGGCAAATAGTAGGTGCTTAATAAATGCTTATTCCTTCCTCATCACAAGAAATCTTCTGGTAGAGTCCAGTTGACTGTCAGGTATGATATAGAGGGAAGTATTCCTCTTGTTTAGGTATGATTTGGACTAGATAATCTCCGGTTTCTTTATAACACTGAGACTCTATGATTATGTGAATGGAAAAGTATATCCATGAGTATAACACCAGTCACAGCAGCACACCTGAGGACTGCTGCCGTGAATAATTTTAAGGGTCTAATCGCACAGTATAATGAACTCTCTGTTCAGAACTAAACATTATTTGATTAACTAAAATATAGCATTCATAGCAACATAACAGCTTATTACTAAGGTGGCCACATAATCTTAAACAAAACATGTCATTCAGTATTATCTTACAGCATTCCTCAGAATACTCACACAGCATATATCATTGCATCCTCAAAATACTTGTTTATACAAGTAGGGAGTCCCAGAACAGGGTCTTTCCTAGCACAACACATCATCTTTAAGGGGTATCGGAAAATACAAACATCCATTTACCCCTAGGTCTCAGTAAGTTACAATCTCCTCAGTCAATATAGAGTGTCCAAGTAAAATCCTCTTTCATCTTAACTCAAGGTTGACTTCCAAGTCCCATGGCTCTTCATCCGTGGGCCGACAGCTCCCAGCTCTTGCCTGAGTTCACATGAAGGCAGCTCTCTGCTCCTGCTCCTTGTCTCAGCTCACGGGAACTACTCCACTCCACTCCAAGCTCTTCTTGCTCCTGCCTGACAGAAGGCTCCAGGGGGTGCTGTTTCTGGGAAAACAAAACTTAACAGGAGTACAGCAGTACTTACACACAGTACCGGCACTACCATCTCAATTCACTTTAACAGCTCTTAAAAGGGGCTTAAATTAAGCCTCCCTCCCATGGGTGGGTCTCTCTGCCCTTCAGTTCGATTCACTCATAAAGACCAACAGACAGGGCTTCTGTCTGAGAAATTAGCACAGATCAATAGATGGAGTGCCAACATCCCAACAGACAGGGCTTCTGTCTGAGAAATCAGCACAGATCAACAGATGGAGCACCAACATCCCAAACATTCTCTCTATTAGGCCTCCTCATGAGCAAGTTCTCCCAGGAAAATTCCTCCTTCTGCCCACTCAGGCTAGCTTCTCTCTCTCAGCTCTGCCTTATTCTCACTTCCCACTCTTTTCCCCTTTTTTGGCAAGCTCCTCCCACACCGGGCTCCATGTGACTCAGGCTCCATGTGACTCAGGATGCACCACAGCTGTGAGCCGGGCCATAGCTCAAAGCAGGTCCTATTCTAATAACATTCCATTACATTAAGCACGTAATGTGTTACAGAAACTTAACTCCAAAAGAAAAAGGGGAAAAGGGAAAGCAGGGAAAGGGGGAGAGGAAGTGGAAAGAGGAGAAAAGGGAAAGGGAAGTGGGAGGGGAAGGGAGAAGGGAAGGAGGAGGAGAAGAGAAAGGGGGAGAGGAAGGGGAGGAGA
>CM053622.1:417081842-417158189 GCA_028646595.1 Phalanger gymnotis
AAAGGGAGAGAGGAAGGGAAAAAGGAAGAGGAAGGGAAGAGAAAGGGGGAGGGGAAGGGAGAGGGGAAGGAGGAGAGGAAGAAGAGGGGAGAGGAAAGAGTGGGGAAGTGGAGGGAAGAGAAAGGGAAAGGGAAGGGGAGGAAAGGGGGAAGGGAAGAAGGAAAGGGAGAGAGGAAGGGAAGAGAAAGGGGGAGGGGAAGGAGGAGGGGAAGGAGAGAAGAGGGGGAGGGGAGGGGAGGGATGGGAAAGGAAATAAAGGGAAGGGAAAGAAAAGGAAGGGAAGGGAAGAGAAAGGGGAGGGGAAGAGATGGAAGGGGAAGGAATGTGTGAGAATGGGGCATCATGGTATAATAGATAAAGTTATAGCTGACCTGGCTTCTATGACCATAGGTAAATCATAGGATCATAGATGAGAGAAGGAAAGCACCTTACTAGCCATCATTTTACAAATGAGGAGACTGAAGTCCAAGGAAGCTGTGATTTGTTGAAGGCCCCCCAGACTCTGGAGTGAAGTGTTCTTTCCATTGCACCACACTGTGTGATTAAGTCACTTAACCTCTCAGTGTCCTAGTGGTCAATCTGTGCTGCTACAAGGAGTTTCCTCACCAGGCAGGCATTCCTTATACCAATGAAATCGCAGGTCTAGAGCAACACACACACCAATATATATGCATCCATAAACATTCATGCATATATTTAAAACTAGAAAACGATCACCATGGCCTGTGGATATTTATTTTTTGACAATCCAAGCCATCCACGAAGCAGGGAAGGCTGAAGGACTTCACTGAACATGACCACAGAAGGCACACAGTTCCCAAACCTTGCCTACCATCTATTCATGACTCCTCTGGGTTCTGTGAAGAGTTAAAACAAGAAACAGAGACCACTTGATTACTATTCTAGTCCCTTTCATCCTGCGTAGGCTATGATTTTATTGGTATTCAGATTTCCATAGCAACCAGGAGATAAGTTCTTTTAGCCAAGAGTGACAGATTTTTTGTAAGCAAAAAAGTTTATATTTTTATCTCTATAAATCCTGCCTAACTCCCAAATGATTATTTTCTCACATGTTACGAACAAGAGCACAGTGGGGTCTCCCAGAGTGTCCTGACCTTTCCAACTAAGTGCTGTGGGGTTTAGGCTCAGCAGGGAAGGGTTGAGACCCTAACAGCCTATAGAGAACTACTGAGGCTGTAAAAAAATATTTATGCTACAGATGATTCCGGGTTTTTTTTTAAATCATAATTTTTTACCTTTTATCTCTCTCTCTGCCTGTTTCTTGGTGTTTGTGTGTCTCTCTCTTTTTGCCTCCTCTCCTTTCTCCCCCCCCCCCCCCCCCGACCTTCGCCTTCACTCCTGCTTGAAGTCTTCCAAGGACATTTGCAAGAAAATTAGATCTTTGTTGTCTGCTGCTTCATCTCTTCCCTTTGCTTTTTCTTCACTTAAAGTCATTATCTTCAGTGTGTGCCCTGACAGACACACATGTAGGCAAACGGGCTCTTTTGAAAGGTCTTGGTAGCAAATCATGGCTAGAGATGAGAGAGGCTCCCTTTAAGAGGACCCTTACGCCTGCACACTGCAAGAAGGCCTGACCACAGAGCAACGAACACAAGTTTCCTGGAAGGAATGATAAACGAGGCTGCAGTTTCTGGCTCTTCCCGGACTGGCTGGTGTGGGAGAAATTAAGGACTCAGCCTTTGGCAGAGAGAGGGGCCTTAGGCTTTGTATCTTCCCACTGGGGCCATCACAGAATGGCCCATGAGCACATGGCCCTGCTGTTGCTTCTATCTCTGTTGTTTTGAAGCTTCCTGCTTTTAGGCGAAGGAGATTAGAGAGACTAGTGAGCTTCAAAAGACCAAGAAAGTGAGCCACGAGAAGTCTGGGAGCCAGATAGTGAGAAGTGAAGTCCTCAGTGACCTACCCTCCATATGCAGTCCAACAGTAGCAGAGATGCAGACTCATCCATACATATACCACATTGCATTTGGAAGTGAACTTGGTAGGATGGATGCTAGGTAGAAACTTTGATGCCATTCTTCCTTCCCATAGACTAAGGTGGGATATGGGAGTGTCTGTCCCCTCCCACTCCCATCCCATCCAAGGAAGGGAGGGAGGGAGAGGAAAACAGAGGAAGGAAAGCAGGGGAGGTGGGAGAGAGGGAAAAATTGAAGAAGGAAGTCAGGGAAGGTAAGAGAGTGGGAAGAAGGAAGGAAGGAGGGAGGAAAGGAAGGAAGGAAAGAAGAAGGAAGAAAGGAAGGAGGGAGGGAAGGAAGGAAGGGAGGGATAAGGAAGGAAGGGAGGAAAAAAAGGAGAGAAGGAGGGAGGGAAGGAGGGAGGGTAGGAGGGAAGGAAGGAAGGAGAGAGGAAGAAAGAAACAAGGCCAAACTATCTACCTAGAACATGTATATATGTACATATGCGTATGTTGACCCCTTACTTAAGGAATCTTCTTTTTAGCAATATGTTGGGTTTTAACACTAAAAGAAGTCAAGAATTCCACTTAGACTTATTTAAACAGAGCCTTACATCAGTCAAGGTTTCTGTCTGTAAAGACGTAGTTGTAAAAAAAACAAAACAAAATACCCATGATACACATGAGCTGCTTTGGAAACTACAACCTGCTCTGCAGGAATCTGAGTGGGTGTAAATTGAGACTTCCCAGGCATCAGGCACCTAGCTATATTCCCAAATTAGTTGAACCCTCCCAGCAGCAAAAGGCTAAACAGCTCCACCATATGCCACTTGTGTGTTCAGCAGGCCATAGGAGCTGTATGGGGTTGGGTTGGGGTGTGTGTGTGTGTGTGTGTGTGTGTGTGTGTGTGTGTGTGTGTGTAATTACAGGATTAAAAAGCATCGGCAGTGTGTTGACAGAAGCTACACACTTCAGCAGTGAGCACCCCAGTAGTCACCTCGGCAGACTGAGTTATGAAGTTATTTCTAGGCTTTCATATAGAGCTTCAAACTCAGTCTCCATTTTCACATTTCTAAGAGTCAGCTAAATGACACATCCAACACACTGACAAACACCGTGGTCCCTGTCACACATCATAACTCTCAAATGTCCCTTTTAACATCATCTCACCAAGCAAAGTTCAGCTCCTGGTAGAGTTTCTATGCAGTCAATTTTACTAATGTTTTCATGTGTATACACTAGTGAATCATTTCCCACATTATAAAGTCATTTTTGCCTGACTAGCGTTCTAAATCATACAAAACTGTGTAAGGCCCAACTGGTGGTAGGTGTATTGCCCAGGACCTCCTTGGCATGGCCTCTGCTCAGCTTTTCCCAGGTTCATGGAATGGTTGAGATATATTTAAAATCATAGCTTTGAGCACCTATCAATGTATCTCTCCTTACAGCATGCCAAGCCAGATGGCACATCAATTCATAGTAAAAAGACATTTAAAGATGATAGCAAGATAACTAACAAGGAAAAGTTCCAAATAGACAAAGGGGTGCAATTTCCCACAAACTCCATATTGCCAATGGTAGAAAGAATGTGGCTCAGACAACTTTTACACCTATGTTTGCATCCCACCTGGGACATTTCCGTGTCTTCTTTGACTTAGCCTGCAGTGACTCAGTAATCCTCCACTCTGCCCCCAAAGCTAAAGCCTGATACTTTTCTGCAGACTGTCATCTGCTACTGAGCTTCTCCTCTGAGATGCTGCCATCTACCGGAATGAGCTTTGGCTGCTGGGTCTTCTTCCTCAACGGGAATATGTAGCTCTCTTTCCTGAGACCTCCCAGTCCTATGGGAGATTTCAGCTCTTTTGTTAGTCGAGCCCATGGCCACACATAGGCAGCACAACAAACAGTCCTGTCAGGTCTCTTTCTCAAAGTCTTTCAACTACCATTCTCTCCTTCCCTGAGTACCCCAACAAGCCTATTAAATATTTAGTCTGGGGTGATTAAATTCTTTTCAATTCCCATAAGCCTTTGGAAACTAGAGTCAAATTAATTCAACTTAATTCAATTCAAATTAAGTTGGAGTGTAACTCAGGAACACTAGTTGTTTAGGAGTATAACTTAAGAAGGGCAGAACAGAATTGTCAACCTTTGCCATACATTTCCACAGTTATTCCCACCCCTTACATACAGAATATGGTGTAATTCAGTGTGGTTCATGCCATTGCCATATTGGTGCCAACACTGACACTGAGTTTCAGAATCCCAGTTGGCTTTCTTGGGAAGCTTGTAGGAACTGTGTTAATATGTCTTTTAAAGAAAGGAAACACATTCATATACAAGGAGCATGACCAAGCTGAAATTGTCTAAAGGGCAGGTTTTGGGTGGCCCTACAAGTTCAAAGCAGATGTAGACCAATCTGTGAGTAATCAAGGAATTTCAGATTTCGAAGAAAGTTCATAAATTAATGGAGTCCAATTCTATCTGAAGCTGTTCTGAAGGCATGTAATCTTCATCACCACTTGAATCAAAACATCCTGACTTAAGCAAATTGGACACCAATGAAAAACAAATTAAAGCAACCAAACTGTTGAAAAATCTCGGTGGGGAACAATGCTTTTCAAGAAAGTAAACTCAGAAAATGAGGTGGCAACTAAGATTAGTTTTCAGATTTCTAAAGAAATTGCTGCTGCTGGGAAGTCTTTTACTGAAAGTGACTTCATAAAGAAGTGTTTGCTGATTGCAGTTTCTGGATTATGTCCTAATTTTAAAAAAGGTGGGTAGTTGAGAAATAGTTTAATTGTTAATTATACCTTCACTTGGAAAGTGAGTCACTAAAAACGTATCTGCAGCCCAAAGAAGTTTAGCCTGTTTTGATTTTGGACCCTACCTACTGCCAAGTTGTGCACATCTAAGGCAGAACCACATTGGTTTCTGGGTCCTGAGGTGGTCATCTACATCGACTTGTTTTGCTGTCAGTCAGGCTCTGTCAACGGGAATCAGCAGGAGGGACTAAGGGAGGAGCCTAAAGAATGTGAAGCAACAGTGCTACAAATAAGTGAAAACTTCCTAGATCTAGACATGGAAAAGACCTCAGGGCTCATCTAGTTCAACCTTCTCATTTAGAAAACGTTTACGGAAAAATCTCAATTCGACTTAGCAGCCAATCCCCAGGGGCTGGGGGCACTCACTCATGGTTATTGCCTCTTCGCTATTTGAATACAAAATATAGATGAGTCGAGCGACTATACATAAAGAGAAGAGGGCCAAAGTCTGTTTTAGGTGATAAGCCTTAATTCCACAAAGATGGTCACATCTTAGGTCTCACCATCAGCCATAACTGTGCTATGTCCATGACCCTCCAGTCCTGAAGTTCATCACCTTAGAGTCATTCTTCATCTTCAATCTCCTTTACACCCTGTATCCAATCATCGCCAAGTCTTATCAATTTTATCTCAATCACATCTCTCACAGCTGTCCCCTTCTCTGTACTCCTATGGCCACTAGTCTTATTCAAACCCTCATCACCTCTCTCTTAGACTATTATAACAGTTTCCTAAGTAGTTTCCTTACCTCCAGTCTTCTTTCACCTAAATCCATCCTCTGTGCAGCTAGCAAATTAATATTTCTAAAACACATTCCATATTATCTCATCCCCTTGTTCAAAAATCTTCAGTGGCTCCCTATTGCCTCTAGGCTAAAACACAAACATCTTAGGCTGGAACTTGAGCTTTCTATCATCTGATACCTTTCCAGATTTATGTCATATTATTCTTCTTGACATACCTGTGATCCAACCAAATTGGCTTCTAGGCTGAACTGGTTCCCTGTATTTGACCTCCTATTTCCAAGCTTTTTCATAGGTAACCTCTCCCATACCTAGAACAGATTCCTCTTCTTGCCTTGGCCTCTCAATTTTTTCATGGCTCCGCTCAGATGCCACCTCCCCTGTGAAGTCTTTCCTGATTTCCATTGGTTGTTAGTACTTTCTCTTACGTCAGAATAGCTTGTACTTTTCTTCATAGAAGTCAGTAAACAGGCATTTTTTAAGCACCTACAATGTGTCAGGCATTGTGCTAAGTGTCTAGCACTTGGCTGTATCCCTTTGGTAGGACACTAGTTCCTTGAGGGCAAGAACTCTTTCATGTTTGTCTGAATGTCCAATGCTTGACACAATTTCTTGTAGTAGTTGGTGTTTAATAAGCATTTATTGAATTGACTTGAAGTGCTCTCAGTTAGTCTTCTCTGTTCTGGATACCTTTGTCCAGCCAGTCCTTGGTCTAAGGCCATAGGAGTTGGTGGGGAGTGGGGTGTAGTGAAAGGGCCCCTGAATATCAAATCAGAGGACTAGCTGTATGACTTTGGGGAAGCTACTTTACTGCCTAAATTTCCTTATATGTAAATGAATGGACTAGGTTTTTGTTGCTCTTCGGTCATTTTTCAGTCATGTTCAACTCTTTGTGACCCCATTTTGGGGTTTTGGAAGAGATTAGGTGACCCAGGTTATTAGTGGGGAGGGAATAATTCATTCTCACCACCCATTCTCCCCTTAAGTCTAGTTACCTTTGGCTGAATCAACTCCAAAAAAATTAGTCTGTAAAGTCTTTAACAACCTGACCGAAGACCAGAAATGGATTTTGCCAGGCCACAATAGCGGCCAGTTTTGATATGCTTGAACAAAGACGTTTTTACCCTACTGCTGATTCATTAAGAGTCCATGCATGAGTTTTAGCTATGTTGTTGTCACGTATTACATGATAGTCAAAGAATATCACTGCGCTGGATCTGTGATCTCACTGATGTGGGTGGGCCCTCTCATCCTGTGCCACCCTTGTCTGTGTCATCCATAAATCCACCATGTGGGGCTTACCCAAGAAATGGGAGCTTTCCTCTCATGCTGATAATACCGTATGGCTATCAGTGGGTTACACGGGCTATTCATCAATGGCATCTCTTACTCTGTTACTTGTGCACAATTCTTGGTTGGTCATTCGTTGCATTGAGTCTTGTGCCTTTCCATTTTCCTCGAGGTGACCTGCAATTTTGGTACTTTGAAGCCTATGGGTTGCTAGGACTCACAACCATATAGTATCACTGGAAGAAAAATGTTTTTTGGCTTCTTTTCAAATACACGCACTGGTTTCAGGGAACAGCTCAGGGCCCATTAAACACACTACTCAGTTTCCCAAAGGCTAGCCTATTCTCCTCTTTATGTTCAGTTCAGGGTCCAGCTTACCATCCATATAGTATCTACCCAAAATATATGTACTGTTGGACCAACTCTATGGCTTGTCCACCCTACCTGATATCATACTTAATTATCCAATAGGCATTTTTCATCCACTTTTTTCTTCCTGTGTGAATAGTTAGACCAAAATCTTTTGAGGGATTAAAGATCTCTTCTTGGAAGCTCTCCAACATTCTAGGACTTGATGTGATGTCCTCATGATGTCAGTCAGTCAATAAGCATTGATAAGTGCCTACTGTGTGTCGGGCATTATGCTAAGCATTGGATGCTATCTACAAATAGCAAAATCCGGAAGACCTCAGTGTCTATAGGGATTCCTTCCTCCATTTGGACTTCATGCTGGACATCCATCATTATAGTGCCAAACAACTTTGTTGAGTATAGTCTCCCTGTTTTATGCCTTGCTTGCTGTTAGTAATTAGAAGGTCATCAAACAAAGTTACCTCTGTTGCTCCATTTTGCAAAGAATCTCAGATGACTTTGACCATGTCAGAGGAGAACCTTTGAGGCCTACAAAATCAAATGCTTTTTAAAAGAACACCATATTTAATTAGTTAAAAGCAAACTCATTTAATTCATAATAACATTCATTTATTCCTTAAGGATCACACGGAAAACTATGAAGATTTATGTGTCTGAGTTAAACTCAGGTTAACTACCTCTAGTTAATCAAGAGAGTACCTAGATGACAAGAGATAGTGGCACCAGAGAAGAACTGAAAAAAAAATCCCCTGAAATGCAAAAAGGCTTTTTGAAACATCCAGAGGGAAATGAAGCAAACACCAAGGATTTTGCCAATCTTTCAACAGTGTACAGTGGATGGCCCTTGCCACTACCTTGAAGCATATGGGCAGAGATTACTCAAAGGTTTCGGTTTTCATCACTAAGATTTAATAGTCTCTTAGGGTTGCATTGGGACATCTTTCATACCTCCTTTCACTCTGCTAGAAATGGATGTCTTTAAATGGGGCAGCTTGAAATCGGCAGAATCCAGAGTTGCACTGCCTGCAGAGGTGAAATCCAAGAAAGCCCAGGGGCCTGCCAGCTTCAGCAATTTTACTGCTTAAGCCTGCTTCAGCTCCTGGGAAGCCTTCATTCCTCTTTGGGTGGCCTATCCTTTGGTTTTCTTTTATCTAGAAAAGCTAAATTTTAATCTTGTGGGGTGGATGGGCCACTCCATTCTTGCCGCTTAGTCGTGGGGCATGGAGGAGAGATTTCGTGATTCTCTTTGGGGAGGTCACCCACACTTGGCTGGGCCTCAGGGCGTTTCTAATTCATTTTTATCAAGGCCAGTACCTGGTGGAGGAGCCTACTTCTAGCTGACCCAAGGAATGGGCAGCTCAAGCTCTATGTAGACTTTATTTTTATAGGGTTTTAGTAGAACACCATATCCTCAGTCGACCTTTGATAAGTGCTGGCTGATGAAAAGGACTTTTAGAGGAGTTAAGTGACCTCTGTTAGAGCCTGAGGCCCCATAATGAGTCACCAGTAGCACAGAGTTGGGAGCCACAGTGCCAGATTTCCAGCTTATGGCCCAAACCACAAAGCTCAGCTCACCTCTAAGGTTAGGTTGCCTTCCAAGTTCCCTAAAAGGAGGTCATGCTGGTCCACTACTCCCTGCTAAGAATAAGCTCTTAATAAAACGAGTTACAGGACTCTCAGCCAGCTTTTCATGGTGGGTATGGCCCCAAAGGCAGAAAAGGGACCACAATCACAGCTTGGCTTGACCCACCCCTTGGTGGTCTGTAGCCTTGGAACATGCTGTGAAGGTCAAATCCTGCATTGCTCATCCAAAACAGCCACCCGCACAGGAGACTGGCAGGGAACTTAGCCCCTCTGGTCTCCCAGCTCTGGTCACCATGACAACAGGCCCATCTCACTGTGACCAAGGATTCAACAAGGCCTACATACCTAGAGGCCTGTTTAAACAGCCACTCCTGAGGGGCCCTGCTACAAAATGGACATCCCAGAGTGCAACAGTGCCTCATTCGACAAAACCTGGCAAAATATGTGTCCTGTGAATCATCCTTGTGGACTTGTAACCTGTGTCTCAAAGGGGATGCAAAGTAGGGAGTGATTTTTAGGTTACAGCTGCTTTGGGTCATTATGCAGTTGGCTCACATTTTTACATTATTCTCTTTCTCTCTCTCTCTCTCTCTCTCTCTCTCTCTCTCTCTCTTACACACACATACACACACACACACACACACACACACACACACACACACACACACACAAACAGAGCTAAACTCTTACCTGACCATACAGACATGTATAAACTTCCTTTATCTGAACCTTGGGGTTTTAGATGCTCCATCCAGCTCACAGACTGATATTCATTAAGCACAATAATTGTGCCAACAACAAGCATGCCTTTAACAAACTAAAAGTCTGGAGGTAAACTAGGCAAAGATATTCACAGGCAGGCAGATGGTCAACTCACTGACTAGGGAAAACAAGCCCAGGCTAATAAGTAATAGCTGGGAGCTACAAGAGCCAGTCTTATGCATTATCCATAATTCTATCTCAGATTTCTGGTGCATTGCCTGCTTCCTGAGATTCAGGGCTTCAGGTAGATGCTGGGAAATACTTAGGATCATGGGCTTTGGAGCTAGAAAGGACCTTAAGGATCATCTACTCCAAGCTCCTCATTTGTTCATGGTAATGGAGTTGGGCAGACTAGGGGCATTACTTCCTTTGAGAAGGAATAAACGTCTCTAAACACAGCACTTGTGTGTCATAGGATCATAGAATGTCAGAACTGGAGAAGACCTTGAAGATGATTTCATCAGCTTTACAGATCAGGAAACTGAGGCCCAGAAAGGTTGTTTCTCAAAAGCCCAATGCTTGTCAAATTGAATTAAGTGACTTGCCACAATCTTTGTCATATTAGTTCCCTCCTTTTCACTCACACAGCCTCCCATCCCCTGGTTCAAACCCTCCTTGCCTCTCAAACTCAGCTTGTCATCCAAAGACTTTAATTTTCTGTCCACAGATGACCTCCCCAGATTACTGCCCTTCATAGGCCCCTTTTCACATAAGCCATGTTCAAACCAAACTGGTCTACTTTGGCCTTTTCTGGTACATTGTATTCCCATTTCCTATCTCTGTGCCTTTAAATTAGCTGTTACCCATATCTAGGATCCATTCCTTCCTCAGTTCCGCCTTTTTGAAACCCTAGTTTCATTCAAGGCAACTCAGGCCACCTCATTCCTCCCCTACCTCTCTCCCTCTTCCAATTACTCTGTATTTATTTATGTTACTTATATTACTAATGATGCACCTCTCACTGGTAGAATAAAAGCTCTTTGAGGAAAGGAACTGTTTTGTTTGGTCTTTAATCCACAACACACAACACAGTGCCTTGCATGTAGTATGCGCTTAACAAATATTTGTTGAATTTCATGGCTCACAGCCATGCTGCTAGTTAATATCAGAGTCCCACATCTAAACCAAGGTCTTCTGACTTAGAGGCCTAGCTTTCCCCATTATCCTATTCTTTATTCCCACCACTAAGTAAGGAAATTGAGGCTTATACCACTGGAATCCAGACTATTAGAGGAATGATGAGGATAAGATGGAAGTCCGTCAGGGTAAACATTGGAAAAATCCACTCGTGCCAAAAAACTAGAAACCGAAAGGGTATTCATCAATTGGAGAATAAACTATGGCGTATGAATTTAATGGAAAATTATTGTACCATAGGAAATGATGAAGGGGATGGTTCCAGAGAAACTGGGAAGACTTCTACGAACTGATGCAGGGTGAAGTAAGCAGAACCAGGAGAACAATTTATACAATCATAAAAATAGTGTAAAGATAGAAAGCTTTGAAAGACCAAAGAACCTGGTCGATGTAATGACCAACCACAGTTCCAGGGGGCCAATGATGAAGCAGGCCAGCCATCTCCTGACAGAGAGGGGATAGATTCAAGATACATAAGGAGACATCCATTCTTGGGCATAGCCAATGAGGAAATCTGTTTTGCTTAACTATGCTTATTTGTTATGAGGTTTTGTTTTTGTTCTTTTTTTTTTTCAATTAAGGGAGGAAATGGGAGGGAGAGAAAATAAATGTTTAATTGAAAATAAAGAAAATGAAAAATGTGCTCATATACTGCCCAAGGAAAGTAAAATTTTATTCCATACTAACAGATATGACAGCTGATTTATGAGCTCCGATGCTTGAGCTTCTCATCCATGTATACTTTCCAGTTTCCCTGAGTTTCTCTGTTTGAGAATGTTTTAGCAGTGGGTGAGACCCTTTAACTGCCTTCGTTACTAAGTTGCTAGTTACTAACTATAGATACAATGGTTAGAAAGTGTTTTTGCATACTTCATTTTTCTCCTGCACTTCCATGTCTCCTCGGAGTCCTGTGGACTGCAAGGAATTTGACATAGCAATTGTTCATCTATGTGGAAAGGCTCCTTCCAGCAGGCTTTTGCACTAATGGACTTCTGCCTCACTCACACAGATTGCTGGGACTCTGGGGGCAGAAAGGCTGGAGTGGAAATGATTTCTTTTGAGATTTTAGAGGCAAGTGAGATTTTTTTCACCTTTCTGAAAGTCACTCAGTTGAGAAAGAGAGGAGAGAATGAAAAGAGAGGGAGGGGGGAGAAAGAGAGAGAGAGAGACAGACAGAGAGAGAGAGAGAAATAGGGAGAGGGAAAGAGGGAGGGAGGGGGAGGGCGAGAAAGGAAGGGAGAAGGAGAGTGGAAGGAGTGAGGGAGGAAGAAAAGAATAAAAGAAAGATGGAAAATAAAGGGAGTAAAAGGGAGGATGAAAAGAATAAGGGAAGAACAGAAAGAGCAAGAAAGAAAGAGGAAGAAAAAGGAACAGAAGAGAGAGAGAAAGAAGGAAAGAAAGAGAAAAAGGAAGAAGAGAAAAAGAGAAGGAGGGAAGGGAAGAAAGAGAGAGGGGAGAGAGAAGAGAGAGGGAGAGGGAGGGGGAGAGAGGGAGAGAGAGAGAGAGACCCAGCTTGTAGAACTGACAATGGGAGCCAATTATAATTTGAATGACCTGCCATGACATGTCAGGTGCCAGGAAGTGAGCAGAAAATGAAGATGAGGCTTCCTCACAATGAACTACTCTAGGAACCTCATAATTATTCAGTGCTTAGGTTCTGAAGAGATTAGAATTTGAGGGGAAAGAAAAGTTGTCAAGAGGTGTAGGTAATCCAGGGGTCTCTAATGTGGTGACTTGTCCTTGGCAGTACAGTGGTTAGAGACCTGGCCTTGGAGTCAGGAAGACTTGGTTCAAATACTATCTTAGATCCTACCTCTGGTTATATTGGGTAAGTCAACCCCTCTGAGCCTCAGTTTCCTCTTCAATGAAATGGGGTGATATCTTCAAGTATTTGAAATGAAGATCACAGAATCATTGAGACTTTTTAAAAAGATCTTTTTTGGAATATGCATATACATGTATACATATATATATATGTGTGTGTATGTATATATGTGTATATGTGTGTATGTGTATATATGTATATATGTATGTGTATGTGTGTGTATATATATATATACACACACACACACACACACACATATATATATATATATACAGAGAGACAGAGAGAGAGGGCACAGGGTGAGTTGAAGAAGAAGGGATGATATCTAAAGAAATAAAATCAAATTAAGGGATGAGAGAGGAATATATTGAGAGAGGGAGATAGGAAGAGATAGAATGGGGTACATTATCTCACATAAAAGTGGCAAGAAAAAGCAGTTCTGTAGGAAGAGAAGAGAAGGCAGGTGAGGGGGAATGAGTGAATCTTGCTCTCATCAGATTTGACCTGAGGAGGGATTACCATATACACTCAATTGGGTATCTTACCCCTCAGGAAAGAAGGAGGAAGAAGATAAAAAAGGGGGATGATAGACAGGAGGGCAGACAGGGGGAGGAGGTAATCAAAAACAAATACTTTAGAAAAGGTACAGGGTCAAGGAAGGAAACTGGATAAAGGGGGATAGGTTAGGAAGGAGCAAAAGATAGTCTTTCACAACATGAGTATTGTGGAAGGGTTTTACATAATGATACGCATGTGGCCTATGTTGAATTGCTGGACTTCTTAGGGAGGGTGGGTGGAAGGGAAGAGGGGAGAGAATTTGGAACTCAAAGTTTTAAAAACAGATGTTCAAAAACAAAAAAAAAGTTTTTGCATGCAACTAGAAAAAAAGATACACAGGCAATGGGGCATAGAAATTTATCTTGCCCTACAAGAAAGGAAGGAAAAGGGGGATGGGAGAGGAGTGGGGTGACAGAAAGGAGGGCTGAGTGGGGAACAGGGCAACCAGAATATACGCCATCTTGGAGTGGGGGGGAGGGTAGAAATGGGGAGAAAATTTGTAATTCAAACTCTTGTGAAAATCAGTGCTGAAAACTAAATATATTAAATAATTTAAATTAAACAAAAAATAATACTATTGAACTAAAAAAAGATCTCTTTCATCTTTTTCATTTTGAGTATTTTGTAGGTATTCATCTATTTCCTTTAAATTCTCAGTTCTGCTAGCATATGCTTGTATATAGATTCCAATAACTTTTTTATTTCTTATTGTTTGCTCTTTATATTGCAAAGTCTTGCTTAAAATCATAGATTTAGGGCTGGAAGGGACCTTTGAAGCTCACCTAAGATCAAATTTCTCATTTTGTAGATGAAGAACTGAAGCCCAGGAAAGTGAACTAAGCAAGTAGCACTGCTGGGATTTGAACCCAGGTCCTCCAACTCCAAAGCCAATGTGTTTTTCCCTGCACCATGCTGCTCCATCTCCTTTAGACAAGTACCACATTAATACTGGGTGTCCTCAAAGTCTTAATGAAGCTTAAAACTGAACTAAGACTTTGGGAACACCCTGTCTTCTGAATCATACCATTGAGCCGATATCTTTTTCATACGCAGTCTGGTACTGTTCACTAATCATTTGGTATTTGTCAGTCTTGTCTACACTGTAGACTTCTTGGGAACAAAAACCAGCACTCTATCCACTGTGCCACCTAGCCACCATATAGCTCTTTGTAAAACTTAATGTCCTAAATAAATAATAATGGCTAGCATCTATACAGGCTTTAAGGTTTACAAAACACTTTATATATGTTAACTCATTTATTCTCAGAACAACCTTGTGGGATACATGAAGGTGCTTATCTTCTCCATTTTACAGATGAGGAAACTGAGGCACAGATAGGTTCAGTGACTTGCTCAGGGTCATACAACTGAGTAAGTCTGAGGAAGGATTTGAACTCAGTTCTTCCTGATTTCAAGTTCCTGGGCCCTAGCCACTGTACCACTTAGCTGCCCAACAATTATTATCGTATTAGAGATATTATTGCAAATGTCAGTTACTATTATTACTCTTGATTGAAGGAGGGCTAAATAAGCTGTCATATATTAATATAACAGAATAGAGTCGTACAGTAAGAAATGACAAACACAGGGATTTCAGAGAACCATAAGAAGATGTCCATGAACTGATAAAGAATGAAACAAGCAGAACTAGACGGAAAACATACAATAATGGCTGCAATAATCCAATTGAAAATGTCGGCGGGACACAAAAGCACACAAAAAGAAACCCAGTTTTGAGTACCAGTCTGGGTCCTAGAGAACAGATTATGAAACCAACCTCCCTCCCTCCCCTTGGCAGAGAAGCAGGAGACTACTTTATCGAACACTTCCTACATGCAAGTCCCTAGAGGACTTTCCATGGGAGCTAATTTCCCATTTTCCAGTGTGCATCAGAAGAAAAAAAAATTTAAAGGATCCAAGATTAAAAGTCCAACTTCATTTTAACTCTTCATGCATCACTGAAGCCCACACAGAACCATCAGGCACAGAGACCCCCTGTGGTGTCAGCTCCATCAGAGTCTACTTTGGTAGAATGACCCTAGTAGCCACTTGGGGTACAAATCCAGCTCCAGAATCCTCTCGAGGATTAAATGAGATAGTATTTGTAAAGTGCTTAGCACTTAAGAAATGCTTATCTCCTTCCTTCTTTTTTTCCTCCAAGGCAATTGGAGTTAGGTGACTTGCCCAGGGTCATGCAGCTAGTAAGTGTCAACTATCTGAGACAGATTCGAACTCAGATCCTCCTGACTCCAGGGACTGTGCTTTGTCCATTGCACCACCTAGCTGCCCCCCTTCCTTCTTGAAGGTAAAAATGCTTAAGATACAATCTAATATGATAGGATTTTGTTTTCCTTCCTGATTGAATTCCAAGCTGTTCAACAGTTGAAGGAAGAGTCTGGACTCTTATCCTCTTTCTGTCATCCTATCAGGACCTTGCATAGTGCCTATGACATAACAGACACTTAATGCCGATTGATCTCTTCAATCAATCATTAGAATATTAGAACAGGATCTCAGATCTGGGCCTCTTTAAAGTTAGTATGGGAAAGAGATTGGGAAAAACTTCCTTTGGATTGCCTAGTGACAAAGCAGATCTGAGATCACTTATTCCTCTCATTACTAAAGCCCTGGACCCCATCTTAGGCTGGGATTTTCTCAACCCTGAGACCTATAAAAATACCCTGAGAATTTTAGGAGTGGTCAAGAAAGTTCATTGTTACCCTACTTGTGTATGCCTCTGTCTCTCCCCTCTGCTATTCTGTTTCCCTGGCTTCCTCCCAGACACAGATCAAATCCCATCATTCTCAGCAGGCCTTTCTTGGTCTCCCCAGGTGCTGATGCCTTCCCCTTTCAATTACCACCATATAGTCTGTATAGGTAGGTCTGCCTTCCACACTAATCCTGGAGCCCATGTAAGTTTACTGTCTCCAATAGGGCGCTATGTTGGATTGGGGAGCAGAAAGCAGACCTAGAAATACTTGAGGCACAGGCAATAAAAACCCCTTAAAGAAAAGTGCCTCATAAAAAACTGTAGAAAGAAAAAAAGGCAGGAGAGTTGATCTCAGATGAAGACAAGTTGTCTAAACTAGGCTTCCTTTCCCTTTTTCAATGCTCCATCTCATCAGAGGGCAAGGAAATTGGCTAGAATGGTGGGGAGTGCCTAGAGGACATGGAAACTACCAATCCTTGACTATTTCCTTAAAAAAAAATCTTTTGCCCTATAGACTTGACTTTTCCTTCATATCTCAGTGTCCTCTTTGGAGCTGCAGTGACTGAGGAGCTGAGTCACGTCCTTGCGGTAGAGGCAAACACCCCCTGCAGGAGGGTGGTTTGGTTCTGACGATTGCTGGGAATGATGGATTGTATCCTGACTCATCCTACAGTCCTGAAGCACAAGTGCCCTGTAGTGGTTCTTTGGTAGGGGTGGACCACAGCCCAGCCTGCCTCTAGGAAACGCAAATCATGGGCACTCAGAGCCAATCTTTGGGGACAGTTGTCTGATGATACCTCATCATGCACCTACCTACTGTGTGTTCTCTTACTGCAAGGCATAATGGGCTGGAGAACCTGTCCTGGAGTCCAATCTACATTCGGATTTGGCATTCTTACTGCCATGATCCAGCCTGTACTCCTGGCGCCTTTTGATCTTACTTGAGATGTTCTTTTTTTCTTTCAGGATAGGCCAATGAGCAGTGTGATGTAATGGAAAAAGATCTGGGTTTAGAATCAGAGCAGCTGGGTACAAATCCTGCCTATTTTGTCTTACTAGTTGTGTAACCTATAGCCAGTCACTTCCTTTCCAGCTCTCAGTTTCCTTGTCTTTAAATTGAAGACATTAACTAGATGGTTCGTGGAATCTCTGCTGGTACCAAGTCTATAATACTAAAGAAATGCTTGGACAGCTAGGTGGCACAGTGGGTAGAGAGCCAGCTGGGCCTGAAGTCAGGAAGATGCATGCTCCTGGGTTCAAATCTGGCCTCAGACACTCACTAGTTGTGTGACCCTGGGCAAGTCATCTAACCTTCTTTGCCTCAGTTTCCTCATCTGTAAAATGACCTGGAGAAGTAAATGGCAAACAGAATCTTTGCCAAGAAAATCTCCCATGGGGTCATGAAAAGTAGGACACAACTGAAATGACTGAACAATAACAAATGAAATGTCTTTGTTTGTCATCGGATTGGCATCTTATCTGCCATGACCGTCGATTCTTCTCGTGCATGCAAACAGCACGCAACATTCCATTCCTTTCCTTATATGTGGCAAAGAAAGAAGAAAAACATTTTTGCTGCGGTCCCTCCAGTAGCTGAATGTGGCAATAAATGAACCAAAGCTATAGCAGAATCTGGACACATGGTCAGAGAGTACTTACTGCATAATAAAATGATGGGGTCTCACCTGCTGGTCTGAGAATTCCAGTCACAGAGAAACAGTCCCCAAAGATCAATTTTTTTGTTTTCACACAAATTTACTCCAAAAGCTATTTCCAGTGCCAACCAAGGCAAGGAGGTAAGATGATAAAGCTTCTATCATAATCTAATATCAAAGGATCATAGATCTAAAGCTATTTCTTATTAAGCCTTAATCACTGACTAGGCGTGACCTCAGTCAAATTGAGACCTGTTAAAGACCTTAGCTTGAAAAGGCCAAGGTCTCCTACTGCATCCTGGACCATCTTCAGTTGTCCTGATCCATATCTTGTCACTGGACCCAGATGGCTCCAGAGGAGAAAGTGAGGCTAGTGACTTTGCACAGTCCTGGCTCACTTAAATCCAATTCACTTGAATGGCATGGCATCACCTTCCTGATGTCATGGAGCTCTTCAAAAACCAAGGACAAACAATAAGAACCCTTAATGGGAATCTAACCCAACCCTCCTCCTTTGAAGATAAGGAAACTGAAATCCCAGGGTGGCTAAGTGGCTTGGCCAAGGTTACACAGAATCGAGATTTGAACCCAGGTCTCCAGAGTCAGGCTGCCATCTTTCCTACAGGCAAATATTTAGAGGGAACAATGGCTCTCCAGGTTTTTATATCCCCCCAAGCACCTAAGTAATCCAACAATGCCTCCGTAGCACAAGTACCATGACTGTAACCACATCATGGTTGGTCAACCCGAAACAAAAGCACACTGAAGATTCTGATCGCTTTCTTCTTTATCCCAGGAGCATTTTTAACAGCCCTGACTTGTTTTTTTATTTGCAAGGGACAGTGGATAGGGCCTTGGGCCTGGAGTCAAGAAGACTGAGTTCAAATTTGACCTCAGACACTAACCGGCCGTGTAATCCCAGGGAACTCACTTAATCTCATGTCTGCCTCAGTTTCTCCATCTGTAAGATGAGGCTGATAATCACAACACCTATCTCCCAGGGTTGTTGTGAGGATCAAGCGAGATAATGATTGTAAAGTGCTTAACGTAGAGCCTGGCACATAGTAGGTGCTGTATAAATGTTAGCTATTATAAGGTCAATCCTATACGATTACTGAAACTCTTGGTGCCCCTCAAGGAAGTGATTCCATTTTGGAAGGAAGGGAAATGGAATGTTTGCAAGGGCTAGGAGCTGGGAGGGTAGGGAAAGCCTACAGGCTTAGCACTGTGGAGACCAACATCACATGGGTTTTTTTGTTTTTAAAGAAATATAGAATATTTCCATGAGTAAGAGACATTTCCCTATGGGAAGTGAGGGTGGCAGGGGAGAATCTTTTTATACAGAGCTGTAACTAGGATGGAGCAACTGGAGCTTTGCCTTAGGGTAGGGGTCAACAAACTAGGTCCACCTACTGCCTGTTTTTGTGTAGCCCTCCAGCTAAGGATGGTTTTTACATTTCTAAATATACTGATGCTTCATTGTATAAAAATACTTTCATTTAAAATTTAGACTTCATTGTCTACATTTTATTGCCTAAATTATCTTTATTGTCTAAATCATCTCTTTAAATTCAGACTTTTATTTTAGACTTAAATTTAAACTTTATTGTATAAAATACTTTAATATAAAAAATACTTTATTTAAAAATATAAAAACCATCCTTAGCTGGGGGCTGTACAAAAAACAGGAGGAGGGCTGGATTTGGCTGACATACCATAGGTAGTTTGCCAACCCCTGCCTTGGGATGCCAGATTTAGAGAATGCTATATTTAGAGGGGGCTGACAGTACTTTCAGTCCTTCAGCAGCATGAAAACAATAACTTAGCACCTAGTTAGAAAAAAATAATTAGTTGAAATAGGAAACTACCAGTTGGGATAAGGTGAACTCTTCTCCTTCCGTGGCCACTCTGCTCCCCTTTGACCCATGGGCCACCATTTCAGGTGAAGGCATGCTTCATGCAATTTGCCCCAGGCACAAAATTTCCTCTGGTTCTGTTTTTTGTTTTTGTTATTATTCGAGTTTTCTCTGTAGTGTTCAGTGGGCCCTGGCCAGATTTCTGCCATTCTCCCACATGCCCCAAACAGAGATTATTTTTCCCCTAAACCTGCTCTTCCTTCTAATTTCACAATTTCTATCAGCACCGCCACGGGACCATGCTCAAATGTTGAAACTTTAGGTATTATCTTCTGTTCTTTCATTTCCCTCCATATCTAATAGTCACCAACTGTTTGGATTCTATTCCTGTAACATTTCTTACATCTCCTCCATCCTCCCTATATACCACTAGTACTACCTCTTGTTATTATATGTGTGGATTATTATAAGAGCTCACCATCCCTTATAACGGCCCTGCATTTTACCACCTCTCTGCTTTTATTCATGCTATCACCTAAGCTGGGAATGCCTTTCCCACTCCATGCCCTGCTTGATGAACTCTTTCCCACTCATCCTTTAAAGCACAATTTAAATACAAGCTCTTTCAAGCAGCCTTTCAGATTTCTCCATTCAGCAACAACCTCTCCTTCCCTTTTTATCTAGAGCACTATGTTTACATCTCTCACATGCGTACCTGTTATTTTATAGTATAGTTGTTACTGATCAGTTGTTTTCAGTCGTGTCTGACGCTTCATGACTCCACTTGGGGTTTTCTTGGCAAAGATACTAGAGTGGTTTGTCATTTCCTTCTCCAGCTTGTTTTATAGATGAGGAAACTGAGGCAAACAGGGTGAAGTGACTTGCCCAGGGTCACACAGCTAGTAAGTGTCTGAGGCCAGATTTGAACTCAGGAAGATGAGTCTTCTAGATTCCAAGTCCAGTACTCTATGTATTGTGCCACCTCGTTGCCCATAGTTATATAATTATGTATGTATATATGTATATTTATGTATATATTATCTACTTTTACTAAACTATAAGATCCATGGATCAAAAGAGGAGAGAATAACATCTATCATTTACAGCATTTACTCTGTGCTCGGCAGTGTGCTTTATGAATATCTCATCTGATCCTCACAACAAGCCTATGAGGCGGGTGCCATTATTATCCCCATACAGTTGAGGAAAGTGAGGCAGAAGTTAAGCAACTCACCCCAACTGGGCAATAGCTGAACAAATTGCGGCATATGATTGTGATGGAATACTAGTATATTATAAGAAATGATGAAGGGAGCGGTTTCAGAAAAGTCTTTGAAGACTTATATGAACTGATACAAAGCGAAGTGAGCAGAACCAAGAGAACATGGTACACTCTGATCAATACAATGATCCACAACTATTCAAAATGACCCATGTTGAAAACTGTTATCCCTCCTCCAAAGAGAGAACTGATGAACTCTGAGTAGGATTGAAGCACACATTTTTTACTTTTTGAATTTTTTCTTACTTTTTTTTCAACAGGGTTAATATGGAAATATATTTTGCAAAACCATGTATACAATATCATATTGCTTGCCTTCTCAATGGGTGGAGGAGGGGCTGAAGGGAGAGAGAGAATTTGGAACTCAAAATTTAAAAAAATGAATGTTAAAAACAAACAAATAAAGAGATAAATAAATAAATGAATAAGTAAATTAAATAACTAGTCATGGATCTGACTAGTATCTGGACTAGTATTAAATCTGGAATTTAAACTTGGGCCTTGTTCAGGCACAGTGCTGTATTGACTTCGACTCCTAGCTGCCTAAGATTTGGGAGGACACTCCCAATTCACCTTTTTGCAGAGGTGAGAGGTCCAGAAGTCTTGCACATATTTTCAGATTCTTTCTATGTATTGATTAGTTATGCTGATTTCCCCTTCTTTTTCTTTTTTGTCTTAAAAAATGCTATTTGTTATATGGGATAGATCTCTAGGAGGAAAAGAGGAAAGATACAGGAGAAACTATAGTGATGTAAAAAAAAAGGCATCGATAAAAAAATTATTTAAAAAACAAACAAACAAGCAAACCAATAAGCTCTAAAATGGCAGAGATTGCCTTAGTTAATATCTTTATATCTCTCCAGCCCTGACCAGTTTCCAGCAAAGGTCTTCAAATGATAGAATGGTAGATTGAAAAGAGACCTCGTTAGTTGATCTAATCCAAGCTCCTTATTTACAGATGAGGAAACTGACAACCAGAGAGTTTAAGTGACTTGCCAAAGGTCACACAGCTAGCATTAGGAAGATTTGAACCCAGGGCCTCTGACTCCAGAAGTCAGTGCTCTTTTCCTCTGCCCTACCTGTCTGTTAGGTGGGGCAGTGGATAGAGCACCAGGCTTAGAGTCATGAAGACCTGAGTTCAAATTTGGCCTTAGATACTTACAAGCTATGTGACCCTGGGCAAGTCACTTCACCCCATTTGCCTCAGTTTCCTTACCTGTAAAATGAGCTGTAAAAGGAAATGGCAAACCACTCTAGTATCTTTGCCAAGAAAACCCCAAATGAAGTCATGAAGAGTCAGACACGATTAAAACAATGAATAACAACCCGTTTGCTGAATTAATTTAAATTATTTTCTCTTCATCTACCAAGCCGAACTTGCTAGAAAAAGACTTAGATTGACTCTCCTGTATCCCCCATGTGGCATTCCAGTCTATTCTCCTCATACAGCCATCCCACATTTGAACACTTTGTACACAGTACCTCCATCCAAATTGTGGGCTGAAGCTCTGGCCATCTGGTCCCACAGAGATCAAATATGGGGAGGTTCCCACTGATTTTAGAAGCCTTGAATTCCTTGAGAAAATCAGGACCAGAACAGGGATCAGTCACAGATCCAGTTGTCCTTGTCCCCATCACTCTCATCTCCTACTTCCAGGTCACAATTGTCCTAAGTGTCTGAGATTGGTTACTCAGGCTCAAGTTAGTTCTAACTACAATAGAATACAACCTCCAAAGCCAAATGAACTACTAATAAAAGTCAACTGTGCTTTACACAGTGACTCCCACAAACACAGAGTCATGTGCAAACATCACCAGATATGCGCAGGGAAGTATACATACACAAGATAAAACATTCGGATTCCAGGAAGCAAACAGGAAGAGACATCTCCAGGCGCTTGCAACTGGTGCAATTGATTGGCACCCATCACTAATTAATCTGCAATGATTGCTTAACTCAAGAGTCTTGATTACAGCTTTGCATAATTAAAATTTTTAAAAAGACAATTAGCAGTAGGAGAAAAAGAAAAATCTTGTTAATCAGAGCTAGTATGTTGATGGGGGTCTGAGGTCAGTCTTTTGGAACTGGTTCTCTCATTGATCATGGCCATTTAAAGAGGTAGGCACAGGCAAAGTTCATTTGGAAAACTCACCTGGAAACAGTGTAAATTGAGGGAATTAAGTCATTTCCCAATTTTCCTGTGATTTTCACAAAGTTTTTGGCAGTAACAAGTGACCTTCTAGAATGGCATGTGTTTATCAGAGGAGGCAGTATGCGTGGCATAGTGAACAGAGTTCTGGGCTTGTAGTCAGGGAGCCCAGAATTCAAATCCATCCTCTAACCCTGAGACATTTAACCTCCAAGTGCTTTGGGTAGCTGCCTAGGACTTATGTTCTACGTTAAGTTGAGATCTATTGGAGGAGGGAGTTTTCCATGTCGGGAATCCCTTCTGCTGACAAAATCATAGGTCCAGCTTCTAGTCTTGAATACCTGCACACTGAGGAGGAGGGGCATCTTCCAGCAACAAAGACTGAAGGCTCTGTGGGTGGTACACTTATACCTGTATGGGGTGGAAATTGGGATGAGAAGTCATTGCAATTTCACAACTCCTCCTTTCTCCATTATTGTCGCTAGGACTTAAGAGGATTCAACAGCAGGGGCTCTCACAGCAAATCAGTCTCATCACTGCTAATTTCCATTCACTCTTCTTACAACTAGTGAGATCCAGCTATGGTGCAAGGCAGGGGTGGGAGCAGAGAGTTCATCCCAAGATCTCCCATTTGCTTCCCCTGAGATTCTTCACCACAAAGAAGCTCTTCTTTCAGAGGACCTCTGCCTTCTCACAATCTGCACTCAAAGCCAAGGAGAGAAGAAAATGGCAGCTAAGGCACCCCACAGGGCAATAGTCTTATTTTAAGTGCCACTCTCCAAAAGCAGAAATTGCTGCTACTTGGATGAAGATGAGTTTTCCCCCTTTTCCATTAAAATCCTTAGAGAAGCAGCATGGCATAGTGGATAGCACAGATTCAAAGGGGCAGCCAGGTGGCGCAGTGGCTAGAGCTCCAGTCCTAGAGTCAAGAGGACCTGAGTTCAAATCCAGCCTCAGATATTTATTATCTATGTGACCCTGGGCAAATCACTTAACCTTGTTTGCCTCAGTTTCCTCATCTGTAAAATGATCTGGAGAAGGAAATGGCAAACCACTCCAGGATCTTTGCCAAGAAAACCCCAAATGGGGACATGAAGAGTTAGACAGGACTGAAATGACTGAGTAACAACTTGGATTCAAATCCTTCCTCAGATACTTGTTGTGTGTGCGATCTTGGGAAAGTCTCTTAATTTCTCTCTCAGTTTTCTCATCTGTAAAATGAGGGAACAGGACTCAAAGGCCTTGAAGATCCCTTTCAACTTGAGATCTGTGATTCTGCAATTCTATGTGGATGCCTCATCATAGTATCAAGGTGGTTCTCAAAGGCTAAGCCCTGAAGAGCCTATCAAGCTGAGATATCTTTGAGTATGGACCTGGAAATTGATCACTCAATCAAACAAGAATTTATTAAGCGCCTACTGCATGCCAAGCACTACAATAAGTGCTGAACAGAACTGGAGGAAATCACAAAACCAGGCTGGATGGGTCCACTACAGCTCTATAGTAGCTCTTGATAAGCTTCAGCTTCTCCATATCTGTTGATTCCTTCCCTGATGCTTACAAACATGCTCAAGTCTCCTCTATCAAAAACGAGGACAGAAAAACACCTTCTTGAGATCCTGCCAGGCCCTCCAGTTATCATCCTATGTGTCTCCTCTCCTTCTTGGCTTAACTCCTCAAGAAGAGGGGTCTGTAACTGGTGCCTCCACTTCCTTTCTCCTCACTCCGCGATCTAGTTTCTGGCTTCATCAGGAATGCTCCCCAAGATGGCCAGTGACCTCTTAATTGCCAAATCTAAAGGCTTCTTCTTGATTTTCTTTCTTTTTGACCTGACTTCGGCATCTGATATTGTCGATCGATCGCTTGCTGTTCTCGGATACTCTCTCTTCTGTTGTTTTCTGTTTGTTGTGGATGCCCTTGGTTGGTTGTTTCGTAACTGCTTTTGTTCTGTCCCTTCGTATCTGACTGCTTCTTATCAGTCTCTTTTGCCACACCGACTAAGGGTGGGTACTCCCCAAAACTCTTTTCTAAGTTCTCTTCTCTTATCTCTCTGCCCTTTCTTGGTGCTCTCACCAATGCCCGTGGGTTCGATTATCATCTCTGTGCAGACGATTCCCAGATCCATGTATCCAGCTCTGGCTTCTCTCCCAAGCTGCACCATCGACAGCTTTTGAACATTTCAAATTGGATGTCCCACAGGCATCCCAAACAGAACTCATTATCTTCCCTCCCTCCTTGCCTGCCAATCCTCCTATCTACTGAACCTATAACTGTTTAGGTTAGCCTCATCCTTCCAGTCACCTAGGTTCTGCAATCCCAGTATCCTCCTTAGCTCTTCTCTCTGACTCACCCCACATATCCAATCAGTTGCCACATCCTGTAATTTTTTTTCTGCATATGTCCCTTTCTCTGTACCAATGCAGCCACCACCTTGGTTCAGGTCCTCATCACCTATTGCTTAGATTATTTTAATAAACAGTCTTCTATTTGGTCTTCCTGACTCAATTCTCTCCCCACTCCAACCCATCCTACACACATCAGCCAAAGTAATTTTTCTAGAACATAGGTATGACCAAGTCGTTCCCTATTTAACAAACTCCAGTGACTCCCTTTTACTTCTTGGATCAAATATAAAACCCTTTGTTTGGTATTTAAAACTTCACATCTTGGCCTCCTCCTACCTTTCCAATCTTCTTACATTGTACTCCCCTTTCACAAACTCTGTGTTACAGGCATAGTGGCCCACAGGTCATGCATCATGCTCAAATTTCCATCTTCCTTTCTTTGCACTGGCTGTTTCTTTGTCCAGATTTCTTTCCTTCCCAACCTCTAACTCTCAGAATCTCTGGTTTCTTTTAAGACTCAGCTCAAATACTGCATTTTCCAGAAGTCTTTTCTGGTCCCTCTCCCCACTAGTAGCTAGGGCCATCCCCACTGAGGCTACCTCCCATCAACCCTGCATTTATCCTATATGTTCTGATTGTTATATGTTGTCTCCTCCATTTGAATGTAAGCTCCTAGTGGGCAGAGACTATCTTTCTTTTTTTCTTTGTATTCTAAGTATTCAGCACTGTGCCTGGTACACAGCAATGTACAAACAGACAAATAAATAAATGCTCATTGATTGACACAAACACAAAGAATGAAACAATACCAAATCTAAGAAGCTAACATTTTAGTAGGGGAGACAAGTGTGTGTATGCATGTCATATACATATATATGTGTGTATATACATACATATATTCTCATGTACATATATACATAATCTCTCATTCTGACTTAATTGACTTTAATAAATCTCTTAAGAGAGGGAAAACACACCCAAAGGATGAGACCTTACTGTCCACATCCTTAGTCCAGCATTTCTGAAGCAGGAGCTAGTTAGGTAGTATGTTGCATAGATCGGCAATTGCGGTGTCAGGAAGAATTGAGTTCAAATACTTATTCTGACCCCTACTGGCTATCTAACACTGTATCACCTAATCGTATACGTAGATATGGATGTATACACACCAATACGTAGTCACACATATTCACACATATATGCCTGTGTACACATACATGTTTAGGTATGCATTATGTGTGTATATCTGTACGTGTTGTTGTTTGTTCTTCATCTTTAAAGAGGGCCAGTGACATCACAAGGTGATATCTTGACTTGAATTGTTCCAGACTCTGTGTGTGTTTAGAATAGTGGAAAGAGCACTGGATTTAGAACAGGAGGAGCTGGGTTCAAATTCTGGCTCTGCCATTTACTAGCTGCTTGACGAATCCCTAAATCTCCTAGGTTCCTCATCAGTAAAATGAAGGAGTTGGACTCCTCAATGGCCTCTTCCAGAATGAAAGCTATGATCCTAGGACTTTTGTTGTTGTTCAAACATGTTTCAGTCATGTCCGATTCCCTGTGACCCCATTCGGGGTTTTCTTGGTAAAGATCCTGGAGCGGTTTGCCATTTCCTTCTCCAGCTCATTTTACAGATGAGGAAACTGAGGCAAACAAGGTGAAGTGACTTGCCCAGGATGACACAGCTAGTAAGTGTCTGCGGCCAAATTTAAACTCAGGTCTTCCTGACTCTAGGTCTAGCAATCTAGCTGCCCTGATTCTAGGGCTAAATGATCTCAAAAGGCCACTTCTGGCTCTAATCTTTTGATCCTCATCATAGACAGAGGCAGTGTTGACCATGGGAAAGATACTGCAGAATGAGATTCCTTCTGATCAACAGGAGCTAGCACTCACAGGGTGAGGGAAACAACACGAGCCAAAGACTAAAGCAAGATGAGCATTTTTGAGGGGAAAGAGAAACTAAAAGGGAAAACATTAAGATAGAAGTGCTAATGTTAACTCCATGGAAACCTGCCAAAACAGAAAACAAGCTGTGTGGGGCCTCAGGTGCCTCCTCAGTACAATAAGGCACTCGGAGTGGAGGGCTGTGAAGGAGTTCTCTAGCTCTCACATGCCAGGATTCTAGGTAGCATCACCCAAATAGCATATACCCTGAGAGGCAGCCGGCATTTCTGAAGCCTTGTGAACATTTTTTTAAATGGTACTCTACTTGAGCAGAACAAAAGGAATAGAGCATGCAGGGTTCTAGTCAGATCTGCAACTGAGACCTGGGAAAGACCTTCATTTAAGAAGGACAAGGTCACCCACTGCATCCTGGGCCATCACCAGTCATCTTGACCTTTGGCTTGTCACCGGACTTGGATGACTCTGGAGGAGAAAATGAGGCTGATGACTTTGCACAGCTCTACCACACTCTCAAGTCAAGACATCATCCACGTGATATCATTGGTCCTCTTCAAGACGGAAGGATGAACGACAAATAGCTGCTCCCAATTACTCCATTTCCAGAAAGTGGGGGAGGGGGAAGAGAAAATTGGAGGATTCTCTCACCTTTGACTTAATTGAATTTAGTGAATCACTTTGGAGAGGAAAAGCACACCCAAAGGGTAGGACTTTACGGTCCACATCCTTAGTCCAAGACATCTGAACTAGTAGTTGGCTAGGTGGTGTATTACATAGATTGTGGAGTCAAGAAAACCTGAGATCATAATCTTGACTCTGATCTGGCTCTCTGTCTCACTTAATGTCAATCAGCCTCAGTTTCTTCATGGGGCTAAAATGGAGATAATAATAGTGTCTATCTCATAGGGTTTTTGTGTGGATCAAATCAGAGTATAGATGTGAAATGTCATGCAAACCTTAAAGTGCTATATAAACACCATCTATTATTATCCCTAGAGATTTTCTTTGGTTTTATAAAGTACATGAACGTGCTTTTCCTGCTCTTACTTTTTACACATGGTCGGAACAGCTACATAGCCTTCCTAGCTCTTAGCCCTTGTATTTCCTGGAGTAGAGATCCTGCCATACATTTTAATGTGGAAACTTATTAATACACCTAACAGTTCCAACAGCTAAGTGACATACTAGGAAATGGAACCTGACAGGCTTGGCTCTGTTTCTGTATTTTAAAATTCCTTGATAAATTTGAATGATTACAGAGTGCTTCCAGTAATACCCTCATATAAAAAAAAATACATATATGCAGCTCTCTGACTGAGGGGAACTCAGTCAAGGTCTCCATTGGCAGGAGCAACTCAAAAGATGCAGCTGCTATTCAGGGAAAGAGGCTACATTTCCTGCTTAGCCCTGACTACCAGGGCCTAATCAGGCAGATCTTGCATGAAACCAGGGTTTCTCTGAAGACCTCCCTTCTGCTGACACATGCAGCGAATTCACCACCTTCCCAGGGATTTTGATTTGCATAAGCTTGGAAGGGGAAGAAGAAAATTGGGGAAAGGGTCACAATAGAAACCTGAATGCTTTCAAGGGCTTAAAACAAAACCTAGTAAAGTTGTGAGCCAGCTACGAGAAGACATTGCTTTTCTAACTGTTTATTAAAATTCTTGTATTATATATAAATCCCCTCCCACCAAAAAAAAAGAGAATCCTCTAAAGTGGTTGTCTGATTATGTGTCTGACTGATACAAACACAGAGGATGAAACAATCCCTAATCTAAGAAGTTTATATTCTAATGAGGGAGACAAGTAAATGCACACACATATACATGTAAATGTACATATATACATGCGTATGCATATACACACAGATATACATACACGTAAGTGCACACCCATATGTACATATATATGTATACACAGATATACACATACATAAATATAAATGTGCATATATAAAAAAATATATAAATATAACATATATATAAATATAAATGTGCACACATCTAATAGTAGAAAGAACATTGGATTTAGAAAATGAGAACCTGGGTTCAAACTTTGGCTTTGCCACTTACTAATCTTGGGACTTTGGGTAAGTCACTGAATCCCTTTGATTCTGTTTTCTTATTTGGAAAGAGAAGGAGCTGAAGTCAGGAAGAGCTAAGGTCGAGCTGTCCATTGAGTAGGTGCATTCATTTTTCAAAATTGATCTACTGAGCTAAGAATCTGAGTGGCTGAGTGCATAACTTACACAGCACCCATCTGGGGGGAGTTCCAGAACTTTCTGAAAACAAATTCTCTGACCGTTTCAGGGAAAAGAGAAGCCATTTGTTATTGGGCCCACTTTGCAGACAGAAAGATTGAGATGATTGTCTCTGAATCACTTGAGCAGTTAGTGGTAACAGTCAGAAATGGAATCTAGATCTGATTCCGTGCGTGTTGTATTTTATAAACACACAGCCTTGGAGCTGGTGGTTGGATATAGATAGATATGTGATTATGCCCACATGGCCATCTGGAGTTTGTCCATGGCTGATTAGCCATGCCCGAAGGAGAGTCTGAAACATCTCCAGGCAAACTTATTTTTTTAAAAGGAGTGAGGGCTCTGGAGGTGGTCTAAGGCAGTGCTATCTAAAGTGGTTTTTTAAATTGTACCTTTATCAGTAAAAATATTTTGAGAACATACTCCAGTGTGTATATTTACTTATTCATAAATTTATACATACTTATTTACATATACTATTATATATTAATACACATATACTACAACATGTTAGTTATTATGTATGGTATGGTATAAAAGTTATAGAAATATAGTAGAATATTAGAAATTTGAATTAGGAAATAGACATTTTTAAATGATGGGATAAAGATGAAATAATATATTTGGTCCTAGAGTCAAGAAAGAGACCCTGTAGTTATTGAGTAGGGGAGGAACTTTAGGAAAATCATTTTGGAAATTTAGGAAAAACTGTGTGGAGAATGGATCTAAGAGGAGAGAGATTGGAAGCAGGGGAACCAACTACTGCTGTATTCTAGACAAAAGGTGATGAGAGCCTGAATTACTAGTAGCCATGTGAGTGGAAAGAAAGGGATAGAGGTGAGAGATGTTTGTGAGACAGAAATGCCAAGATTTTGCAATTGAGGAAGCAGCAGGGGTGGGGAACCTGTGCCCTTGAGGCCACATGTGGCCCTCTAGGTCCTCAAGGGCCAAACTTGAGAGGAATTTTGCCTTTGTTCCTTTTGGTTATAAGGAAACCATGCCCTGAGGGGTGAAGGAGGTGGTACAGTTGGGTTGGAGTCAAGGACCCAATTGGCAATCATGAGGAGGATGGGATCTAATCTATCTTCTCACCCTGGGATTAGTTGATCATACATCCCTTGGGATCACAGGGGTCCCAAGAAAGCTCCAGACTCTCTTTCTGAAGACCTAAGGTGGGGGAGGTGGTAAGGCACCAAGCAGCATCTGTCAGCTTGAGTCTTGTCTGGTGAGAGGAGTTATCCTTTTGAAAAGCATCCATGAAAAAAGAAGAAGAAAAAAGAAAAGCATCCATGGTGTGGTATAAAGAGGCCTACATTAAAGGTTAGGAAGCCCAGTTCTATTTTCTGGCTGTGGAATTGTGAACAAGTCACTTTCTACCCTTCTGGGTCTCGGTTTCATTATCTATTTTTTTAAATGGGGATAATATCCAAGGTCCTTTACAAGTCTCAAAACCTCTGGTAATAATTACAATGCTAACAACTGACATTGGCTTTCTCTTCTGGTCTGGGCCTGCAGCTGTGGGTATGAGGAACTACTGACGTGAAAACTTCCTCTCCCATGCAGAGCAGCACCCCTCTGTAACTTATAGTCCTAGAGAGGTACCTGTGGTTCTGAGAGTTTATGTGACTTAAATGTCCAGGTGTATAAAGGCCTCCCTCCCGACTCTAAGGCCAGCCCTTTACTCACCACTTCCCACTGCCTCTCAAATGACATTGATAGAGCAATTTACAATTTGCAGAAGACTTTAGATACATTATTTCATTTAAGCCTCACAGAAACCCTGTGAACTAGATACTATGGATCCTTTTAATTTAACTAATAAATGTCACAAGTGAGTTTTGAACCCATGCCTTATCACAGGATCACAGATTTAGAGTTGGAAGGGACCACAGAAGGCCATCAAGGCAGAAGGCTTCATTTTATGGATGAGGAGACTAGGCAGGCTGGGGCGGCATCTGATCTTGGATCTTTCTGACTCTAAGTCTAATGTTCTGATTTGGTGCCCAGAACTGGAACTCTGATCTTTTGAAGCCGGTAAAGGCCAGGGTTTTAGCTAGTATGAGAACTTTACCTCTCACTGCTAGGAAATAAAAACCTGCCATGGGGTTGGCCTCTGACCTGGAGGCTTTGGCCTCCTCCTTCCCTATGGCACACTGAATAAGGTCAGCACTCAGTAAAGACTTGTTGATGGATGGACGCAACTAGGACACCTGGCTTTTTAATCACAGCTGTGTGGCTGGCTCCCTTTCTCTCCTCTCTCTCATCGTCTACATACACAAACAATCATGCATTTGGCTGAAAAACTGAAGTAGGCAATTGGGAGTCTCCAAAGGCCGGGGTCTTGAGGGAGGTGCTGCCCTGGCTCTGCCTAATCTGGGCCCCCGTGCTTGACAGTCAAGAAACAGTGACTGTCCCATTCCTGTCTTGCCTTTACCTTGGCCACCCACATGGTATGGGCCAAGCAGAAACAAAAACAGCTACAATAACCTCCTCTAGGAAAGGAAAAAAAGACCATAAATCACATTGGGACATTTTTGTTTTCGTTTAAAAATAAATAAATAAAAGACAACAGACTGAGCGACTCAAGTCCTTCATGTTATTCCATTGGCTAGTCCAAACCACTGAACACAAGCTTCTGGAAACAGCCTGGAAGCTAGCTGCTGCCTACTTAGAACATTGGAAAGACAAGTCTAGATGCCCCATGTGGAACTGAGGGGGACAAAAAGGTCCCTTGGGAGTCAGAGAAGTCAGGGACCTTCCTTTCAGCAAGCACAAGAAGTACCATGGAGAATGTCCCTGGGCTAGATGAGACCCTCTCCCTCACCACGCAAACCTACCAGAATTATGCTAGGATTCCTTCCCATTCTGGCATTCTAAGTGTCCGTGTATACACACTGTATGTATGTGTCTGTGTGTTGTGCGCGTGTGCGTATATATACACAATACACATATAATATATGCATATGTGTGTATGCATATGTATACACATATTTATATACGCTGACATATTTATGTGCATATTTATACACACACATATATATACCCACATATACATACTATATATACACATATATACTCACATGCACATATTTATACTCACATATTTAAATGTACAAACATACCCATATTTATATAACAACCTATATATCTATACATATACACACATATACTGATAAATACACATATATACATATATACCCACATATATACACATATGCACACATATTTATACACATGTGTACATATTTATATACATGCATGTTTATACACACATTGGGGAGCATAGTAGGGTATACACATGTCTCCCTGGGTAAAATATAAACTCTTTGAGGGCTGGTATTATTTCCTTTCTGTGTTGGCCCTGCCGGTGTCTGGCACAATGCCTAATACAAAGTGCTTAATATATGCTTGCTGACGGACAGAATGATAATTAAACTGAGACTAAAAGCTTACAGTAGGTCATTGAAAGAGGGGAAGAGAACATTCATCCATGTCTTTAAAGAAAGGAAGAGTCCTCGGAGACTTATGCTGAACTTAGCACAATATACATCTTCCTTCCTAATATTTTCCTCAAGGTTTTCCCTCCTGGGACACCAAAAGTTCTTCCGCTTTGCATTTTAGGAGAGGAAAATAAAATAAAATCCATGTACTCCCTCACTGGGATACAAATCATCTTCCACACTGGGGTGACTTGCAAGGATTAATTTTCTTAAGTACTTCAAAGTATATTTCACTGTCTTTTTTATTAGGGGGTAGAGGGGGAGACTATATTTGCCCTATAAGATCCTAAATTTAGAAGTGGAAAGGACCTTAGAGGACATTTAGTCTGACCCTGTTTTAGAGAGAAGGAAACAGTCCAAGAGAAAAATAAATGACTCCCAAGGTCACATATGACCTCTCGTAGACACTAAGTGAAAGAATCTGCATTTGAACTCACATCCTTGGATTCCAGAGGCTGTTCTCCTTCCTTCCCAGTGTACCACACTGACCTTCTGGTAGTTCAAATCCAATGAAAGCTAAGAAGACCAGCCCCCTCCTCCTGGTCTTCTCCAGAGAGAGAATGAGGGTGGTTTTGGGTTTTGACCCCAGGACAATAAAATTTAGAGAGGATGGATAAGAACTTCTTTTTGTGGAGGACAAAATTGCAGCCCTAAGCAAGTGAATTCCACACCTAGTTGGTGGCAGCCTCGCAGGAGAGTCAGTGAAGATATTAACAGTTTTGGGCTTAGGTTTGGGGTTTTTCCTGGGGGACAGCAGAAGGCTAGTGTGATTGCACACACTAGGGGCAAGTAATTTGTTCGTTAGAGGTCTAAAAAAAGGGATACAAATATTTGGTCTCCCTTGTTTGCTAAGCTCATGATCCTTAGCATGACCCAAGTTGAATTATTCTCCCTTGGTAAGCCTCGGTTTCTTTGCCAAATTATTGTTTGCCTCAGTTTCCTCAGTTGTAAACAGCACCACCTCTCAGGGTTGTTGTGAGGATCAAATAATATTTGTCAAGTGCTTAGCCCAGGGCCCGGCACATAGTATATAATATACTATAAATATAAATGTATTTAGATTTGTAGTACATATATATATCCATATAAATACTTATTCCCTTCCCTTCCCACCACCTTGTCTTTCCCTCTCAAAACACATGTCTTCTCCATAACTCAAAGAGGTATCTCAAGAAAGAAGGTAAAATACGTTCGGCTCCTCCAATGAGAGACGACGGATGGTATGAGGCAGAATTCACCAATCTCCCTAATTCTATGGGAACAGAATTGGGGGCAGAATCTGGGGCATCTTTCCAGGGATTTAATCAGATGACAAAGTAGCACAAGGACTATATATCACTCTTCCAGAAGTCAGAGGCACCCCAAACAGAAAGCTCTCTGGTGCTCAGATCTCAGCCTCTGATATCTTTCTGCACCACAACTTGATATGGTTTTGTTTCTACCTATCACAAGCTGACTCCCCACAGACTTTGCAGAGTGAGACATACATACTGTACTAAGCTTGATTCTGGCTTAGACGGGCAGCCCAATAACAGGTCATTCGTTCTCTGAATGTATGAGAGTGCCTTGTTTATTGCACATATGACAGGCTGCGTCAAGGAGGCACCCAAAAAAGTATAGATGAGGGAACATTTATTAAGAGCTTACTGTGTGCTAAGTACTACACAAATACAAAAATGCAGTAGTAGTCCCTACCCTATAGAAGATTACTTTCTAATGAAGGGGTAGGGGGTGTGGCAGCTTTGTAGCTACTAGAAGGTCTTAAAATCACATATGGTGAATCTTCAAGCCCTCTCCAAATTTTGTAAAGATTTCTATTGGTCTTCCAACTGGCAGTGGCATCTGTTTCCTGCCTTCCCCTGTCCCAGATACTCCCTCCCCCAAAACAAATGACTCCAGGTTTTATAGAAAAAACTTTTAGTCCTTCCTCATGAGGAAAATTAATATTATGCTTAGTATTTAACAACCAATATTACTCTGTGATCCACCTTTTCCCTCATTTTTGTCAGATCCCACTTCTGAAGGGCAGGCAGTTTCTGAAGGGCATGATTGTGTAATGCAATCACTTCCACCCCTAAAACATCTGTTTGTGAATCAGCTTGCCTGAACCCCTCCCAAGTGGGACCTCACTCCTGTTTACCTTGTAAACAGGCGCCGGCTTGAGCTAGGCCCTCACCAGGGGACATGTCTCTTGTCCTCGCTTTTCCTTCATAAAAGTTAGGGGTGACCTGGGCTACAAGGGGGGAGATCAGATCAGGGACTACTTGATTGAGATGGCTTTTGTTTTTCTACCCAAGATTGCCAGACACAGCTGGGGCTCATAAAATAACTGGCATTCCTTAAGTATCCACACGGAGGGGGCTATGTCTGCTTTCTTTAACTAGCCATAATCTTTCACTTCTGTAAATACTGGCCAATTACATAATTTTTGTTACATCTTTTGTTCTATGCTTAAAAAAATGTATTGCACCCTCAATTTGAGCTTTTGGCCAAGGCAGGGCCATTGACCTACCCATCCTTATTATTAGCTCAAATGCCCCTGTTAATAAATGATATCTTGCTTGGAGAATTGCCTCAATTTATCCTTTTGTTAAATTTCACTCTCAGCATTCACAAAAAGGTTGGGGACTTCTGTATAACAGCTTTCTTTAAAGCAGCTTTGCCCAAACAGCCAATTCTCAATTTTATCCACTAGTGGAGGAGGAGCAGAAAAGCTTAAATACTCCCAAAATTTTTTTACATTTGGCTTTGGATTATGTTTCTGTGAATATAGGTGTGACTGAGGAACGATGAATTCACTGAAAACAAGATAAAGGATCCTGTTGAAGAAAGGGTGGCAAGCTGCCTACCTTCCCTATCTTGCCCCTCTGCTCTGCCCCTCCCTGCAACCCACTCAAAAGCTGTCTGAGACATGATTTGCCTTCTTCCAAGGCTCTCTAAGAGCAAGGGAGATGGGTGAGTGCTTGGGTTTCAGAAAGGCATCTCTGCATAGGATACTGAGGTTTGACAAGGCTGTAATTAAGCAGATGAGCTACTTTCAACAGTTACAGCTCAGATGTCAAGGAGGTTTGCCTCAGATCACTACAAGGGTCATCCATTATCCTGCCTCTGACACCTCCTGGTTCTGTGACCTTGGGCAAGTTATTTAACCTCTCAGTACCTCTCAGCAGGCAACTCTCTTCAGACTACAAATTACTAGCAAGTTCCCGTACTCGGTGTTTATCACAGATGTGGACTGATCCAATATTCCAGAGGCAGTATGTCATAATGGAGTATACTGCCGGGCCTGGGCATCACAAAGACTTGAATTCAAATCTTATCTTGCTGGATGTGACTGGCCTTTGTCAATGTCATTTAGCCTGTGGCCTAAGCAACTATCTAGCATTCCTCCAAGCTATGGATAGGCGACTTTTTGTGCAGACTCCAAGATATTTTCCCAGCCTCATTGGATGTTATACCCCCTCCCACACACAGCACTATCCCCCAAACTGTCCTTTTCTCTGTTCTTCACTTGGGAGGCTTTCATTTCTGGGCCATCCCCCAGGCTAGGAATGTTCTCCCTCCTTTTAGAATCTGTCTGTTCCTCTAATTCGTAGCTCAAGCAATGCCCTTAAGGTTCCTTCCACTTCTAAATCTATGATCCTATTCACATATAGGGCATCGAGGTGGCACAGTAGATAGAGCACCAGGCCTGGAATCAGGAAGACTCAAGTTCAAATCTGCCCTCAGACACATACTAACTGTGTGACCTTGGGCAAGTCACTTTACCCTGTTTGCCTCCATGTCCTTATCTGTAGAATGAGCTGGAGAAGGAAGTGGCAAACCATTCCAATATCTTTGCCAAGAAAATCCCAAATGGGGGTCGCAAAGAGTTAGATATGACTGAAATGATCGAACAACAATATTTATATACAGGGCAGGTAGGCAGTGTAATGGATAGATTACTTGGCCTGGAATCAGGAAGACCTGAATTCAAATCCAGGTGACCTTGGGCAAGTCACATGACCCTGTTTGCCTCAGTTTCCTCATCTGTAAAATGAGCTGCAAAAACCCATTTGGGTTTTGTTTTGGCAAAGACACTAATGGCAAACCACTCCAGTGTCTTTGCCAAAACAAAACCCAGAAGGGGTCACAGAGAATTGGACATAACTGAACAGCAACAATAATAACAATGTTCATAAATAAGTCTCATGAACCTTTGGACTGTCAAAACCAGACACCAGGTTCTTAACTTCCTAAATCTATCCAACTCAGCCAACTTTCAAAGTCTAACTTTTTATTTCTTCCTCCTCCTTTCCCCAGGAAACATCAGGAACCAGTCTGGTCTAGCCTAACCTGCTCAGGCTGACCCAGTTCTTTGCAGAAGTCTCCTAACATCGGGCAGCCTGCCAACAACTCATATTAACAACCAGCAACGAATACTAAAGGATGGAAAGATCTGAGGAACGAAGAGGATGTTAAGGTTTCAATATTGTTTACTACGAAAATAAAATTAAATGAAAACCTAGCTCACTGCAATCACTGTTTAATTTCTCCATGACAAGGGAGCAGAAAGGACAGTAATAAGAGGTGGGTTTTTTTTTTCTTCTTTCTCTCCCTCCCCCTTTCTTTTAAATTTAGAGCAAGAACCTGAGTTTCATTACCTCTAGACCCAAATGTGCTTTTTTTTTTTTTTGCCAATAGTGAGAAGTATTGCAGAGAGATTGACTAGCTCATTCCTAGGAGGGCCCTTCTAAAGCATGAGCTTAAGTGAATAATAAATTACAAAGAAAAGGGTTTTTATTGATCCTGCCTGTTGCCTTAGAGGAATGGAAATGTTGAACCTAAATAGGGTTTACTGTGCATTGGGAATGCAGGACCAGTTACTGGTCTGAGGCTTAGTGAAGACAGGCACCCAATCCCCCTACCACGTGGCTACCCAACACCTTCTTGGAAGTCTCTCTTGTGTTAGGAAGCTCAGAAAGAAGAGGCTTATGAGCCGAATCTCAGCCTCAAACAGTGGGACCAAGTAGTGGATGGTGGGAAAAATAATAGCATCTGACAGATGGGCCTGGCTTGCATCAAACAAGCATAGGGTTAGCTCTCCTGGAGGGGGTGGGAGTTGAAGAGGAGAGCTGCAAAGAGAGGCTGGTTCTGTAAGCAGCTGCCAGAGGTGCAAATCCAAAAGTCAGTCTTGTGTGCCTCTCAAGGAAAGGATTGTTAGTCTCTTTTGCCGTGGCTGTGCCCTACAAACATATAATTTGTGGTGATTATTACACGAAAAGGCCACCCCACCCCTACTTAATGATAATAATCACTATTTATGTAGAGCATTAAGATTTACAAAGCAATTTACATATCATCTCCTGTGAACCTTACAACAACCTTGTTTCTCCATTTTACAGATGAGGAAACTAAGGCTGAGGGAAATTCAGCGACTTGGCCAGAGTTTCACACAGCTAGCAAGAACGTGTGAGGCAGGATTTGAATTTAGATCCTGACTTCAATCCAAGAGTCTGTCCTATTTAATTATAGGAGCATAGGCTTAGATAGCTCAGAAGAGACTTTGGAGGCTACTGAGTCACGACATCACAGATTCAGAGTTAGAAAGGACCTCAGAGGCCATCTAGTCCAATTCCTCCATTTTGCAGATCAGGAAGCTGCTTATTGGGAGAAGTTAAGTGACTTACCTAATGTGACACAACTTAGTAAATGTCCCAGCCAGAATTTGAACCCAGGTCCTCCTGACCTCAACCCCCTCATTTTGTTCCCCAAGTTAAACAAAAATTAAATTTTAATGTGCATCTAAAGTCACGTTATTTTGTATAAGACTGTTGTCACTCCAGGCAACAGCTCGATCCCCACATCCCAAGGACATTTGTAAAAGGCAGAACAGGCATTAACAAAGGGATCTCAGCCAGGCTTTTCTCTACAGTAAAGGAATAGAGATAATCATTTTCTCCATTCACTTTGTAAGTAGAATCAAAGGCTGCCTGATGTACCCAAATATTTCCACTTTCCAAATGTGCGAATACCAGAAGTCAATGCATAAATTAAAAAAACACTCATGCACACAAGTAGTTTCTTTTCCAGAACCTAATAGCAATATCTATCTATACACACACATACATAGTATATGTATATATTTATATGTGTGTGTTTATATATTTTATTTATATATTTTTTCCTGGTATGCATATATAATGAATCAATATCCTTTTGCACAATGTAAGTTCCATATTATCTCTTGGAAATCAAGTATCCCAGAAGATGGTTTTCTCAAATTTTTTTTTGCACAGCCTTAAAGGAACTATGAAATACATACAAAAGAGACCTCAACAGAATGAATGAATTCATACCCCCTGGTGTAAGTTCACTGCCTCTCTGACTGAATCCAAAGAGCAGTGGTTTGGGGGGTACTTAGAAGCATTATTGCTGTGAATCAACTAGCAAGACTTGGACTCCTCTGGACAAGGAAGAGTTCAAAAGCAGCAGCTACATCTTTTAAGAGGTTACATAGTGTACGTACCTACACACACACACGGACACACGTTCCCATTTTTTTCAGTGAATGTTTCACAAGATTGAGGCCTCTGCCCACCAAAACAAGTCAGTTCATATGATGCAGTCCACCAAATACATAACGCTAAGATATTTTCTGTGAAGACCAACAAAAATATTTTGTATAAGGTGTATAACTCTTTGAAAAGGAAAAGCCTAAAGACCAAAGCCTCCATCTGTCTCCAATCAATCAGTCCACGTTTATTAAGCATCTACCATGTGCCAGGCACTGTGCTAAGGGATACAAAAAGAGTCAAAGGATAGCCCTCTAAGAGTTTACAATCTAATGCCTTCATTAGCTACATCCGCCTTCATTGGTCACAGTTCTCTCAACAACTGTAGCTTCTTGACTTTCGTTTGGTTTCTGTTCTTCATTTCATGTCAGCTCCTTGCAGAAAAGGACTCTCATAGTTCCATTGATCTGAGATCTTAATGACTGCTGAGTTCCTGCCTGGAACTACCCCATCATGAGAAGGCCCAGCCAAATTACCGACTCTCAACTTCTGACTCACCTTCTGGCCTGTTCCATCTCCACACCAGGTTGCTCGACTTCCACACTGGCTTCTTGGTCAGGGTACAGATACCTTCTTCCCCTCCCCTAACACCTTCCAGGTCCCCTTTGTGTGTGGTCTTTCTCTGTTGGATTGTAGGCTCCTTGAAAATAGTTAGCCTTATTTTCTTGTTGTTTTTTTCATCCCCAGCACTTAGCACAGTAGCTTGCACACAGTAAGCACTTGTTAAGCATTCACACTATCTCTATCTGTCTGTCTATCCATCTGTCTGTCTAGCTATCTCTGACTTGGGAATCTCTTTTGCCAGCATGCGCCACAACCCAGCAAAGCCTGTATTTATATTTATATTCTGTATAATTCTGGCTTTTGATCCTCCATAAATCCATTAGAGCAGATTCATCCAACAGGGAGATGGCCTTCCCCTAGGTCTTTTGATGTCCTGTGAATGGCAAGGCAGTACTCTGGCTGTTTATATTATTCTTCAGTCTCCTTACATGAGTGGCCCACCTCCTTTGCTGATCATAATGTCCTCAACGATGCATTTAATGTCACTTCTTCCCCACAAGTCACCATTGGTAATGGGCTGGAGCCTACCGACAGCCACCATGCCCATATCCATTACCCTTTGGGTCACCTACAATTTTGAATCTTTCGTGATTGTAGTATTCCACGATTCACAGTTACATAGCTCTGGCTAAGAGAGTACTAGTGTTAGAGAGATGGGTTTTTGTGTCAAGGTGTAGCTTGGGATCATTGAAAGCACTCTGCTTTCTCAATTCAGCCTGCCCGTCTAGTCGGCTCTGAGCTCAGCTTATCATTCATTCATCAGCCAGGCTTCACCCCCAACCCCAAGTTTGGGGAAGTGAATAGAGTTGAAATTATGAAGACCTAAGTTTGAACTTACTGGCTATGTGACTCTGAGCAAATCACTTAACCTCAGACACTTACCAGCCATGGGACCCAGGACAAATTACTTAACCTTTGTCACCTTCAGTTTTATCACCTACAAAATGGGAAACTGAGGCAGAGGCACACTTAACCTCTGTTGGCCTCAGATAACAGCACTTATTTTCAGAGTTGTGAGGATCAAATGAGATACCACATCGAAAGTCCTATGCAAAAATTTAGAGCACTATATAAATGTTAGCTATTACTATTATTACTGAAAGACTAAGCCAACGTCCATCCAACTGAATGTCAGTCTGAGCTATCTGCACTTTTTATCTACTCGGTATTTTGTATTTCCTTTTTTCTATTCCCCACTAGCACCACAGTTCAGTGCTAGTACTTAGTAGGCACTGAAATACAGGTTGAATTCACTAACTGTTCTCTGATTAAGACATTGCTCAAGTTTAGGGCATTAGCTATGAAAAATGTGTTTTGGTCCAGATATTAATCTCTGTACACACACAATCTGGCCTGGCTATTTATAAATGGACCAAAGTACCTGGCCAGAATGTGAGAAAAATCTAAATTCCTGACTTAGGTCAGATCTGTAATGGCTGACAGTCCTCAGGCCAAGATCTCAAACAAGCTTCGAAATCCCCTATAGAATTTTAACCACTTGAATGTTTTATTGCCAGGAATTGTGGCCCTTATAAATATTTCTAATGACCTGTCCCATTTTTATACACTTTCTTTGTCATCTTTGGAGACTCAAGCTGAACAGAAAAGCAAACCCTTTTCATCCTCACTCATTCACCTAATTCTACAGACAGCAATTGGTGTCTTCAAGGCAACTGGAAGGGAGAATACCGAATCAATGAATGATGAAAATGTCGATTTGAAGCTGCTCCTCAGGATTTACCTAAATGGAATAAATCTAAAAGGGAAAAATCAAAACCCTAAATCCAATTTCTATAAGAAAGGAAGACAATACTACAATAAAAAAGCAGAAAGTACCCAGAGCTTCATGAGGAAATGACCAGCACTGGAAATGTAAGCCTTCTTCAAAAACCAAAAGTTTTAGTTATTGAGAATTAGTGTGGTGTAGTGGGATGCAGGACAGGTGAGGGGCATGGAAAGCGTGGGTCTTGGATCTAGAAAACTTGGATTCAAGTCAAGTTTCTGACATTTATTAGCTGTGTGACACATTTCCTTTCTGAGTCTCCATTTTCTTGTATTCATTTATATTTAACTCCACTCCCCCTATATTTGTTCTGTATATACATCCCTATTTCTCCATTACGATGTAACCTCAATATATACATACATATATGTGTATCCTCTTTTCAAATACTGTGTCATTTACACTCTAAACTTCACGGTTTGTCATGTTCTGTTTTGTACCTTCTTGGTGCTTCAGATATGAAAATCATGTCTTATTAAGATCATTCAAGGTCCTTGACATTAGCACTTATATCCATGTTGTATTTTCCCAGTGCATGGCATGATGCTGGACACATGGTAGTTAGAGTATCATCAAATGTCATCATGAAAGCTCCTATATTTGTGTGGCATTGCGTTAATAAAAACCATATTGAAAATTAAAAAAAAAAAAAGAATGTAACCTTACTGAGAGTAGGGATTGTTCGATTTTCTCTATTTGTAACCCCAGCACCTAGCAGGGTCCCTGGTACCCAGCAGGCAGGTACACAGTAGGCATTTCCTTATCTCTCAAATGAAAGGGTGGGCTCTAGGGTCTCTATGGCCCCTTTCAATTCTAAATCCCATTATTCTATAATTATTTCAGGCCACAGTCTTTTAAAGACAGTGATAAAAATGCAAATTTTATCTGCATGAGTGAATTGGGTTTAGAAGGTTATGGGGATTTTTTTTTAAGAGTTTTGGGGTTGTTGCTTTCTCCCCAGTCCTCTGACATTCAGTTTGGTAGTCTCAGCCATACCTATAAGAAAGCCTCTCTGCTATCAGGCGACCCTCTTTTTTTTTTTTCCCTTTTTAGTTCTGTTTCACCTAAATTGACAAGCAACAACAGCAGGGTACAGAGTTTAGAGGCAGCATGGGACCAATAAATAACTGCCTGAGTTTTCAAAGGAAAGAGCTATAGAATTTTGAAAGAAAAATGACAGCAAAATATTAGATTGAATGTAATTAGCCTTGACAACAGAAATGCAATAAGACTCATTTTAGTTTCCCTATTCTTAGAAATTGGTGGAGGAAATAGGGTCTCTCTGTATGTCTTCTCTTTTTGTACCAGTCTTTTATATATATACATAGATACACACACATATACATATGTATACACATGCACACACAACCAGGTAAAAGCCATTCTGCAGTTTTATACCAAAGAAAGCTGACTTGTAAGACACAAAATAAGCAATTTAACTATAAATAGATGGGATTTGTTCATCAACAGTACAATGCCTTTTGCCTCAGTGTTTATGTGATGGTGTGGCTGTTTTGGTCTGAACCAGGATTTCATTGGTGTGGGGCAGGAGCTTTCAGTGAGCAAATGCCCTCTGTAAAGGCAGACTAGCCACTCTCCTACTGCACATAGTCTCAGGGAGATGCCCAGGTTGTAAAAAGTTACATGACTTGTCCAGAGTATGTATCAAAGACTGCACTTGAACCCAGGTTTTCCTGACTTCATGTCCAGCTGTCTATCTCCCCTAATCCAATCTTTCTTTATGTACATAAAGGATTTAAAAGTCTTCATGTATTTCCAAACATGGTAGGTATAATAGAAACAATTATAAACAATATTTTAAAGTCGGAATTTGAAACTTTAGGAAAAATACATTACTCAACTGTACAGTTCTCTGTAACTCCTCTGACAAATGAAAAACACCACGTTTTTTTTTCCTTTTGGAGTATTTCTTCTTTCACAACATGACTAATACAGAAATATATTTTATGTGATTACACATATGTAACCTATATCAAATCGTTTACCATCTTAGCGGGGAGGAGAAGAAGGGAGAGAATTTGGCATGCAAATTTCTTTTAAAATGAATGTTAAAAACGTCTTTACATGTAATTGGGAAAAAATACTATTCGATTAAAAAAAATCTACCACAGATTATGGGGTGTCCATGATCCTATACTGAAGAGGATTTAAAATCCTTATTTATTTGTTTGGGGTGGGGTCCAGATCTGTGATTTCATCAAAGTTAAGGAGCTCTCTCGGTGAAAAAATTCATTTGCCTATAAATACTATTAAGGGAATGTAGGCAGAATGTAGACAGAAAACACCTGTTTGGGTAGGAGTGTGGGGGGTATGTTTCTTGTTCTTTCCTACTAGCTCTAGGCTCACACATGGAGAGCTAGATTTGGTACTGGAGTTCAGAGGGTGGGGTGGGGTGAGGTAGCCAGGGGATAGCCTCTCCTCTCAAGAGAAGGTCCTGGAGGGGTCTTTTCTTGATGTCTCTAGCTCTTTAGGCTTATACCCTAGAGCCCCAGGGAAAATCATTTAAAACTTATGTATACCTCATTTCTAGGGTCTCCCCAAAAGGGATTAGAAAGGTATTAAATGTACAACATAAATTAGGTATAGATCAACTATTCATTTCCTCCACCAAAAAAAAAAGTGCTTAAGACACAAAAGGGTAAAGGAAGGGAATAAGCAATTGTGTAGACTGCTGTGTAGGTACTGTGTATTGAACCTGTTTTTTCTGATAATATCTCATTTCATCCTCATATCAGCTCTGCAAGGAAGGTACTACTATTATCCTCATTTATACTTGAGGAGATTGAGACAAAAGTTAAGTGACTTGCCCAGGGACACACAGTTAATAGGTTTTGGAGACTGGATTTGAACCCAGATCCTCCTGACTCCAGATCCAATGCTCTGTCCATGGTATTACCTATCTGCCTCAAAAGACTGATGAGTGTGTTTTGACAGAGACATAAAACATTACACAAAACATAACAATCTAGTACTCCTACTATATTCTCTGGTGGGGGTGGAATGGGAGTGGACACTTAAACCATTACAGCATGGGACATTTAGTAGGAGTGTTGAATGGATATTCCAAACAACACCTTTAGGACCCATGGTTCCTGGCAAGTCCACCCAGGGCTTGGGTTCTTTCTCATGTTGGCAGTCATCTTCTACTCTAAGAAGCATGCAGCTGACACAGATTAAGTGACCCAGGAACTCTTGAACTCATGAAGTTGCCTCTGAGGCAGAAAAGTGCATCTCAGAATAACTGTTTGTTCACCCATACACAGGAGAAACACACACACACTGAGCAAGCGAGGCAGCCAGGGGTCCAAGGCCTAGCTTTTCCTAGGTACCATATGTGTACTCATTTGTGGGAAATTCCACTGGGAGTATGGAGGATTGAGGCCTCCCTCTCTCATCAAATGGTTAAGTTCCAGAGAGAGAGCTCTTCCCTACACATTTCAGAGAGAAAGGAAGAAAAAGAGTGAAAGTGACAGTTGTCTCTCCCTTTAAAGTGTTTTGGGTGGGTGGGTTCTCCTGGCTCAGTAGTCAATACTTTTTGACCCACTGGAAATAGCCCAAGGTCTCACACACTGGGTAAGGTATTAGTTGATTATTCTCATTGACACCGGTATCATAAAAAAAAAAAAAACAAAGCTATTGTGTAAAAAAAAATTCTAAAACTACCCAAGGACTATACATATATATATATATATGTATATGTTCACCTCTCTGTCTCTGTCTGTCTCTCTCTTTCTTTATGTGTGTGTGTGTGTGTGTGTGTGTGTGTGTGTATCTTTCTGATATGATAAAAAGAGCCTTGGCCTAGGAGTCTGAAGAACTAGATTTTAGTTCTGGCTCTGTATTAGTTAAGTGACAGAGTATGTCACTAGGTACTAATTTTATTTGTAATGTAAAGTTGTGGATCACATAGGTGTCTTCTAAGTTTCCTTTCAACTCCTCGATTTTTTTTTTTAATTTGTATGTGTACATCTGTGTATGTGTTTGCACACAGATAGAAATATTAGTTTAACATAGAACTATTGCATGTGTAGTCTCTGCAGTGCAGTATAGAATCCTGGGCACTGAGCAGGTTAGAACCTAGTGATTGCCAGTGATTAAATACAATCCACAGGGCTTGTGGGAAGGCAAAAGAAGAGTGTGGCCCCAGTCTTATCTAAGAGAGGCAGTGAGGCACAGTAGAAAGTGTCTGGGGACCAGCCTTCATTGAATTCAGACACACTCATCACTAGGTTGACTGAATTTTAAGAGGTTGCAATGACTAGAAAAGATTATTAAAGTAGAGAGGGGAGGTAATCTGCCTTTAATAGAGCAAATATCAATACCGATGGGACTACAGATCCTCCAAGGTGAGTCTTTGAGACCCACTGTGGACAAAATAATCACAGTTCCAAATATGGTACTAAACAGCATTTGTACAGTGCTTTAATTTTGGCAAAGCACTTTACTTATACGGGATGTCCCGACAGTCTTGAAGTTTTAAAACTTTAACAATTTAAATAGTTTAATAGTTCAAGCTTTAATAGTTTGAAACTAGCCCAAGATTGTTGGGACATCCCGTATTATCTCACCTGATCCTCACCGCACTGTGAGGGAGGTGCCATTATTATCATTCCCACTTTACAAAGAAGGAAATTGAGACTGAAGGACGTTAAGTGACTTGTTTCTATAGACAGGATTATAACTCGGATCTTCTTCAACCCAAGTCTAGCACTCTGTCCACCATGGTATCTAGCTGACAACAGGTATGCATTCGCGAGGGGCCCTGGGAGGGGGTAAAGGGAATCTACCCCTCATGAATGACAGCTCTTACCCCTTCAAGGATCTGTAATTGCATGGGCAAGTGGGCTAAGTATAGTGGAAAGAACATTAGACTGAGAGTCAGGGGCCCTGCGTCCTGGTTAGCTGTACAGCTACAGGTAAGTCACAACTCCTTGAGGCCTGAGTGTCACAGAGTTCTGGATCTATGAAGGATGGCTGAAATGATCTAGTACAACTCACTTATTCTATAGTTTGAGAAACTGAGGCACAGGGTGATTGAGTACGTCCTCATTTGTTTCATCTCTCTATAAAGTCTTAGGGCATGGGGCTTTCATATATTTATTCTACAAATGTTTATTGAACACCTGATATATGCAAGACACTGCACTAAGAGAAATACAGAGATATGGTTCCTGCCCTCAAAAGGTTCATAATCAAGTGAATGAAGTTTCACACACACACGCACACACACATGCACACACAGCTCTAAAGAGTTGTGATATGTACACAAGAGAAGGTCAAACAATGGGCTTGCTATGTATATAGACAAGGAAGGTTTCCTCCAAGGAGTAGCATGGGCTAAACCCCTGCTGGAAGAACAGGTAGGCTTCAACAACAGAAGTGGGTAGAAAAGCTCTCTAGGTACGAGCAAAATCACTGAGGCAGAAAAGGGAAAGATGTGTTGGGGGACCACCGAATCATTTCTTTGGGGTGTAGGCTACCTGAAACAAGATAAGCCCCCAATGTGAGGCTGAGCTGGACTTTATTGATTCGGTTGATGAAAACTCAAAGCCAGAGAAGGCTTTTGAGCAGGAATGCAGTGATCTGAGTGACACATTAGGAAGATTAATTGTGGGTAGAGTGTGGGGGATGTATCAAGCGGGGGTAAGAAGGGAGGTTTATCTTCTTCTGTCCAGTCAATTCCCTGGATTTTTCACTATCAGTTGCTTCTTTTTCCTTCCCAATCCTGCACCTCCATTAATAAAATCAATACTCAGGTGCCTGAAGATAAGCTGGGAAGGAAGGGAACTGACAGCTTTGACTATCTCCATATGCAAAAGAAACGCAGATCACTAAAAACAGAGACTTTCCTCAGTCCCTTAAACAGTTTGTTTCAATAGATTGCTTTTTCTGTGGTTTTTTTTTCCTCTCAAAGGCACAACATACAAAGATGATTATCTGCCCGTCACAACCCTGGCATAGTGTATCTGCTTTAAGCAAACAAAACAGCTTCATTACTATAGAAGTATTTTGCATTTCTATGGTTCTTCATATGGAACTGAACATTCTAGAGTGCATCTGGTAATGTAAACTCAGATATAAATAATGTCCAGGACTGGAGAAGAGCAGAGAGAGGGGCATGGAAACAGAGGGAAAGCTTCAGTCTCTGGCTTCAATACTAAATTCTCTCCTTCTGGGAGCTCAATGTGAACAGCACTGAAAACAAACACAGAACAGACCAAAGCAAAGCAAAGGCAGGTAACTGGACACTCAGCAGTCTCTCTTGTCCATGGGACCTTAATACTGAGGATGGTATAGCAAGTTGCCCAAGGCCCTTTATACTGAACATAATTAGATCATTAGGGATTGGGACAAGTACCTCTAGAACTGGAGGCTGCCAGGTACAGATCAAAATAATAAAACATCCAATGAGGTGGTGGTTAATGCACCATCTAAACACATTCTCCTCAGCTGGGTTAGAAGGGGAGGCAAATGACGAGGCTATGAGAGTTTTCTCCCACAATACATATTTGAGCAGGGGTATCCACTATAAGGATTTAAAAGGATTAAAAAGATTTAAAAGGATTAAAAAAAAGAAAATAAACTTCCCAAGTGACCAAAATCTTGGTGCCTCCCAGCCTTTGTTCCTCTAAGCAAGTCACTGTTTCTATTCCTGCAGCTATCTCTCCTCCAAAATCAGCAGTAAAGACCCTTTTCAATGGCAATTGCTGTCCTGATAGAAGTAGCAAACTAGAAACTGCCCAGAAATTGATCCTCTGTATCATCAAACAAAAAGAAGGAAAATATACATCCCAAATCAAAGTCTAGGAGTGAAGCAGGGCAGTCTTCAGGGGTAGCATGACACACAGCCACCTCTTATTTACATTTTGCTCTTTCTCCTTTGCTTCCTACTCCCACACCCTCGTTCCCCACCCCCACCCCCACCCCCCCTGCTTCTGGTCTGTGAATTCAGGCTATTTATACCTTCAGTTCACAGGTACATCAGACCTTGTGATACTTTTGCACACGTTAGAGCGGTTCTCCACCCCATTTCTAATGCCCGAGTTAGGAAACATGTTTAGAGGAGAAAGATTTCCCAGAGCGAGAGCCTTTTGTTAGTGTGCTGCAGTCACCTTCTCTTGGCCACTTTTAGCTCTGGCTCAGCATTCTTGGGGTTTGTTTTGGGAAAGATGGTGGCCCCTGCAAAACAAGCACTAGACAATCATGGGCAAGATGAGGAGTGCTTCCTCAAAGGCAGATTCAAAGAGAAGACTAAATAAAATGGGCAAGAAAATCTAGCTAGCAGATGGGACACATGTGCTTAGCAGACCAAATCAGACCTTGCCTTTGTAGAAATAAAGGTTGTCCATCCATGCCCTTTATTTCCTAGCCCCCCACCCCCATCTTAACTATGCACAAGAAGTTCAACCTTCCTTTCCTTTAGCTTTTGGCTCCGTCTTCTCACTTATATCAAACACTTCCTCCTCATTTCTAACCTCTAAGAATCCCTGGTTGAAAGATTTCCTTTAAGGATCTGGCCAAATTCCATCTTCTACAGGAAGCTTTTCCTAATCTAACTAGGAATCTTTCCTAATTCCTCATTTCTCCTGTGTGAGATGAAAGACCCTCACCAATTAAAAAGTTAATTTACAATAAGGAGCCATCTCAGGGTGGGAACAGAAATAAATTTTATTCAATTCTCCAGAATAGGGCAAAGAACTGGGAAATCGAGGCACAGAAACTCCAATTCCCATTCCCTTAGTTAATGATTACAACTGAGGTGACATCTATAAATCTGAAGGAGAATAGGATAAGGGGAGGGGGGGACCCTCTCCATTCTTCTACGGTACTTTTGCAGTAAAGGAAAGCAGGTCACAGTGACCCTATTCTTACTGAACAAATCTTTAAACCAGAACCAGAAGAAAGAACAAAAAGTTTCAGGGTAAACTTTCCCAGAGGCTGAGCCATCAGACTCTCACAGCCTCAGCAGAATTTTCCACTTCCCTATTTCTTGATTTTTAAACATTTCTTAGTATATAGATATATATTTATACATCTCTTCCCTGTGAAGTCTTCTCATTTTATTTACCTCGTACACCCCAAATCATCATGTTTATTTTGTATACCTATTGGCATGTACACGTGGTCTCCCTTGGTTAGATGCTGCACTACTCAAGGGTAAAGGATGTTTGCTTTTGTTTTTCTATCTCCAGGGTGTTTCGCCAATTTGAAGGGCCAGGATTGGTGGCAGAAACTCACTGAAAAGGCCCCTTAGCTTATGTAGACCAATTGTTTAAGTAAGTCTTAGACCAGTTGTTGTGTTTGTCCTTCATTCTCGAAGAGGACCATGACACTAGGGAAATGATGACTTGCAGCTGACTTTGCTTTGAGTGAGGGAGGCCTGTGCAAGGTCACCAGCCTCACTTTCTCCTCCAGAGCCATGTGGGTCCAGTGGTCTGATATTCATCAGGACAACTAGAAATGGCCCAGGATGCAGTGGAAGACCCTGGCCCTTTCAGACTAAGGTCTATTCAAGTTCTCACTTTGAGTGAGGTAATGCCCATTCAGTGAATAGGCCTCTTTAAGAAGTTAATCAAGGGATGGCTCATTTGATCAAAACTCAAAAAAAAAATCAATTTGGGAGGGGAAGATCTTCAGGGTTCCTGGCCAAAAGAAAAAAAGTTACTATTTAGACCAATTGTTACAGATGAGGAAACTGAGGACAAGATGGAGAAGGGACTCGTCTCAGGTCACAGAGCTAGTAGGAGAAAGGGCCGGGCCTACAATTCATGTCTTCTATCAGTCGATAGCTCCTTCCACCACCATTACTGTGTCTTTTTCAGAAGCTCTGTAATCTAATCATGAACCATGAAAACAGAGAAGGGCATATTTCTAGGATGTAATTTTCTGAGAAAGATGAAGCCTTGTGAAGCCTTACGGTCCAAGAGCAAAGTCACATGTTTTTTTTCCCCTCAATATTGTAAAGGCCCAAAGAGGTTTTGAAGTCTCCATGGCCACAATGGTCTTCGTAATGATAAAAAGGTTAGGCCTACCTACTTCAGAGCTATTTGTGAGACTTTTAAAAAACACATTTAAATGAAAAGAAAGTTACACTATTGAAATGCAAATAGACTTTTACCCAGGGGAATACATGAAAGGACATTTAAATAATAATATTTCTTAGAAGACTTCTACCTCTCTCACCTTAGCTCTTCACCAAGAATTTAGAAGGATGAAATGTTATAAGCAATTTGGGTAGAGATCAAGTGAGTTATTTCCCTCTTTCTACTGTACATGTTTCTCCAAAGCTTATTTCAGATTGATGAAGTTCCTTGAAACTCATTGACCATCACATAAATGCTCGTGCATGCATTTGGGAAAAAGATTTTTTATTTCAGACATAGGATCATAGCTCTAGGGCTGGGAGGGACTTCAGAGGTCTTCTAGTTTAACACTTATTTTACAGAGGAGGAAATTCTAGCCCAAGGAGTTTAAGACATTTGACCGAGGTAACAGAGGCAGTGTCAGAGGCAGGATTTGAACCCAATGCCCATGGCTTCAGTGCCAGGGCATTTTCCACTGTATTGTGACACTCAGGATAGGAGAAAGGGTTTTGGATAGAAACAGAAATACAAAAGATGCATCAAGATCAAAAAGATGTTTGATCTCTTTTGTACCTTTTAAGTAATCAAGTAAAATCTCTATAATTTTGAGAAATTAAAAAGGCAGTAGCATTTCTGAGAAATACAAAGTCTGTCTGTGTGGGATGGATTTGAGAGACCACTAACGTTAGAACCAAAGTTTCATATGCAAAGGAGCTGGGTTTATTATCCCTTAGCCCTTCCTTATTTCCTTTTGGCCCTGCTCTTGAATCTTCCAGTAGCCTAGCTAGCTCACATTTCAGCTGTGCTTAGAAATCAATCACTTAGAAGGCCTCAAACATGTGTTACCTCCTCTGTCTCTCATGACTGAAGCTTAACATACACTGAAGTTTTCAGGAAGTAGGATGATAACATCTCCCAAGATTGCATTTATCTAAATGACACTATCTCAAATCCTGAAGAGATTCCCTGCCTTATGAACACAGCATAGTTTTCTATTTCCCATGTTCCAGCACAGGACATAAAAACTTTCCTCTCACATACAGAATGCTTCCAACAAAGGCATAATGTCCTCTTTCTCTTCTCTTCCACAATGACACTTAAAATGGCGGAGTACTACACAAAGAAAGAAGTATTTGTATTTTCTTTTGTGTGATCAGGGCTACCAGCTGCTCAAATCTGAGATCAAGTGCTATCTATCACAAGAGATAGTTAGCCAAGGAATGGAACTCAAAAGATATGAGCCATCATTCTGGCCCTGTTCCTGACTTACTGTAAAATATTCAACCATTGTGTTTCTAAAAATGTGGGCAATAAATACAGCTCTACCTCTTAGGGAGTGTCATAATCAGAAAACACACTACTAAAATGTGTTGGATAACCACATTTACATGGAGTTTTAAGGTTCAGAAAATACTTTTCTTTCCTCACCACAATCCTGTAAGTCAGGCAGTGCAAGTATTATCTCAATTTTATAGATGAGGAAACTGAGGGCTTAGAAAAGTTAAGTGACTTGCTGATGGTCACACAGCCGATAAGTATAGGGCCTGGGAATCCAGTTCTTATGCCTCCAAGACTACTGTTTTTTACTGGCATGCTAAGATGAACACTTCAACTCCAGTTACTAGACCATGTAAACGAAAAGAACTACACATTTAATTAACACCCAACTATTATGAATACCTCAAACTCCTCTCATTCCCTGCAAATCTCTCCCTTCTCCGCCCCCCCACCCCATTTCGTGATGTGTTTAGGGATATAGTTCATGTATTTTAAGGGTATGCCTCAAAAGCACATCAATGTGAACTGTTAAAAATCCAGGCAAAGAGCTGTGTTCTAGAATGAGATGTTCTATATGCATAGAAGATATCTTATATTCCCACGAGATACAAACAATATTCCTTTTTTGTAAGACATTTCCAAAAATAATGTTCATTCGGTGGTTTGACACGTCATTTTCTCATGCAGATTTCTCTTAATAGACCCTGGTAGTGTCCTTGTAGCTAAAGAACTTGCCCTTCATTTATCTAGGTTCAAAGGTTAATTCTATTCGGAATAACATGCCTGTCTGTGTCTGCATCTTGCAGGCAGTTTTTACTATGTCAGCTAACAGTACACATGGTGTTTGAAAAAAGGAAGCTTTCTACCACCTAGTGGTAAAGAGATAGTGACTACTGATCTTCAGCTTTTCTATTTCTTTTTCAACACAGCAGTTCTCAAGATGTGTGGATATCTGTAGCCTTATTTGATGTAAAAGTATTCACATTTACCATGTAGAAACAATTGCACATCTGAGATGAATATTTTAGTTTTGATAGCTAATAGAGATCAGACATTATTCCATTTGTAACTCATTGGAAACACTGCTGGTCTTTCCATATTAATTCTACTGCTGGTGGCGGTGGGTTTTTTTTTAAAGTGTGGCCAAAGAACCATCTGAATTAGTCTACTATTGACCAATCAAGTTGATCAGGGCCTGTCCATAGTCTGAAAGAGTTCTGAGGTTAAAAAGTACACAGTAAAATTTGTTTATATTTTATGTTTATATTTCTATCATTTCTATTTTAGGGGTGATGCATAGTCTTCTGAAATATATACCAAATATACCAAAATTACAGAACTACGGCAATTTTAAAAAATACAAAAGAATTACAAAAGAACGGAATGGAGAGTAATCAAGTAGAATCTTGGTACAGCACAAATAAGAAATAAAAACTTCTCCTCACCTACTTTCACCCTTTCTACTTCCCTGAAGCCAAAGGAAAATGAAATGAATGGACTATGTTGACCCTTAAGACAGTAAACCAAAGGAAAGCAACATTAAATAGTTAGGGAAACCAGCTTGTGAGATGTCATGAGATTATACAAATATTCTTTTAAGCCTGTCCCACTACCCCACCCAAGCGATGCAGCAAGGTAGCAGTATTCAGTCATAGCCACCAGTTTTCCTGTGATGCGCAATCACCTTTTCACACACTTTCAAGTATCAACCTATGTCTATAACATGCCTTTAAAAAGAAGACATAGGCCTGTAAACTCAAAACACAATCTGCCACTTTATTGCCCCATTCATAATCTATCACAGGGGACAACCCTGGAATGTGTACAGAAAATATGGGCTGGAATGCCCATTAATTTTCATCTGGATAAAGCCATGCAAATTGGCAAGGACATAGTGCCCTCCCTAGCCGCCGCTAAGAAACAGCAGATAAAATTTTACAAAGACGTTCAAGGATAAGCAACTTGGAACTTTTAATAAAAATGAAAAAATATGACCCATTAGTATTGTACTTATTTCAGGCCACTGATGTTCTCCCTACTAACATCATTATTCATCACTGTTACAAGTACCATAAGAGTGTGAACAAGGGCAGATTTTTGAAAAATCCTCTTTAAGGCTTCGGGCTTTACTTTGAGTAGGGCTTCCCAAGGATGTCCTTTAAAAAGGGTGGTTACTGTGGAGTTCCAAATAGTCTGTTTAACATGCACATCACCCTGTTACACCAGTTTCCTTAATCCCCTGCAAGAACAGCTCAGTTACAGATGTATCGCAGTATGTGCAGTTGGACTAATTTCCACCCTCAGCAGTTGTGCTGCCCTTAATGGATTTCAGCTTGAACTCTCTTTTCAAGGCCTGGGGCTCAGGAAAAGACAAGGAACTAAAGATATTACAAAAGGTCAATAGTACAGGTATAAAAGGAAACCAGAATGACCTCATAGGTAAGAAATACTGCTTTTTAAATTTCTCTCCTCACAAGTTACTCAGTCTATATAATTTCCCTTTAAAACAAAGGCTTGGAGGGCAATTTGTGTAACTAAGTACAAAGTAACATTAAATCATTGTAGTTTACAAAAATATAACGCAAAAGAGGCAAATTATTTTGTTTTTAAAAATAAGCGACCAAGACTGAACGTGGCATACCCCATGCTCTTATGGATTTGCATGTTAAATATAGCTAATACATATAAACATGTTTAAGCAATTGTTTTTTCCTAGGTGAAACATTAGATGTAGAGAAAGCCACTAATAGAAAGGAGGTTAAAAGTCTGCAAAAACCTTACCAAATGGAGAGGCCACTTAAAATATAGGTAATTACAATTAACCAAGACTAAAACCACTTTCCCAGATGCTCACCTTCTAATGAAATCCATTGCATACTTCATTTTGCAGAGCAAGCTTGGAATAAATCTTTCAATCAAGCTTTTCCATAGCAAAAAGACAAGCTCTTCTCTAATTTAAGTAGGGAAATCTAACAAATAAAGTAAACACAGCTTTGTGCACAATGAATACTTTTAAGGTCTCTAGGCCTAACAGTATTGAAGTCAATTCTATGCACTAGGAGAGGCACTACATAATGGACAGAGCCTGATTCTAAGCCAAGAAAATGTGGGTTCAAGTCCAGTCTTCAATACATACTGAGTTTTGAGAAAGCAAGGAAACATCACTTAGCATTTCAGTGTCCCGGGCAACTAAATTACAAAATTGCTGATCTTTACTTTTTAGTAAAGGTAATTTTCTTACTGGGAATTCCCTTTACCCATGAAATCTCAGGTTTGGACAAAAAACAATATGCCAAGTACAATGTAATGTAATATCTTCAAAACACTCACTTCCCCAATTACAACAATCCAGATTAGATTACTGGTTATTTAGATTATTTCCCACAACTGCTAAGAAATACTTATTCCTTTTTGTTGTTTCTCCCCGCCCCCGTCTAAAGTCAAACAAATGACCTCACAGATGTAAAAATGAATTACTAGCTTAGTACTCACATATTAGGCCATAGGCAAAGAATTCTGGTAGAGTAAATGATATAATCTACTTTCTTAAAAATAAGACAGACACAATGCAATAATTCATGTGAAGAAAATTCTTGGTATGATTTTAATCTATCTTCAGAGTTCTGATGCTGTTGCTGCCACAATGTTCTGAGTATAATTAAGATGAATGCCTGGTACAAATAGATGTACTACTTGCCTGTGAACATGCAATGAATTAAAGAAAAACAACATGTATGACAACACAGGTTTAATGTCTTATGCAGTTATAGAATTCTAACAGAAAAGGTCTTTTGATCAGATCTGGACATATCATGGGGTGGAATGTAATACGTAAGCATACTTTTATACTGCTTATATACACACATACAAGACAAACATTAGCAACACATGCTACAGTTTCATCCAAAAAGGAAATGGAAAGGAAATTTAAATTAAAATTCAGTAAAAAGAAAAAAAACCACACCAGACAATAAGGAAGTGAGACAATAAAAAGCTCTATCAAATTTTAAGCTTTAATAAGGTTTGACTTTCCAAAGTCAAATTCTTCCCTAGTCCATCACTGATAAAGGTTGAAAAAAGAAGGGGGAAAAGGAAGTCATGTCTATTCAAAGCAATTTCAGGAACCTCACCTGAAACTTGCAGAATCTTAAGACAACGTGAACAAAGTACTGAGAAGGGAAAAGAGATCCAATATGGACCAAAGTTATTTCTACATTATGACCCTGGTCAGGTGAGAACTAAAATATACACATGAAAAATCTGGCTGCTTGATAAATGCCTCCAAATGTGTAATTTCACCCTGAAATAAGTTATGCACACACAAAGAACCAGAGTTCTAGATAATGCATTCTACCAAAATTGCACCAATAGCTCAAGTGTGCTATCCTCTTATGTCAAGAAGAAAAAGCTATTAGCTCTCAACTCTGGGTGTCATAGAACAAAAGACAAAAGCTTTCACCTAACTGCATCCTTTTTGGTTTTGATAATTATTAAGTACACTTGTAAAATATATTTGGATTTTTAGTTGCTCAAGCACAAAACTATCAAATATTCTTTTCAATTAAGTGACTCAGTCATTCAGCATGCAAAAGATACTGATCTATACCTATTATAAAGTCATGCTATAACTTGTATGTGCCAACTCCATTATGAAGTCAAGAAAATAGAAAATACAAAAAGAATTTAATACAAAAAAAGTTTCCAATGCCTTTTGATTGTTCTTGTCACTATCATCTGTAAGGTCTCAACTTTCCTTATGCAATTATCTACAAATAGCCCCTGTGTAGAACAATCAACATTACAAGTTTTTAAAATATCATTCTGTGACAGCCTTGTTGTGTGTGACACACTGTATGTGGTTGAGGGGAAGGAGAGATCTGTGAAGAAAAGGAAAAGAGGCTGTTCAGAGGCTGCAGGGGAAACAAAGAAGGTAAACAGTACAAAGAAAACATCCAGAAGTTTCCCAGTTGTTCCCGCCATCACTTTTGGAATCATTCAAAATCACAATCTGGTGAGACAGCTGCTGACCCTTTTCCTTGCCCCAGGAATAGCCTGGAAAGAGGTGAAATGGAACCAGACTTGGTTGGTGTGGGGGTAGGGACAGTCTGAGTGGTAGCAAAGTTATCTCCTTACCCCAGGATAGGAGAGAGTCAATCAATGGTTTGGCTAATATGGTCCTAGGGAAGAGAAGAAACAGAACACCTATGTGCCAAGATATCATCCTGGTCCACTAGACATTTGAGCCCCTAGAGATCTCTAACCAGGACACAAGAGAAACAAGATGGCTGGTTCATAGCCAAAACTGGTGTTGATGGTTTGTCTTTGCTTAATACAGTAATATTGTGTAAATGAGCTTTCATTTTTGGGGGGTCATAAACTAACACTGGAGCCCAAAAGACTCACACTGTGGGAAAAAAAAGTAACTCAAATACCATTAGATTCTATTTGACTTAACAATGAATGCCTTAAGAATCAATGCCAAAACAGGTTATAAACTAGCCTTCAACTTTACTACAAACAAGGGCTGGGTTACATGCAGTTAGTTCATTACTTCTGGTACTGAAGAATAAAAATAGCATGTATATGAAATCCATATTCATTATATTTTTATATAATGTATATATTTTTATATAATGTATATGAAATCCATGAAATCTTAATTCAAGACACCAATCATTGTTTTCTACCAAGCCTTGTATCCCTAGGCTTTCTCTCTTTCAAAAAAAATTAGGAAGAAAAAAAATTTAATAAAATTTGGTTTAACAACAAAAAAAAATAGGACTTTATTCAGAGTTCAGTAAATTAGTAGGATATGTAGAACTGGGCCAAGGTAGTCTAATTTTTAGTCCCATTTATCTCTGCTATATCAGAGCATCTAATACAAAGGTAGGCAGGTAACCTGTGGCACTTGGCGGAGGCACTCTACCCCTACCACACACTAAAGGGACTATCAATCCCTAGCTAATAATAGATATTAAATTAGATTAAATTTTGATTCTTCTCCTTTTTTTCCATTCCCAAATGGAAGAAGTGCTAATGGGCAGTGAAATAGCCAAAAGGTTGTTGGCTAAAGACTATAGACAGAAACTCACCAATAAAGTAGGCTCTCAATGCGAAATGCTTACTTTCATTTCTGAAGTACACTAAAACTTTATGTTTAAAGTCAAAGATTATTTCCTTTTCTTCTAATAAAAGTAGATTTTACTTATTTTAAATTTCCCTTCTCTGCCAATCACATCTTCCAAAAACATTTTTGGCACTAGCAATATCAAAGAAGGATGCGAATGTATACCTTTTACCCCTGGTAACTACCTGCCTTATTATGAAGGCAAATTCAGCCCTTCAAATCCATCTAAATAAATAAATAAATAAACAAATGAGTAGGCACACTCCCAAAATAATGTCAATGACCTTTCACTACAGAGGACAGGAAAAAGCAGTTCCTTCTTCATCAAAAAAAACTAAGAGAGGTTCTAAACTGTTAGCGGGAGCACTTCTTCCTCTGAACTGCAAAACCTACACATGAAATCCAGCACCACATCCTGGCTGGTGGAGAGCCCTAAAAGAGAAAACTTAAGGCTATTCAATAACCTGAGCTGTATACAGTGGAATCTTTCTACAAAAGCGTTCCCAGAGGCCATACCACAAGGACTATGATGAAGGTAAGAAAATTCGGCTACATTTCTACTATTACTTCAGTTCCAAGATATACCTAAATGACTCCACATTGTTCCTAGGAATCACTTCATAGCAAGGCTCCAGCAAATACAACCAAGTTTTTGTTTAAAGAGAAATATGGGTAGTCCTCATTTTTTTTTTTTTACCACTTTATTGATTTAGATGCTTACCAGACCTATACCTTTTGTCTCTTTGTCTTTACCAACTTGTAGAACTGATTTCTTAACAGATGGAGGGAGATTACATGCAGCCAGGATTTTGCCTTAGAGATTTGTACTGATAGTAACTTTGGGTACCACCTGTAAATTAACTTTTTTCCTTTTACGTATGGTTTAATTCATCCAGTGACCAAGACACAAAGAGCAAATATGAAACAAACTAACTCTCCTTCACTCCTGCCTACTGTTTAAAACTCAGCAGTAAAACCAAAAAGCTAGTTAAAGTAACATTTTTCTTGCTTCTATTTATCAATATTTAAGCCCAGCCCTGAGTTAGATTTATATCTTTCAAACCATTAGTATCTATCACAAAATAAACTGGTTTGTGTGTTGTTTTGGAATGCAGAGTTTCAGGTAATGCAGGATGCTTTAGCCTGCATCTCCCATTTAAAAAAAAAAAAGAGATGGGAATCTGACAGAGTAGTGACATTTAGAACCAAAATCTCATAGTTTGTTAAATACATTTAAAAAATTATGACACAAAAGGTATACAGAACACAACCTAGCTAAGTAGCTATTTTATATCCAGTTTCTTCTCACATTTTTGTGCCTCAAGATTTCTTTTATAAAGATCAAACCCTTCCAGAACAGAAAGGGTGAAGTTACAGCAAGAAGACAACTTAGCTACAGATTGAACTAAAGATTTTTTGTGCTCTCCTCAGAAAACTAAGTTGATAGGCACTCTCCTTAAAATCAGTACGCTGATTCAAAAAAAAAATACCAAAATCTAAAATAAGGAACAGCTGATTTAACTATACATGCCATCTTATTCTCTAGATGTTTTCAAGTACTTTTTCTACTTCATATGCTGAGGGGAAGAAGTTGGCTTTTGAACTGAAAACATACCTCCCTTGTCCAACTCCCACAAAACAAAACCAAGAACAAAAGTCCACCACAGAAGAAGTCCCACAAATGAGCAACATTCAGGAGGAATTTAATTAACGAAAAATAAAATAAATTTTTTAAAAAATGGTCCAGGAGTGGCGAACTGAAGAAAGAGGGTGTCTCTTAAAAGGTCGCACGTCAGTCACTAAAGCACACCGACAAGCCCATGCATAAGGAACTTTCTGGACCTTTGTCAGTGCAGAACTAACCTCAGCATTAAGAATCATGTCTTCACACTTTCTTTATATATACTTACTATTATATACATGTATAAAAAGAAATACAAACTTTAGTTTGTTATAAAGTGGCTTCTCTTTCTCCTATGCTAGCTTGGCACATGAATGCATGCAAAGCGAGGAGGTTCTAAGGGTTCACCAAACAGCTGATTTTGGCAAATAAATGGGGGAAAAAAACACAACCAAGAAAGCTAAAATAGATAAGATTAAAAGCCACAGAAGTGAAAACAATATATATTCTCAATAGTATAGAATTAGTCTACAGCTACAACTTAATGTCTCTGCCATCCTGTCTCCCCAAATCACGTCAAAGTTCATAGCAGCTTAACACAGAGTCCTCAAAGAAGTATCAAGCCAGTGTTCTCTGCTTCAAGGGGTTAGAGTTCACAGGTTAAAGTTCAGTCTGTCCGAAGAATCATGGGAGGATGCTCACTGTCTTCATCCAATCGTAGTGCGTTGGTTTCATCTTCCAGACAAGCACCACCCACTGCACCCAACTCCTCTGTGTATGCTGCAAAGAAATGGTGATAAGAGTATTTGGAAGATATGAAAAGTAAGAATTTCAACAATAGGCTCTTGAAAAAGGTTGTCAAAAGCTTAGAAATAGTCTGAGAAATATCTGCAACTCTGAATATCTCATAATATCTGTCAAGATACTGGAACAAAATTCTAAATTTCAAACATGTATTGATAAAGAGCTCAAAAGAGGAAATGCCCTTAAATGCTAACAGCACAGTTAAAAATTAGGAAGTATTTGGTATAGTAATAACTGACTACCCATAGTTGATAAGTAAGTATATTAGAAGAAAAGATGGTAAAGTTAACACGATTGCTCTTCCACTGTTCGGCCTATCAAAAGAAAAGAGCAGAGCCACCGATAAACTATTTTCCTGTCACACAGACTTTTAAAGATGAAGACTGGTATTCTGAAGCAACTGACTCTAGACATATTTAAAAGGGTCACCACAAGTGTAACAGAAAAAAAAAAGGGAATACCAAAGGGATATGGTAACTCTTAAGGTGTTGCATACGTCCAAATTGCACTAAAAAAAAAAAGGAAATCCTGAGTCATAACAACTTTGATAAGATTATCAAACAAAATGGAGGAAAGAAGTATGGATAAGAAAAAATTGGAACTTGAGCCTAAAAATCTAAAATAAAATAGTTTTCAAAGGTCTACTTATGTGATATTTGACAGCAGTTATTTTCCACCCCCACCCCACCCAAGGAAAACAGGATAAAAATATGAGAATTCAGTGACACAATAAACCTACAAAAGAACCTGCAGTAACAGACAACAGGCCAGTTATTTTTATACTTGTTTGAAATATTTCTACTTAATATATGTTATTAAGTTAATATGTTAATAAGTTCCTGCTATTCCCCCTTACCATGTCTCGTAGGTGAGGAAGGTGCATAAGTACCTCTCGTCACAGCAGCACTGTAGGTCTGAGCTACTAATGGACGGTCATGGGATGCAGACTCTAAGATTTCATTGGCTGGCTCCATACTGCCATCTAACCTGGAGATATTTAGAGAAAATATGATGTAATTATATTACTGTATCATGTAGTCCAACACCAACAAGGAAAAGGATCCAATGAAGACTACAAAACATATACCCTAAACAACAGTATTTCTGCAAAGAATCTAAATGCCTTCCCTGGAAGCTTTCAAGAAAGAAAGAAAAACACTATGAGCAGCCTCAAGTTGGGAAGAGAGATACTGGCAGTAGTCACAGGAACTTGCCTGCACTAGGTGTCTACTCTCCCCTATCCGTTCACCTCACGGGTATGAAGGCATACCTGTTTATTTCTGTTGTATTGTCTTTCTAGATCCCTAGGTGAATAAGTATCTCAGATGGAAGAGACCAGGTTATGACCTTGTGTCAAAAGGTTAGAAAAGCCACTGTCTGGAAGTCTAGCACCTAGAGTCAGTCAACAAGCACCCCCCAACAAAACAAATACAACCAACTAGAAAAACACTACAAGGCTACCGCTCTAGTTCAGGCAAGGGTGATGAGGCCCTTAACTTGAGCGATGACAGAAAGATGGTAGAAGTAAAGAGAATGTACGAGAGATGCTATGAAGGCAGCATGCTAAGATTTGGCAATATTTGGGTATGTGAGATTAAGAGTGAAGAGTTGAGGGGGACGGAGCCATGATGGCAGCTGGAACGCAGGGACTTGCTTAAGTTCTCCCCCAAATCCCTCCAAACACCTGTAAAAAATGGCTCTGAACAAATTTTAGAGTTGCAGAACCCACAAAATAGCAGAGGGAAGGTCTCTAGCCCAGCACAGCCTGGATGGTGGCTGGGAAGGGTCTATCGCACAGTGCTGGGAGCGGAGTGCAGCCCAGTGGGGGCCATGGCAGGACAGACTAGACTGGGAGTGGGCCGGAGCAGGCCTGAGGGCCCTCAATCATTGAGCTGTGGCAGTTACCAGACTTCTCAACCCACAAACACCAAAGATCACAGAACAGGTTAGTGGGTAAACTGCTAGATCGGGTTAGAGAGCGGTCAGGCCACCAGTTCTGGGAGCGGCAGAGGCAGTGTGGCAGTGCAGCAGTGGCGTCAGCAGCAGCAGGAAGCTCCTGCGGCTGCTTCACAAGTCTCTGGCTCACACGGTGGAAAGAATCAAGTGGCAGACCAGAGCAGGGGTGCAAGGGGGTGCCCTGCTTGGATCTTGGTCACAATCCTGGTTGGCAGTTCTTGGGGGGGGGGTCGTGTGCTGCTATGGCAGAGCTTGCGGTGATAGTGGAGTAGAAGTAGCTCCGAAAATAGCACAGCCACAGAAGCTTGGGACAAAGCATTCTCTACTCTACAGGCAGTCATACCCTGACAAAAAACTCAAAGGTCAAGTAGTTGGCTGGGAACATGAACAGGCAGCGAAAATGGACCCAGATTCAGACTCAGACTCTTTTTTTTGGTGACAAAGAGGATCAAAACATACAGCCAGAAGAAGTCAACAAAGTCAAAGAGCCTACATCAAAAGCCCCCAAGAAAAATATAAATCGGTCTGAGGCCACATGGAAGAGCTCAAAAAGGATTTGGAAAAATAAGAGAAGTAGAGGAAAAATTGGGAAGGGAAATAAGAGTGATACAAGACAACCATGAAAAACAAGTCAATGACTTGCTAAAGGAGACCCAAAAAAATACTGAAGAAAATAAGACCTTAAAAAAAATAGACTAACCCAAATGGCAAAAGAGCTCCAAAAAGCCAATGAAGAGAAGAATGCCTTGAAAAAGGCAGAATTAGCCAAATGGAAAAGGTCCAAAAGACCACTGAAGAAAATAACACCTTAAAAATTAGACTGGAGCAAGTAGAAGCTAGTGACTTTATGAGAAACCAAGATATTATCAAACAGAACCAAAGGAATGAAAAAATGGAAGACAATGTGAAATCTCAGTGGAAAAACCACTGACTTGGAAAACAGAGCCTAGACATCATCTTTTAAGAAATTATCAAGGAACACTGCCCTGATATTCTAGAGCCAGAGGGTAAAATAGAAATTTAAAGAATCTACCGATCGCCTCCTCGAAAAGATCCCAAAAAGAAAACTCCTAGGAGTATTCTAGCCAAATTCCAGAGTTCCCAGGTCAAGGAGCAAATAATGCACGCAGCCAGAAAGAAACATTTTGAGTATCCTGGGAATCAGGATAACAAAAGACCTAGCAGCTTCTACATTAAGGGATCAAAGGGCTTGGAATATGATATTCTGGAGGTTAATGGAGCTAGGATTAAAACCAAGAATCACCTACCCAGCAAAACTACTCCAAGGCAAAATAATGGACTTCCAAGCTTTCTCAGTGAAAAGACCAGAGCTGAATAGAAAATTTGACTTTCAAACACAAGAATCAAGAGAAGCATGAAAAGGTAAACAAGAAAGAGAAATCATAAGGGACTTACTAAAGTTGAACTGTTTTGTTTACATTCCTACATGGAAAGATGATGTGTGTAGTTCATGAGACCTTTCTCAGTTTTAGGGTAGTTGAAGCGAATATATATAGACAGAGGGCACAGGGTGAGTTGAGTATGAAGGGATGATATCTAAAAAAATAAAATCAAATTAAGGGATCAGAGAGGAATATATTGAGAAAGGGAGAGATACAATGGGGTAAATTATCTCACATAAAAGTGGCAATAAAAAGCAGTTCTGTTGGAAGGGAAGAGAGGACAGGTGAGGGGGAATGAGGGAATCCTGCTTTCATCAGATTTCACCTGAGGAGGGAATAACATACACACTCAATCGTGTATCTTACCCCACAGGAAAGTAGGTGGAAGGGAATAAAAAAAGGAGGTATAATAGAAGGGAGGGCAGATAGGGAGAGGAGGTAATCAAAAGCAAACACTTTTGAAAAGGGACAGGGTCAAGGGAGAAAACTGAATAAAGGGGGACAGAATAAGATGGAGGGAAATATAGTCTTTCACAAAAGAAGCACTGTGGGAGTGTTTTACATAATGATACATGTGTGGCCCATGTTGAATTGCTTGCCTTCTTAGGGTGGGAAGGGAAGAGGGGAGAGAATTTGGAACTCAAAGTTTTAAAAGCAGATGCTCAAAAAAAAAAGTTGTTTTTGCATGCAACGGGAAAGTAAGATATACAGGCAATGGGGCATAAATCTATCTTGTCCTACAAGAAAGTAAGGGGAAAAGGAATGGGGTGGAAGGGAAAGGAGGTGACAGAAGGGAGGGCTAACTGGGGAACAGGGTAATCAGAACATATGCCATCTTGGAATGGGGGGACGGTAGAAATGGGGAGAAAATTTGTAACTTGAAATCAATGTTGAAAGAAAACTAAAATATTAAATAATAAAGTAACTGTTAAGAGAAAAAAAAAAGAGTGAAGAGTTGAGGGAAATGAAGTCGTAAGGCTGAGAGACTGAGATGATGGTGCCCTTGACAGTGATAGGGGAAGTTTGGAAGTGGGTAGAATTTGGGGGAAGGAGGAAAGAGTTTTGATGTGAACGCTGATATGCCTGTAGGACATCTGGCTTGAGGGGCATTTGGAGATGCAGGATGGCAACACTACAGAAACCAATGCCGGACATACAGTTCTGGGGATCACTTCCATCGTAATAATTGAATCCATGGGAGCTGAGATCAGTAAGAGATTAAATGAAATGAGAAGTTTGGCCAAGAATATAACCTTAAGGAAACACCTAAATTTCTGGTGGAGTTTGCTGGTGATTACATCAACTCCGGAAAGGGTAAGCTGTGACCAGCTAGCTTGACCCAGTTCAGCAGTGACTTGATCCAACTGAGACAATGCACCCCGGAAACAAGAGAGCTATTACAATGCCATCCCCACTCAGAAGGGGGTGGGGAGGAGGTTGAATTTATCTCGCTTTGTGAACTCATCAGATCCCATGGGTTCAATTATCCCTATGCAGATGATCCTCTGATCTATGTAGCCTTTAACTCCTCTTCTAAGCTCCATGCTCACATCACTTGCCATTTCAGTGTCCAAAATCAAATCCATTCTCTTTCCCAAGCACTCTCCTCAACTTCCCTAATACTGTACTATTGGGAATTACCATTCTCCTTGCCCAAAACCTGTCAACCAGATTCCTCCCTTTTATTCACACCCTATTTCCAATGTTGCTATTCTACTTCATACCATCATGCCCTCATACTTAACTATTGCAATAGCCTTCTGGTTGGTATCTCTTGCCTTAAGTTTCTACCCACCATAACTTTCTCTCCATGCAGCTGCCAAAATCTCTCTAAAACCCAAGTCTGACCATTACCACCATCTTTTGCTGTACCTTGACCAAGACACTCTGGACTTTTTGTCCTTTTGCTAGAATGTTCACTCTCCCCACCCCGCCCCCCTGCTTTCTTCACCGAAGTCTTTCCCAGCCCTCCCACTCCTTAAGCCTTCCCTTTCAGACACCCCCTTCTATTTGCGCTGCATATATCCTTATATTCCCTGTATTTAATAAATGTGTTTACTGAACCAAGTAACTTCAAGCAAGGTCACAAACTTTGCAGGTGGTGGAACCTGGACGTACCCTCTCTTCATGACCCAACTCGCAACCTGCCACCTCCCACCCCTTTCTCTTTCTATTCCCAGCACTTTGTACAATACTGAATGTTTGCTGACTGATAGCCATCATAAGTTTTGAATTCATTCTCTCCAGGGACAAAAGGGAGAATGTGCCCTAATGTGGCATGATGTTTTTGTAACTAATCTTGCTGAACTTTCTCAGTAAATATTCCTTTATAAAAGATTTTTTTTAAAAAAGTATGTATAATGGAATTTTTGTAGATCAAGGGACTTGATCTACAAACTAAGAAAATTAGAAAATGTTCATGCTGCCTTGCTTAAAGTGAGAATAAAGCAAGAGTATTGCATTCTTTATTCCCATGCTTTGTACATAGGTGTTTTTAAATTGAGTTGGGAGTGCTTCCAAATGTATGTGCTATGTACGGCTGCATTTAGGATCTTCCCAAGAAGCCTCTACCATTCTTCCTTAATCTTAGTGCCTTCCTTCTAAAGCGATCTAATATCTACATTTTGTTTATAAGTAGCTGCTTGCCAAGTTTTCCGTCCCACTAGACTACGAGCTTGACAACAAGAGACTATTTTTACCTTTTTGAAACCCTGGTGTTTAGCACATATTAGGTCCTTAAATACTTGACTGTAATGAAATATAACTGTGCCATAAAATGACAAAGGCAACTGATGCAGAATGAAGCAGAACTAGGACAATTTATATGACATTAAAAAACAATTTTGAAAGACTTTAAAACTATGATGCAATGGAAAGCCATGTTTCCAGTGCAGAGATGAAACACACTACCCTATTCTTCCAGACAGGTGATGGACTTACAATGGAAAACAAGAAAACTTTTTCAGACACAGTCATTATGAGACTTTGTTCTGTTGGCCTGTGCATATTTATTAGGAGGATTTTTTGAACAGTACAGTTGGGGGGATGGGAGGAAAACAAAACAGTCCATTTGGATGGTCTTCACAGATTCATGCATCTTCTGGGGAAATTTTGGGTGTCCTTTTAGGATCACGTATGGTATAGACACTTGGTGATACTTTGGTGTGATCCGTATAGAGACACTGAGATTTTTGTCTGGATTTCCTATGTGTTTCAGAGCTCCCTAACAAAAAAAAATGCTGGATAACCTCTTTCTGGGACCACAAAGATTTGCTGTGCCCCCTTGTGGAAAGGCACCTGGAAATTGTCTGGACATCCAACTGGATTATCCAGGTGTTTGTTTCCTGGAGAAAATGCTGGGTGTCATTTTTCAGGTACCCAGTAGATTTTGCTGGGCAGACATCTAGTCAGATTCCCAAATGATACCTGGAGTCTAGAGAAAATTTAGTAGGAATCCACAAAAATTTTTTATAGGCTTAAATCCTGTGAGTGTAGGATCAGACTAAGAGGAAACACCCATCAGCAGAAGGAGTCTCCCAATCCCCACTGGAACCTGGATCTGTTTGCTGTAGCTCTTTGTACTCAGTTGCTACACAAACCAATCTGTCACCTGAGGCTTAAGGAGTGACCCACAGTAAACCCTGCAATGATAATTTCATAAGGTCTGGGAAGCTCTGTTGGGACCAGTTTTCCTGCTATAATAAGAAACTTGATTTTTCTTTTGACTTTTGGCACGGGAAAGCTATTGAGCACTAAGGCAAGCTCTTCTTAAATACTAAGTAAGCAGTAACCTCTGATAAATACAACAAAAAGTTATTTGCTAAATCTGCTTGTCTGTGGAAAACTGATTTCCTGTAGATGTGGGACAATTCTATACCATGAACTTTGTTATGATAAATGGAAATGAAGGCACACAGCACTTATTAACTGCCCATCAATGTGGGAATAACTAAATCGATTAGTGCATTAACGTAATAGATTATTGTTCTGTAAGAAAATGTCCAAATTCATGGTTTCACAGAAACCTGGTCAACAGCGAACAGAACTACTAACACTGTAAAGATGATTTCAAAACACTGATCAATGACTACTTTTACAGAGGACACTGCAATGCTGAAGCAGGCTCCTGACAAAAGTGATAGATTCAACTTGCAGAATGATACATGGTATGTGTCTGAAAGACCATGTAAGGAATTTGTTATGCTCATTAATGCGATGCATATTTTATATAAATCTTTGGTTTTTTTCCCCTGAACTGTTAGGGGGAAGGGGTAGAGGGGAGGAGGGAAGGGAACTAGGGTTTGGGTTGCAAAAAAGGTTGTACAGTTTCCTAAACCTAGTTGAATGAGTACCTTTTTATTTTTCTCAGGAAGCAAAAATCCAACTTCTCACCAACCTTACCCCCACAATTGAAAATAAAACTAAAATCAAAACTTATTACAAATATGTATGATCAAGCAAAAAAAATTTCCCATTGGTTAGATCAAAAAAAATTGTTTCATTCTGCACCTCTTTCACTATCAGAAGGTAGGTACCATGGCTCAGATAATGAAAATTGTCTTTACCATACCATTTGTTTGTCACTGTATATAACTGTTCTCCTGATTCTGCCCACTCCACTCATTCTACATCAGTTATCTTCCCACAGCTTTTCTGGAAACCATTCCCTCCATTATTTCTTATAGTAGTTAGAAAACTTATCTCATTTATATACATTTACATATATTCTCCAATATATATATATATATATATATAACTTCCTCAGATTCCCATTCTTTGCCACCTCACAAAGGGCCATACTTTTGTATGCTTAGGACTAATCCCAGTCTCTATTTTCCCCTCCCCTTTTCCTTCTATCTCACTATTGAATAAAATGTACTTCTGCACCCAATAGTATATATGTGTCTGTATTCTTTCCTTTGAGGATGCTCTCCCTACCCCTTCATGTGAACAGATGCCTACTTTCCCACTCTAATGAAATAATTTTCTTTAACCTTCCTTACTCTTCCCTTCAAGGGTATTCTTTCCCTTCTTCCATTCTTCTCCTAAGACCATTAAGACATAACACAACCACTTCCAAGGCCTTGGGAAGAATTAGACTTTCTTTGTCCCCATATTTGAAAAGTGGCCATTTTTTTTGAGGGAGGAAGGCAGGGCAATTGGCGTTAAGTGATTTGCCCAAGGTCACATAGCTAGTAAGTGTGTCAAGTATCTGAGGCCACATTTGAACTCAGGTCCTCCTGACTCCAGGGCCAGTGCTCCACTCACTGTGCCACCCAGCTGCCCTGTGGCCATTTATTCTTGTTCTTATTGTTCATTCATGCTATTCAAGGTTAATTTTCCCTCTGTAGCAACATAATCAGTTTTAAGTCTATATCCTTTGCCTTCTGGAATATATTCCAAGTTTTCTGCTCCTTTACAGTGATGGCTGCTAAATCACATACAATCCTGACTGTGGATTCTTGGTATATGAATTCCTTCTTTCTGGCTACTTGCATTATTTGACTCAGAAACTTTGAATTTTTCCAACAATGTTCCCGCAAGTTTTCATTTCGGAAATGAATTTCATTTCAGGAAATGACTAGTAGCTCTTTGTTTCCACTTTTCTAAGAAATCTGTGCAGATTTGTTGTCTAGGTTACTTTTTTTGGTCTCAGCATTCAGACAGTCCAGTGATTAAGGTTTTTTCTCGTCAATCCATTTTCCAAATCAGTTGTTTTTGCTATGATACCTTATATTTTCTTCTTTTAGTCTTTCGAATTTTTTTTAAATTTGTTATCTCATGTAGTCAGTGGCTTCTATTCAGTCCATTCTAATTTTCAGGTAGTTTGTTGCTTAGACAAGGTTTTGTACCTCTGGGGGCTAGCTTTTCATTTCTTTTCCAATTCTTTTTTTCTGATGTTTTCACTTAATTTGCTTCATTTCTTCTACGCATTCTAGTTGTTTATGCCAAAGTTGTACTTTCTCAAAGGCTTGTAGAACTTTCAGGGTCACTCTCTTTTTCTGTATTTGTCTTGAGTACCCATACTACCATAATAGTTACTTATGGCCGGGTTCTTTTGTTTACTTGTTCTTCCAGGTTACATTTGTTTGGAGTTTGGCTTTTTGTTGGGTGGAAGCTCACTGTATTGCTTCCTGCACCTCTATCATCTTGGTTCCACTTCATGCCCTTTTACTGGTGAATGAATATCCGAGATGATATAGTCCAGGTTATGACCTTTTAAGCTTCAAAAGGTGGGAAGAGCCACCAGAAGCCCATCAAGTGTAGTACATAGCAGTCTGCTGACAGCCACAGTAGCTGACTCCAGTGAGAAGCCAGCCCCGGAGAGCTACCTGCCTGACCAAGCCCAGAAGAGGGTCAATAAAGCCTGAAGACCAGGAGGAATCACAAACAGGGAGGACAACACAATGAATTTATTATATACTTGAAAAAATGAAAAGCAGATAACAGATATTCACAGTATCATGACAATTTTCAGGATAAAAACTACATCTGTGATTCTCAAAAAAATCTGTCACACTGACTCCTGTATGGCACCAGGGAAGCGAATGAAAGAACAACCACCACTCTAGTACCATATAGAACTGTTCTGGATAAGGACAATATATTCAAAATGCATTCCGGCCAGATGAGGATGGCAGGGTGAAGTAAGAGTGCAATGGGGAGACTGGACAAAGAGGGTTCAGTCTATGGTGCAAGTGCAATAATTCTGCCTGCTGGTATTCAATGTGGAGACCTGGGGAATTCAAGTATTTGATGGAGCCCTGTTGGCACCTGTAGAGATATCCAGTAACTGATCTTGCTGAACATGAACACATGGTGCTCCTACTGTTGGCCCTATGTAGTCTTTCCTAATCCTGAGTAAATATGAGATGAAACAGACCAGGTTACTATCTTATGAGCTTCAACAGGTCATAGAACTACCAACGGTCCAGAGTCTGCTGACAGCCACAAGAGCTGAGTCTGGTGAGGAGCCAGACTTTGAGGGAGCTACCTGCTTGGCCCAGCCTAGCAATAGCTAGCCTCAGTCACTGTGTCCTGTGAGCAAGGGAGCAACTCATTCATTAGTTATGTACCACTCAGAAGTGAATCTGCTAGGCTTCACTCCGATGACCCTGTAGAGGGAAGTTTGGTAATTCTTTCCTCCTATATTTCTTTGAAAAGAGGCTAAAAAACAAAATAAAACAAAAACAAGTACACAAATGGAACGAAATGAAATTTTTTAAATCAAGACACATATAAGACTTTCCACTAATCAATAATTTTCATATGGGTTTGCTTAAAGTGAGAATCAATAAAGCAAGAGCATTAATTCCAGGGCTCTGCATTTCCATGCAAAAGGGTAAAATTCAAAGCACAATGCTCTAGTGGCAGCATATGATTTTAATGCTTTCATTGTCCAAGACAACAATTTGCATTTTATTAAGACCTTAGGCATCAAGAACTGAGCTAGATTTTTGGGATACAAAGATAAAAATAAAACATATCCTCAAGGACCTCATCATAACAACATCAAGCTTCACTCTGAAAAATGATGTTCAGGAAAGGCAAAAATCTAGAAAATGCAATGAATATTGTAAATATAGAAAATACTAGCACCTACTCTGTTGGACTGAAAGATAAACTTCTCTCCTCCCCTCTAACCACTTCTTGAAAAAAAAAAACTTAAATGTGGGAGGAGACATACTTGTGAATTCAATTAGATAAACTTACTTGTGTTGTTTCATCAGAGTGCACTCCCCTCCTTCCTGAGGATCCAGGTTATACATATACAAATATCCATCAGAAGCTCCCACTAATAATCGGGGAATCTTCTGAATTCTAGAGAGGAGAAAGTGCACAGAGGAGAAAATAAGCATTCCAACAACATGTTTCTTTCAAAACTAGAAGACTATGCTTAGCCTTATCAATATACCACAATAAGCTTACTGAATGAGCCTGGATAGCTAAAAATGCTCTCCTACGTTAACAGAGAGACATCAGGTCACAGATTTAGTACTGGAAGGGACACCTCAGAAGTTCCCTTATTTGCAAAGACCCAGAGAGGGCAAGGCAGTTGCCTATGGTCATATAGGCAGGATCTGAAACCAGACCCTGACTCCAAATCCAGCCACTTTTCCACTGTATCTCAAGAATACTAGTTAACTAAGGTCTCTTCTATCAGTAACAGTAATTACAATTTGTATGAGGAAACATATAATTTCAAATGAGATCAAAACAAAACTGTAAAACTATTAAAAAAACCCCTCAAACTTCTCATCTTTAAATATGGGTATTTTAACTCTGAGCTGGCCAAATATAAAGAAAAAGAAAACTAAAATTGTTAGAAGGGAATCTGGAAAACAAAAACGAATACTGAATAATGATGACCAAGCTTGGTAGTTCAGAAAGGAGTTAAAAAAAAAAAAAGGATCTTCCTGCATCCACTGGTTAGCTTATGGCATACAGCTAAATACAATGTGGTTAGTTGGTTTTTTTAAATCTTTGTTAAAAGGGATGGGTAATATCCCATCCTACGTAGAGGAAAGGTGGAAAAAAAGGAGTGAATAAAAAGGGCATTGAGAAAAATGAGCTAATTTTAAAAAACCATTTGGAGTGCAAAGAAGAGGAATCTGGTTAAACACCTTCAGACTCTAATGAGAGAAGCATACATAATCAAAATGTAAAAGGTCATCTTTTTATTCATCTACAGCTACTTAAATCCAGGGCATTCCATGATTGGGCAGTCAGCACACAACTGAAATTTTTAAAACTAATAAATACTAATGAGTAACTAAAAAATTTCAATGTGTGTTGAAGATACACCTAAGAACTTTGGTTCAACATTTTTCAGATCAAGGTGCTTGTTCCAATAATTCTTTGAAAATTTTTCCTCAATGCAATTGGAGGACCCTATTTATCACTCAAAGGGCTCCTTATCAGGTGGTGCAAGATAATAGTAGTAAGAGCTATTTTCAAACTGCTTTAAAATTTGGAGACTGTAAACTCTGTGACAGCAGGTATTTACGAACTAATTTTTAAGCCATTTCACATGAGTAAATGTGCTCAGAGAGGTTATTTGCTCACACTCACATAACTATTAAGCAAACTTAAACTGTGCAGCTGGACCATAATCATTTCAGACAACCTGGGGCAGGAACTCCTTGCTATTCAATATAAACATTGCAAATCAGATCATGCAAACACCATTCACCATACTCACGTGGCAAGTGAACAGATATTTTTGTGACCACAGAACGGTAGTCGGACAGTAGCAAATGCTCTACCCTGGTTAAACATTTCTGTTACTTGAGAGGGCAAATAGCTGGTAGAGGCCATAAGCACTTTCCCAAAGTAACCAGTCCAGGTAGTGGGTTCCTCCTGAGGTCTAGAAAAAACAATAGTGTCAATTTTCTTGATTTGCCTCATAAAAATCCTACAGGAATAGAATAAACTATTCTTCATGAATTCAATTTCTACTTCCTCATCAATGTGAAGCTTGAACTACCTTCCACATTCCTAAATCAAGAAAGAAGTAGAATGCTCTCTGAAGGAAAAAAGGTCACCTAAGCAACTCTGTAGCACCATATAAGGTACAATTATTTAATATAGTTGCATTTCTTTGTTTTAAAGATATGGATTTCAATGCCAAATACAGGCACAAAAACTTTGTACAATATTAGGAGATAAGTGCATACGTATGTCATATAAACAAACTTTTTCTTTTTAAAAATTTATTTCCAAAAAAAATGTATTTCCTGATTGTAAAGCAACTTTACAAAGGCATTTTAAAAGAAAGCGACACCACAGGCCAGCCTAATTTGACAGTTACTCTAAAGCAGGGCTGTCCAACCTTAGGTTTTTTTTTTTTGAAACAATAGACAATATATTTTGATTTGCCATTTTGGTGAGAGATCCATAGTAGCTCAGGTTTGGTTTACTAAAGCATTTATGTAAACTTCTATGCTTGTAGGCTCCATGTCAAAATATGTCCCTGCTCTAAAGTATCTCTCATAGCAACTACAATTGGAATATTATGTTAACATCCTGGGCATCATACTTTAGGAAGGATACTAATAAGCCTGAGAAGGACAAGAGGGTAACCATGACTGACTGACAACTGGACAGGATTCAGGTGGCTGTCTTTACATACTTGAAAGGCTGTTGTCTGTCATGTGGATGAGTTGAAAGGGACCTCAAAGGCTAGGATCTATTCTAGTCTCTCCTTTTCCAGATGAAAAAAACTGAGAACCAGAGAGATCTACAGTCACACGGGCTGTAAACATCAGAAGGGGATCTGACTCCAAAGTCTGTTGTTTTATCCCAGAAGTTAAAAGAGAAGAAGCAGAAATTAAAAAGTGGCAAATTAAGGCTTAACTACAGGAAAAACTTTTAGAGCTACCCAAAAGAAGAATCGAGTTGTTTAAAGAGGTAATGTTCAACCAAAAGCTAGATGACCACTTACTTGGTGGAAAGGATTATTTTTTCGGGGGGGGGGGGGATAAGGGAGAGCAAAAAGGAAGGAAAGAAGAGGCCAGAATCTACTGTGTACCAGATACCTTATTTGATTCTCACAACAACCCTGGTAAGTAGGTTGCTATTACCTCATTTTACAGGTGAGGAAACTAAGGCAAACAGTTAAGTGACTTGCCCAGGGACAGATAGTAAGGGTCTCAGGCCAGATGGAACACAGGTCTTCCTGACTCCAGGTCCAGCCCTCCAGCCACCATGCCATCTAGTTGTCTAAATGGTTTCTATCTCTTATCAACTCTAAAATTCTCTACTCCAATAAGAAGCAATCCATTCGCAAGCTTATGTAGTTTCTAAATTCTAATATTCTGACTCACTTTTCTTTCACAGTCTCAAGTTTGAAGATGTGCACTGTTTCAGTGTTACTGGATGCAGAGAGGAACATTCCATCCATGCTGAAGGCCAAAGAGCAAATGCTTACACACCTGGAGAAGAGAGTTCATCAAGTTAAGATAAAATTTAACTCTCTAATAAAACAGAAAGGTCACCAGTAAATATTAAATATCTGCTTAGATATAACTATGATGACAAAACATGTACTATTACAGGATATTTGGGATTCTCATTCCATCTTATTTTTTGCTCATGAAGTAGGGGGTTAAAAAAAAGCAATCTGTAAAATATACCATCACAATGAATTAATTTTCAAATAAGACTTTTTTTATTAACCCCAAATTCCTTATGTTGAATATAGAAATCTATAAGGAAGAAAAAGGAACAAACATTTATAAGCACATTCTAAGTACTAAGCACTTTACAGAAACTGAGGCAAAGGCTGAATGACTTGCAGTGGGGGGGGGGGGGTCAGGTCACATGGCTACTAAAATGTCTGAGTCATATATAAAGTGTATCAGAAACCTTTAATATTAACATTGTAGGACTTTCTGATCATGGTGTCTAAGCATCCTGGTATACGTGGATTTAATTGTAGCCAAAAAGAATTTATTTTCACTCATAATTACCAAGGCCAAGAGGATTATGTTCTTTTTGTTATAAGGTCTCATCATCATGCTGATTTGGGGTCATATTCACATTTTGGGTCAATTACTTCAGAACCATTGATGAGTGGCAGAATCAGAGTTCTAGTTCAAGGGCTATAACTAGTAATCTGAACTTGAAACTGAAACTAACCAGTTTAGATCCTTATATACAAGGTTTTAAATAAATCACATTCTTATTAGTAGAAGACACTAACCATTGGCTCAGTGAAGCAGTGAAATCCTGAATCTAGTTAACTAAGGAACTGTGATCAAGTTACCATCCTCTGGAGATTTCTCCACTTGTAAAGAAGTGTATTTGCTATTTATACTACTTACAGTACTATTTGCTACTTAGCATGGTACAAGACCTGTGGTTTCATTAATTTAGGGAGCTGCACCAATGCAGGCTGGCACCTTTTCTGCCTCTTAGTCTGTAGAGAGTTGCCTAGAGCGCTGAGAAGCTAGGTAACTAGGCTAGAGTCACAAGACCAGTCTATGTCCAAGGTAGGTCATGACCAGGTCTTCTTGGCCAGCAATGCTGTGGATACAATTTTAAAAGTTTTCCAATATCAAGTGGAATCCTTCAGTTAAAATTGAAAATTAACTAGGCAATAAAATTTATATTTATGCTAGGAGGGGAAATGTAGGGGTCAACTAGTCAAAACTCTCCCAGGTTCATGTGGTTCCACACAAATCATTCCAGATTTAAATTAACTGAATCCACTGCTGGAAATCCTTTTCATATGTAACAAACTCTTGTTGTAATTTAAACCTATTTCTACTTTTCAGGCATAGGAAGTTATCTACAACCGAAATCCAAATATATCTTAAAGCATTTCCAAGAAATTTACCTCTTTGGGGGGCGGAGCCTAGATGGCGACTGGAAAGCAGTAACTGGCATGAGCTCCCCACCAAGTCCCTCCAAAAACCTATAAAAAATTGGCTCTGAACCAATTCTAGAACTGCAGAACCCACAAAGTGGCAGAGGGAAGCAGG
>CM053622.1:417158689-417205301 GCA_028646595.1 Phalanger gymnotis
AGCTAATTTGTTGCTCTGGGCCCTGAATAAATTTTTTGATGCCTTCTGCTTGGAGAATTCTATATACCCAACGATTTTGAACCATTCAGATATTTATATGATCCTTTTTGAGATCATAAATTCGGCCTTCCTACTACACAAGTGCATACAAATTTTCTTATATTTTGAAAAAGGGACTCACCAAATTAATGGTGTCGAAGACTTGTACTTCCCCAATAGTTGCACTCCCAGGATAAGCCAGATAACAATTATCATTGTTTATTGACAGTGCACACAAACCTGTGAAGAATACAGAGGACAAGTGGTTAAGGGAAGAAAAGACTTAATTTTTTTGTCTTTCATTTAAAAGATGAACTTAAAATACACTAGACATAGTATTGAAAATTTTACCAATTTACTTCACTTCCAACACTTACTCATTTGATACCTAAACAAGCAGGAGGCAACTGAATAATTGATTCAAATTTACCAAAATTATAAAGCCAAGACAGTCACTTTTAGTGCTTAAATGATTATGAACAGTTTGAGGACTTGAATTTGAACTGTTATCCCCATAAAAAAGGAAAACTGAGGCTTTTTTTTAAAGTGAGGTTTTATACCACTTTTACCATTTGGTCAATTCTGTTTTTAAGAAGTTATTTTCTTCAATATTTTTTGTGCCTCTTTTACCAAGCTGTTAATTCTATTTCCATAATTTTCTTGCATTGTCCTCTAATTTTCCCACTACTGTTATTGATTTTTAAAATCAATTTTTGCTTTAAAAAAAATCTCTCTTTTCTAGGACTTCTTGTTGAACTTGTGTCCAATCTGTGTTTTTCTTTGAGGCTTTCCTTGTAGATGTTTTCAAATCACTGTCCTCTGAGTTTGTCTCAAGTTTCCCTATCACTATGGAAGTTTTTTATGGTCAATTTGTTTTGTTATTGCTTGCTCATTTTCCAGCCTACTTTTTGACCATGGACTTTAATAGTTGAGCTCTGCTCACTCTCTGGAGATGGGGGAGGAGAGAAGGTGCGAGAGGGGAGTGGGAGTATCAGGCCTGAGTTTCTGTCACTTATGACCTTTTGCTGCTTTCATAACTCACTAAGTTTTCTGCACTTCCAACATGGCATGACCCAGTAACAAGTCTCCTCAGTGCCCTCCTGGTTTGAGCTCTGGTCCTTACTCATGACCTTTCTCTGCCCTGGAACTGTGATCCACAACTGGTTAGTGGGTGACAGAGGGGCCAGATGGCACCTGTTCCTGCTCCCGATGCTAATACAGGAATCTCCTGGAATCTCTGTCCAGGTGTTTAATTGCTTTACCATCCTTAGCATTTTTGGGCTGCTCCTGCATGCTGCTGTTACAGCCTTAGCCAGGTATTACTACCACTACTGGTGTTGCTTGCTCTGGACCAGCCACCACCCCATTGTCTGCAGATCTTTTTCTGTCTTCTTAAGCTACCGTAGGCTGGAAAAATCACTCATTGTGACTTTTAATTGGCTTTCCTGCCCAGAATTCAGTTTGATAGTTTAGGTTGTTTGGAAGGGGTATGTTGAGTGCAAAATGCTTTCAGGCCAATCTTTACTCTACCAAAAGGACAATTATTTATGCTTCATTTCCACACACATCATTAAAGGTGATAATAAAACATTTATATACTGCTTTCCAGTTTCCAAAGTACTTGGCTTTCCACAGATTCTCATTTGGTCCTGAGAACAACCCTTTGGGGAAGGTACAATAGACATGGTCTTCTGCATTTTACAAATGAAGAAACAGCCTAAGGGAGGAGCGATCTGAACTCAGATCTTCCTGACTTCATTTCTGTTCTACAGTCACTAAACCATTATGCCTCTTAAAATTACTTAAGAAATCCAGTGTAGTTAGAATATCTCCCACATGCAGTTACCTAAAATAAATGAAAGGCAACTACAAAGATTCATAATGGAAACTAAATATTTTAAAGTATTTTGAATTTCCAACAAAAAAAAATGATACACAAGTATTACTTTTCTTTTTACCAGTGAACTTACCTGCAGGGTTAGGGGGAGTTTCCCTGATTGTATGCAGTACCTTCATATCACGAATATTGTGTATGTACAGACATTCTTCTAGGCATACTATCAACCTCTAAAGGATGGAATGAAAAAAAAAAGATTACCATATAACTATGTGAAATGTTAGATCATTTAAATATGTATTTTTACTGTGTTACATAATAATTACTTCACCTGTATCTCAGAGTACTTAAGATTCCTCTAATAACAAAAGTATTTATTCCACAGCCAGGTGCACAATTATCCTTCCCCTATACTAAACCCCATTCTATGAACAGAAAGCTTTTAGGGATCTTTAGGGATAGCCCTTTCCCTGACAATGCACTTATTCACTAAGCAAACAGAAGCTGTGTAGGGAAGTCACATAAAACCAAATCAAAAAAGATTAAGGTTCTCCTATGTACAGAAGACATTAAGGGATATAAACAAGATTGAGCTAAAGTTTCTGCTCTCTGGAAACTAAGGAACTGGCTGGGGAAACCAAAACTTAAGTATATAAAATGCCAACAACTAAATAATGGTTCAAAACAAGAGTGGAAGAGATGTCACAAGGATATGCAATTGTGTGATGAGCTGAGAGACAACAGGAAGGTGGAGAACGGCAAGGTATGTTTAGGAGACAGTGAATAAATTGGTTTTGTTGAAGTAGAGGGTTCATGAAGGCAACTATGAAGGCCCTTCAATAAAGGAATTTGACCTACACTCTGTAGGAAACGGGAAACCACTGATACATGCACAAAAACAAAAGACTTGGATACATTTATTTCATTCTTATTTTTTAAAGGCTGTTAACTTACCTGCCTATTCAATTTGACTGCCAATATGGTATTGGAATAGCTATAATTGCATATTTCAGTCCCCTTCTTAAAGTGGCACACTTTTAGCTTTCGTGGAGCTTTGAGGCTAACAATAGCCACGAGGCTACTTGAAAACAATCTTTCCACAATACATACATCTTCGGTATCAGCTGGAATAGAAGCACAAAAGAGAGAAAGTGGTAGGAATCCATATTAGTACATATCACAACAAGTCAACTCAAAAAGATAACTCAATCCTCGATTAAGACAATATTATTCAGATTTAACTTTATAATCAAACATCCTATCTGGAGCAGAAAGACCCCTCCTGGTAAGTAAACCTAAAAGACTACAGTAAATTTTCCTGCCTTATAGTTAATTTTGGGCCTCAAGAATGAGTCTGTTATGAATAAGGATATTTATACAAACCCAGATGTACAAAGAAGATAAAATCAGGAATAATCATTTGTTTTAACTGGAAAGTTTCTCCCCTGCATCTAAAATAGTTCAATTTAGAAATATTTAATTTATATCTTCTAAGGAGCATATCTATATCATAAAAGTATATAGATTAAGGTGCTATAATTTGCCATTCGATTAAAAAAATCTCAAGTCCCTCCCTTATATATATTCCAATAGCAAGGTGCTATTATGAAAATTTACTTAAAGATTCACCTCTCATCAAAACTTTCACAGATAATAGACAAAATTAAAGGAAAATGAATTAATCTTGCATTCCATGGGTTAAAGTAGAAGAAAGTAAACCACACATGGATTCTTAGATACTTTACTGTATATTTTTCTCAATTTCTTGACATCCAGTGCCCTGGACTGTAGATAGATAATACATGCTGAAAAAGATGACAAAAGCATATTTACAGAATGTAAATTCAATCATGCAGAAGGGCATGATGGGAAAAGGCGCTAGACTAAAAGTAGGGAGATTGGGTTCTGGCTCTACTAACTACCTGTACGACCTTGATCAAGCCTTTCTAGCTCAGTGTCAATAAGTAATTTTGGACACTGGCAAATTAAAGGTTTGAGTCATGGATCCTTCTAGCAGTCTGACAAATCCTAAGGACTTTGCCTTCTCAGAATAAAACTCTGAAAATTCACAGCCCCAACTTAACAACCCCAGCACCTGAATTTTTAATGTTGCATGACTTCTGAGCTCCCTTCTAGTGTTAAAATTCTATTATTCTGAATGTGCCCCTTATTATAACTGGTGTGTATGTTTGTTATCTTATGGGAGCAGAAAAAACTTAATCTACAAATCAGATGACATTTAACCAATTTTTTTCTATAGAATTCTTATTTGATGTAACTTCATAATTTAGAGAGAAGTAGTAATGAGTCTTGTTTGAAACAAAAATCTAACAGAGCAAGCAAAAAGATAAAGCTATCAGTTCTAGTCTAGAAATAAACTTTAAAAAGTTTAAGACAGTGAGGTGAATGACAAAAGCCATCAGCTCAAAGTCACCCTGGGCTGTTATGAACTTCAGAATGGATGAGGTAGAAATGGTAGGAATGAGAAAACAATGCCATTTCAGTATGTAAAGATTTCAGTTTTAAGAGAAAGAAGTAGTACCGGAACAGCACGGAACAAGATGTATGAACTGAACGTAGGTGTGAATATACTAACGTGCCAGGCAAACAAATGGCCTACATGCTGGTTCGTAGATTATGTGGGGAAGGAGTAGAAGAGCCAGGAGAGTGGTATAAAGGACAGAGAACGAACCTGGAAATTTGTGATCAAGTTAGGTCAAAAAGAGAGAAGGAAGCCAGGGATAAGGTGAAATTGATATAGATTTGAAGCCTAGGAAATTCATTCTGACTGAAAAGCAAAAACCAAGAACGTACCTAGAGACTACATTCTCAGCTCACTGAAGTGAGCAAGATAGCACGTATCCAGAAAATAAGAAAAAGTAAACATTTTTTGTGGACAGAAGCCAAGAGTAGTTTTGGCCTAAACTACCCAGAGATAAGTGCAGAAAAGGATCATTCTCACTCAGGAACTAAAGGAAATAACTTGGATTGAAATTACAAAGTAGAAGGGTGAAACTGCAGGAACATTCACTAGCTATGTGACCCTAGGCAAGTCACTTAATCTCTGTTTCCCTTATTCCACAGGAAAAGAAAATGGCAAACTACTCCAGTGTCTTCCCCAAGAAAACATCATACAGGGTAACAGACATTACTGAACATCATGTACTCAGGTAACTAGGTGTCAATAACAAGCAATGGGAAGCATATGAGACAATCTCTGCTCTGAAACTTATGATCTAGTTATAGAGACATGCCTAAATACATTAAAAATAGTGATTACGACATGGTATATAATATGCTAAAATGTGTGTGGCACAAACCACACACGGAATGATCAATGTGAACTACAGCAAAATCAAATTCAGTTGTGTAACTTGTGGAAAGCAACCACAACTGATCAGTATCTCTGATGCTTACAAGGATCTTCTAGACCAATTAGGATGGACTCTGATTTTTATTGTGCTATAAGTTATTTCAAGTATGAATCTATCCATAAAACTCAGGGGTTCTTCAAATCTCTATCTTCCTACAGATATACTTAAAATATAACTGAACCAATTTATACTATCTACCAAGAAATTTTCAGGAAGGCATCTATTTTATTACTAAGCAAGGTGCACCCTTGTGTTACAGATTTGTTGGTAATTCTGTTACATCTGTTCAACAAGCTCTTTTAACATTCTGATTTACTGTCACTGCACTGCAATGAACGGTACACCAATTACACAGCTGTAGCAACCACTTCCTAATTCTAACAACAAAAAAAAGCCAGGGTGCCTAAAATGCCCTATTACTGAACAAGCATTAACAGTCAGAATTCTAGAGTGAAACTGAAGGCAAAAGAAAGAGTAGCAGAGGGTGGTGGTGAAGTGAGTAGAGCGCTGGCCCTGGAGTCGGGAGGACCTGAGTTCTAATCAGACCTCAGACACTTGACACACTAGCTGTGTGACCTTGGGCAAGTCACTTCACCCCAACTGCTTGTCCTTCCCCCTTGCAAAAAAAAGAAAGAAAGAGAAGCACAAAGTGATTATTCTAAATGGCACATTACCAAAATACCAGGATCAATAACTCTTCTTGCTAATCACACATTGGTTCAAATACAAACAGCACATGAAGTCTTACTTTTACAATTCAGGTGGGTGATATTTGCCAGAAATGAAACAGTGTTTCTCTTTGTCTAAAAAGTTGGGCCCTACTTTGTTTTAGGTATAACAATGTTTCTCTACTCTGGCTGTTCCCTTGTATGGTACTGTTTACAACAGAAAGCATTATCTCCCATACTGAAACAAGGAAAGAGAAAGAATAAACATCATCATGATGCAAGTCAATCAGAAGCCTTGACTAGTTCTCGAGCTGTAAATACCTGCCATTCCATTGTAAAAGACTTGGAAAATAGACAAGTTACTTGAGTTTCCTACACAAAATCCATTATTATATATTAAATCTATTTTCAGTACAATGTAAAGCTTGTCAGATAGGAAGGACACTCTCAAAAATGCTTTTCCTCAAGGCTTTGGATGCATCTGTTGGCCTGAGAACACAATTGATAACAGTTCTTCAAATCTAAATTGCTATTACAATTAGCTAAGCAAGAAACTGATAGAGGGAAAGTTCCATTCCTTATTGCAATGCATCTCCAGGCTCAAAACAACCTCTAGTACCTTATATTTCTGCCTCAAAGAAAGTTTATAAACATTTGGCTTCAGATATGGAGATGATTTACATAGGGAATATTTTCTTAGATCAGAAACAACTAAGAATTCAAAGTAAAATATATGCAAGGAATACACTCATCTCTAAGTCACTCATTTTGACATCCAACTTCTGTGTTTAAAGAGTATCAAATACGATGGATTCTGAGTGATTACTTTAAATACAAAACTATTTGCCTTAGAAGTTAACTAAATCACAATATTTATATATATATATATTTAAAATAAGACTCAACCAACTTAGTTTCTACAAAGAAAACAATGTTTAAGTGAATTAAAAGAAAACAGCAACACTTTTAAATAACTTTGTACATTTTAGCTGCACTTATTTTTCATTTTAATAGTGCTCATTCTCAGAAATATCTTTATAACAGCTGAAGGAAAGACAAGCCACAGATATTGCTCATTTGAAAAAATGCAGCAAAATTTTTCAATTCCTGTTGGATCAAAAGATGTAAAGGAAAAGAATGTTACAAAAAGAACAGCAAAAGGTCTTGTTTTCCCAAAGAGGGGTTTCAATTCGTTTTTTTCTACATGCCTATGGTACGTGATGAGAGATGTGATTCACTAAGTCTGAACTAAATCCTAAAACAGAAAAAAATATGCTTTGTTCCTGGCTTCTTTATAGAAGAGGCTGGGAAGCAATAATGAAATCATTTCCAGAAGCTAATACCTTCTAAAGGACAGGAAAAAAAGGATAGTGTTCTTAATGTTCTAAATAAAAAAGGATTTAATATCTACAAATAACATAAATAAAAGCAAAGCATTCAGTAAGTAAAGCTACAGAACAATTGTTCTTCGATCATTTTTCCTTTAGAGCCAAATAATCATCTTTAACCCAACCTCACCAGGTCAATCTGTAAAACATGAAATCTATTCTTTGGCTTAACATGCTATCAAATTACCAGTTCAATTTTTGTTTTATCAGAAATATCTGAATGGAGGAAGAATAAAGAAGTGCCCCAGTGGCAACCACGTAAATGTAATTCAAGAGAACTAAGTCATTAAATTGGTCAATTTGAGAGACAAGGAAGAACAAAATTAGCCATTTGCTACTCCAGTGTTTTAAGGAATAAAAAGTGAGGAAACCATGTTTCCTAACCATGAAACTAAATGTGCAATTCACCTTTTTTACCCACCAAGAAAATTACTGTTCATAATTAAAGTAAATCCATTACATGTAATGAGCTCCTGATATGTCCCATTCATTCTGGTGGGCAAAATAGAATTCTTTTTTTTGCCCCCCATTTTTCAATAGTTTTATTGAAAGGTCACTTTCTTAATACCAAAACATAGCACTTTGTGAGGTTACTTCAGACAACTTAAGTTCGCATTGATGAATAAGAAATTCTTCAATGAATCTGGTGTTTAGGAGTAACTGAAGAGTACATCTGCCATAAAGTGCTTTACACAATGAAGCATAAGATATGAGACATATCGTGTATTTTTGGTTTATCTTTAAGGGAATTTTTTCCCCTCACATGTCAAAAGGAAATCTGAATTAGTTATAGCTGTTGTGGAAATTAAGCTAAATATTGAATTGATTATATGCTTTCCCAACCCTCTATGTCAATTTAAATTCACTGACCTACAACTATCCTTAAATGCTCCAACTACCACATCAAAATGCTGCTTACTTTTAGTCTAAGTTGAATTTTAACAGAAGCATTATGACAACAGCATATCCCATATGCATTGCTTTTAAATACGAAGCTCTATACTAACAGTCCAGTTTCATAGCAACAGTAATCCTTATTTAAAAGCTCTGGAGTGTTAGCATTAGCATACATTGCTTTAGAAGGGCATGGCTAAGATTGCTGATAGGTAGATAATGAAAGTTGCTCATACAATAGAAATTATTTTTTAAGAATCTAAATATTGTGATAAAAATCATCCTGTATAAAACTTTATATATACCATAGCAATTGTTTCCTAGGATAATGCTAAAGGTCACTTAAATTTAACATGCTTGTTTATAACTTTAATAGAATTTTATAATCAAATTTAAATGAAAAATATGCCAAACAAAAATAAATCTTTAGAATTGTTGGATTATCTAGTTGTATAAGGCTTTAAATAAAGTTGTTTACACAGCCTTAAAGAGTTAACCCTAACTATACTAAAGTACATCATACCATTTTTCTGAAGTTGTCCTGTTTTGATAAGAACTTGCATCAACAAGTCAAACAACATCAATTAAAGTCCTTGCTGTCAATACTACCTATAATTAGTATTCCGATCCAGACACTACTAGATTGGATCAATATTAACTGTCAATTCCCAGTATGGTCTCTCATCCTTTTCCTATTATTAGGGTTTCACATTTGGGTTTTAGTTTTTACAGAAATGCTTCAAAAAGAATAATTTAGCCTTGAACACATTTCCAACTGCAGCATACGTAACCAATTTCCAACTATAGCCTGTTTTCCCCTCAAGTCTGAAAACATCAATGCCAACCTAGTTGCTATGTTTCAGACTTCACAGCTTAAATCCATTCTAATACTGGAGTCCACAGTTCTGATGTCAAATAAGTCTTCGAAGTAGCTGAATTTCTTCACTATGAGAATACTATTTATTAAGACCCAGTTTCAGGGATTGTCGGAAGATGAGCGATTTTGTAATAACTATGCTTCAACTGACGTGCAGTACGCCCAGACACAATCCACTTCAACTTTTGAACATTTGGTTTAGAACACTTGTTTGATGAGTATTCAGTTAGGCACTTTGCTACAAGTTCCTGCCAGAAGGTCAGCTCTCTGCAATTTATCTTGGAATGTTTCTGAAGACATTCTATTCCTTCCGTCAATTCTATAAATTTCTGTGCTTGAATCTCCAGTGCAATTATAGACAATGCCAATAAAAGAAGGCTTTGCTTTAGAAAACCTATTTCTAGAGTGGCATGCCTTAAGCTGAGCTTCCAAAACTCAGGTTCTTTCTCTTTTCAAATAGTTAATTTTTCATGAATGAGTGAATAAGTGAATTAAGTGAAAGGCAGTAGTAGCTTTGACTTTCCAACACACCTTTCTCTAATACAACCTTTTCCATTCTATCAGGTCAGAAACTGAATTTGTACTGGTTTATCAGGATCAAATCAGTGGCTAAATGGGATATTTCTCTCTTTCTCTGTCGATCTCACAGCCTGATAGAAGCAACTTAATCCCACACACCCAAGATGTTTGGGCTGCACCTTCATTTTGGATAGAAATCTGTCCAGTAAATTCACAGTTAGAGAAAAAGTCTGTCAAAACTCAAGAACTGAGTTAGGTTAAAAAGATCTTTCACTTCGAAGTCTCTCAGTCTTGCAGTCATCCAAAGGCCGTTACCATAAGCAGATTCAATTAGTCTCAAGCCACAGACTTTTGGCTGACATCTGGACTCCTGCTCCAACAGAACATTCAGTTGCTGCAGCAGTTTCTGTGCTTCAGTTGTTACCAGTGCCTCTATCATCTTGAGCTCCTCGTGGCGGTGGCTCCCCCCACCTCCCCTTTCCTCATCCTAAAAAATTAGTCCAAACATCCCATACAGGAGAGAGGACAGAGTTTTTGAGGCAGCAGTTCCAGTGAGCAGAAAATGATGCCAGTCCCAGACCACAGAGTGCTAAGGTCCAAAACAGAATGCTTAACAGAAATATAATCTTATTTGGGGAATAAAATGCATAGTACTGGTAAATAGCTAGGAAGAAATAGGAATTATCAGTAGGGAGGGCAATATTTTAATTTCTCCAAGCTCACACAGAGAGCTGAGAATATGGACTCAAAAATACCTTCTGTTCTTATTTCCACCTACTATGAAATTTGTAACTTAACTTTAACAAAGAAGTTTACCATCAAAGGTGTCATTTCTAAGATACTACTACCTAACTGCACAAAAATGACACAAGAAAATTAGTCATTCACAGTAACATTGTAGCAGAGACAGTCCACACTTACAATGTTCTAGGAGCCTTTAAGACAGCCAAAAAAAATGAGCTGACATGAAATTCAAAAGTATGAGGGAAAAATAATTAACAGAATACTTACTACATTCATAAATCTGTTCCAGCTTATCCACAGAGGAAAGGGAGAAGAATTTGTAACCAGATTTACTACCAACAGCTAAGGACCTGAAAAAGAATTAAATTATTAAGAAAGGTAAACCAAGACATGAACTAATTCCACATAATGTTTTGGTTTTTTAGTAAAGTAAGGAACTCATCTATACCTTATTATCTTAAGTGGGCACTGAGAGGTTAATTGATTTGCCCAAGGTCATGGGTCAGAAGTGGAATGTGACTGCCCAGCTCTCTATTCACTGTCATATGCCTCTTGCAGAGATAACATGCAAAATTAACTTCCATTTGGAACTGTCAAACTAGCCTACTATGTGTTAGCCCATTACAGACGCAAAATAACAAAACCCTCGCAGGGAACTGTAGATATTAATAAAAATGATTAAGATATGCCTGATCTCATTGGTTATAATCTGAGAGAATGTGTGGGCTAAAAATGCTTTATGATTGTTTCATGGTCAGTGGAAGATTTTTAGCTGTAACTATGGTTCAACAAGACACACTGTAAATTGGTAAATTGTGTTATACAAGTGTCAGAAAGTTGGCTTGAAATAAGTGAAGCCAAGGACCAAAGTGGCCGCTTTGTTAAGCATAGCATATCATCACCCAACAAAACAGCTTCTGCCAAGTTTACAAGTACCTACACAGATGTAAGGAAATTAGAAAGTATTCGTGAAACCTAAATGATTTCTCCCGCTTGATTAGATGACTACTGCACTCCAAAACATTACTAAACCAAATAAAATGAAGACCAAGAAAGTACATGACAAATGAAAGTAGGGGAAAATAGGATAAAGCAGCACTACATGGGACAAGAATCAGTTATTATAAATCTTTTTATCACTTAGGCCATATAAACAGAGAGAGAGATGAAGCAAAGGACCAGGAATGATAACGCCAGATTAAAGTTCTGTACCTAAAGCATCAGTTTCCTCACCTGTAAAAATGAGGACAATAACTGTCCTAGTAATTTTACAAAGTTGTTACAAGTATTAAGAAAGATTACATGCTAAAGCATTTCATGACTGCAAAATGCCATCTAAATGTGAGTTATGAGACTATAATCTAGTACAAAGAACACATATTTAACATACTATTTATATTTACCTATTAATGAAACCAAAGTTGCAACTAAAAATACATACTACAAAGCAGTAATATAGCCTATTTGATACTGGCTAAAATCTAGAAAAGTAGAATAGATTAGGCATCCAACATATGCAAGAATTACTGGGCAGGTCTTACTATGCAAAAATACAAAAAAACCACAACAACAACAACAACAAAAAACCTGCTAGGAAACTGGAAAGCAAGCCGGCTTGCTAGGTTTAGACCAACATCTCACAATGTATACCAATGCTAAGTTCCAAACAGATACTTGACTTAGTTATAAAAGGTCATATCATAAACAAAAAGAATAAAGAAGGAAATGCCTATTACAACTATGGGTGGGGGTGAGGTCACAACCAATTAAGGGATAAGGGTCACTCACAGAAGACAAAATGGACAATTTTGATTATGGAAAACCGAAGTTTTTGCACAGACAAAACAGATGCAATGAAAATTAGAAAAATATGTAAACTGGAAACATTTTTGCAGAAAACTTCTGTTAAAAGTCTGATGTTTGATACTTTAAGAAATGATTCAAATAAGAACAGAAGTCACTCCAATTGATAATGATCAAAGGATATAAACAGATCAATAATGATCAAAGAATATAAATGGGTAGCTCACAAAGAATTTTTTTTAAAAGTTCTAAATCATTATTTGAAAAATGCACTTCGCAGTTGGCCAAAAAAAAGGGGGGGGGGCGATAAATAAGTGTCGGAAAGGTTGAAGAAAAATAAGCACAAGAATATACTTGGAGCTGTGCAATGGTCCAGCCATTTTAGAAGCAACATGGAACTATACCCAAAAAGCTACTAAACTGTAAGTGCCATTTGACCCAGTGATACTTCTACTCCAAAGAGATCAATGAAAGAACAGGCCACATAAGTACAAAAACATTTACAGCAGCTCTTTTTTGTGCTAGCGAAGAACTACAAACTAAAGGAGTATCAAGTTGGGGAACAGATAGGATATGTACACCCTAAAAGACTTCTATGAACTGATACAATGAAGGGAACAAAACAACCTATATGACATCATAAAGAAAAGACTTAACTCTGATCAATGCAATGATCAACAAGGATTTCAGACAGCCAATGATGAAATATGCCACCCACCTCCTAAGACAGGTGATGAACTCAAGGTGTAGAATGAGACACACATTTTCAGACATGGCCAGATTTATATTTTATACAGGAGTTTTGTTTTCCTTTCTTTCAATGGGGGTGGAAGGGTAGAGATGGATGAAGGCTACTGACAGGGTTAAAAAAAAAATGAAAAAAGAAGATCACTGAAGCAGAATAGAAGGGAGGTCAGTAGGAAATGCAGATAAGCAGGGCTGTTTTGAAAAAAATGTTGAGTTTATTATGTAGTTAAAACAAAAGCAAAATTATGTGATATAAATTTGAAGCTTCAAGTGCAATCTTTGCTGTTCTACGTGTTATATGTAAACACTTATTTGGTGGCTTTTAAAAATTCAGAACAAAGGTTATAATAAATAAAAAGCAACTGACTACAAATGGGGGGGGGGGAAATCAAGATGTGGGAACCAAAAACTCGGTATGGCCAAAATGAAATTTATTATCTAACCCCAAACCTAGCCTTTCCTCTAAATTTTTCTGTCAAAGTCACCTCACACATCCGATTCACATCTAATCACGAAATCTCTCCCATCTACTCATAGAGCCTTACACTTAACCACAGTAATTCAGCTCCTCATCACCTCTATATTATTGCCAACAGCCTCCTAATTGGTTTCCCTAGCTCCCAAGGCTCTTCCCTCTCTGGGCTGTTCTACACACAGCTACCAAAGTGATTTTCCTTAAGCTCTTTTCTGATCATGTCGGTCCCATACTCTTCAGTGGCTGTTTTAAGCTTTTAAAGCCCTTCTCAAACTTTGCCCCAATCTATCTTTCCAGCCCCACTACAAAATTACTCCTCTGACAAGCTTTGATCCAACCAAAATGATCTATTCCTCACTATATCTGTGCCTTTGAATGCATTCCCTTTTCACCTAGGCATCAAAGAATCTCCTTCCAAGAAAGACCACCTTCTATATGAAGCATTTTCTGATCCCAATTGCCTGCACTTCCCAAACTGACTCTGCATTTATTTGTACTTATTATCTTCATAAGTATATGCTTTACATATGTATATATCTTCATCTGCATGTGCTGATAGAGGTCCTTGTCTTTATTCATTATAAAGTAAGCTCCTTAGGAGCAGACACAGCTACACATAGTACTTTGATAAACAGGGTGTTACCAACTCTAATAGAAAACTGGAGGATCACCTGGCATAATCTGCCCTCAGCAACACTCTCCAACTCCACTCCACCTCAATCCCTAAGGCACCTGCCCCCAGGTATTACCTGCCCATAGCCCCACAGCTATAATCTCTGAGTAGTAGTCTCCCTCCCAACTAGAAAGAGAGCCCTTTGAAAAGAGAGATTGTCTTGCTCTTAATAAATGCTTTTCCATTCAGATGATGAATTGAAAATAACAATGATGAAAAGGGCAAGACAAGGTTAACAATCTAAAATTCTAGCAAACCTTGAACAAAAAAATGAATTTATACTTGATAGTACTTTATTTTCTTAAAATGAAGAAAAAAATTAGTGAATGTGGTGGGTAACAGATTAACATTCCTTGTTCTAAAAGTGCTTTTTTTCTGAAAGATTTTTCCTTCAATAAAAAGTAATTTTTTAAAAAAAAAACCTGAAAGGTCTTTCTTTTTTCAGCTATTTGGGGTCATCATTTATATTGTTTAATCTTACAAACTCTAATACGAAGAAGTAAAGTTATGGCCATGACACAAGACTCTTCACTTTCTGATAAGAGTAAATAAAGAGTAAAAGAGTCACAGAATACTTCCCTTATAATAAATTTCCAAAGGTCCCTTGGAAGGAGCAGGATTTCTTAAGCTTTCTTGTATCACAGACCTCTTTGGCAGTCTGGTGAAGCCTTCTCAGAATAATGTCTTTAAATAATTGAAAAAAATGCTAAATTTTAGTTAAAGTCTGTGAAAATATAGATGTAATTTTTTTCCCACCTACATTCACACACTTGGGTTTCCCCGGCTAATAACTTTTTCTATATAGTTTAGAGGATTATTCTGAATGGAAAAATAGCATATGATTATGAAAGGTATAGGACCAGGCCAACAGAATAGGATTTCTCTAACTTGCAAGGACAATCTCCCTTTTTATTCTCAAAATGACCTTGTGAGACAGGTGTTGCATTATATTATTTTCATTTTGCAGATGAGAATTTGGCAGCCCAAAAGCAACAAGAATGCTTTGCAATTACTGAGTCCTGACATAAGGTAGATACAGCCAGAATTTTGAAAATTCTATAAAATTACCCAAGGCCTGTGAAGGTAATATTCTCATCTCACGAAAAATGTTAACGACTTCCAATGTTAATTTTACTAGGTTTGTAACTTACAATTTGCCATTATTTTGAATGACACAAGTAACATTTTACAACTCTACCCAAATATTTTTTGTCTTACTGAAAATTTGTTGTACACAATACTGGCTGAAAATACTGGGTCATGAAGAGGACTCAAAATTCTTTCCTTAATTTTTTTGGTTGCAACAAGTCCTGGCTTATAGTGATATCCCTTTCAAACATCAGTTTGTAAATCCACTCTTCTTAGACTATTCAGTACAGTAGAGAAATCACAGTATTAATTGAAAGAACACTTGCATTATAAAGCAAGGGGCTTTGGCACAGTGTAGGTAGGTACTTAAAATGTCTGTTGATTAACTAATAGTTTTGATTTTGCCAATAACAAGTTGAGTAAAACCGTGGCCAAATATTTTGCCTTCCTGAGTTTCAGTTCCCTCATTTACTAAATTAGGTTTGGATTAGGTGAGCTCCAAAGTCCCTGGTCCACATGTATGATTCTAACCTCTAATCAATGCAATCAACTATCCGAACCTAATTTTGCAGCTTATTTCTCCTATTCAGTGCAGAGTCCTCCTTCTAGACTTAATTAACAACTGAAATGAGCATTCAATTTCTAGTTTGCTACTACATTGATTATATTCAGTAAAACAAACTCAATGCCAGGACCAACAATTACTCTGGACAGAGCCAAATGACGTACTCCTCCACTACCACCACCCTTACATCATTTCCTCTTACTCACTTCTCAAGATGGCCCTCCTCCCTCGTAGTCCCATAAGTCATCCTCCTTTCTTCAGCAACCTTATCTCTTAACTATCTTCATAGATTGTCAGTATATCATCTGAAGAATTTCATGACATCTGTCCTTTTTTTCGACTCTAAGGGCCTGTCTCCCACTGCTCCCTATGAGATCTTCTCTAAACAAAAAGCCTCGAGATCCTCACTGGACACCAAAATAATGGCCCCAATTACCGTATTATGCACTTACAGTTTTTCTTCCAGTCCAACACTTAATATGCCAAGGTTATTATTAATTTCCTTTCTGCCTATCTGCAGATTTCAGTGATGCACACTAAGAAAATACGTTCATTGTTGACTTCTACAATATGATGGCCACCTGTAGTGGAAAAAGGGAGAAAAGAATCCCAGGACTATTGACTTTTAGTCAAAAAAGATTTAGGTTCAAAACCCAGCTCGGATACACTAGGTGTGTGACTCTGAGCAAGCAGTTTAGCCTTTCTGAGCTTCAGTTCTCTCGTCTCTAAAATTAAAAAAAAAAAAGACTTGGACTCGTATTCTCTAAGGTCCTTCCTTTCCAGCTCAAGCTCTTTGACTGATCCCAGGATGACAACCCCAGGGAAAAACTTTCAGTGCGAAATTTAGTTCAAAGTGAGGCTGAAAGAAAAACATCTTCCCCTCCACCTTTGTCTTTAAAAAAAAAAAACAAACTTTAAAACCCTGGACAAGAACTTCCCTCTCCCTTTCCCCTGATCCCTAACCCGGAAAAGGCCAATAAATCAGCAGAAAGAGAGGAACTCCCAGCCTTTGATTCCCACCACCAGGAAGCAATAGTCAGTGCCGCTCTCGTGATTGGCCCTGACCCACCCCACCTCTCTCCCAGCCTCCCAGGAAGTCCCGGCCTTCACCCCGATCCAGGCTGGGAGGCTGCGGGGGTGGGGGGTTGGGTGCGGGTAGGTGGAGGGTCACTCCTCCTGATGCCTGTGGAGAGAACTACGCTCTCGGGAGGCGGCCTCCGGAGGGAACCCCCCCACCCCAGGGAATTCCACCCCCGCCTCACCACCTCTCGGGGGTCCTTCCTTACGTGTTGTCCTGGTTAAAGTTGGCGAAGAGCAGCTGGCTGGAGCCGGCCTCCCCGCTCTGACTGGCCAGGTTCATGGCTGAGAGAGGGGGCCTGGGCTCGGATGCTCTAGCTCCCGGGCCGGGAGAGACGAGGGAGTCAGGGTCGGCTCCAGGCCCCGCTCTCCGCCGCCGCCGTCTCCTCCGTCGTGGGTCCTCCGGTTGTTACTGCCGCTCCTACCGCTGCTATCGCCGCCACCGCCGCTCGCTGCTCCAACTTCTGCTGTCGCCTCATCCCTTCGCGTCTCTTGTTTACGCTCCAGGTCCTAAATCTCGCAGGGCGCTTGCGCCGCTCCGCCCCCACGGCCGCACACGACCGGGGTCGCGCACAGGCGCAATAGCCACAACACGCGTGCGGTGCGGACTCACGGTGGCCGCGAAGGACGCTGGTTCTGCATGAGTGCGCACGCGCGACGCGTGAACCGTGGTATGAAGGCCTATCTCGAGGACCGACACAGCGGAACCCGGCAAACTGCGCGTGCGTGAGCGAACGGCGAGCGGTCTCCCTGGAGCATGCGCATTGGGATTTTGGGAATTGGGTCAAATCTTTCTGTCTCTGTATCAAGAGTTTACTTTTTAGCTAGAACAGAAATTCTTAATTTTTCATTTGTGTCATATGGTAACTTGATGAAGTCTATGAACCCCTGCCCAGAGTAATACTGTTGCCTACATTCAAAATTGAAGGAAATGGCTGGATTTCAATTAGATGTTAGTGAAAATAAAGATGTAAATTTTTCCCCGGATGAAGAAGTCTGGGTTCTATAAGAAGGCTTGCTTCCTGAGGCATTTTATTGCTAAGGCATGTGCATTCTGTGAATTTGCAAGTAAGTGGTCTAGCTTGACTTTGCAAATGTTGGTGGTTCATTAATAACACAAATAATTATTGGGTACCAGCTGTGAGCATAGTTTCATATATGCCAGCTAAGGATAAAAGTCAAGTCATCAAGGAACAAAAACCATGTATTTGTGCTTCCTATGTTCCAGGCACACTGTAAGTAGAAGATACAATCTTTTTAAAAGAAGTAGAAGACATAGCCTTTGACCTGTTTACAATCTCTTAGGGAACATGAGACCTGTATATATAAAGAATTAGTAACACCACCAAGAAATATTCGATTCAATTCAATTTGACATGATTTACAAAGAAGCTAGGACAAAAAAGGTACGGAGCAAAATATGAGTCCTGCCCTCAAGGAATTCACTCTCTAGTAGGGAGATGAGAGAAGCAAATAAGTAAGTTAGGAAATTATTAAGTCTATAGCATAGACAAGGAGAAAGCGTATTCATTGGATTCAGAGTCCATGTATTCAAATTACCAATGTGCAGCTGGCTACCTGTGTGATGGGAGAAGTCATAGGATGGTAGATTTGGAGCTGGGAGGACCTGTACCAGTAAGGCAATATTAACAATGTAGATGATAATTGTCACAATGCCAATGTAGTTCTGTATCGCAAAGTATATGAGACTCTCCACGTAGAAGGCAGAAGAAGTAAACCATTTATTCAGACACCAGAAAACCATATCCCACAAGCCTTTTATCCAGTCTATCACAGCAGCAAAACATTCCACACACAAGATCACAACATGGAGCCTCACCAACCCAAAACCTCTCCAGCCCCTGCTGGGATCTTCCCCCAAAAGAAACAGTACAGCTAAATGACCCTGTTCATGCCATTAGCAGCCATAACTGCTGGCTCACTTTGTCACTCTCCCTCTCTCTCTCACTCACTGTGATGTTAGCAGGTCATGTGGCCCATTAATGGGTGGGAAATCTAAATTGCTACTACAGGACTTTAGAGCTCAATCTCTAGTTCAACCCCATCATTTTATAGATTAGGAAACTGAGGCCCAAAAAGGTTAAATGTTGAGGCCCAAAGTCCCAGAAGTTGTGCAATCCATGATCAAACTAAGTAAGATCTTCTGAAGCTAAAGCCAACACTTTTTCTCAATACTACGATACCTTTTTACGTGACTCTCAACAGCCTCATCAATAGAATGAATCTATTGACCTAAGTGCTCTCTAAAGGACTTTCCAGCATTAAATCCTAGGATCCTATAAAAGGTCAGAGTGCTCTGATCCATATAGCTCACCTAAAAATTCCACGTTGACGGATAAAAGGTCCTGGCTTTTGTTCAAACACCCAAGTTGTGATATTGGCTAGGGCTAGAGGCATACTGGTAAAGAGGCATACTGGTAAATTTGTTTAACAACAGGTTCGGGGGGGGGGGGGGGGGGGAAATACACACAGCATACTTTTAAAGTTAATCTGCATTATTAACATTTTTTTTTTCACTTTAAACCTAGACAATCAACAGAAAACTAAATCAAGCCCTGATTTGTAACATTTGCTAATGTCCAAGATGTAAATGCTCACACTGAAAATTTAACAATTTGCCTGGGATAGCTAGTACTGGCTAGCCCCATCACAACACTTGGTCCAGGACAGTCTTTAAAATTCACAGTAGCTCATAAACAACCAATATATTTCTGTCAACTCCAGCACTTCAATGAGATCCGTTTTTCACCCTACAATCTTTAGCCACATGGTTCTTATTGTAGTCTATAAAAACCTTGGATTTTTTTAGTCTTTTTTTTTAAAATCAGAGAGGTAATCTCTGTTCTAGCTATCCCCTAATTCTCCTACTTTGCACCCCCCCCCCCAAGATGCCCTGGCCCTTTCTGGTAATCTTCTGTGCTTGGAACCTTTCAAGCCAGAAAATTCTAGTTTTCTACTTAATTGGCAAAGAATCATCAATCAATAAACATTTATTAAGCATCTACTACGTGCCACACATGGTGCTAAGGGTTAGAAAAAGAGGCAAAAGACAGCCCCTGCCCCCAAGGAGTTTACAGTCTAATGGAGGAGAAAACAAGGAAAGAAATATATACAAAGCAAGGTACATACAGGATAAATAGGAAATAATTTACAGACGAAAGACAAAAGGAATATTGAGACAGGCCTTGTGAAGGACCCTTAGATGAGGACCCTTAGATGGTGGAAAATTCCACACTAATTCACTGTTCAGTATAAAGTAGTTAGAAACAAAGTAGTTTGGGAAGGAGGACGCTAGTGGTCGAGGGGGATCCAGAAAGATGCAGAAGATGGTGTTTGGACCAAGCACTAACAGCAAGTAGTGTTTCTTAAAGGTATAGGTGGGGAACAGCTTGTGTAAAGGCACTTTTGGAGACTGAAGATGCAGTGGAGTAAGAAGGGAAATTGAGCTGGGATGTGTAATGAGGCTAGAAAGAGAAGGGGGAGCGTGAAAAGGCTCTAAATGCTACAAAAGAGTTCTGTTTGATCATAGGGAGCCCCTAGAGTTTATTCAACAGGGAGTGAAAAGTGACATGATCAAACCTTAACGTTAGGAAAAATCACTTTGGCAGTTGTATGGAAGATGAATTGGAGTGGGGAAGGACTTGAGGTAGGGAGATCAATTAGGAGATGATGAAAAAAATAAAGGTATTTGTGGCAAAAGTGCTACCCAGCATTCTATCTCACATGTCTGTGCCTTAGTATAAGGAATAATAAATAAGTAAGTTCTTATTCCCCAGGCCTGGAATGTACTCCCTCCTCACCTTTGCTCTTAGAATCCCTATCTTCTTTCAAAGTTCAGCTCAAGTGATATCCTCTTATATGGGGACTTTTTTTGAGCCCCCTTTCCAGCTAATATTGCCTCTTCTCATACCAAATTTAAATTATATTTGTGTATTTTTTAAAATTTTGTACATGTGTGTATTGTTTTCCCAAGAGGGCAGAGACGTTTTAATTTTTGCCTTTATATCACATGGTCCTAGCAGAGTTTCTGACACATAGTAGGCACTTTATCAATACTTGCTAATTGAACTTCACAGGGAAGGACTAATAGCAAACTAGATGCAGCAAGGAGACAGATGTAGACTTGATGTAAGGAAAAACTTCCTAACAGTTGGAGTTATCCAAAAGTGGAATGGGCTTTCTCTGAAGTCAAGCCAACAACAAACATTTATTAAGTGCTTACTATGTGCTATGCACTTGGGCTTAGCACTAGGGATACAAGAAGAGCAAAAGACAGTAGCTGCTCCCTGGGATATTACATTCTAATGGGGAAGACGACATGCAAGTAGCTATGTACAAGCAAGATATAGACAGAATAAATTGGAAATCACTAAGGATCTTTGAGTAAAGGCTGGATGATCACTGATTAGGTAAGTTGTGTAGGAGACTCTTTTACAGGTACAAGGTGGTCTACCTCAGAGGCTCCCAAACTTATTGGCCTACTGCTCCTTTTAAAAAAAAAATTACTCAGCACCCCTTTAACCCTTTAATATTTTTTCCCTGGGGGGAGGGGAATTTGCATCATTTCCAAAAAATATATATATATTTCACATGACACATCTTAAATTTAAAAATTTATTATATTCGTGGTTTTTTCCTGCATTGAAATGTAATCATATAGTATCATATTACAACAACTCATTATGCACACATATTCCTGTTGATACATGCTAGACTTCCCAACAATGCGCAATACTCTTGCCTGCCAATACTTACTTGTTAAGACTTGTCAGCGGACTTGACCACTGATTGGTTATAACTTGCATTTTGTATGTTTATTTGGAAAATAATGTAATCACTATGACTTTAACTCTGTTACACGACAGATGAACATATACAAATGGTTTTTCAAAATTTTCTTATCTTCTCTTTTTTTCTTATGCTTCTACTGCCCCCTTATTTTTATTCAATGCCCCTCAATTGCACCTGAGGCTACTACCAGCACCTGATCTTTCCAGTGTCTTCCAGAGGGCAGTATCACCCACTTTAGGAACCTCTCTGGTCTGTGACAGAGATGTCAAACTTGTAGCCCACAAAACGCCTGAGTGCAGCCCAAACCAGCTTAAAATGTAATTGGGAAATGGTTAATAAAATAAATTAAAATACAGTACAACATAATGTTAATTTGTGGCATTCTAAGTCAATATATGGTCCAGTAGGATCCATTTCTATTTGTTTGACACTACTAATCCATGATAACCCTTTCAACTCTGAAATCCTGTGATTCTCTGATGGAGCACAAGATGAAGAGACTGGAAAAGTGCAAAACAATGAGTAGATAATTGAAGTAACACATGATTGCAGTGATAAATACCTGGACAGTGGAAAAGAACAGATAGAAGCCTGTTACAAAGGAAAAAGAAACAGAATTTGGAGACTGCATGTGGGGTAAAGAAGAGAGAAATTAGAAACGATCTCTGGTATGTAGTTTGAATCACTGGGAAAATGAAGATGCCATTAGGAAACAGGAGTGGGAAGGAGCTTCTTCAAGAGTAGTGAGGAGCTGCTTCGAGGGAGGGAAAGAAAAACAGCAGGTTGGTTTTAGACCTGCTGACTTAGAAGCAACGGCTGAATATTGATGTGAAAATATCTAGTAAATAGAGTAAAGCTTTCAAGAGAAATCAAACCTGTTGACTTTATTTAAGAACCCTATTCTGGATTTGCTTTGATAGGTCAAAAACTTTAATCTAATTTGGTTTTCAGCATCCACTATGTGTAAAGTGATGGGTCTAGTGGTGCAACAAATGTCTAAAGATACGGGAGACATAGTTCCTTTCCTCCCAAAACCTACAAGCAGCTCCTCTCCCGCATACCTGGTTTCTATTAGTGTTATCACCAGCCTTCCAGTTTTTCAACCTAGAAACCCAGGAATCACCTTTGATTCTTTACTCTTCTTTACTTTACTCCTTATCATGAACTTATATTTAGTTTGTCATCAAATGCTGTCATTTCTGCTTTCAAAATGTGTCTCAAATCCACCCTTTCCCTTTCATTACAATCACTCTATTCCAGGCTTCCATTGGAAGGTCATAAATTGAGAATGAGAAGAGATCTTAGAGGTCACCTGTTTCAACTCCCAAACCTAACAAATGAGGAAATAAGGCCCATAGAGGTTAAGTGACATTGCTATAACCACATAGGGAGTAAGTGACAGAGCCATAGTCTTCTGTAAATTCTGTTGTTCAGTTGTTCCTACTCTTTAAAGGTACTGAAGCAGTTTGTCACTTCCTTCTCCAGCTCATTTTATACATGAGGAATCTGAGGCCAACAGAGTGAAGTGGTTTGCCCAGGGTTGAACTCAGGAAGATGAGTCCTCCAGATTCCAAGCCCACTGCACTATCCACTTTGCCACCTAGCTGCCTCTACACTATTTCCATTCTTTTTGCTTCTTTTCTCTATCCAATCTCCCCTCTTCTGATTCATCCTACCTAAAGCTGCTAGACTAACCTTCCTTAAACAGCATTTTTATTATGTTAATCCTCTGTTCAAAAACTTATCCATGGCTCCCTATTGTCCATTGTATCAAGTCCAATCTCTACTGCCTAGCTTTCAAGACCTTCCATAATCTGGCTCCATCCATCTTTCCAACCTCATTACCCAGTACTCTGCTCTAGCTATAATATCTCCTCATTGCCCCTCCCACAAGACATATTTATTTCATCTCTAAAGACTTTGTTATTTTGATTTCCCTTCTTTGATTCACATCTTCTTTCCACCTGAATTCTATCCATAGAATTCAGAGGCAACTGGTGGCACAGTGGATAGAGTACTAGGACTGGAGTCAGGAAGGCCTGAGTTCAAATCTAAGATCAGAAGTTTACTAGCTGTGTGACCCTGGACAAGTCACTTCTATTTGCCACAATTTCCCCAACTATAAAATGAGGATAATAACACCTACCTCATGAGGCTCAAATGAGATAATGTTTGTAAGGCCCTTAGGACAGTGCCTAGCACATAGGTACTATATAAATGCTTGTTTCCTTCTCTCCCCACTTCTGCCCTAAAACAAGGGTGTTTTTTTTTTAACCAGGTCAACAAAACAAAAACTAAATGTTGTCTAATTACAGTGACCAAGCCTGGCCCCAAAGCAGAAATATAAGAATGGTCCTTTCTCCCTTCTTTGCAGCAGTAGGGGAATATGGATGCTATCAGATTTGACTGATGTACCATCTGGTTCTGTCGAACTGCTTTTTTTTTTCTTTCTTTTTTCTTCTTTGTCGTAAGGATATGAGGTTTCATATTACTCCACATGTAGCAATCCCATGGATGAGGGTGTGATACAGGTGAGAATAATACCCCTCAGGTGCTCTCAGAGACAAATATACATACGCCTTCTTCTCAGCCTCCTCCTTGATCATTATTCATTTGCCTTATTCATTCACCTGGTTCAAAGGCAATCAAAGGGTATGTTCTGATATTGCCTTATACATTACCAAAATTGTGAACCTCCCTCATGAATTCATTAATTAGCTTTGAGTCTTCACCTGGGTAAAACTGGGGAAACCTCTTTTTACATAAATGTTTACTCTAACTGTAGTTTCAAACTCCAAACTCATACTTTCATGTATCCTTAGGGAGACAATGTAGTACAGCGGTAACAGCCCTGGACTTGGAGACAAAGGACCTGGGTTCAAGCCTTGGCTATGCTGCTTAATACCTACCTATATGGCCTGGCACAGTTCCCTTAGGCTCTTGGAGCCTCAGCTTCACTCATCTGTAAAATGGTGCTTTCAAAGGTTCCTTCCTGGTCTAGATTTCTAATCCTTTAATAAACATCAGTGTTACTTGCCTGTATGATTCACACACAGTAAGAAATAATGCAAAGACATAGACACTATCTGAGGAAGGTCATATGCAGAGTCACTCCTGTGCTGTAGTGGACTACATTCTCTCCCCAATGGTTACAGTTCTAAATCCCTCCAAAACATGGAACCACAGTCCTACAACTGACTTCTCTCAGGATGCCAGTTAAAGTATTTCAGTTCCTCTCAAGCATTCTCCTCAGAATGTCTTCTTCTTCTTCTTCTTCTTCTTCTTCTTCTTCTTCTTCTTCTTCTTCTTCTTTTGGTTTGAGGCAATTGGAGCTAAGTGACTAGCCCAGGATCACACAGATCAAGTGTCTGAGATCACATTTAAACTCAGGTCCTCCTGACTCCAGGGCCACTACTCTACCCACTGTGTCACCTAGCTGCCCTAGAATGTCTTCTTCATAGAATACTTTCTCTATAGAATAAGAGTTTCCTCATAGCCTCTCTTCAAAGGCTATGCCGGTAAATGTTTAACAACCATCCCTCCAGGGGGGAAAAGTGCACAAGACACACTTTTAAGTTTAAAAGACCTCTCTCACAGGAACTTTGGGTATTGTTATACATTTAAAAGAGAATCTTGGTGATTGAGACTGAGTTAATTGTCACCCTTGGAGGATGAGATGTGAGGCCTTTCCAGAAGACGAGGTGAGCTTCTTTCCTGAGGAGGTTTGGAAAGTTAATTGTCATGATGAAGGAGACTGAGATAATTAACTCTCATTTCAGAAAGAGTCTATGAGGGACTCGTAGAGCTAACTGTCATTTTTGAGGGAGTCTGAAGCAGGAGTGTGCCAGAGGCAGCTCTTACCAGCTCCTGACAGCTGATTGTTAAATGGACAAATGCTACAAATTAAGACTTGATTTATTGTTTTGTTGATTGTCTAGACTTAAGAAGGGGATGTTAATGATGTTAAATGTTAAAATATTAGTGATACAAATTTAACTGAGACTAGGACCTGCCTTCTGCAGGGAATTTTATTTAGCCTTTGTTGTCTCTGCCATTAGACTGAGCTCCTTGACAGCCAAGAAGGTCTTTTACCTTTCTTTTGGCCTACTACTTAGCATAGAGCTTGGCACCTAGTAAGTGCTTAATAAAAGTTTATTGGCTGACTCCAACTGCTGACTCCTACATGACCACCAATAGGTTGTTTAGCTTATCAGCCCCCTAGTTTCCACATCTATAATGTTTAGAATGTACCAATTAAAGTGACATTAAACCCTTTGAAAACAATTCTGTGGATGCAAAAAAAGTACCCCCAATGCCCAATATTTTTATGGCGTAGTCAAACATTTATTAATGTCCAAACACTTCTTGAAATCCAGAGATGAAAGGGCCTATTGAGCTGCTGAGGAAATGGTAGTCTTACTGGCCAGATGGCTGAAAAGAACACAATAGCTCTAATAAATAGAAAACACTTTTAATAAGAAACTCTTTGTGAGGTCTCTGTGCTGTTTAACTAAACTCCTCTTTCATGCAGCAATGCCATCCTGGTGTCTGGTTTATTTTTTTTTTTAAGTTTTGTCTGTTTGTTGTTTTTATTTTATTTTATTTAGTGGCAAAGACTAACTGAATACCAGATCAGAATAACTGGAACCCTTATTTTTGTATTCATTTGGATCTCTCATTCTTGAGTTCCTGCATTCCGAGGATACAAGATAAAAGAGCTTACTAGACTGGTTTTCAAAACTCAATATTCCTTAATGCTGGTTTTAAAAACAAGTCTGGTGAGCTATTTCATTGTTCATGTAAAATGTGGTAATGTTTTCAGCTAACCAATCTACAGTGATCACATTCCAGGAGAGCAGAGACGGCCAAAGTGTGTTGCTCATTTAGCGTTTGCTTTTAGGAAGAAGGAAGAGCCCTGACTGGAACTAAGTTCAGGAAACTTAAAGCAAATTCTTCTTACTCCAAGCCATTCAAAGAGGTATCATTCCCAGCTTCAAGGAAAAGTATACAAGTGTAGATTATCAACCAAGTCATCAGGGAGATGTTTAGTAGTTTCCTTCTTTGTTAGTCTAACCATAGCCAAAAGGATGATCATGGAACTATTTGCTAAATTAGGAGGTAGAGAGGTATAATGTGATTAGTCAGTCAGTTAACTAGCTAGTTGACTAGCACTTGTTAAGCATTTACTATATGAGATTCCAGATTATAGGTTCGCAGTCAGTGAACTGCAGCATCACTACCTCCAGTAGCAAAGTGACCTTCAGGAGTGGCCTTTGTGACCCCTAGCACTAGCTGAATCAAGGACTTATCTAGGAGTGCTGCTACCTTTGGATGTGAACTTGTTAAAACAGATACTATGTAGGGACTGAGCTTTTGTTGTCAGTCATGTAAACTCTTTGGGACTCCATTTGGGGTTTTCTTGGCAAAGATAACAGAAGCAGAAGTAAGAAGGAAGTGCATTTCTGATATGGGGGACTACCTATGGAAAGTCAAAGAAGTGGAGTTATGATGCCAATTATAAGGAAACTAGCTGGTCAGTTTGGCCATATTGGAGAGTGGATGAAGGGAAGCAATACAAAGTAAGATAGGAAATGTAAGTGGGAGTAAGACTGTGCAAGGTTTTTAATGCCAAGCTGAGTATTGTCTATTTTGCCCTAGAAGCAACAGGGAGCTACTGAAGATTTTTAAGTAGGGGAATGACACAGCTCAATGCTTAAGGAGTAATAGCTGTGTGGGGATGCATCCATTTGGCTGCTGTGACAGTGGAGATGGAAGTCAACAATTGCAGGATCAGATGAAATAAAGAATCAAACTTTACTCAATCATTAAACATTATTAAATATGTACTAATAGAAGAGACACTGCTAGGCCTTGGTGAAAAGACAGATAAAGCTTGTATTTATATAGCCTTTTACAATATAGAAAGCATTTTCCTTAATTCATTCCCAGATGGCAGGCAATGATATGTTATCATCCCCACTTTATATAGAGAAGAACTGAGGCTTAGCAAGTTTAAATGACTCAACATACAACTAATAAATGTGTAGACTGTGACCTGAACTCAGGTAGATGTAAGCGGGGAGTTCACTCTGGGCATGTGGTATAGGATGTGCAAAGGTATAGAGAGGGGAAATTAGTGTCACATGGGAGGAATAGAATAATACTAATATCACCTATAACAAGTCCAGAACTCATTCTGCCACACTAGGTTGTATCTCAAATAAGACAATCCCTGCTCTTAGGGAGCCTATGATCTAGTAAGTGTGCTAGAAGCACACACTTTGAGGTATACAAATTGATATGATCCAAAATAGAATATGCGAAGTGAATAGAAAAGGTACATTATGGCAATTCAGAGGAAGGAGGAATCACTTTTGGTTGGGTTTTTCAGGGAAGACTTCATGAAGAGGAAGAATCTGAACCTTTAAGGATGGGTGGGATTTTAACAGGTGAACATATATATGGGAAGAACATTCCAAGTTGTACGAAATGAGATGAGAAACTACTATAATAATTATTATTATATAATACATATTGTTTTACAAGGACCTTTCTTCAAAAAAAAAAACTTCTGCGAAATAGTTCTATAGCATAATTCTGTTCCTCATATATGACATTGCTTTTCCTAGTCCCATCCCTTTATAATGACTGTCCCACATGCCTGGAATTCATTCCCTCCTTTACTTCCACCTTGGAGAGTTCTTTTTTTTTTTTAAAGACACAACTCAAGCACCATCTTTTCTATGAAGACTTTCCTGATACTCCCAAATGCTATTGCTTATTCTCCAAAAGTATCTTACATTTAACTATTTAGTATGTATTCATTAACTTTATATTTATGCTGTTTAAATTGTTATATACACTTGTCTCCTATGTTAGAATGTAAATTCCTTGTGAGTAGGGACTGCTGCATTCTTTGTACTTATATCTCCAGTGTCTAATCCAGTGTTTGGCACAAGGAAGGAGCTTAATAAGTACTTGTTAACTAACTGATTGATTATTAGCATTCTATTGATAAAGAAACAAAGTCTCAGAGAATACAACTGACTCTCCTATTATAACATGGTGGCCACACTACTATGAAATCTTTTGCCACCTAAGATTAAGTGGGGAATACTTTGAGCAATCATGTTTCTGCAAAACATGCCCCAATCTGAGGCACTTAAGTGGTACAGTGGATAGAGTACTGGACGTAGAGTCAGGAAGACATGATTCTGGGCAAGTCACTTAACTCTGTTTGCCTTAGTTTCCTCAGCTGTAAAATGGAGATAACAGCACCTACCTTGAACAATTGCTTTTTAAAAAAATAATGTTTTGGTTTTTCTAATTATATGTAAAGACAATTTGAGCATTCATTTTTACAAGATTTTGAGTTCCAAATTTCCCTCCTCCACCTTCCTAAAATGGTAAGCAATTTGATATAGGTTATGTATATAAAATCATGCAAAACATATTTCTATATTAGTCACAGTTGTAAAAGAAGAAACAGATCAAAAGGGTGAAAAAAAAAAGAGAAAAATAAGGCAAGTGAAAATAATATGCCTAGATCTGCATTTAGAGTCCATCAGTTCTTTATCTGGATGTGGATAGCATTTTCCATCATCAGTCCTTTGTAATTGTATTGAATCATTATATTGCTGAGAAGAGCTGAAGTCATTCATAGTTGATCATCACATAATGTTGATGTTACTGTGCATGATGTTTTTCTGGTTCTGCTCATTTTACTTTGCATCAGTTCATACAAGTCTTTCCAGGTTTCTCTGAAATCTGTCTGCTCATCATTTCTTATTGCACAGTAATACTCCATTACATTCATATGCCACAAATTGTTCAGCCATTCCCTGATTGATAGGCATCCCCTCAATTTCTGATTTTTTGCCACCACAAAAAGAGCTGCTATAAATAGTTTTGTACGTGTAGGTCCTTTCCCTTTTTTTGTGACCTAGTAGTGGTATTGCTGGATCAAAGGATATGCACACTTTGGTTGCCCTTTGGGCATAGTTCCAAATTGCTCTCCGGAATGGTTGGATCAGTTAACAACTCCACCAACAGTGCATTAGTGTCCCAATTTTCCCCACATCCTCTCCAACATTTATCATTTTCCTTTTTTGTCATATTAACCAATCTGATAGGTGTGAGGTAGTACCTCAGAGTTGTTTTAATTTGCATTTCTCTAATCAAAAGTGATTTAGGGCAATTTTTCATATGACTATAGATAGCTTTGATTTCTTCATCTGAAAACTGCTTCTTCATGTTCTTTTACCATTTATTAATTGGGGAATGGTTTGCATTTTTATAAATTTGATTAAGTTCTCTATATATTTGAGAAGTGAGGCCTTTATCAAAGACACTTGCTATAAAGATTGTTTCCCCTTCTAATTTTGGTTGCATTGGTTTTGTTTGTGCAAAACCTTTTTAGTTTAGTATAATCAAAAATTATCTATTTTACATTTCATAATTGTTCTATTGTTTGGTCATAAATTCTTCCCTTCTCCATAGATCTGACAGGTAGTCTATTCCTTCCTTTGAACAACTGTGAGGATCATATGAGATATTCGTAAAGCACTTAGCACAGAGGCCGGCACATAGTAGGCACCATATAAATGCTTATTCCTTTCCCTCTCTGTGCTGTGCATTACCTCACCCCCAAATCTGGCACATTCTTTACCAACAGACAATTTTCCCCACCCAATTGTATTCATTTGAGACTTCTTTGACTTCTCCACCATTCCCTCTGGGTTCTCATCATTGGGAAATCTCATCATTCTACAAGATCCAATTATCTTTAGTACTCACATCTATCTCTTCAACACCGTCTCCTTATCTCTGTTGGTGAGGGACAAACATCTTATTTCCCACCCAGCTGCACTCATTGGACTTTTTTTACTTATCTGTTGAACTCATTCTCCACCTATACCATTCCCCAGTGGATATCTTCTCCTTCCCTTTTCAGTTTTCCTTTGTGTGTTGTCTTCTGCCATTAGATTGTAAACTCTTAGGGGACAAGAACTGGTTTTTTTTTCTATATATACATCCTCTGCATTTAGCACAATGTCTGGTACAGATTAGGCACTCATTAAATGTTTATTAATTATTAGCCATTATTGACAGACCAGGGAGGAAACAAATAGCAAAACTTTTAGTTAAGATAGAATAGAAATGTAAATAACAATGGAAGCTTAAGTATCAGAGCCATTCTCCACACCCACACACCATATGTGATAGGTTGCAATATTATGCTTGTTTCTAACCTGTTGGGAAAGAAGAGAACATTTTCAATTTAATTTATATTCTGAGGTGATTATGTTGTTTGTTTACTTATGAGTCCTATGGATGTTAAATGCTAGAATTTGAAACCAAGTCTTCTGACTCCAAATTCAGGACTTCTTCCATTAAATCATGCTATTCCTGTGTTCTTAAATATGTATTTCATGCCACTCCTCACATGCTAATTTTTCATTGGCAATATACTATAGAATGCTTAAACCCATTAACTTTAGGGTTACTTGCCTTTCCATTCTTTGAGATCAAGGTGTTCCATGACCCACCAGGAGAATATCAAAACTAAAAAAGTGGGTTTTTAGTCACATGAAAAATGTTCTAAATCACTTTTGATTAGAGAAAGGCATCTCTGAGGTACCATTTCACACCTTGGTTAAGATGACAGCAAAGGAAAATGTCGTTGGAGGGGATATGGAAAAATTAGGATACTGATGCGCTGTTGGTAGAGTTGTGAACTAATCTAGTCATTCTGGAGAACAATTTGGCAATATGCCCAAAGGACTATAAAATTGTGCATACCCTTTGACCCAACAATAGCATTACTAAGCCTGTATACCAAAGAGATCAAAGAAAAGGGAAAAGGCCCTATTTGTACAGAAATATTTATTATAGCAAAGAATTAAAAATTGAGGAAGATGTCTATACCAAGTTATGGTATATATGATTGTGTTGATAAGAAAAGGGAAGACTTATATGAACTTAAACAAAGTGAAAAGAGCAGAACCAGGAGAACATTTTACACAGTAACAACAGTATTATAAGGATACTCAATTGTGAATGATTTAGCTACTCTAATTAAGACAATGATCTAATACAATTCCAAAGGACCCATGATGAAAAATGCTATCTACCTCCAGAGAGAAAACTGATGAACTGTGAGTGCAGATTGAAGCATACTTTTAAAACTTTCTTTATTTTTCTTGGGTTTTGTGTGTGTGTGTGTGTGTGTGTGTGTTTTCTTTTGCAACATGGCTAGTATGGACCTATGTTTTGTATGCTTCACATATGTAATAGATATTATATTGATTGCCTTCTTAAGGGGTGGGGGAGGGGCAACAGAAAGGGAGAGAATTTGGAACTCAAAATTGTTTAAAAATTAATGTTAAAATTTTACATGGAATTAGTAAATACTTGATGAAATAAATTTAAAAATATTTTCAAAAGATGAGTTTTTGTAGCAGCAACTAAGATCAATGACAATGCTGCAATTCACCAAATATGATCCAGCTTCCACTCCTGTTCCCTAATTTAACTCTGAGCCCAGCTCATTTTCTATCTGTAGCACCTATCCAAGATATATGTTGTCAAGCTATTAGGAGACACCCTGTTTTCCAAAGGTAAGGCCCAGCAAGCAAGCTGTGTCCTGAGCTTGGCATAACAACAATCCTTTGCACTTGCCCTCTGGATGATCGCACCCTCTGGCAAAATCACATAATTATTGTATTGCTTTGACTAGCACCAGGTAAGCTTAGACAAGCGCCTGCTATATCCATGTTCTGGTCATGAAGCCCTGCTATGAATAAAATTTGTCACATTATTGCTGTTACCCTTCATTGTCGGGGCTACAGCTCACTGAGTAGCCTCTGTTATACTGCTCCCCCGTCCCTCCCACCACCGTTGTGATCTGGTGAGTCCTCTGCCCTTGTCCTTGCTCCAATCCTCCAAGCTCCCACCTTGGTCAAGCTCACTATTCTTTGTGAGGAAAATTCTAGGGCCCCTCTGATGACCCAGTTTGTCTCCGATCACTCTGGTAAGAGTAGCCTAAGAGCTGCACACCTCTGTTAATTGGCCTGTCTGCACACCTCTGCTGTATTTTTTGTTTGTTTTTTTATTGAACACCTCTGTAAAATTGTAGCTGCATGTCTCTGTTGATTTTTAAACTGCACACCTCTATAAAGTTGAAACAACACTGCTTAGTAACCATTTGCATCTGTATGGATTGTAACTCCATGCTTTGTTAAAACTGTCTGTGTCTGTTTGTATCTGTCTTGTTTTATCTGTGTTTGTGTCTTTGTAAAATGTTTATGTTGTCATGTTTATGTTGTGAGCTGGATGCTGTTGCCTTGAAAGATTCAAAATGAAGCCACCTAGAAAAAACTTCTAAGGGCTATAGCTAAAGTGTTTAGAACACTGGGAAAGATTAATGAACTTTCATACTTGAGGCAATTGTCTCAATAAGCAGGACTTACTCCCACTTTAGACTTTCTGCAAGAGATTAGGTAATAAGAAAAAAAGTCAGATAATCAAACTTTTTAGAACTGCTGAGAACATCTTGGCAGATGAAGGAGTTTGGAGATTAATCATTTTAAGATTGCAGACAACTCCTAGGGTTTGGGATAATTCCAGAAACTCACTCCTTTCTGAAATATCTTAGTAAGTGTTGAGGGTACCACTCTATAGAATTTAAGGAAAAATAAGAATTAGATTTTATGAAAGTTTTAAAAATAAATGGCAAGGGGCAGCTACGTGACGCGGTGAGTAAAGCATTGGACCTGGAGTCAGGAGGGCCTCAGTTCAAATCCACCCTCAGACACTTGACACACTTACTGAAGCTATGTGACCTTAGGCAAGTCACTTAACCCCAATTGCCCTGCCTTCCCCACCCTACCCCCTCAAAAAATAAAAAATAAAAACAAAAAGCAAATGGCAAGATTAATAGCTTCATTGTTCTAAGGCAATGAAGAAAGGCAGCTAGTTTGGAAGTAATCCCAGAGTGAAGAAAGAAAAAAAAATAAGTAAATGGTTTTCATCTCTCATTAACCCTTCCTTGACATTTCTGACAATGAAAAGAGAAAAGATTGTTTAAACCAAAGAGACTCCTGTGATTTCCCCAGGTCAGGGATCTTTTCCCTGTTAACCCCTCTCACCTCGGATTAGATTCTCAAATAAAGGTGTTGAAGAAAAAATGCTGGAAAACTGTAGGGAAACTTGAATTATGTTCCGGTTGCAGAAATTTATTAGCTGTGTAACCTTAGTCAAGTTATTTGTTTGCCCAGTTTTCTGATCTGTAAAGAGAAAAATAGTAATAGTATCCACTTCCCAGGACTGTTGTGAAGCTCAAAATAATAAAATGATTGTAAAGTACTTAACACAGAAACTGGTATATGCTAAGCACTATGTTATTATTGTTTCTTTAATTGAATGTAATTGTTCCATACCTGATGACTCTAAAATGATTTTTAAAATGTCAAAGGTAATAAGATCAATGGTTCTTATACATTATAATTTGGAAATGCAACTGATGTCATCTGAAGTTTATTGTCTGTGTTATTATTGTATTTTTAAATTCTCTTACATTGTGAAATTTGAGAGTCCACTGTAACAGAAATACTGTTAGACAAAATAACTTTTTAATCTGGGTGCTGTTACACATGAATTGAGTTTTTAAAAGGATGTGATAAAAATAGATATTTGACAACTCATATTTTATTATAAAGCAGATAAATACTATATAATAGCAACTTTTCATTTGGAATTCTTGGCTACTATGAAAGTATGTAGGGTAGTTTAAAGATGTAGTTTCAACATATTAATGATGGGTCAACTATCAGGTATTTGCTGTATGTCTAAAGCCCCAGATTGTGGGTAGTTTTAATTTATAAGTAAAGGATTAATGAAATGTTAACTGTTGGAGAAACATCAGGAAAGATATTCAAGCCCTAAATTGTGGTTAGTGAAATTTTGCTATTTAAGTAAAAATTTCTGGGACTGTAATTTACCATTGTTTGAGCTTTGATTACAGGGATAGTTGTCTGAATTGTCATGAAGCTAGTAATAGAAAATGGCATGTGCTGCAGTCTGGGAATTGCTAAAGATGGATGTCTGTGCCAGGGGAAAGTTTTGAGATTGACTTTGGCACAGCCTCAGTAGGATCTTCCTGACTCTATTTCCCCATTGTGCTATTTCCTTTCTGAAAAGGAAATTTCCCCACCTGGCTAATCCTGAGCCTTGCTTTTGATATACTGTGACTAGTCATGATTGGCTGTCAGATATGAGTCATGCCTGGAATCAAACAGAGAGCTAAGAGAGTTCTCCCCGTCTGCTCCCCCCTCTGTTACATTGTTAAAACTATATATACCTCCCTTTCCCTTTTATATCAAATGTCCATAATCTAGAAGTTTTATAAGTATAGTACAAAATCTATTAAATAATAGATTGATAATGGAACATCTCTGAGTTACTATAATAGGATATAAGTATGAACATCTTACAATTTTAACCTATATTTGTGGTTAAATTATAATATAGGGATGATATCCTCCTAAGGGGGAAATGATTAAACAAAGTAACAATACAAAGATGTACTGTGAAATTTCTAATTAAATGGAATAGTAAATTTTGAGAAAAGCAACAACAAATGTATATGATTGGCTTCCAAAATTTATCTATTATAGAAATTCAGGCTTTGATCATATTTAGTAATAAGTTCTCAAAATCAGATTTTACAAATAAATTGAATGGCTAATGGTAAAGAAAGTGAAATTATTTTCCATTATTAAAGTGTCTGATCATTTTAAAAGGCAGAAGAGTTCATTTTGCAGTTGGACCCTGGTAAATTTTTAAAAGCTTCTTATGTCAGGTACAGGATTTAGGTAAGGATAGAAACAACAACTGGTATATGAACTGAAATTCTCAGTATATGAACTGAAATATGAACTGAAACGAATTGGAAACTGAAGTTTCAAAATTGGAGAACCAGATTTAAATGATATTACTAGCAAAATTATGTAAGAACGTCTAAATTTGGAACCAGGGAAGCAGAGCCCCCTTTACAGCTGTCCTGACAATAAAGTCTGTTGTCCAAGAAAAGATATCTAGGGACCAGATAACTACATGAGACATCTGGGACTCAAAATATGCTGATTAAATGCATATTGAGAATGGGATACAAGGAGACTTGATGTTAATTATTACTGGTGATAACCATTGTATTACTTTGGTCCTTTGTTTCAAGATTTTTATGTTTAAGTTTTCTTGGTTATCTTGGTGACATGTAAATCTCTCTTCTTAAAACTAGTCCACTGTGAGTCCTCTAAGTAGTTTGATCTGTAATGTGACATTAATGTGACCTGACTTAATGTAATTATGATTATGAGAAAACTTTATTGTGTTGTTTGAACCTAGCCCTGCATGCCTGGGAAGCTAGATTGTCTCTGTGTGCTGTTTAGAGATCCTTAACCAAGGACCTATTGCTGACCAGAAACTCAGATCCAAACATTGATACAAGGAGTTTTCTCACAATTGTCAACCCATATGTCTTCTAAGGGCCCCTACCAGCTCCTTCTGACTGCTCCCACAGCTGTCAAACTTGTGAGTATGGACCCCTGGATCATCTGAAGAAAGCCCCTGCCCCTGAGTGGATAGCAGAACCCTCTGGGTGTCTCAAGGTTCATTTAGTATGGACCCAGAAGCAGCTGACACCCAGATGAGACAGCAGTCCCAAAATTCTGGATGAGGGCTAAGTATACTGTCCTCTTCCCTTTTGTTATGTGCCCAGCCACCAAGGTTCTGATTCGAGTGTGTATTGGCATTTTCTCCCTCTACATTCTCGACCCTCCTCTCTTTTCTTCTTGAAAGCAAACAACCGTTAGCAATGATGCCTGGGACACACTTCCCCAAAAGGTTCTCATAAGAAACTGACCTCCTGGGATAAAAATACTCATCCTGGCCCAATTGACCTCTCATGGCATTGTGGCTTTATTATTGTGCCTCTTCTTTATTGGCCAGAAGGGTAGGGGTTCTTTCAGACCCCCACCCTTTGACCAAAAGGGGAAAATATCAAGATATTAGGAAATACCCTATTTTCCAGAGCTAAGGCCCAGCAAGCAAGCCGGGCCCAGCAAGCAAGCCCTGATCTTGGCATAACAACAGTCCTTTGTGCTCACCCTCTGGATGATCTCACACTCTGGCAAAATCATATAGTTATTATAATATTGCTTTGACCAGTACCAGGTGTTCTCTGAGCTCAAATATGCACCTAATATATCCATGTTATGGTCATGAAGCCCTGCTATGAATTAAACTTGTCATATTATTGCTATTATCCCTCATTGTCAGGGCTACAGCTCACTTGGTATAAATATTGAGATTTGGCCACACTAAAGCGCGTCCCCCCCCCAACTAGGGTCAAGTTCCCAGCACATGTGTCCTTGCTTGCAAGCCATTTCCCTAACTTTGAAATTAAACTTCTATTCTATTCCTGATTCTCTTGTCTCTAGCCTGCTCTGTTCTGCTCTGGCCATCCATTTAGTCTGATTGACAACGTACAGAAGAACCAATTCAATGGGTTGCCTATTCAAGGGCACATCATAATCTGGGCAACATATATTCATCATACACTTTGTTTTTTCTGTGTAAATGGCTAGACTGATCTCTTTAGAGTACCTATGAGTCTCAGTGAGAAGGTCCTGTACGTTTACATAACTTGTACACAAGCTTAATGTGATTATTACAATATTATCTGAAAATAGGAACAGCTAAAGAACCTCTCAATAGGGAACCCTTCTTTTCTTTGGACTTTGCAGGCATCATTGTGTATGGCACTAGCAAATGCCTTTGGCAAACAAATAATTCCCTGTTTCGTTCCTCACTTGATGCTGGTACTCGATAGACTGCAGAATAACATTTTCCTTGCTTGGGTTGTAATTGAATATAAACCCCAATAGAATATAAGCTCCTTGAGGGAAAGGAGTACTTAATTTTATTTTTTATTATTTCTAGTGCCCAGCAAAGTTCCTGGCACCTAGAAGGTTAAATGACTGAATCATGTCACTTTATGCAATCATAACATATATGTGGGAGGTACCTTGTTTGAAAAAAGACTTTAAGGCTGCATTTTGCTCTCAGTAACTTTTTTAAAAAGAATAACTGTCTTTTGCCTCTTTTTGTATTCTCAGCACTTAGTACAATGCCTAGCACATAGTAGGTACTTAATTAATATTTACTGATTGATTGACTAATAAATGAAAAATAGCCACAGCAGCTTAAGTTCTTTATATTCAATCTTATATTCTTTATACTTCTCAGTTAATTTTATGATTGAGAGTGTGTAGTTAGCTATAGTAAGTTACTTGCAGTGCCCGTATGTTCCCTTCTTATGGTTTCATCATGCACACTGTTGAGGTATACTTAGATCATTTTGCTAAAGATTTTCTGAAAATGTAGACATGAGAAATGAGAAAGTAGCAGTGGTAGTTCTTGATTTCTTCTCTAATACCTTTTTTTTTGGTGGGGCGAGAAAGAAATAGTTCTATCTGTGATCTTTTCCATTCTTTTGAACTGTTCTACTCCTTGAAATATCTTGAAAAATGCCCTGAAAATAATTGCCTCTAACATGGATTTCCTCTATGTATTTACACAGGTTCTATCATAACTCTTACCAACTTAATCTTCTTAAATTTCATTGCACTACATGGCACTTTGGGTAATTTAGAGGGTGAAGTCCAAATGTAGTAATGCTACTATCATTATTGATAAGAATAGCTTTCCATTTAAATTCTAGAAGATCTGTTTCACTTCACATTTATTTATTGTCTTTCTATCTCATCTTTAGATGTTTTCTAGAGTCTCTGGCTCATGTGTCTATTACTAAGTTCTTTATAGGTTTGTTTTCCTTTCTACTCAGTTTAATACATAATCTTCCATCCTTCTCCTCCTCCATAAGAGTGCAAAAATCAACTTGTACTCTAACCAGCTGTTGTCCTGGGCTTCCAAATCTGCCTTTCTCCCTACCTAGAGGCTCTCCAAAAGCAGTACTTGTCTCAATCACCATAAGGAAACAGAGAACTCTATTTGGCCATTTGGTGCCCTATACTAGTTTGCACACCTAGTTTCAGCTCAGCAGCCTGCCAAAAGGCTTCTCTTTACCATTCAGTAAGTAGAGAGGAAACAAGAGATACAGAGATTATTAAAATGCAAATTTGGTTGCTTGGGTTCAACGAAACCAATTACAGAGCCCAATATGCTTCATTGTTGTCTCTCAGAAACTTTGTCTCCTCAGCAAAATCAACACTTACTTTGAAACTAAATGACTTTAATGCAAAGATAGGCAGGCAAAGAAACTATATCAGAAAATATGGTTTGCTGGAAAGGCTTACATGAATTGATTCTGGATGAAGTGAGCAGAACCAAGAGAACATTGTACACAGCAATGGCAACATTGCGCAGTGATTAACTATGATAGACTTAGCTCTTCTCAGTAATACAATGATCCAAGACAATTCCAAAAGACTCATGATAGAACATGCTAACTCCAAAAAAACAACTATAGAATCCGAATGCAGATCAAAGTGTACTATTTTCACTTTTTTTTCTTTCTCGTGGGTTTTCCCTTTTATTCTGATTCTTCTTTCATAACGTGACTAATGTGGAAATATGTTTCATGTGATTGTACATGCATAACCTATTTCAGATTGCTTGCTGTCTTGGGGACGGAGAAGGAAGGCAGAAAAATTTGGAACTCAAAATTTTGTAAAAATGAATGTTGAAAACTATCTTTACATATAATTGGAAAAAATAAAATACTATTAAGGAAAAAACAAAGAAAATATGGTTTGTAACTAAGAAATTAAATACCCAGTCATTACCTGGAATAGAACTTTTCACATTTGCAGAGTATAGACAGAAGGAGAATAAGTATAGAGCAGACACATTTTTACCACTGGGTGAAGGGGATACAGTATCAAGGAAATGCTCAAATATCTCATGGGATAGAATGCCTCACGTTGTAGGGATGTGGAGAGAAAGAATGAAGTACAGAATGGATACATTTCATTGTTAGGGTTGGTGGGATATGACATAAATAAGCTTTTACATGTATGAGGGAATAAGGAGAGTGGATATTCCTATGTGAGTTGCTGAGACAGCTGAGAAGTGAGGTGGGAAGAGGGACTCAGAGTCAGGAAGGGCAAGCCTAGAGCAAGAGAGGAGCAGTTGCCTGGTGGTGGTCATGCCTGAAGAGGAGTTAGAAGGTGCTGAAAACAACTTCCCTTGCAGTTTTGACTTCAGCATCTTGGAAGAGGTGACTAGACAAGCACAAAGCCTTCTTTAATTGTGTCTAGAAAATTGGGCTAAGGGAAGAATGTGATTCTTTCAGAGTGCTAGGTTTGCATTTGAAACAGTTCCTTTCTGCAAGAACAGGGCATGCTAGACCTAACCTTTTTTTTTTTTTCTCTATGGGCTTTCTAGCCTGGTAGATCAGAGAAATGCTATCAATATAGTTTAATTAGATTTTATCAAAGTATTTAATAAAGCATCTCAAGCTATTCTTGTGGACAAAAAGGAGAAATACAAGCTGGACAATAATACAAATTAGGTGTATTTGGAATGGGGGTTGGAAGGCCAAATGCAAAGAATTCAGTTCAATAACACCTTGGAAGGGTAGTCTCTGGTTGAGTGCCCCAAGAATCTCTCCTTGATCCTTTGGTGCTTAACATTATTATCAATGATTTGAATAAGGCATGGATGACATACTTATCAAATTTGCAGATGACAGAAAGCTAGAAGGATGGCTAACATAATATAACAAGATTGAAACCCAAAACAATCTCAACAGATGAGCACATTGGACTGAATCTAATAGGAAGTATTTCGATGAGGATTAGCATAAAATCTTACATTTGGATTAAAAAACCAGTTTTGTAAGTACAAGATGGCAAAAGGGATGGCTAGTTCATAAACTGACATGTTAGTGCATTTTAAAAAGATCTGATTTTAGTAGATCATAAGCTCAATAGGAGTCAACAACCAAAAAAAGGAGAATGGTATATTAGATGGTATTAATAGAGGCATAATGTTTAGAACGAGAAAAGTAAGAGTCCTATTGTATATACTTTGCTCTGATTGGACCATATCAGGAGAGTTGTGTCCAGTTCTTGGGACCACACTTTAGGAAGGATATTTATAAGCCAGAAAGGGTAGATAACCAAATGGTAAAGAGTCTTGAGATCATGCCATCTGAGGATCAATGGAAGGAAGTGAGGATATTTTGTCTAGGAAGAAGAGACTTAAGAGTAGACTGGACTGGTGTTTTCAAGTATTTGAAGGGCTTTCCCATTGAGGAAGGATTAGGTTTGTTCTGCTTGACCCAAGAGGGCAGCGTTAGGAGCAATAAGGTATTCGTTGAAGAGAATCATGTCTGGGCCGTATGTAAGGAAAAAGTTCTGAAAAATTAGAGTTATTAAAAAGTCGACTGGACAGTCTTGGGAAGAAGAACCTTTCTAGTCACTAAATGTCTTCAAGAGCAGGCCAGATGACACATTGTAGAATATCTAATCAAATGGCGGTCATTACTAGATAGCCCCTGATGTCCTTTCTAGTTCCAAGATTTTATGAATCTGTGGTTGGAGGACCTGGCCTCATATAACAGCTATGATATTTATGACCTGCATGACCTTGGCCAAGTCACTTAATCTGTATGGATCTCACTTTTCTCATCTGTAAAATGAGGATTATGTAATCTTCAGGTCCTTTCTAGCTCTTTATTTCTTTATTAATATGTATTATTATGTATAATATTATAGTTTAGTAATATTATAGTATAGTAACATTTAGTTACTATATACATACTATAAACATATAGTATAGTAACATTTATTAAGTACTTAATGTGTGCTAGGCAGCAAGCTAAGCATTTTACAAATATTATCACCTTTGATCTTTGAACAACCCCGGGAGGTAGGTACTAAACTTATCCCCTTTTTACAGTTAAGGAAACTGAGGCAGAGAAAAGTTAAGTGACTTGCCCAGGGTCACACATCTAGTAAATGTGTAAGGCTAGATTTTATCCCAGGCCTCCAGGCCTTGAGTCCAGGCCCAGCACTCCATCCACTGTGCCACCTAGCTGCCTCTAGATCTTGTTGGTCCTTTGTTCTTGAAGGGGACCGATGACATCACTAGGGTAATGTCTTGACTTGCACATGAATTGGATTTTAATGATTCAATGACTCTTCTAGGATTATAGTAATTTCTTCTTGTATACTAAAGAAGGTAACAAGAGCTGGTGATTGATACATAAAAGCTAGAACCATGTAAAGTACTTAGATGCAGAATTTGTAGAGATGCACCCTAGATCACAGCATGTAAAACATGGGAGGGAGGGTAGTCATCATCCTGTCTAACCCCTTCCAAGTGAGGAAACTGAGGGGAGGAGGAGGGAGAGAAAGAGAAAGGGGGGGGAGGGACAGAGAGAGAGAGAGAGAGAGAGAGAGAAAGAGAATGTGATTTTCTTAAGTTATATCCAGTGAAATGTAAGTTCCAAGAAATCAGGGAATGTTTTTCATATTGTCTTTATATCTCTAGCCTAATATAGTGCAGAGCTATTAGCAGGAATTTTTCTGTTTGGGTTAAGCATCATAAACCTTACCAAGGCAGTGGCAGCCTCAGTTAAGGAGAAATGAGACCAGAACATGGTATTATGTTTGTGGAAACAGTCTGTGGTTGGGGAGTGAGGAATCACCTTTTAGCTTTCTATTGGAACTAATTATTCTGGCTAACTAGGTGCTAAACTCTGTTAATTCTATCCACAGAAGGACTCTAAGTATCATCAGAGACTTTGGTATTCATTTCCACCCTAGTTACTGCTCTCACATTGTTGCATGCACATAGCAGACATTTCATAGATAAGTGCTTTGATGAATTCATTCAATCAGCAAGAATTTATTAATCACTTTCTATTGTAGGACGCTTTGTTAAGTCCTGGTGATACAAAAACAGAAGTGAAACAATCCCCCTATCTTCGAGGAGTTTATAATCTATCAGAGGAGAAAATGCCAAATACAGGTATATACAAAATATATTCTTCCTCATTCTCCACCCCACCACCCCACCAACTCAGTTGATATTATCCTAAGATGATAAAGCATCGTGTTATTATATCAACTAAGCTGAAGGGAGGGAAACTCAATCTTCTTCCGTTTAATAAAAACCTACCAGCAGCTAAAAAGATCTATTTGGGGTGGGGTATAATTAAATTAACGCCTTGATTTAAGGAGTTTTTCCCACTTGGATTTTAAATCCTATTAGGCTTGGTTCCAACCACCCCACCCCACCCCATTTTGTCTGTGAATGTAATATCAGAGCTAGCAATCCCAAAGAGAACTCTAAATATGATAAAATTTTCAATAGACTAGCATCTTCAATTCACAGCTGCATACTCTGTCGCCTGCCTTTACCCCTCTCTCCCAGATGTTGGCCTTCTTGGCTCTGAGGAAATATGGGGCTCAACAGATTAATCTGATAGTTTTAGTTAGTAGTTAAGAAAGAAACACAGATTCTATCCCCAGACACATACTGGCTACGTGACCCTGGGCAAGTTACTCAAACTCTCAGTGATCTAGGCCACTCTCTAAGACTATAAGTTGCAGAGAAGGTGCCCCTACCTGCACTGGTGGAGAGAGTTTTCTCACATGAGAGTGTCTTATAGCAGTGAAATCATAGGTTTAGTCCCTATCTCTAAACCAATTTAAGAAAGAAGAGCTGTTGCTTTTCTGATCCAAGCAAAGCCAAGCCCACACCTTGCTGCCTCTTTTTTCTACCAGTCCCAGTGGTTTCTGCTTCCCCCATCTTGCCAAATGACTGATTTTTCTGTCAGATTGCATTGTGTCCTGGGGCCATTCCTTCAGTTCTGTTCAATTCTGTCTTAGTGGAGCCAATGGAAATATTAGGTGAACTTGTCTTGCTCTGCCTGACAGCTTCAGAGCCTTGACTGCAGGCATAACTTAGTGATGAGCCCTCATGGCAGCTCTCAGAACTCTTCCCCCAATCTTCTCAGACTATGCAAAAAGCATGCCAGCTTGTGCTATGACTGAATTGTTCTAGACCCAGAGGGAAACACAACACAGCATTTCTGACAGCTCAGAGATGCAGAACCAATACTATCGGATTGCTGTCATGCCAGTTGGGAATCCTTCAATGTGCTGGCAATTAACCAATCCCAGACAGCAAAGTTTCTTTTCATTCTAGCAATCTCAAAAGTACCACCTGTCATTTCAGTGTGTTTGTAATGTTCCATGGTTATTTTTGTTTTATGCAACACTCAAGGCTGAACAATCCTCCCATAGGCAATTTTCTAAATAAATGAGTGGGATAAACAGATGGCAGGGAGGAGGAAGATAGATGGCTGAATAGATAGTGAGGATGGTGGTGCATAGATGTAAAAGGCTTTCCAGGCTTCATACTATCTATACCGTTAATGTAGAGTGCTGCCATTCAGTTTTGCTCTTGGCCACTGGAGGGCACCAGGGGTTAGTACATGGACCACTGACAGCCATTATAAAATTCTATCAAGGATATACAGAGACTTGCCCCAAGATGCCAAGAGTTTATTTACCTTGAGCATTCCTTCTCGAAGCAGTTAATTGATCCGTTTACTCAGCGAACATTTGTATATAAGGTCCACTGCTGGAGGATTTTAGAAGATGAATCAGGCAATGAAGTTATGAATTTCAGATTTGGAAACCATATTGTTGGGCAAGTCACTTCCCTTCTCTGGGCCTCAGTAAAAGTACCATGGTGTAATGGAAAGGGACCTGGAACTGAGAGACCTGGGTTCATATTCTGCTTCATATATGTGAAGATGGCTAGGTTACTTAACCTCACTCTCAACTTTTCCTCATCAAAAGGGGATAAAAGAACTTACCTTACAGGACAAATCCTGTCTCTTTTATTTATTATCTATGTGATCATAGGCAAGGGAAGTCATTTAACTTCCTGGAGCCTCAGTTTTCTTATCTTCAAAGTTTATTGTTGTTTCAGTTGTGTTTGATTCTTCATGAATCAATTTGAGGTGGGTTTTCTTGGCATAGATACTGGAGAGGTTTTCCATTTCCTTCTCCAGCTCATTTTACAGATAAGGAAAGTGAGGCAAAGAGGATTAAGTGATTTGCCCAAGGTCATACAGCTATTAAGTGTCTGGGGCCAGATTTGAACTCAGGAAGATGATTCTTCCTGACTGTGCCCAAGCACTCTATCCACCGTACCTAGTGCAAGATTACTGTAAAGATCAAATGAAATATTTGAAAAGTGGTTCATCAATTTGAAAACACTGTATAAGTGTTAAGGATTATTATTATTAACATGAGGAAGTAGGACTAGATCATCTCTAAGTTCCCTTCTAATTTTAAAATTCACTAATTGTTGTCCTTGAGAAAAAGAAAATGTTGGCATGGAAATTACAGTATCACTAAGCAAGGCACAGATATTTCACCAGCCATCAACATGAATGTTATTTATGCATAATAAACATTTGCAATGCAATTATATAATACATAAAATACTATAATTCTACATAATCACTTAACTACTTTGTGCCTCAGTTTCCTTATATGTAAAATGAGGAGTTTGAATACCTATAAAGTCCCTGCTGGCTCTATATCTATGATCCTTTGATCCTAAAAAACAATAATAAATTGTACTGCAGTTGTAACAAAAAAATCTTCTGTAATGGCATGTTTTAATACAAAAGTGGTCTCAAAAAGGTGATGTTTGGACTCACAAAGGATGAAGACCTAACTTTACTTTTGAACACAGAAGCAAAGATATGTTAGAGCTGGAAGGGAATTTTGAAATTATCTAGTCTACATTTTTAATTTTATAGGTGAAGAAATGAAGGTCCAGAAAGATTTTGTCCAAGGTCATCTAGCAAGTTAATGGCAGAGGTAAAATTAGACCACTCAGATTTTTTGACTCCCAGTATATGGTTCCTTGATTTGGTTAATTTTTTTTTAATTTACCCTTTATTTTTAAAGGATAAATTGCTAAAATGTCACAAATGTTAAATTGAAAAACTGCAGTGAGTGTACTTAGACTCTGTGAAGGTCTATATTTTAAATATTTTTTGTTTTGTTTTGTGTTATCTTGCTTGTCAGACACACAGGAAAATCCAAGTGATGAGCTCACACTGGGGCCCCTGCTCTCCTGATTGGGTTGCCTCTCCATTACCCATTACATCTTGGCCTGGCTACAGCCGTGTTTCATTTCCCTCCCAAGCCATCTCCTCACCAGCCGCCTTGTACTTGCCAGTCCTCTCCACCCTCCGCACCCTCCCATGGCTTTCCAATCCTGGATCCATAATCAAATCAATACTATTACTTCTTTTCTCATGTCTCCTTTGTCTCCTCTCTCCATATCTATAACTTTCCAAACCAAAATACTCCCTTTCTGGCCACACTATTCTCCTATATGTATTTTTGTTCAGTTGTTTTCAGTCATGTCTTATTGTGATCCCATTTGGGTTTTTTTTAAACAAAGATGCTGAAATGGTTTGAAATTTTCTTCGCTAGCTCATTTTACAACTGACAAAATGGAGGCAAACAAGATTAGGTGACTTGTCCAGGGTCACACATTGTCTGAGGCCAGATTTGAACTCAGGATGATGAGTCTTCCTGACTCCAGCCTCAGCACTCTATCCACTTCACTACCTAGTTGCCCTTTTATAGATAGACAGATAGATAGATAGATAGATAGATAGATAGATAGATAGATAGATAGATAGATAGATAGACTATAGATAGGTAGATAGTCTATATCTATCTATACATATCTATAGATAGATAGACTATATAGCAATAATGGAATATTGATATTAAAGAGATAGGTCTTTGTTTCTGGGAAAAGTTTGGGGTCATTAGATGAACTTCACAATTTCCCAAAGGCATCCAGCCAGCTTTGATCTTGTTGAACTCTGGCCCTCATTTTCCTCTCTATTGCTGAATCTAGGATACACACACACACACACACACACACACACACAC
>CM053622.1:417205801-417276784 GCA_028646595.1 Phalanger gymnotis
GTGTGTGTGTGTGTGTGTGTGTGTGTGTGTGTATCCTAGATTCAGCAATAGAGAGGAAAATGAGGGCCAGAGTTCAACAAGATCAAAGCTGGCTGGATGCCTTTGGGAAATTGTGAAGTTCATCTAATGACCCCAAACTTTTCCCAGAAACAAAGACCTATCTCTTTAATATCAATATTCCATTATTGCTATTGTCTGGCTGTAAGTTGTATAGTACTGCAGTCTTTGAAGAGTTAAAAATGAGTATTATTCAAAGCACAGTCAAAAGTCCTATGGTAGGTGAGCTCAAGCTTTAACAAATAACAAATGAGTGACATTTAAAAAAAAAAGATGTCACTAGAGGAATGTATATTGAAAAAGAAGATGGGCTTATGACAGTAAGAGATAGCCATTAGACTATCCATATACTCCATTCCTGTCCTTGTGATTTTAAGAGAAATTAGAAAAGGCTTCTACCATGATGAAAGGACTCAGTGGCATGCTGGTAAATATTTAACAACTGGCTTTTTGCAGGGGGAGGGGCATTTAAAGTAATGTATGCATGAAATATTTTTAAGTTAAATCTGAATTATTAACAATTTCTCCATCACTTTATTAAGGCTAGGAAACCAACAAAACAGTAAGTCAAGTCCTGATTTATAGTATTTGCCAGTTTCCAAGATGTAGATGCTCTGACAGAAAATTTAATGGTTGCCTCCTGAAGGCCAGTTCAGGCTGGCTCCAGCATCCCTCTTGGAAGACTCCCAGTGGTGAATTTGTAAGAGGACATTGACAAGAGCGGCACAGAATGACTAGATATGATAGACTGTGATCTGCATAGTTGATGGAAACAACCACATTGATGAATTTGCAAATTCATTCATATTTCTTTTAGTACGATCTCCCTGATAAAATCTGAAATAAAACTCTGAAGAAAAATGACACAATAGCAGGAGAAGTAATTTTATTCTATTATAAGATGTTTTGTTTGGTAGTCTGGTCCTGACCTGTAATTTTGTTGGTACTGGCAAGTCCCAGTGAGGAAACTCCCTTTACCCATGCCGATTTGGCAACTATTCTGCAATTTAGAATATTAAGAAGTTAAGTGACCTGCAGATTTTGAACCCAGCTCTTCCTCAGTCCAAAGCAGCCTCACTATTCACTGCATCTGTTATAGGATACAGTAAGCTATATAATGTTAATAATTATAATAATAGTAATAACTTACATTTACATAGTGCTCACTACATGCCAGGTACTAAGCATTTTGCAATTATTGCGTCATTTGAGCCTCACAACAACCCTGAGAGGTAAGCACTGTTATTATCTCCATTTTACAGATGAGGAAAATGAGGCAGAGGTTAAGTGACTTGCCTGGGGACACATAACTAGTAACTGAGGTTGGATTTGAACTCATGTCTTCTTGACTTAACATCTAAGTACAAACCACCTTTTAAATCTAGTGGAAAGAGGAGTTATATATAGCATATAACTTTAAGGAAAGAGGTTTTTAAACACTTTCTTCTCAACAAATCTGTGAGGAGGGAGGTAGTCTAAATATTTTCATTCCCATTTTACTGATGGTGAAAATGGTACTCCAAGAAGTAAAATTATTTGCTCAGTCACATATCTAGTAAATGGCAGTGCATCTTCTAACTTTCAAGTATGTTGCTCTTTCGATTTTACCAGACTGCCTCTTGAGAGTATAAAATGCTGTCAGCTCCAAACCTATATTTTCAAGTGGAGCCATAACTAGGAAAAGGCCATTAAGGCTTTCTCTATGGTTACTGACATCAAAGTATATACCTCTCTCCAGGGGTATACATTTCTCCAATCAGACCAGATAGAGCCTTCCTATTACTTCAAAAAAATACCATCTCAAAATTTTTGTTTTCTCTGCCCGCCTATACCAGGTAGAACAATGCTGCTCCCTCACCTAGACTCACTCCCAGGAGCTTGTCAACATGGTGCCCCTATTTCATGGGCCTTCCTTCCATTCCAAATCTGCAGGAGCAAAAATTCAAATTTATAACTCTACTCCTAAGTTAGTCTTCCTTCATTTAAAAAAAAAAAATTCACAAAAGACAATGAAAGGAAATTCAGAAGGGGCATGAATGAGAAATTTTGTTACTACTGTATCAAATTTAGTATCTACTTAAAAAAAACAAGCTGTATGTAATAAGGCTCACAATTTCCTTTCATATGCCATCCTTCATGTTCTTTGTATATTGAAATGTTCATATTTGTTGATATTTGTCAAGTTTATAAACAAAAAAGAAAATTTACATAAAATAGTCTAAAAAAAAACAAAACATGATTTACTGTGTTTAGATGTGCATCCAGTGTTGTGCAGAGACATGTTACAAGATTATAAAAAAAACCAGACATACTTTTAAAGATATGATAATGTAATATAGACAACGATGATGAAAAACAGAGAGGAAGCATAGAATCTCGGGGAAAACCTTAGAATTCAGAAGAAGTTATTCTAGCCCCAGCTCTTCCTCTTATACTACCTCTGTGGTCAGTAGCCCTTCCGGGCCTCAATTTCCCAATCTGTATTCCCAAACAATACCTTTCCAGCCTACGTTGCAGGGTTGTGAGGAGCAAGTAAGAAAAGGGATGTGACAGTACTTTGAAAAAGGTCAAGCTTTAGACTGACTAGATTAATATGTTCTAGACGACATGTTCCAAGTAAAGCTAAAGACTGAATTTATTGTTGTTGAGTCATTTTAGTCATATCCAACTCTTTGTGACTCCATTTGGGGTTCCTTGGCAAAGTTACCGGAGTGGTTTGCCATTTCCTTCTCCAGCTCATTTTACAGAGGAAGAAACTAAGCAAACCAAGGTGAAGTGACTTGCCTGGGGTCACACAGGTAGTAAATGTCTGAGGCCAGATGATTCCAAGGCCAACGCTCTATCTGCTGCACCACCTAGCTGTCTGAATAGCAAATAACAAATAAGTACCAAACTTGCCATTTTTTCCTTCCCCCACCCCTTTGCATTTTTTCCCTGATATTCATGCTTAGTGTGGATAGCATAGTGGAGTTAAAATCAAGAAGGTTGTTCAGTCGTGTCCAATTCTTCATGACCCCATTTGGGGTTTTCTTGGCAAAGATACTGGTGTGATTTGCCGTTTCCTTCTTTAGTTCATTTTACAGATGAGGAAACTGAGGCAAACAGGGGTTAAGTGACTTGCCCAGCGTCACACAGCTAGTTATTGTCTGAGGCTGGGATTTGAACTCAGGTCTTTGTGACTCCAGGCAGAGCACTCTATCCACTGTGCCATCTAACTACCCTGAATCAAGCAGACTTAGGTTCAAATCTGGCTTCTGGTACTAACTAGCTATGTGATCAATGAGTAAGTTATTTATCTTTCTGAGCCTCAAATTCCTTCAAAACAGGACTAACTTAATGACGTATGTGAATTCCTTTGAAAATTTAAAGTGCTGTAATAAATGTCAGCTTTTATTATTTTTTCTCTTACCTGGTGTTCTCCTCTGTAGGGTACTCCAGGGGAGGAAACTTTCTCCTCAATTCAAATAAGCAATTATTGTGCAATTTACAGGCCTGGAGAGCTAACTGAGAGAAATGGTACACGTGGTTTGACTACCAGCATTGTTGTTGTTGTGTTTGTCCTTCGTTCCCAAAGACGACCATGACATCAGTGAAATGATGACATGACTTGCAGTTGACTTGGATTTGAGTGATTCAGGGCCATGCAAGGTCACCAGCCTCACTTTCTCCTCCAGAGCCGTCTGGGTCCAGTGGCCTGACATTCACCAGGATGACTGGAGATGGCCCAGGATGCATTGGCATACCCTGGCCCTTTCAGGCTAAGGCCTTTCAGGTTCTCACTACCAGCATACTTTACCAAGGCTAGAGGCACTTCTGATGCTGGATCTGATCTCACTGATTTTTCCCAAACCTCTCACCTCTTCTCATGTCTTTCTAAGCATGATTCAGGCTACCTTTTATACTACTATCCTTCTTGTTCTCTCCATTCCAGTCCATCTTTTCTATTAGCTGTTCCTTCCTTAAGTAGCTTTGTGTAAGTTTGTGCATCTCCCACAGGATTAGAGTCTCAGGCACTGGAATAAAGGAGATATGTTTGGGAGATCAGAAACCATGGGGGAAGGGGGCTTTTCTGATAGTTTGTGTCTCTCTGGGAAAGGCCAGAAGGATTCAAAGGACTAGCCTAATGTAGTCAGGTTTCAAGGGGTAATGACCACTAAAACTAGCCTAATTCAACTTTTATTTAAAAACATTTATTAATCACCTACTCTGTGCCAGATATAATGCTAGGCCCTGAGGATACAAATACAAAAAAGTCAAACAGTCTCTGCCTTCAAAGAGATTACATTCTAATAAGGAGAGATAATACTTAGAAAAGAGTAGTATCCAGGGAGCTGCTTTTGTTGGGGGTTACTGGGATGGCAGTGAAGTCATATAAAGTTGATTGTCTTACCCAAAGCTGTGGTAATGCTGATTTGATTACTGTTCCCAGAGCAAGGGTGGGGGAAGAGTGCTGATTATCTCCTACCCCACTCCTACTCTACCCTTTTCTGCCTCCCTTGGTGTGTGGTCTCCTCAGATTAGATTATAAAGTCCTTGAGGGCAAGATCTTCATTTTTCTTAAAAGTGTCCCTTTCACACAGTGACCAGTATGCTGTAGGCACTTAATAAATGTTTTTGAATTGAATTACCCTGCCTTCATCAGCAGAGCAGATGGAAAGATATATGGGATGAGTGGGTTCTGGGATCCATGAGTAGAAAAGCTGTAAGACAGAGGGAGATGAAGGCAAGAAGGGAAGGTACCCCTCTGTGGTGGCAGGTTTTAGATCTAGGTGACCAGGATAGATTCTGGTGATATAGTGGATTAGGGAAGTTTGGACTAATTTACCACACAGAACAACTCAGCCACAGGGCAGATTTTTTGGTCTAAGATTCTGATTGTTTCTACTATAAAGGGCAGCTAAGTGGTGCACTGGACAGAGTGCCAGGCCTGGAGTCAGGAAGACTCCTAATTTTCCTGAGTTCAAATCTAGCCTCAGACACTTACTATGTGACCCTGGACAAGTCACTTAACCCTGTTTGCCTCAGTTTCCTCGTTTGTAAAATGAGCTGAAGAAGGAAATGGCAAATCACTCCAGTATCTTTACCAAGAAAACCCCAGATAGGGTCATGAAGAGTCAGACATGACTGAAATACCTGAACAACAACAATACTATTAAGGTGGAACACTTAGGAAGAAGACAAACACATCTTTCAGAGTGGTTCTGATTTTCTTTACATTTTGTTTTTCATGAATAAAGATCAGTAGATATAGTTAGAAAGATAGTGAAAGGGAAGGGATGCACTTTACATATTTTCACAGTCAACTACTGGAACTGCTGAAGCCCTTACCTCTATTAATTCTGACTCTTCTTGCCTGAATACTCATCTGCCAGTGGAGCTCATTTCTCATTCATATTTTCTCCTTTATTTAGAGTATCATGAAATTGTGACTGGGGTTGGGGAGGGGGAGAGAAGGAGTACTCAGAGGTAATCGAACACAATCCATATCTGAACAAGCATCCCCTTTGCAATATCCCTGAAAAGTGATCATTCAGTCTCTGCATGAATACTTCTAGTGATGGGAAACTCACTACCTCACAATGCAGCCCACTGCATTACTGGTGCAACTCTGTTGTTGTTCTCTCAGAAAGAACCAATGACATCATGAGCATGATGTCCTGACTTGCACTTGAATTGGATTTGAGTTTATAGAGCTGTGCAAAGGTCATCAGCCTTGCTCTCTGCTCCAGAGTCATAGGAGTCCAGTGACAAGATAAAGGTCAAGACAACTGGCAATGGCCCAGGATCTCTAGTAGTTAAGGGAGTTTTTCCTTATGTCAGTAATCATGTCAATGATTTCTACCCACTGCTCTCAGTTCTACCTTTAGATCCAACTGATACAAGCATCATTTTTTATCTTTGTACAAATATATCTTTGCTTAGCCTACAGCATGTGCTCAATATATGTTTGTGGAATTGAATTCCACAGTCCTTCTTTCAAACACTTTCCTGTCTTCCTGTCTGCAATCTCTTCTCTCTGTGGCTTAGACATCATCAGATCTTTCAATTCATTTACCCGTGACCTGGTGTGAGATTCTGTCCATATCCTGGTACCTGTCCTCTGGATATGCTTCTCCAATTTTTCACTATCCTTCTTAACCACACGTTGCCATGTGTTGGGAACACAGGTTCCCAACGTCTTCTGCCCAGGGCAGAGGGCAGAGGTTTCTCACTCAGGACTCTCTGCTTCTCTTACATTCACTTTCTGGCTGCTGAGTCACCCTATTGACTCATTGAACAGTCAGTCCAGTAAAATTCCCTGTTCCTTTTCACATAAACTTTGTCTGGTCGTGTCTCCACCAGCCTCTATTTGTGCAGATGACTTTTTGAACCTAAATTTAGGATTGTAAATGCATTCCTGTAAGATTTCATTTTGGAATTCCCATCCTGGGGACAAGCTATTCAGACCAGTGAGTCTGAATGCTAAATCCCGGAGCCCACCCTATCCCTGTCTACATAAGTTATGTACCACATACATTTTCATTTGAAACAGTCAGTCAATAAGCATTCATGAAGTATCTGCTATATGTCAGGCACAGCCCTAAGTGCAGGGAATAGAGAAACAAAACCAGTCCCTGCCCTCAAGGAACTCACAGTCTAATGAGGAAGTACCATGGGAGGTCACATGACCCATCAATCACATAACTAGAAAATTGTCTCCTAGTTGATGATCAGGTTTGATAACGTAGGATAGGTAATCTGTTGGCTGTCCTGTGTCCCAGCAGTGTGTGCAAAATGGCTTCTCTTCACTCCCTTTCAGGCTGTCCTCCTGACTCTTCTGAACTTTCTTTACCATGCCCCTGAAGCCTCTTCACCTTATCTCTGGACCTCACACACACTTCACACACCTCAGCCCCTGGAGCGTCTCCTGATTGGCTGTTCCTTCCAGATCTTTCATTTTAAGGAGGCACAGGCTAGCCATGTCTTAATTCCTCTCTAGGCTATACTCCTGACTCTCCCAGACTTTTTCTATAATTCCACCCCACTCCCCACCTCCACCCCCATCCCTCACCACACACACACACACACACACACACACACACACGCGCGCGCGCGCACATGCACACACACACACACACACACGCACACACACACCCCTTCCCTACACAGCTTGAATACAAACACCCAGGCAGAATAAATACAGATGTGATGATAGCGTCTCCCCTTTGAGGTAGCTTCTAGTGATTCTAGTGTGCGATGGATATTGCATTACCAAATTTCTGAAAATTGCACAGTTCCAGCAAAACTGCTGAAGGAAAATTGCTGCAGTTAAAATGCGATGAATGTATTGAAGCAACCCTCCAAAAACGCTGACTTTTTTAAGTAAAGGGGAAAATCAAAATTGTTATGTTATGAGGCATCCAACACGTTGAAGGGAGCCTATGCGATACTGTTCTTGATCCTAAAACTCTTATTGATAGCAAACAGTCTGACTCTTTAAACTACTTGCAATTTTGTTAGATTCAGAGTAAAATTGAGCTGAAAACATAAGTTTTTTTTTAAAAAGTCCAGTATTATTTAGTGGTAGGCATTATGAGAACAGTGAAAAAATTTTTACTGTGAGGATATTTTTGTTGTCGTTCAGTTGTTTCTGATTCTTTGTGACCCTATTTGGGGTTTTCTTGGATGCTGGAGTTGTTTGCCGTTTCCCTCTCCAGCTCATTTTATAGATGAGCAAACTGAGGCAACCAGGGTTTAAATTACTTGCTCAGGGTCACAGCTAGTAAGTGTCTGAGGCCAGAATTCGGGAGGATGAGGCTTCTTGATTCCAGGCTTGGCACTCTCTCTGCTGTGCCATCTAGCAGCCCTGGGAAGATACTACCAGAATTTTATTTTATGTGAAGTATGTTACCCAGAACCATAAAATGAACGTAGAGAAAGATTCAGCTGGAAGAGACAGACAGTAACAGACAATTTGACCACAAGTGCAGTCTCATTGGAAGAAGGGTGTTGTATTCTGTAGAGAATCTGGGTCTTGCCACCATCAAGGGTCTGGAGGGAAGTTAAACCTGGGAGAGGAGAACCACGATAAGGGAGGAGACAATACTGTGGATGGTTTCAGCTATGAATAAGATGAAAGAATCCCATGGTCCTTAAGGTGCAACAGCAAGGCAGATGGTAATTTTCTTCTTTAATGGCATTTTCACTGATAAAATTGCATCAGTTAAACCATGTGGCAATGCCAAGGACTTTGGTGGCAAAAGCTTTTTTTTGTTTTTTTCTGGGTCTTCTGTAGTTGTGTCTACAGCACCTGCAGTAGTTGCCAGGCTGCATTTCTCAGGATGATGACCAAGGACACTTGACTGGAGGCTTTGCTATTCCTAAGGCTCTTGGATTCTGGACTGTTTCCATCAGGCCTGAGGGGAGATGGTGGTCAGTGTGGTGGTGTTAGTCTGGTAACATCAAAGGCCACCTTCAAATCCCACCTTCTTTGTGAAGCCTTGCCCAACTCTTCCAGTCCTCACTGATCTGCCCTCTTGTTCTCAATTCTGACAGTACTTAGGGTTCACATGAGTCAATTTAACCATATTAATATATGTACATGTATATACATATACATATATTAATTAATATATATTAACTCTTATATTGCTTTCATTTATTTCAGGAATGGTATTTTGTCTACCAACTAGATTGTTAGCCTCTCAAGGCCAGGGCCTTGCCTTGCACAATTGTGTATGCTCCACAATGTGTAGCACAAGACTGGTATTACCTTAAAAAGGCCCAGGTCTCCCACTGCATCCTGGGCCATCTCCAGTTGTCCTGATCCATATCTGGCCACTGGACCCAGATGGCTCTGGAGGAAAAAGTGAGGCTGGTGACTTTGCACAGTACCCCGTCCCTGATGTCATGAACACAGAGTAGGATCCTGATCAATAAATACTTACTGATAGATCCTAAGTGTTTTCTTCTTAAAATTTCCTTAAAGAGAAGGATTTTGGAAAACAGTGTGCTTAAGAGAGAAGTGCAATCTCAGGAACAAATGGGAAGGTTGACAGAACCCAAACTCAGCATGGTACCATGGGAAGTATGCTGGATTTTACATAAAGGACCTGGGTTTGAATTCTGGCTCTGCTGCTTGTGTGGCTATGGGTGTCATTTCTCCTGCCATGGTCTGTTTCCTCAACTCTAAAATGGAAGGATTGAACTCACTGAATTCAGGATCACAAGATTACTAGTTAGAGCTGGTCCCTTCCAGCTCTAACTAGCAATCCTGTGATCCTGAATGAGGGCACTGAAATGTAGAGCAGCAACATTTCAATACTGGTTTTTAAAAGATAGTGTAATTTTAATGTATATTTACCTGAGGTTAGCAAAAATCATTAGTTAAGATAAGAAGCTACCATTTGGAATGTTCACTCTCCAGGGTGGTTATGATCCATTTGATCCCTTCCGGACCTAATCCAGCCCAGCTGCCTGACCCTACCTAGCAGGCTGCCATGCATTGATTTCCTACAAGGGCCCTCTAGGTGTGCCCAAGTCTGTCTCTGTCTTTGTCTCTGTCTTTTTCTCTCTCTCTCTCTCTCTTCAGGATGGGAAGAGTATCCTTGAGATCTTGTTTCCCATGCAACTGATTTTGTTTTAATTATTTCTTGCATTATTTTTATATAATAATAATCGCTAACTTTTACGTAGAATTTTCCACATATTCTCTTACATATATAGGAAGTCCCAAAATTCTTAGTGCAGTTTTAAGCCTTTAAAGCAGGTAATTAAATGGTAAAATGGCAAAGTGCTGAACTGTGAGTCCAGATGACCTTAGTTCAAATCCAACCTCAGAAACTTACTAGCTGTATGACCATGGAGAAATTATTTAACCTCTCCCAGCCTCAATTTCTTTGTCTTTAAAATAGGAATGACAATAGCACTTCCCTTCATAGATTGTTGTGAGAGTAAAATGGGATAATGTTTGTAAACTGCTTTGCAAACCTTGAAGTGCTAACATAAATGCTAGCTATCATCATCACCACCATCATTGTTATTATTAGTATTATTGTTGGGCAGCTAGGTGGACCACTGAATAGAGTACTAGGCCTGAAGTCAAGAAGACTTATCTTTCTGAATTCAGATCTAGCTTCAGACACTTGCTAACTATGTTACCCTGGGCAAGTCACTTAACCTCATTTGCCTCAGTTTCCTTATCTGTAAAATGAGCTGGAGAAGGAAATGGCAAGCCACCCCAGTATCTTTGATACTAAAACACCAAATGGGGTCACCAAGAGTAAGACATGACTGAAACGATTGAATAAAAACAGCATCATTATTATTATCTCAACTGAACCTTATAATAATCCTTATTATTATCCCCATTTCAAAGATGAAGAAACTAGGTCTTGGAGGTAAAATTACTTGCCCGGGGCCACACAGCTAATAAGTATCCAAGGCAGAATTGGAATCTAAGTCTTCCTGCCTCCAAGTCTATTGTTCTATCTAATATTCCACACTGACTCCCTGACAGCTGATAGAAGGGTATGTTATCGTCCTCTCCCCAGGTTCTAAAATTGATCTGAAGGCCATCATATTGGGAGAAGAGGCCTGTTTTAATTTTCTTCTTTAGACCGAATGTTTTATATTCATTATCTCTCTCTCTCTCTCTCTCTCTCTCTCTCTCTGTGTATATATATATATGTATATATATATATATATATATATATATATATATATATATATATATATATATATATATATATACAGAGAGAGACATAGATATCGATATAGATATGTCATTTCCTCATAATTTCCCTTCCTCCAATGGAACCTTGTTACAAAGTACTAAACAAAACAAACACACACACATTGGTCATGTCTAACAATGTGTGCTTCATTCTGCACCCATTTTCTATCACCCTTGTATAGGGAAGAGGGAATCCTGTTTCTCTGTCAATCCTCTGAAATCATAACTGGTCACTGTAGTGATAAGAATTTTAATGCCTTTTAATGTTGTTTTCCTTTACATTGTTGTAGATGTTGTTCTCCCAGTGCTACTCCATTCTGAATCAGTTCCTACAAGTTTTTCCAAGTTTCTCCATCCCAAAAGTCTTGGTGCAGAACCTTAAGCTATTAAAGCTTAAAACTATATATGAAGATTTTTGTGACACTCTATATATTCATATGACACAATTTGTTTAGCCATTCCCTAATAGACAGGCAACCATTTTGTTTCCAGTTCTTTGTCACTTGCTGTTCTAGACACACAACATGCTGTCTTCCATTTCTGTGCCTTAGTGCAGACTGGCTCCAATGCCAGGCATGCACTCCCTCCTCCTCCCTTCTGTCTGTTAGAGTCCCCCACCCCATTCAGGGCATTCCTCCAGGGGCCATGCCTTGAGAGACCTTTCATGGTTCTAAGAAATTACTTAAATTTATTTTCTATATATTTTTCATTTTCATATCTTTATACATATTTTCTTTCATTCTCCCCCCTCAGTAGGAATAAATTTCTTGAATGCAAAGACTATTTTCATTTTTATCTTTATGCATATTAACTAATACAGAGCCTGACACATGGTAAATACTTAAGAAATTGAATTACTATGACAAAAGTGATGCTATATTTTGATATCTCTAGGTCCTTTTTGTCCATCTTTGAGTAAGCTCATTTTGTGATTAGTGAAGGAGAGGAATAGCTTGGGGGCAATCAGTAAGGAGGAAGTTTATACTGATGCATGAATTTTTCCTGAGAAGTCAGTGACTTCTTCCACTGCTGGAAACAAGGAAAAGAGGGGATGGAAGATGGGGTCACAAAGGAAGCACTGGATGTGGAAGAAGAAGGGCTTGGTTTTGAATCCTGCTTTTTCCATTTACTACTGGTGTGACCTTTGCAAGTCACTGTATCTCTCTGGGACTCTATTTCCTTGTCGATTAATCAATCATCAAGTATTTTTATTATTTTTAATTTCTTTTCAATGAACAAAAATCTATTTTATCTCCTTCCTATCTTCGCTGTCCCCTCCCACTCTATGAGAAAAGAAAGAGAAAAACAAAACCTTTGTAACAAATGTGAATAGCTGAGCAGAACAAATTAGCCCGTTGGCCATGCCCCAAAATGTATGTCTCATTCTGAACCCTGAGACCATAACCTCCCTTTCATCGTGGGTTTCCTAGAATTGAGGCCTGTCATTGTATCATTCAAAGTTTTTGAAAGTTGTCTTTACAATGTTTTTATGGCTGTATAATTTATTCATTTTATTCTGCTCACTTGATTCTGTATCAGTTCATACAAGTCTTCCCAGGTTTCTCTAAGACCATCTCTTCTGTCATTTACTATGGCACAACAATACTCTTATATTCAAATACCACAATTTTTTTTAGCCCTTCCCCAATTTGATGGGCATCTTCTTAGTTTCCAGTTCTTTGCCACCACAAAAAGTTACACAGTGTTTTATAACCACATCAAATTAGTACATAGGATGCCCTATACAGCAAGAACAAAAACAATGACACTTTAAAGGCTTAAAGATTGAGATGGCCCTATGGCAAGGCTGAAGATTTCTAGGCTGTGGTCTTTGTTATATGGATATGTGTGTGTGTGTGTGTGTGTACGTATACATGTGTACGTATGTATATATATACATATACATATGTGTGTGTATGTGTGTATAATCACTGGGTAGGTAAGTACAGTCCTGCTCTCACCACACTTGACCAGAAGAATGGCAAGTTGGCCCAGACAGATATGGATGAAGTGCTTATATTACATGATTGCCAAAGTCTCTTCCCACAAATCAGTTCCTCTGACATAGCAGATGCTTTCACTGCCAAAGCCTAACTGCATCAAGTATTTATTAAGTGCCTAGGATGGGCCAGGCACTCTGTTAAGCTCTGGAGACACAAAGAAAGACCAGATCCCTTCCCTCAAAGAGCTCACTTTCTAAAGAGGAAGAAAGATAGGAGTGATGATATATCCCTGTAATCTCTTCTACCCAGAGGCTAAGGCTGGTGGGTCACTCGAGTTTGGGAGTTCTAAGTCATTTGGATGTCTGCACTAACTCTAGTGGAGTGAACCACCAGATGCTGTAGGGTGGAATGAAGAGAATGGGAATAGGCTGAATAAGGGAGTAGCGAACCTGCCTGGCTCAGAAACAGCAGGTGCAGATCAGTAGTGGATTCGCCCATGAGTGACCTCTGACCTTCCAGCTGGTGTGAGATGGGGACAGCTAGCCTCAAAATAAATAAACGCATACATAAAAATAAAGGAAGAAACAACATGTAAATGAATAGACACATACAAGATACACACAGAGTATATGAAAGGTAACTTTAGGAGGAATTGGACTTGATCAGAGGTGTCAAACATGCAACCTGAAGGCCACATGTGGCAGTAACACTCCCTAGTGCATCTTGAAACACATTAAAGTGTATTTGGGAAATATTTAGAAAAATAAATAATACATAGATAACATTGTATTTTAAAACTAAATCAATATGTAGTCCACAGGTATCCTTATATATGATTTAGTGACTCCCATTTCTATTTGAGTTTGATACTACTGGACTAGAGGACCTCTGCATTCCCTTCTAATTCTAAATTCTAAGAATAAAGAAAGATCTTTTGACTGAAGGAAAAATAGTTGTGTTATCAGGTAAAGGAGATGAATCTATATATCCTGGAGAGAAAAGACATTTAGAGAATCTGCTTGGGCCCCACTATACACGCCAATCCTCCTTCAGAGGGGTAAGGAGATGCTCTGCCTATTTTCTAAATTCCAGTGTCAGTGAGAAATGAATCCCACTGCCATACTTCAGAGCTTGCCACTGACTGGTCACCAGACTGAGGCACTGTCTGATCTTGACTCTGCAGCATGATTCCGGGGCCCTCTGTTGCCATAACAACTGGATTCCAGCTTTAAAAATAGTAACTTATTTTTCATTCAAAATCTTTTGCCCTCAGAACCAAAAAAAATTAAATCTATTTTTGTGCTTGATCTTCATTATAGGTATCCCCTCAGGTATTGTGCCAGGGCTTGCCCTGATTCTCCTAAAGAAAAAAAAAAAGTGCTGAGGATGATGTGTTAAGTGTTGTGTTAAGTAACAGGAAAGGAGTAGTGGGATAGCAGGGGAGAGGGAACTCTCTGGGGAACTGTCAACAAGGCTCCTCAGCTTCTCTCATTGGAGAAAGCCCTAGCACCATTTACCTACCTTTCTACTGTCTGGGAGCTTTCCTGGTGCTAAGGGAAAGGTCTTTGATCCACTGGGACTGGGGCAAGGCTACCAGGAAGAGAGAAGGCAGCCAAGTGGGTTAGTATATAAGCCTTTTATCTTCTGTCAACCAGAATGTCGATTCTCTTTAGAAATTGCAGGGGAGGGGGGGAAGGAACTGAGTAAGATGGAGAAGGTATTAAAGTCAGGTAAAGGCAGAAGCCATGGATTTTTTTCTCCATCATGCCTTACCAAGTGAAAAGCTGGACTATGGTAGCAGATGTGCTTCTAGGTCAAGCAGAAGGTGTGCCCGAAGAGTAGGTGGCCCTCAGGAGTAAAACATCTGGAGAGTAGAACTGAGATACTATAGTAGATAGGCCAGAGAGGGCATTGAGTTATTTCTAGTACTCTTTTCTACTTTCTGGATGAATAAAATATGCATACAGGGCCAAAAATCAGAAAGAAAATGATTGGTTTCATGAGAACGCTGAACCGAAAGTCAAGAGAGCTGGGTTCTAGAGCTGGCTCTGCCACCAACTAGCTGGGTAACCTTGTGTAAGTCACTTAAACCTCCTGGGCCTCAGTTTCCTACTCTGTCAAATAAGGAGATACTACTACTAAAGGAATGTTAGATCAAATTCATATGGCACTTTACAGACTTCAAAGTACTTCCCCTACGACAATCCTATAAGCATAGCTATAGAAAGTAAAGGGACTTAAGAGACATCGAGTCCTATTTGGAGAAACTGGGGCTTAGGGAAACTAAGGGATTCCACCAATGGTCACATAGACAAGAAGTGTCAGGAGGAGGATTTGAAACAAGAGGCTCTGACTCCAGAGCTCTTTTCACTACACCACACTGCCTCTCAATTAGGTAGGCAGTTCAAGGAAACAGATAAAGAAACTGAGGCTCAGAGATGCTAAATAACTGGTCAAAGTTAAATAGCTGGTAGGAAGCAGAGGTGGTTTTCCAGCTTTGTTTTTCTGATGCCAAGATGTTTTCTAAGATTCCTTCCAGTTCTAATTACCTATTATTTTGTGGTACTTCAACAACTTTGTCCCATCCCAGCCCCCATAAATCCATGACTTAGAGGAAAAATTCTTGTAGAAAATAACCCCTCTATTTCTTCTTCAACCTTCTCTATCTAGCACTTTAATTTAAAAAGTCTAGCAGAGGAAGAAATAATCCTCTCTTAAGAGGAGGGATTTGGGATCTTGGAGAGCAAGTTGAAGTCCCAGCTCTGAGGTCAGATGACCTGTGTCAAATCCTGGCTCTGACACTTAATGCGTTTGTACCCTTGGACAAGTCACTTAACTTCCTGGAGCAAACTTAGTTTCCTTTTCTGTAAAATGAAAAGGTTGGACTAACTATTGGAAAGTCCCTTCCAGCTCTCGATCTGAGTTCTAGATTCTTTGACCTCTCTAAGCCTGTTTTCTCATTTGTAAAAATAAACATAATACTTTACCTACCTCACTGTTCTCATATTGTATGGGGGACGGGGATTAGATAACACATATTTATAGTAGCCTTTGTAAACTTGAAAGCTCCGTGTGCAGATTATTAGTAAATATAAGGAGGAGGAACACTGGGGAAAGGGGATCCCATAAACCCAAATTTAAGGCTAACCTTAATCGACCCCATATCTGGGCAGGTGCAGATTTTGAATTGAGAGAAGTGGGGGAAGAGATTCAGCAAAGGTTTGTTCAGATTTTTTTTTTTTAAATATCACTAGAGATGGCAGGTTGTCATTTCCCCTGCAAAACTCTTCACCACTCAGACCCCATCCTCTTCTCCTTTCAGGTTTTTTGGCTAGGGAGCACTGGGTTTCTGAGATCTGTCCACTCTGCTCAACAACTACTCCCTAAAGTCAGTCCTACTAGAACTCCCTGCCCCCCCCCCACTCCATCCCACCCACTCTTTTTCACCCTCCCCCTCCACCCTTCTGCCCCCTCGCCTCACTCAGCTCAGGCAGAGCTAGTCCCCAGGCAGGGGATGTGTCAGACACTGAACTCATCCTCCACGTGGTCTCTAAACCGGGATGAGGCAGCTAATATCGCGGGGTGAACAAGGGCGACCCCTCAAGAGCTGTACAGGCAGAACAGGCTTTGTTCTGAGCTAATACAGCTGATCTTCGGTAGGTACCCAATCAACCATCAATCCCATCTGAAGTCATTGTAATAAGGTAGTACTAATGTAATGGCAAGATGGGGGGATAAAAATAGGGTCGTGGGGGTGAGAGGTTCCACGAGAAGGCTAGATTTTCCAGCCGAGGTAGACGCCTGGTCCAGGGGGATCCCTCTCAAGCAGAAGGTTTTCTCCTCCGCTCGGCCTGAGTAACTGTTGCTTCCCGTCTTCATTCTTTCTGGATTTCCGCGGACGGTTTCCTCTCTGTCCCATGAATCATCCTCTACGCAGGGATGGGCAAAGGTTGGGGTTGGGGGTGGGGTAGGATGTGGTCCAAAGCCAGAGAGGGGTAAACAGGGACAACGACTTCCAAGCTCCTCTCCCCATCCACCCCTGCCTCTTTGAGGGGCCCTGGGAGCGCGCTCTCTCGAAGAAGGCAGTGTGCTGAAGAGTGTAGCGGAGTAGGGAGGGGCTGCGGGGCTGGAGGGTGCTGTGTAGGGAGCGAAGCCTAATAGATGTAGTGAATTGTCAAGAGGAGAGAGAGTTTGCGTGGGAGGGATCCGCTGCTCCCGCACCCTGACCCCCCCAACCCACCTGAACCTAAGCAGCTGGCCTTCGGGGGTGGGGGGGCTAGACAGAGCTCTTTGCACCAGTCCCTGGCTACAGGTCTGGGATGATGAGCATCCCAGAGGCATCTCTAGTTTTAAATTCCACTTCCACAGGGCGGGGGTGGGGGGTGTTGTGGTTATAGTCCAGCTACAGTCGCTGGAGATGGCTTAGGGGATTGACTGGACTGGTTATGCTCCTTGGTGTCCATCTGAGGGTAGGGGCGGGGTCCCCCTGCCTCTCGGGTCCCTCCTCTTTCACCATCTGCTTTGGGATTTCGCTTGGGCTACTAAGCTCCCTCTGGTCCTAGTGTTTTCCCTCCTCCCTTCTCCTCCTGCTCAGTGGAAAGGCCTTTGACAGACTTTCAAGGGTGGGGGGGAGGAGGGACGGAGGTTAAAGCCGGAATTGCGACCCCGAATGGAGACAGAGACAGAGCTGGAGAGGCAAGAGTTGGTCTTCTTCCTTCTACTCCACAAATCTGAGAGAAAGCATAGTTACCCCCCCGCCCCCCAACCTGCTGCTGAGCGGGTGAACCCGCTCCAGGGATTTTAACCTGCTGCTCTTCTGAATTAAGCTCTTTTCGTCCCTGGTTTGTTTCCTCACTTCCCTCCCCCTCCCTCCCCCTGCCGTCACCTCCCCCCAACCTTCCCCCTCCCGCCTTCGTTTTCTCTCTGCCTCCTTCCAAGTTTCCTTCTTCACTTGTACCAGAGCAGAATTCTGATGGAACTGCAAAGATGTTCGTATCCAGACTCCTGGATTTTCAAAAGACAAAATATGCAAGGTAAAGCTGACATTTGCATGCTTAGGCACCCCTTTCCTCCTCCGCGCCCAATTTCCCTTAATAGTTGGGGTGCGGGTGAGGGCCAAGCCTTCTCACCTCAAGAGAGGAGGAAGACACTTGTGGGCTGCACCCCAGGGAGTCTACCGAATCCTTTGAGAAGAATAGGTTTATCTGGGATGTGAGTGTGGCTTTCATGTTCCTCCTTTATCTTACTCTTCAGCACCCTTAAGAATTACAGAAGGAAAAAATTTAAAAACAGGGAGAAAAAAATTCTTTCTGATGTAGAGGGCAGGTATGGGACCTAACACAATTATGTTGGATTCAAGAGCGTGATTGCTAGGCATAGGAGCAGAGGAAGCTATACAATATCCTTTACTTGAGATCTTGAATTAACTTAATGCTTAATTCCCTGTAGCGTGGAGGAGAGAGAAGAGGGGAGAGGGAGAGATATTGCCTATGTAGATACCAGAGGACTCAAAGAAAACCAAAAGCAGGAGTGGAAATACAGGACAAAAGAAATAGGATCCTTCCATAGAACCCCAGACCTTAAGGATGCCGGATTTTGTGCATGTCCTGAAAAGGTATTATGTGACGTTTTGGGAAACATTTCTCGAGACCCCAAAATACCGACATGCTGGGTCCTGCTGAATGAATTCGACTGGAGCCTTCTCAGCCTAGGAAAAAAGACAAGGTTTCTTAAAAGTTTGCCTTATTGGGTAGACTCTTACACGGAGTCTAAGCATTTGTGCCGCTTATGCCAGCAGAGTAGATCAATCTGAACTAGGTTGAATCTGAGCCGGAAACATTTCTCTAAAGGTATGTCTGACATTTTCATATCTTTGGAAACCCTCAAGGGGTTGGAGAATGCTATTTCACCTGAAAATTGTCTAGGAGTTTTGGGGGCATAATTGTGAATTGATGTAAAAATTATTAAGGGGATGTTCTTAATTCTTCCTGATGTTAAGGGGAAATTATTGTACAGATCAACCTCAAATTATATTTCTTTTCTCATTAAGATGCTATAGTCTGTTGTTTATAAGACAAACTCTTAAAGTACACCAATGTCTGGGGTTTAGAATGATATCATATGAAAATGAATTGGAAGCAAGTGAAGTTTCTTCCACTGTCACCAAAAGAACAGCTAAATCATTCTTGCTAGTTAAATCCAGTAGGAAAACCTTGATAGCATGTGTCTAAAGAAAGTTGGAAAAAATCCTACTTGGGAAAAGATATTCAAGCAAAAATGATCACTTTGCCCAACTTCAGGGTGAGTTACTATTGAACTTCCTGATGGAAGGAGGCAGAGGTCACAACCCTGGGAATGCCAGAAGTGTCTAGTTGTCGATTTGGGGTGGCTATTTCAATAGAAAACCTTTCTTTGGTTTCTTTCATCTAGGTAATAAGACATAAAAAGTCAGAAAAGTGAGAAGATTGGACAATTTTTAGTTGAAATAAGTCAGGATTCAAGGAATACTGAAGTAATCAGTCAAGAATGTTTTAACTGCCAGCTATATTGTATGCTACGCACTGTGCTAAGTGCTGGGGATACAAAGAAAGGCAAAAGCAGTTCCCTGGGCTCATGGAGCTCACAGTCTAATGAGGGAGCAGACATGCACATAACTACATGCAAACATGATATGTACAGGAGAAACTGGAGATAATCAACAGAGAGAAGGCGTTAGAATTAAGGGGATGAGGAAAGCCTTCCTGCAGAAGGTGAGATTTTAGCTGGGAAGCCGGGAAGTGGAGATGAGGAGGAAGAGCATTCCAGACTTGGGGTGGAGGTTGGGAGTGGGTCAAGTCAGGTAAAATTCCCAGAGTTAGGAAATAGAGTATTGTACAAGGAACAGCGACGGCCAGTGTCACTGAATGAAAGAATATCTGGGAGGTTGGAGATAATACAGCTGCCTTTCCCCTCCTCCACAATTCTTTTCCTCATATGCAATTTAGGGGGAGGAAATTGTGAAATCAAAGTAATTGGCATGAAATAACAGAATTTTAGAGCCACAAAGTGACCTAAGTGAGTATCTAGTCTAGACTTTTTCACCCTCCCCCCATTTTACAGATGAGGAAATTGAAGCCAAGAGAGAGAGAAGAAACATCCAAGGTCATAGGGTACTAAGTGATACAACCTTAAACCCAGATTTTCTGACTGTATATCCCTTCATTTCCTCCTCCTGTTACTTTGCTTTCATAGGCACAATTTGGAAAGAATAGTCTTTCAGAGATCACATACATTTTAGCCTGTGCTGTTTGAGGTGCGCATTTGTCTAATGTCATGAGGGAGATACTAAATCAACTAATGGGATATTTCTAGTTCTGTGTTTTCATGATTCTTTGTGATTGCTCAATAAATATTGTTAGATGATGCTAAGAGGGTCCCAGGGAACCAGAGACTTCCTACTGTTTTGCTAACAAAATGCCCTTAGGCTAGAACATGACCCACAGAAAAGCTGGTGCATGCTTTGTGTTTTGTTGTTGTAGACGCAAGCAAGAGGCAGCTGTATTTTGATGAGCCCTAGCAACTTTGGAGGTTTCTGGTATGAAGGAGTGTGTCTAGATCAGGATTATATACATCTGGCAAATTGGGGACTAGGACTGGCTGGCTCCCCAGCAGATTTTGTCCGGTGATTGCTTCTCTGAACTGAAGGGAATTGGGATTGCTGCAGCTGAGGGAATGTTCCCACAGTGAAAGGATCAGAATAAGATGTGTCAGAAAGTAATTAAAACACCATCTCTTCTGTGAAACAGATAATGTGTGTGTAGCTACTTGGGACAAAATTGGCAAGTAAGCAGCATCACCATCTACTGTCTACTTCCTTTTCCCTGCCTCTTGGGTTACTTTTCCCATCATTCCTACTCTCAGGTCTTTGATACTCTCCATTGCTGTTGGTTTCCTCTACTCAGGGAGAGGACTCAATATCAAGTGTTTAGTCCCAAATAATATTGTTTGTTGTGTTCCATCTTTACTATGAGGATTTACACCTACACAGAGGTTAAAGTGGCATTCCTAAAGCATAGATCTGACTATGTTATTCCCCTGCTCAATAAAAGCCCATACCCTATTACCTCCAGGATTAAGTACTAACTCTTCTGTTTAGCGTTTAAAGCCCTTCATAACCTGGCTCCAGTCTACTTTTCCAGTCTTCTTTTTCAATACTCCCCTTCAAGCCCTGTAAGATCCAGTCGAACTGGCCTCATTGTTCCTCAAATGTAACATTCCATCTCCCATCTCCATACTCTTGCATAGGCTATATTCTTTGCCTGCCATGCCCTCTGTTTTCACCTCTACTTCTTAGAATCCCTCATTTCATTCAGAGCTCAGTTCAAATACCACCTCTTATGTTAGGCTTTTTTTCTGACTCTCTCCCCATACTCATACCTCCTCAAATTACTTCACATTTATTTTGTATATACTAATTTGTTATGTAGTTTTTGCCCTATAGAATGTAAGTAAGTTTCTCGAGGGCAGAGATAATTTCACTTTTGCCTTTGTATCTCCAGGGCCTAGCTCAATGCCTGTCACATTACAGGCACTCAACAAATGTTTATTTGGTTGGTTGATCTTAAACCTCATCCTTAGTTGGAAAATGAAACATTTTTTTTTAAAGGAACCCAAGCATCCTTGGAGCAGGTAGCCAGGTGGGGCAGGATTTTTTGGGGGGCCTCCAAACCTTGGACATTTCATAAGTCCCAAATGTATTTCATATTACTGCTTTACATCTTGAAGATGGGGTAGGGATGGGACTAGATCTGTGATGTCATTGATGTAAGGGAGCACTTGGTGAGGAATTCCCTCTACCAGTACAAGTCAGCATCTCCTCTGTAACTTTATTGTGTTAGAAAGTCACCTAGAACACAGATAAGTGAGTTTTCCAGGGTCACACTGCCAGTATGTATCAAAGATGAGACTTGAAACCAGATCTTTCTGGCTTCATGGCTATCTCTGGGTCCTCTAGGAGAAGTTGTCAAAGAAAGAACCCCCAATGGCTAGCAAGATAATTCTCTGGGCATCAGGCTACACATATTTCAACTAAAAGTCAAGACAACTCTAACCAAGGGGAAAAATACATTTGAAGAGAGACATTTTAAAATGATTATATTAGAAAGACTTGTTAATTAAAGTTATACATTGAAAATATGAACAAAGAAGGTAGTGTGGAGCAGTGACATACTCTGGATTGGGAAACAGCAGATCTGGGTTGTAGTTCAGGGGTGAACTCATTGTGTGACCTTAGATAAGTCAATCAACCCTTCTGTGCCTCTGTAAAATGAGGAAGGTGGATTAAATGCTTTCCAAGGTCTCTTCTCTTTGTAGAATTCTGAAAGTAGTCTATAGGGATGTGTAAGCTTATGCTGTAGGAATGCTATAAATATGTAGGTGATATGCATTAGATGCAGAAATAAAGGTTCTAATTGGTATTTAGAGGCCAGTATAAAGCAAACTATGCAGTACCATTTAGCAACAGCTTTTCTGGAATGAACTAGAGTAGGGGCCCTGATTTGGTATTTCTTTTAAATCAACTTTTCTCTAGAAGATTGAGCACTGTTGAAAATTCAAATATGACCTCTGAGGAGGAGAATGGACACTCAGAGATGTCTGCTATTTCCACACTAACTGCTTCTTTTGAATGTGGTGAACTTTCAGCTAACTCCCCACTTTCAGGTTTGGTTAGCCTCCAAGGAGAGCCAGGCAAATTCTCATAATGCCCCTATCCTGAATATCTTCAGAGGAGTCAGGATCTCGTATAAAACTCTGGTGTTCTCCTCCTCCTTGGAAAACCAGAGGAAGTGGAGGTTTTCCCTCATGCTCTAAGTCTTAATAGCCTTTTGGGTGAAGGGTTTCAGCATTTTTGTCTGTAGAACAAAAAGTTTGGACATCCAGTGGTCGCCTGGATTGATGCCTGTGTGACCTTGGGCATGTCACCTAACCTTGAAGAGCCTCCGTTTTCTCATTCATGAAACTATGGCATTGGATCGAATGGCTTCCAAGGTCCTTTCTAGCTCTACACCTATGATCCTATGGGTTGATCATTAATAATAATAGTTTATTTACTACCTAACATGTGTGAGACTCCCCAAGGGGAATATAGAGAAATAGGACTCCATTCTTTCTCTCAAGGAGCTTAGATACGAGTCAGGGAGACAAAATATGTACATAAGTGTAATAACAAGACATCGTTGTGGAGGAAGAGCCTACTCACCTCATCTCCTGACTACCTACTACCGACAGGCAGAGAAGCACGAAAGCCCTGGTAGCGGCAGCTCCCAGATCCCTGGTCCTGCTTCCAGACCAGCCCTCATAGTCACCATCCATGGAGGCAGCTCTGTGGAGAAGGGGCCATTCTGACCAACTGCCACAGCACAGGAAAACCAGCTTAGATGAAGCAGCAGGACACCCTCGGGGAAAGGGAGGAGGCGGCATGTGCCAGGCAAGTCAAACCACCACCACTACATTGACCATCTCTCCTCAGACCCCAATGGAGATAGCAGATCCTTGTCGCAGAGCCTTGGGAATATCCATGCTTCCAGCCTGGTGCCCTCAGCCATCCCCTGGGAAGCAACCCATGTGGAGGTGCAGCCTGGCAATTACCCCCGCCGGTGCTACAGCCGCACACACTGAGGACCCAGATGAGAAGGCTCTTGCCACCCAAGTTCTTGACACATTCAGATGAGTCACTACTAGAAACTGATTTAATTTTACCAGTAGAAATGCCATTAAAGAAGAGGCATTACCGTCTGCTTTGCTGCTGCACCCCAAGGATCACAGGACCTTTCCATCAGACTTGCTTGTGCAACCTTCCATATGTATTTTCTCCCCTTGTTTGTTCTTTGTGAGCAGAAACTGTCTGACTTTTCTGTTTGTATACCCAGTGCTCTGCATACAGTAAGGGCTTCATAAATACTTTATTCACTCAATTTATTCACCCGTTCATAAGTAGATAAATAACAATCAAGGTATCGCATGCTAAGTACCAGAAGAATGATATTTAGGCCAAACTAGTTCTGCAGAAAAAAGGCAGAATAATCTGTTTGGCCCCTGTATCTAAACTTCTCATATCGCCCCTGTGCCCAGCACAGTACTCTGCATACAGTAAGCACGTGTTACTTGATTCTTGAATTGAATATTCTGTAGTAAAGACCTTTAAGAAGGCAGGGGAGCCAAGGAGTGTATTGCATTTCAGTTAAGTTGAATGGACCATTGGGGAGGGGAATACAAACATCCATGTGTAGTTGCTAAATCCTATCGGGAGTCTGCTCTTTTCTCTCTGCTTCCACCAGATCAGCTGGTTAGTGCAGCCCATAGAGGAGTGGGCCTGGAGCTGGGAAGACCTGATTTCAAATTTGACCTCAGAAACATACTAGCTGTGTGACCCTGGGCAAGTCACTTAACTTCTGTTTGCTTCAGTTCCTCTTTATAAAATAGGGATAATAATAGCACCTACCTCTTACAGTTATTTGTAAAGCAGCTGGCACTTTATATAGCACAGTAGGAGCTATAGAAATGTGTTAGCTATTATTATTATTAGTTTAAGCTTTTATTACCTCTCTCAGGTACTGGTACTAGTCTAGATTAACTGGTGTCTCTCACTCTAGTCTATCACCTCTTCAGCCTTCACATAGCTTCCAGAGTAATCTTCCTAATACAAAAACAGGACTATGTCACTTGTCTTCCAGTGAAACCTTCAGTGACTCCTGACTGCCTTTTTAAAAAATCAAGATCTATGGTTTCATAACTGTAGGGAACTCCATCAACCAAAGCAGATAAGCAACCACTCTACAACTTGTGGTCTTGGAGAATGGCGTAGGTCACCAAGAGGTTAAGTGACTTATCCAAAGTCACACAACCAATATGTTTAAGATGTGAGACTTGAACCCAGGCCTTCTCAACCCCTGGGTTGGGCCCTTGGCCATTATATCCCTTTTATCTATAGGATAAAAAAATATTTTAAAGTCTTTAGTCCAGCATCCACACACAATCTGGCTCTAAACCCTTTTCCAGACTCTCTTTTCGGTAGTCCCCTTCACAGACATCGGTCAAGCTGGATTTCTAGCTGCTCCCTAATCTCATCTACCATCTCTTGCTTTCATGCATTCAGGCAGGCCCTCACCAGTGCCTGGAGAGCCCTTCTCTGTCTCTGCTTGTCAGAATCTTTCTCTTCCTTCAAAACCCAGCCTAGCTGCTCTTTCCTTTAAGAATTCTTTCTTGATGCCCTCAGATGAAAGTGATTTTTCTCTCCTCAAATTTTTTCCCCCAGGAAATTTGTCTGGCTAATCACATTCTGTCTTTCAACATTTTTATTTATGCACATGTTGTATCTCCATTACTAAATTGGACGATCATAGCTTTAGAGCTGGAAGGGTCCTCAGAGGTTATCTGGTCCAACCCTCTCCTTTTAGAGATGAGGAGAACAAAGCTCAGGGATATGAGATGACTTGCAAGGTCACTCAGGTAGAAAACAACAGGGATGAGATTTGAACCCAGGTCCTGCAGAAATTAAAGCCGATGCTCTGTCCATAGTACCACAGGTGCAAGAATGGCTTCTTAGTTTGTTTTTGTTTCCCCAGCGCCCGACATATAAGTAGATACTTAATAAATATGTAAAATTGAATTGAGTTACTGGAGCATAATGTTTTCTCATCTTATCTGCTGTGAATCCTTTTCTTTGGTTGAGGGGAGGGGGAGAAAAAAATGCCTTGTTATTGGAAATGCAGCATATTGTCTATATGTGAACCTAAAGTATGTTTTAAAAAGCTGCACAACCTTAATTATCTCCTCCTTTGAGGCCGATGGGAAGAATGCATTTGCTAATGGGCTATTAGCAGTCTTTAAGGATAATGCCATCCAAAATTGTTTTGTGCAAATTCTATCAACTGAAAGAACAAGGCACTAGCTAGCTGAGAGGCAGAGGGGGTTGAGGAGCTGATCCCTGACATTTATTTATGTAGGGCTCTCAGGTTTATAAAGTGCTTGACATATTTTATCACCTTTGAGCTTGACAATCTATGGTATAGAGATCCCAGGTTTCCTATGCCTATTTTACAGATGAGCACATTGAGGCTCACTGAAGTTAAATGACTTGGCTATGGTCACACCATTTGTAAGGAGCAGAGACTGGATGTGAAGGCTCTTAGAATCAGAGATTTAGAGCTAATATGAACCACCTCAAATGAAACGGAGGCCTAGGAAGTTAAGTGACTTGCCTGTAGCCACATGGCTATTTAGTGTCAGAAGCAGAGTGTGAACACTCCTAACTCCAAGTGCATCATACTTTCCATTATTCACACTAGCCAACATGAGTTTCTTCTTTTACTTTTTGGCAAAACTTGTCTCCATTCCTGATTCTTCTCAGAAGATTTATGAAACTACATGGGGAAATATCTATATAACATATTGTTTTATTTACAGTTTGTTTAGGTTAAAACTACCAGACTGTAAGCTTTATGTAGACAAAGACCTCTTCTGATGTAGAGGATTTTTATCCTTCATGTTTTTTTATATCTCTAGAGTATTGTATATGATTCTATATATACAGTAGGCATTTAATCATTTGTGAATTGAATTCATCAACAAGCACTTTGCAGATGCAGCGTCCATTTAACTATTTTTTTAGAGAAAAAAAATCTATTTTATGTTAAACATGTTTAGAAAGGAGTTAAGAGCTCTTACACTGGAGCCAGGGGAATGGCTGAATTTTCTGGCAAGGGCCATAAGAAACTTAACATCTTTGTGGCTGAGAAATCTGTAGTTTTCTAAGTTTCACTCAAATTAAATGCCTTTCTCTTTTCAAATAGACAAACTTGGTAGGTGGGTGAAATGGAGACAAAATTGCCCTTGGACTCCTGAGAGGATCCAGAGGTGAGGAACTTGTGGCCTCAAGGCCACATTTGGCCTTCTAGGACCTTGAGTGCAGCCTTTTGACTCCAAGTTTTACAGAACAAATCCTTTTATTAAGGGGATTTGTTCTGTGAAGTTTATAATCGGTCAAAGGGCCACACTTGAGGACCTAGAGGGCCACACGTGGCCTTGAGGTCACAGGTTCCTCACCCCTGGATGGACCTTAAGAATTTGCAATGTTAGAAAGACAATGACTTTTTATTTCTGATCAAATGCATAAAGGTTCTATCAAGGATCTAGTATTTGCCCAGCACTGTGCTAGGCATAGTGCGGAGATAGAAGAAATATAAATAGTACAATGCCTTGCACGTTTCTTTTTGGTTTGTACCTATGATTTCATTCATGCAGGGAATTCCTAGTGTAAAAGCTCCCTATATAGTCTAACAACTAATCTGTTTTTAAAATATTATCTTTAATTACATTTTTTCAGTTGATTTTTAAAATTTTCTTCACCTCCGACTTCCCCCCTCCAACTGAAAAAAAAAACAGTTTGATTTGAAGAGTAGTGGAAAGAGAGGTTTGGCTAGATCAGGAAAAACCTAATTATGAAAAGTCTCAAATGCCAAACTGAAAAGCTTCCATTTTATCTACTGAGCAATAGTAAGTTCTTTTTTTTCCTTAAAATTAAAATTTTTTTTGATGCCTTTCAGCCTTACATTTCTCTAATTTCTGGAAGTCTTCCCCTCTCCCCCAATGAATCCTCGCTTGTGAAACAGTAAAGTCTTCAAACAAAAACATCTGTTACAGTAATAGCATCTGGCAATGTATATGACACTCTACCCTAGTAATCCCCTACCTTCCTGCCATACTGAAAGTTTTTGATGAAATGTTCTCAGTTCATCCCTTTGCAGCATGAATCAAATAGGGAAAGACTAGAGGCCATTGTAATAGTCCAAGCATGAAGTCATAAGGGCACAGACAAGGGTGGTAATGGTGGTGATGGACAAATTCTGAGATATTTCAAAGGAGCAATGAACAAGCCTAGGAAGAATCAATGCTGCCTTAAACTTAGAAGTCCTCATTCAGTTTTCTGCAGTTTTAAGTTATAGCCTGAAATGTGGGATTTTCTACACCCCACAGGATGAGGAAAAGAGGAGACTGTAGAGTTTCCGACACTTTTTCTGTGTAACGTTTGAACAAATAGTCTATTCAGCCAAACAGCTATTTAGTGCAATGATGGGGAAAAAAACTAGTCAAACTGGATGCTTGATTGAACTGAGGGCAGTTTTGACTCAGTCCTGAGAATGGTCAATCTTATCCTAGATTGATATAGCCTTAGACTACATTTTAGGGGTGAAATTTTTTTAAATAACAAACATTTCAAAAAATATCTGGGAGTCATTTGCACAGAGAAGATGATTAAATCTGTGGAAGAAAATGAGGTCACCAAATGAGATAGTATAGAGCAGGAGTTCTTAATGTGAGATCTGTGGACTCAATTATAATAATATTTTGATGACTGTATTTGAATATAATTGGTTACCTTTGCTTTATAAATCTGTGTTCTATGTGTTTAAAAGCAGTATTCTAAGAAGGTTTTCATACGTTTTACTACACTGTCAAAGGGACCCCTGACATAAAAAAGGTTAAGAACTTGTAGTATAGAGAGATAAGAGGTCCCAGAACAGAGCGTTAGAGTAGATCCATAGTTAGGAGGCCTATTATGAATGATGAGACAGCAAAGGAGACTTAGAAGGAGCATCAGACAAGGAGAAGGATGACAAGGAGAAAGTATTATATGGAGTGTTCATGGAGGATAAGCACCTCTGGTGTGAGGGCTTGCTGAGACCTTTTCAAGGCTGCTCATCCACTTTTGGGGTCCACCTGCCATCCAACTCTCACCTGTGGCTCCAAGAAGTTGTAGCATGTCCTGCAGTCACACCTCAGACCTGTTGGTGAGTTAGAAGGATTTTACTCCAAGTATATGAAGACTTCCCCTGGCAGAATAGGTAGATAAGGATAATTTGTTCTAGCAGCCATAAAGGCAGCTAAATCAAGCACTGTGGAGTGCTTAGAGCTTGGTCAGGCATCAAAGAGGATAAGGTCATCCATTGCATGCTAGACTATTGCTGGTCATCTTGACTTTCATCTCACCACTGGACTTCAATGACTAGAAGAGAGAATAATGCTGACAACTTTGTGCGAATCTGCTTCACTTAAATCCAATTCTTGGACAAGTCAAGACATCACCCTGTGATGTCATTGGCCCTCTTCAAAAATGAAAGACAAACAACAGTGTTGTGAAGAACCAGAGAGGAGGGAGCATAGGGGAGGAGAGGATGGTCAACAATGCCAAGTGCTGACAAGAAGTTAAAAAGTAAGAGGGCTAAGAAAAGGCTAATAGATCTGGCAGTTAAGAAATCATTGTTAACTTTGGAGAAAGTAGTTTCAGTAGAGTGATGAAGTTGGAAGCCAAAGGGAGACCCCAACATAGGGGCTATAAAGGGTGACTTAAGGTCACACAGCTAGTACAAGGCAATCACGGTCTTTATGTTCCAGAATGGACATAGGTGTAGGCAGACTGGTTTGTTATTCCCTCAGCTGGAATCTTTATCTCTAGGTAACGTTGGAGAGTGCTTTAATTCAAGCTGCCCAAATGCTCCAGCCAGTTCTGCCAACCTTCCGCTAAGACCTGGATGTTAGAGCTCACAAGTCCGCAGAGCCTAATTCCAGGGCAGATTAGGCTGTCTGCAATTGAATAAGCAGCGAGTGACAAGTGGATTTATCCTGAAGGTGAGGTAGAAGACAGACTAATACAATAGCAAGAAGTGATGTAAGGAGAGCACTCACTTGTAAATCCTTAAGTCTGATAAAAATACAATCCATTTTAATGAGTAACCTGTCCTTATAGAACTTTATGTTTTGTAAAGTTCTTTCCCCAATATGCCTCAACTGACCCTTACAACAAGTCTGTGAAACAAATACAAGAAGTCTTATCCCAATTTTTCAGCTAAAGAACTGAAGAAAACTTGAGGCGACTTGTTTGAGATCATATAGCAAGTCACTGGTAGGAATAAGAACAGAATGTAGGTCTTCTGACTTATGGTCCAGTACCTTTTCCATTTTTTGTAACAGGGTTAAAACACAGTGATCAGTTACTAAGCTGGGCATACCTTTAAATCTAGTGACACCACTAGACCTCAAAGAAATCAAAGAAAGACAAAAAGGATCTAAACATACAAGATTATTTAGAGCAGGTTTTTAAAAATGTGGTAAAGAACTAGAAACTAAGGGTGTGCCCATCAATTCAGAATGGCTGAACAAATTATAGTATATGAATATAACAGAATACTATTGTGTCATAAGAAATTAAAAAAAGGACAATTTCAGAAAAACCTGGGAAGACTTGTATGAACTGATGCAAAGTGAGCATAAACAGTTAACAATTTATACAGTAACAACAACATTACAAAACAAACATCTTTGAAAGAATTGTCATCAGCACAATGACCCAACCATGATCCCAAAGGACTGATGATGAAGAATATTACCCATCTGACAGAAATTATGAGGCTTTTCTTTTTCTTTTTTCTTTTTGTTTCAGGAGAGGGGAGAAGGAAAAAGATAAAAATAAATGCTTGTTAATTGAAAATTTTCAATTAAAAAAGAAAAAAAACAGTGACCAGGAAAAATTTGTACAGCAATCATTTTGTGGGGAGGAGATCATGTTGAATTTTTTGATACTTCTTTTCTCTCTCTCCCTTTAAGTGTAAAACCTCAAAGAGATCTTTGAGCTTGTGTTTGAAATCTGACTTGAGAGAATATCAAGAGAGAGTCAACCAATCCTAGACATAAACATCAGAGAAACATTCTGATGAAAGGCCTAAGAACAAAGTGAATTGGATAGAAGCCAATAGCCATTGCAGGAGTAGTTCCCCAAGTTGTAGAATATGATAGCATCACATTCGCAACTCGTGGGTTATGAATGTCTGACTAAGCTGGCACTCAGATGAGTATAAAAACAACTAGATCCCATTTTGTCACAAAAGAAGTGGAATAATCTGGAATGGAACAAAGATCCTATTTTAGTCACCACAAGCTCAAAGGTAAAGAAAAAGGAGAGTGTAGAGAAGCTCTGAAGACATATCACAGGTAAAAAAAATCAACTTTAGAATTTTGAATCTAGCACCTTAGTATTATAAGGTAACTGAGAAATCCAATCTCCCACCCTATAAGAATCTCTTCTATAGTAGCCTTGAGAAGTAGTCATCCATACTTGGACACTTTCTTTCTTATTTTTTTTGCATTGTATAATTATATATTTATTTATATATCATATAACAATTAATACACATACATACTTGACAATATTTTACTTCATAATGAAATTATTATAATTTCTATACACATATTCTTTCTTTAGAAGAGGGAAGATCAGTAAAATCAGAAAAACATTTGGATACCTTTACATAGCAGGAGGAAGAATGGTGAAGCTCATGAATATAGGAGCTCAGCCATTAACTAGGGCATAACTTTGACAATGCTCACTGTATCAAAACATTTATTCCAGTTAATCTCTTATTTCTTAGGACACTGACACACTCAGCCCTGGCAAAAGTCAAAGCAAAGCGGAGAATGAACATTTTACATTATCTGGTCATTAATGGCTTATATTTCAAATTTGTTAACTGCTAACTTTGTAGAAACAAGCTTATTAAAAATATAACATTGATTTATAATGTCTATATAGTTCACAAAAGCCTCTGAAGGTAGAGCCCATCAATAATACCAAAATATCATTAATTTGGATTTTACTAGTTTTGAGTTTAGAACAATTTGGAGGCAACAGGGAGGTTAAAGTGTGTCTTTGCTTTGTAAATGTTTTCTATAGCATTGAACACAATACTAATGTAAAAAAGAGTGCAAGGAAATTTTAAAATTTTAATTTTACATATGCATATATGTACATACATATACCTCCAATTTATCCTGTATATATTATTTATAGTTATTTGTTTATCTCCCCATTCCCTCTGCCAATTAGACTGTGAGCTTCTTGTCAGCAGGGACTGTTTTTACTTTTCTTTTTATTATCCTCGGCATTTAGCACAGTGCCTGGAACAGAGGAGAAGCTTAATACTTATTGACTTTATATATCTTTTGCATTTTTAAAAATTTTTTATTTTTAGATTGCAACAAACAGTTCTACATAATTTTGGGTTCCAGATTTTCTTCCCTCCTCCCCCCCTCCCTCCCCAAGAAGGCATGGAGTCCCATATAACTTCCAGTGGACACTTTCATTGATGGAAAATTCTCTACATTGCAAAGCAGCAGCTTTAAAAAAAAACTTTAGTTATTGGAATTTCATGTTTATATTGTACTGAAGTATGCCTCCCCATAATTTCCTAGTTCTAATATCTGGAAAGCAAGACTAAATCTATTCCCTCTACATCTGTTTAGTTTCAGTTCATCATTCTAGCATACCAAGATCTTTCTGAATCTTGTTTCTTCCTTCCATAGTATTAGCTGTTTCTTCCTATTATATCCTCTGTAAACTATGTATATCTTGTGTCTAATTCAATTCATTGATAAAGTGTTGAATAAGAAAAAGATTATCCATTTTGATTATGTTAAATTGAAAAGTTTTTGTACAAAGCCAATGTAATATAGGAGGGAAGAAGAAAATTAGGAAAGAATCTTTACAACCAGTGTCTGTGACAAAGGTCTCATATTTAAAATATACAGGGAACTGAGTCAAATTTATAGGAATACAAGTCATTCCCCAATTTAAAAATGGTCAAAGGATATGAAGAGGCAATTTTTAGGAAGAAATTAAAGATATCTATAGTCATATGAAAAACTACTCTAAATCACTATTGATTAGAGAAATGCAAATCAAAACAACTCTTAGGTACCACATTTCTCCTGTCAGATTGGCTAACATGACAAAACAGGAAAACGATATATGCTGGAGAGGATGTGGGAAAGTTGGAACATTGTTACCTTCTTGGTGGAGTTGTGAACTGATCCAGCCATTCTGGAGAGCAATTTGGGACTATGCCCAAAGGGCTATAAAAATGTGCATACCCTTTGACCCAGCTGTATCCCAAAGAGATCACACAAGTGGGAAATAGTTCAGTATGTAAAAAAATATAGCAGCTTTTTGTGGTGGCAAAGAATTGGAAATCAGGGGGATGCCCACCATTTGGGGAATGGCTAAGCAAACTGTGTTATATGAATGTAATGGAATACTATTGTGCTATAAGAAATGAGAAGCATATGGATTTCATTATAACCTGCAAAAACATATATGAACTGATGCTGAGTGAGGGGAGCAGAACCAGGAGATCATTGTACACGATTACAGACACATGGTATCTGTAAGGACTAACTTTGATAGACTTGGCTCTTCTCATCAATGCAAGGTTCAAATACAGCTCCAAAAGACTCATGATGGAAAAAGCTATGCACATCCAGAGAAAGAATTATGGGGTCTGAATGCAGATTGAGGAAAACTATTTGTTCTCTTTCATTTGGTTTCATTTCTTCTTTCTCACGATTCATTCCATTGATCATAATTCTTCTTTATAACTGGACTATTATGTAAATAAGTTTAATGAGAAGCTATATGTAGAACCTATATGAGATTACATGCCCTCTTGGGGAGGGGTGGGGAGAGGGAGGGAGAGAAAATTTGGAACTCAAAAACTTGTGGAACTGAGTGTTGTAAACTAAAAACAAAAAATAAATTTAAAAAAAAGAAAAGAAAAAATTATCCAGAGCTCTGTATCATGCCATGAGACCTCCCTCCAACTTGACTTGGATGAAATAGCTGGTTGTTTAAACAGCTCTGACTTTACCTTACTGTACTATAATCCACCCCTCATTTCTCCGTCTTGCCTACCAATGATACTTTGAATGATTTTATCAAATATCTTACTGAAATTAGGGTACACTATATCTAAGAGCACTCCCTTGATCTATCAGTCTATTAAGTGCTGCTAAAAAAAAAAAGCAAATGAAGTCACATTGCCTTAATTTGTGTTAGTGAATCCATTCTGGCTCCTTGTGATCATCACTTTTCCCCTAAGTGCTCACAAATCATCTGCTTAATCATCCAATCTGGAATTTTCCAGAGATCAATATCAAATTTATAGGTCTATAGCTTCCAGGATTTATCTTTCCCCCTTTTATGAAAATCAGAGTAACATTTGCCCAACTCTGGTGCTCTACCAAGGGCAAAGTTCAAAATCAGACCTTCATCCTTGTGATAGAAAATTATGAAGAGATCAAGTGAAGCTGAATGTCTGGATTCTTCTCCTACCCTTATAAAATCAGATGTAATTGGAAAAATTCCAGTTTGAATCCGCAATTCCAAGTGAGAGTTAGAAAGAAAAGAACTTATTTTGCTTTTAGTTTCTCTTAAGTACATTGACCAGCAGGCTTCTTCTATGTTCATACTTCCAGAGGGGCATAAGGTAATATTAAATAGTTCCTTACTTACTACTTGGCATCGATGGGTTTAAATGATGCCAGCCAATACATTTGGTGGTGAAGATTCTATCCCTGGGAACAATAGCTGGGAAAAGCTGGAAGGCTGTGCCAAAGATAATTGACTTTTCCCCAAAAAACTAATACTCTCAGACCTTGAATGGAGAAAGTTTTTTTTTATTGGCTTTTTGAATCTACACCTGAGTTTGTATGTATGGAGCCTAGGTTTTAGGTTCTTAACTTGTGATTTTTGTTCTGAAACTCCCAACCTTATTTCAGAGTATATGCAGGTACCTTTGATCAAAATAGGAGAAAGGAATGAGCAGGCTTCTACAAATAATATTCCATAATAAATCATATTTTTACAGTCATACAATTGACTGACAGGTGCAGAATATACAAGACCTTTTTGTATTTATTCTTTATTGACTTTAGAAAATAATTTGATTCAGTAGAACAGAATGTTGTCCTAAAAGATCTCCTCTAATAGGTTGTCTCCAGTGTATATATTAAAATATACAAGATTCCTTGATAGATATATCATTGAAGGCAATTTTGTTTGATATTGCTCTGATTATTAATAAAAAGGAATGCCTAAACAAGGGACATGTATGCTCACCAAAAGTGTTTGCCAATGTCATGGAAGATATCTAATGTAGATTTTAATTAGAAGGGGGATTCCTCATAGTGGGTAGGTCCTCCATATGGCCCTATGTGGACAACAATTTATGGACTGCATTATCAAGTTTTGGAACATTTCAGAACTTGCTTAATAATAAGATCCATAATCACTCAAAAGAGTTCAATCTAACTATCCACACAAGAAAAATCAAGTGGATAAATAAAGTCTGAACAACACGATGTCTGGACTGGAGATATGAATTTGAAGATACAGCCCATAGAGCTGGTTTTTCAGTATATGTATCAAACAAACTGCAGATGGACCAAGAATTGAGCCTTCATGTATGAGCCTGATGATATCTACTGCCCAAGGACCTGCCTCAAGGAGTAGAGAAGCTTACCACCAAATGGATGCATGGTAGTAAATCTTACACCCACAGTAACTCTCCAGAACTTGATAAATCACAAAAGAGTTGTGTGATTTGTGTCAAGGGAGTTATAGGATCATAGATTTAGAGCTAGAAGAAATATTGAATTAATCCGGCCCTATCCTCTCATTGTTAAAATTTTCTCTTTTGTTATGAACTAAGTTATTAATACAAACATTTCAACACACAAGAAAGGACAAGAAGAGGATTTTATAATTAACCATAAACTTCTGTTAAGAACAGTTCACTTTTAAAAATTACTCTATCATTTTGTGTCCTCTTCTGAACTTATTTTTATTTTCTTCTGTGTGTTTTTAATGTTTTATTGATGCTCTTTATTTAAGAAAAACTTTTAGTTTTTCTGTCACCATTCACTAACTCTTCCTGCTCACCCAAAGAAGCCCTCACTTTCTTACAATAAAGGAGTTCAGAAAAACAAAGCAAATTAACACGTCTCATATTTTCTCCATCACTTTTCTCTAGTTCATCATGTTTCCACCAAGCGGTAAGAGGAATGTTTCATCATCCATCTTATGAATTCATGATTGTTCACTAGTTTGATCAGAGTGCTGAACTGTTTCAGAATTGTTTCCCCTTACATTATTGTGGAAACAATGTAAACTGTTGTCCTGGTTCTACGTAATTCATTCTTCATCAGTTCAAGCTTTCTCAAGCTTCTCTGAGTCTCATATATTCATCATTTCTAATGGCACAATAATATTTCATTGTGTGTCATAATGTGTTCAGCCATTCTTCAGTTTACAGGTGCTCATTTTTTTTTAGTTCTTTGTTGTAAAAAAAAGTGTTGCTTTACATATTTTTGTATGCATGAATCCCTTCTTTCTGTCTTTGACTTCTTGGCAATATATGCCTGATTGTCCACTCCCTCATTGTACATATGAGAGAAATAAGGCTTAGAGAGATTAAATGACTTGCCCAAAGTTACATCAGAGTAGCAAGAGGAGAAGCTAGGATTCAAATCCAGGTCCTTTGGTTCCAAATGTAGCATTTTTTCCCACTACACCAGTTCCCTGAAAAAGCACTGAGGTATTATTGTTGTCGTAGTCATTGTTGTTTTTATAATAAAATGTTTGACACTCTTGGACAAAGAGTGAAGGCTGTATATATGAAGTAGGTATCTATGAAGAAGCAAAAGGCATTGGAAGGCAAATTAGTGGCCTAATTTGGGGGTGAAATTCATTTATAATAACTGTAGCAATGGATTAAAAATCCAATAGATGGTAAAGATACAAATTATTTCTACTAAGGGCATAAAGCTGTAACTCAACTTTGTTGCATCTAGCAGCCCCCAAAAGAGCACACCCATTTTTTCCTCCAGTTTTATTTTCTGATTAGAGACTTTGTGCTTGTAGAGGTTTTTTTTGTTTGTTTGTTTTTTAGTCTGCACTTTTTTCTGGTGTGCTTTGAGACCCTGAGGAGCTGTCCTTTCAGCACTAACCCTCTTATTTCTTTAAAAAAGAAAGCAAAAAACAGAGCTAGCAAGGGTCACTGGAGACAAACAAATTGCAGTTTTGCATATATAATTGTATGATCCCCTTGGGGCTGGCAAAACTTGGCCAGAATTTATCCAAATCTCAGTCTTCCTTCACAAGAGTTCTTTAGCTCAAGTCATTTCCTCTGAGATGTTTTCCCCAACTTCCCAGCCTCGAATGTGGAAAGCTCATCAGTTTGGCTCTGGTATTAAACAGCTATGTGATTTTGGGCAGCTGACCTCCTCTTTCTGGGTCTCAATGTCCCTAGCTGTAAAATGAAGAGACTGAACTAGCTGCAAGGTCCTATGCCACACTCATTTCCCCTTCTCTAAATGACACCATTAATAAGTTTAGCACTTAATTGCTTTTTAATATCTTCATATGTGTAAATCTTCTCTCCCCAAATAGATTATAAATTCCATGAGGGCCAGAACTAAATCTTATCTGAACTTTATCTTCCCCAATGACTAAAACTGTGCCCTGAACACAATAGGTACTCAATAAATACTTATCGAATTAAATTGAATTGAATCCAACTAGATTCAGCAAGCTTTTGAGAGTATTAACAAGGCCTTATGCTTCTTTTGTATCCCCACAGCTCCTAGAATGGTTCTGAGCACCTGTGAGACATTCAAGCAAAACTTACTGATTAAATGACTGATAATTTACAATGGGAACCATGTTATTATAAATATTTATTGGTTAGAGAATAAGAAGGCATGGTTCCTCCTCAGGAAGTTTACAATTAGAAAGAGGCAAATAAGAGAAACAATAATGAAAATGACTCAACCACATTCAGGTAAAAGCGAATACTATTATCCCCATTTTGTAAATGAGGAAACAGCCTCAGAGAGACTGACTCATTCAGGATCACACAAGTACTCATCAGAATTGGGCCTTAAGCCTAGGTGTTCTGTTTCCAAGGACAGGGTTTTTTCTCCCATACCACTCTACTTACAGAGAAAACGAGAGAGGTGAATAGATAAATCAAACTCCATGCATTTTATAGTCCAGTCAAACTAGCCTGGTTGGCTACCCTCTCCCTGTAAATTAGAGATGGAAGGGTCCTTGGAAGCTATCTAATCTAGTTAGATCTTCTCATCATACAAAGGAAATTGAGGCCCGGGAGAGGAAAAAAGAAAGGAAACAAACATTTATTGAGCATCTACTATGTTCTGTGCTAAGTGTTTCATAAATATTATCTTATTTGATACTCATAACAACTGTGGGAAGTAAATGTTATTATCCCCATTTTATAAATGAGGAAACTGAGATAGGTAGAGGGTCACGTGATTTTTCTGGCAATGACACAGCTAGTAAGTGTCTCAGGCAGGATTTGAACTCAGGTCTTCCTGACTCTGGCATCAACATTCTATCCACCACCCTACCCATCTGACATTGTACCATTTAGTTGCCCATGGAAATTAAGTGACTAACTCAGAATCACACAAGCAGTAAGTGGCAGTCTAGATCTGACATGAAATCCTTTGATTGAAAATCTCATTCTTTCTTCAACATCACTCATGCATTCCATCCTTACCTCTGCTTCTCAGAACCCCTAGCTTTCTTCTAAGCTCATCACAAGTACTACCTCCTCTGTGACATTTCCTTATCCCCTTTGTATTTACCTTGTATGTATTTTACATGTGTTTATCTGTACCTGTTGCTTTCACTGATAGAATGTAAACTCTCTGAAGGCAGGGAAAGTTTCATTTTTGCCTTTATATCCCCAGAACCTAGCTAGCACAGCATCTGTTGGTCAATTGATAGAAACATACATCCTAAGGACCTGGAGTTTGTGAAAGGGTTATTAGCACTTCAGGAGAGCTCTGATTAGTCATAGAAAGTTTTTTGAAGCAGGTGAATTTCAAGTCTTAAGTAACTGGAGTGTGATTGCCTAGGGAGTGAAATTTAAATTACATTGGGACTAAGAACCAAATCAGGCATGATATCCTCCTTTCCTCCAGCCTTTGTCTTCCTCCCCTTTTGACACTCACAAATCAGCTTCCTTATCTTGATAATTAAGAAAAAGTAATAATATAATGATAACTTGATAATTAAACTTGCTTTACTCAGTTTAGGCTGTTCCTGCCTCGGAAGGCCATCGAAGGCTAAGGGCCCTTTGCTAAAATCACAGGCTGCACACAGATGATTAAACTGGCAGAATCATAGTAATTATCTGAAATAGAGTCAAGATTTAATTTTCCCTCAGCTTTAAATAAATTAATTGGCCCCTTCGTTGAGCAAGTACACACAAAAAGTGCCAGCAATGGTCAAAACGAAAACTAAGATTTCTCCTACCAGGTAACTGATTTTGGTGGGAAGAAATTGTTCCAAGTCCCAGTCTGAAATTAACCTCCCTAAGTCAGGAATTATAAATAGCATTTGGCAGGGCAGTGATCATTTTAAATTTCAGGATGTGTTAGGTGCTTAAAGGATAAACTATAGTTGTGAAATGTTAGTAACAAGCGAAAGCTGAGTAACTAGGACCAAGGACATAACCAGGACTCAAGACATCATAGATCTCCGTAGATCTGGGGGTGGGGGGTGGGGGTAGGGATTTGACAAATAGCTAGCGTTAGTCATGCAAGAAGCCAACAATAGGCTCCATGACCTGAGCCAAGGTAAGCCACTGAGGTCAGAAGGAAAGGGTTAGACTAGAATGCAGTTGTAGTTCCAAATCTATTAATTCAGCTGGGAAATATCGAGTCTGTAAGTCTTCAAGTATGGAAGGGCAAAACAGAAGAACAAAACAAACCATGGACATTGAACTGTGAGGGTAGTCAAATTTTTATCTTGTCATCCAGTGAAAGATTGTTCATCTTTTTCTAAAGACTAGAATCAAGCCACATCCTGGATGAACAATGAATAATCAGTGTGTGTGTGTGTGTGTGTGTGTGTGTGTGTGTGTGTGTGTTTTTAATTAATTTATTTATTATTAGTTTTCAACATTCATTTCTGTAAGTTTTTGCATTCTAAATTTCCCTCCCTTCCTCCCCTCCCCCCTCCCCAAGACAGCATGCAATCTATCATAGCCTATAAATGTACAATCATATTGAACATATTTTCACATTAGTCATGTTGTGAAAGAAGAATCAGAACAAAAGGGAAAACCATGAGAAAGAAAAAAAAGAGAAAATAGTATCCTTCTTATATGCATTCAGACTCCATAGTTCTTTCTCTGGATGTGGATAGCATTTTCCATCATGAGTCTTTTGGAATTGTCTTAAATCATTGCATTACTGAGAAGAGCTAAGTCTAACAAAGTTGGTCATCACACAATGTTGCTGTTACTGTGTACAATGTTCTCCTGGTTCTACTCACTTCTCTCAGCATCAGAGAACAATGAGTAACCTAACTAGCACTTGGGTAGAATTGAAATCAGCCAGATTCACAAAAGGCAGGATCTCTGGGCCAGAGCCATGATTTGTATATTCTATACAAGGTTTGAAAAGTGTGGTCCCCTGTATTAATGTCTACCAATGATTTTGAGCTTTCATCATGGCACATACGACTTGTCTTAACTACAAAACAAACACTCATGTGCTATTGAGAGCATATGTTCATTGATAAAAAATTAAAGTATCTTATTGCATCCTGCTACTTATTGTGCCATATATAGTTACGTACATTACTTATCCCTAGCCTCATCTCTGCTCTAGACCAGTTAAAGGAGCAAGCTGAATGCTAGGTGTCTAAACATGACAACAAAGCTAAGGGTTAAAAAGTTGAAGACAGACATGCAGGGATGTGAATCTGAAGGTATGAAATTGAGAATTCAGTTTGTAGGGGGAAAAGGTAAGCAGAATGCAAATAACATTGTTCCTATCCATACCATGTCTACAGTCAGGGGCATCTATTCAAGTAAAGACAATACAGATGATCACTGGATCTGTAAAATGAGAGGATTGGATGAGATGACCTATCATGGGGAAAAGCTCACAGTTCACAATTTAAAGTCCATGTGAGAAGAAGTTTCAAGTCAGGAAAAGAAAGAGTTTCCTTGAACTGAGTGAGCCTACAGCAGGCTTTTTTATCTTCTAAGAAAAACAACCTGTTGTTTTAAAAACTATTTGTAACTGGCCTTGTGAATAGAACAGAGCATCATGTTTCTCTCTGGTCAGCCCTCTAAGGAGAGCAGGGCAAACTTTTGGATGGCTGGGGCAAAGATATAGTCTTATCTGTACTTAGCTTCAGGAGCACAGAACAGAGTGTGGACTAGAGAGAGCTCAGATTCCAAGAAGTATGAATGACTACTAGACTTACCTGAAATGAAGTTTCTTATACCAAGGGGAAGGAGAAAGACCTTTCTCTCTTTATCTCCACATCTCCAAAGGTACCTTCCTTCTTTAAATTCTATAATCCTATGATCTCTAGGAAGGCAGGAAGTTAGTATTGGGGAAGTCTGGTGGCACGTATCAGATTACAGGGAGACAGAGACTCAGGGAAGGAAAACCATTCTCAGGGGCTTGGTCACAAAAGAGCTAGTGAGGAAATGGAAGAGATTAGGACAAGTTAATTGTGGGAATCCCACACTGACTCCATCTTGTGACTCAATTCTGGAGCTAGTTCAGTTTTTCTTTTCTATTCAATTATGGTTTTAGTCCACCTTCTGTCTTTTGAGAAAACTTTATTCGATTATGGGAATTGGGAGAAAATCTTATTGCATTGTTTGAACCAAGCCCTGCATGGCTGGGAAGCTGGACCACCTCTACCAAATGCTTAGAGACCTTTAATAAGGACCTAGTACCAGTTATCTCAGTGAGACCCAAATATTGATGTAAGGAGTTTTCTAAAGATTGTACATCTCAAGAAAACCCGTATATCTTATCTGAAAACTGGCCTCAGACTGATCAGTCAGTTATTGTTTCCATGTTCCTTTAATTGTTCACAGACTCTTGGGGGGAGTGAGACACCTCTTTTTCTGAATTCAGGGAACTGCACTTGTTTGCTTCCTCCCTCCCAACTTGGAAAGTCCCAATCTGTCCTCCAATTAGAAATCAGATTGTCTAATGTTATATTGTTTCCTTTTAATTAATTGGTTTTATTTGATGAATTGCTTTTAATGTATAAAGTTTGTCTCCTCCTGTATTTGAGGTCCAACCCTAAGCTGAGAAAGGGGCCAGTTATCTGAGTATAAGTTTGGGACCCAGAAACAAGAAAATTAGGAACTCAGTTGCTAAGGTAGTTAAATGCCAAGAAAAAACAGTATTTTTTAAGCATTTACTGTGGGTCAAGCACTGTGCTAAGTGTTAGGAATAAAAATACAAAAGTGAGACATTTCCTGTCCTCAAAGATTTTATATTCTAATGGGGAGTAGAGGCCAGGGAAGGTAGTTAGGGTCTGGGAAGTCACAAAGATGGTGAGTAGAACAACATAGCCATCTATTAGCATGTACTTTTGCCAGGCAATGATAGTGGTGATTTTATCACCATTCTTGGAGAAAGAAATGGAAGGTGGCAAGAGGAGTGTGCAGGTTGGAAAATAGTCTGAGTAGAGATGAGGATTCTCATGGACCCAGACAGCATGGAGTTGAATGACTTAGTTCCTCCCCAATACAGCTTCTGCTAGTCCAGTTTGAAGGGGGAGCAAGCGATTACAATAGGACCAGACATAAGACTCAGCCATTTCTGAACCAGTAAGTTACTCTTTCAAGACTCCCTCTATTGCCCCTGCCTAGGGCCAAGGCTTGGTCTTAGATTCAGGGATGGGGCTGAGCCTATAAGGTGGAGAAGAGTAAACTCAAAGTGCTAAAGTTAGAAGGCTTGGAGAAGCCCAGGCAAGGCATCTAAACATCAATATGTCAAGGATCTGTCCCAGAGAGTTGTCTGAGGCTCAGAAAAATTAAGTAACTTACGCCTGGTGACAGAACTAGTGTCAGAGCAAGATTTGAACCTGGATCTTTCTGATTGAACATCAGATTCATTAAACCATGCTGTCTCTCAGGCAAGTCTTTAGTAAAAGGAAAAAACAAGTGTCCTATTGACTTGCCATTGAGGTCTGTGGTTTGCGGAAACCTTTTCGGTGTTGTATTAATAATTCATGTTTTCTTAATAAAGAGAAATACATCTTTGTTCAATAACAAGAAAAATAAAAGATTTGTTTGAATTGATTCCAGAAATGAACTTGGCTGTTATGTGGCAGCCTATTTTTGTCATTATCCAGGTCATGGTTAAATTATTTAGGGTTCATCAGTTTGGCAAATAAATCACATACCTGATAGGAAGCAGATAGCCATGTATCTGCATGGGTGTGGGCACCTTATCACTAAGTCAGCCATCCTCTTTACAGATTCAAGGGGCCTCTGAGAACTTTCTTTTTTCTTTTAGCTTTGCCCTGGTGAGACTATCATTAGCAGTGGACAATTTGGAGTCCTTAAGTACTGACAGTTTTCTCATCTGTAAAGTAATATTGCCTGTATTACCTAACTTACAGTGTTATTGTTAGGACCTAATGAGATAAGCATGAAGCCCTTTGCAATCTTGAAAACAGTATATAAAAGTCGGCTATTATTGAGGCAGCTAAGTGGCACAATAGATAGAGTGCTGGACTTAGGAATACCTGAGTTCAAATCCTGCCTCAGACACTTACTGGGCAAGTTATTTAACTGATGTCTGCCTCAGTTTCCTGAATTGTAAAATTTAGATCTTAATAACATCTACCTCCCAGAGCTGGTGTGAGGATCAAATGAGATAATATTTGTAAAGTGCTTAGCACAGTGCATGACATGTAGTAGGCATTATATAAATGCTTATTCCCCTTCCCCTTTGCAAAGTCAATAATTATTATAATTACTCCAATGAAAACGTGACTTCATTGATTTATACCCTCCCTCCAATTAGACCAATCCTACCTACCTTTCCTTATCTACACCTGTTGCAACATTCAGCTAGTAGCTGTTGTGGGAGCGAAAGACCAACACAAGCCCAACAACAAGAATGCTGCCTGCACAGGTTCTTTTGATCTGCTTTGGTAAGGAAAGCAACATTAATGGGTTAACAATCTTATTTCAATCCAACATACAAATATCATTCATTTAGTACAGGGGAAAAAGCCAGCACCCTGAACTTCCAAGCAAATACAAATTACAAAGACACATTATAAACAGACCAAATACAATTCACAGTTACCAAGAAGGCATCAACATCTGGGTTCACAAAATGGAGGGCTCTTAACTACAGCTACCCAGAGTCTCTACATCAACACTCCTCCAAGAGTGAGAGCCCCCCAACAAATAGCTCTGTTCTCTCTTTTTACAGTCTTTGGATGTCATCAAACATCATCTGAACGACCAGAACTTAGATGCATACTAGTGGCTCTGGTCTTAGTAACTCCCCTTAGGGCCCTGAGGGCTTCACACCCACATCAGCCTAGCACCTAGTAGTTAGGGGTTTGGGCCTGAGGTTTAGCACCTAGTTAGACTCAATCAAAGAGAGTTAATTTAGCATTCTAAAACAATAATAAAGTCCCCCCTTAATTCCCAATACAACACCTTCCTATAAGTTTGCCATGGAGGTCCATCTCATACATCAGGGGACTTCTTCATGTTCCCCTGTCATTCTTGGGACACAACTGGAGTATCTGTGCCATCCATAACTTATTCCTCTCTCTTACCATGTGAACACCCATCTTTTGTTTTGACTAGTAAACGCTATGTGTGGTATAAGAATTCAGAATAGGGAAGAGATCATCAATTAACAAGCATTTATTAAATGTCTCATACCCCTGGCACTGTAGCAGACACTGAGGACACAAATACATGAAGGGAAACCAGCTCGAGTTTCTGGGATCTTATTGTGATGTGGAGTGATCGTGGAGGAGATGGGGTTAGGGAAATAAGGAAAGAATGCTGGCGTTGGACTCTGGAGAACCAGAGTTCCAATCCTTGCTTTGTCATTTATTTGTTGAGCAAAATGGGCATAATAAGGATTATACTACCTACTTCACCTATTCCAGGGAAAAGCAATCTACAAACCTTAAAGTTCTATGTAAAGATGTGAACAGTTAGGTAGAGAGCAGTAGGGACCACATTCTGAGCAGGTGTGGGGCATGAATGGTGTGACCCAACATGCAGAGGCAGAAATCAGAAAGGTATATTCAGGGACCAATAAGTAAACCAGTTTAGTGGGAGAAGAATTATGTAGGTGGGAAGTAATGAACAAAAGCAAATAGCAAGAGAGGTTCTTCAAAGCTAGATCTGTGCTTCCTTCACTAGCATCCCCCTAACTGAGGAATCTAAATATGAATTTCAAAGAGGCTATGCTATGGTATGTGGGAAAGAGAGCTTATGTAGTGTAAAATGACCTGATGAGAATTTTTTTCATTTATTGATGCCTTTTGTTTTTCTGTTACAGTTATTTCTGGAACTGCTTCTCCTCTCTCCTTCTCCACTCTTCCTTTTGACAAAGAAAAAGTTAAACAGAAACATCCAGAACCTTGTCTGACAGTGTATACAACATTCTGCCCTAGTAGTCCCCTGCCTCTCTGGAAAGAAGAGAGAGCTATAATTCATTATATATTTTCCAGGTTCATTATTAATTTTTCAGTACAGTCATCCCTTCCTCACTGTGACTTTCTCCTTCACACTTTCGCTATATATCTCAGGTTGGCATAATAAATTAAATGGGAATTTTGGAGGAGTTTTGTGGATGCCGCAGATGACGTACAAAGGCCAGCAGACCACACAGAGAACTATGATCAAATACTTAATCCAAATTTTACAATAAGGTTCTATAAATACCTCATAAAAGAGAAAGAAAAATTCAGACTTCTTCTCTGGTATGAAGGGAGGGCCAAAAATTTTATGAGGATTTTCCAGATTGCAGGGGCGGATGGGGGTGCTGTACCCTTAACCCTCTATGATGTAGAAGGCATAATTAGAATTAAATTTGGGGAATTGTGGGATGATGGCAGTATGTTAAGTGCTCAAGGAGCCCAGATCTGCCACAATTACCCTAGTAAAACTCTAAAAATTCACAAAAAGGAACACTAACACTAATTAAAAAAATTAAGCTTCTTAATGCAATCTAGGACTGTACAGGAGTCTACAGAAACTCTGAGCCAAGGTAGGTGGAAGGCAAAGGGGATAAACAGTCTGGTCCCACAGTGAGAAATGGGGCTCCATTAGTACCCAGCACAGGGCCCAGGTCTTCCGCACCCCAGCTGTTGCAGGAGATGGAGCCAGACAAATGCTTGTTAACCTGTGCCCAAATCCATATCCAGACAGCTGGTGCCTAATTGAGAACACTGGCAACCTGAACTATATAAAGAGATCAGACCAGCCCAGTGCTCAGTACCCAGTACCCAGGCAGATCATACCTCAATCACAACAGGAACTGCAGCAGGAGAAAGAGGCGAGGCGACACCTGGGAAGCATTTGTTCTCTTGAAGGAGATCTGCTACCAGCACAATAAAAGAAATCAGTCTGAGGCTTGTCAAGATCCTGGCAAGGGATTTAGCCAAGTTGGAGTTCATAACTGTGCATGGAGAAAGAACCAAGGCAAAAACATAAGATAAATCAATTGGTCAGTTAATAAACTTCTGTTAAGCATCAACTATGTGCCAGGCACTGTGCTAAGCCCTGGGCATTCAAAGAAAGACAAAAGGCAGGAGCTCAGAATCGAATAGGGAGACAATGGAGGATAAGTAAAAATCTGGGACTCCCTGCAGAAGGTGGGTCCCAGTGTTAGCCATCACATGTAGGACCAAGCAGAGCTTGCCAATATCACCTCAGAGTAGGGGAAGGATCAGAACCTGACCTAAACACAAATCCCCATCCCAGATGCTGATGCCGGCAATATGAGTAAACAGAAGAAAATGCCAAACACAAAGAAGAAATACTATTGAATGAAAGAAGAGAAAGAAGTAAACCCAAAGAAAAGAGTAAATTGTCGTATTAAGTCCAATTAGAATATCAGAGAAAAGTTTTCAGAGATTGGCCTTCTTTTAGTGACTTTACATTTTATATTGTCATAGTCATTGTATATATCATTCTTCTGTTTCTATTTATTTCACCCTGCATTAGTTCATACAAATCTTCCCATGTTTCTCAGAATTCCTCCTATTTGCTGTTTCTCATGAGACAATAATATTCCATTATATTCATATATCACAATTTGAATAGCCATTACCCAGTAGATGGGCACTCACTTTCCCCTCGGTTCTTTACTACCACAAAAATGCTGTTATGAATATTTTGGTACATGTCGTTGGGCCTTTGTTTCTGTCACTGGCCTCCTCAAAAGCAGGCAGTACAATGGAAAGTGCCAGATTTGGAGTCAGAGGACCTCAGTTCAAATCCTGGCTCACCATTTATTACCTATGGGAGTCATTTCTCTGATATTGAAGACCTCTCTAGTCCTCAACTCCTTTAACTATAAAAGGTGATGGTCAGAGTAGGTGACTTGAAGGTTGTTTCCAGCTCTAAATCTATGAATCTTATGTGGGACAAGCTTCTAAGAGGCAGAAGAGACTTTGAATAGCAGGCTCAGGCCAATGTGGAACTTTTCTTTAGCAGGAATCATGGAGCTCTCCAAGGTGAATCATGGTGTTTGAGCTGCTCCCAGATAGATTTTCAATCAGATGTGCTACATCTCACTTTCCCAGAGCATAACAACTTCTATTTCTCTAAGTGGAAACTGCTATCTCTTATAGGAGATTCCTTCATGGAAGCTATGCTATGTTCTCTGCAGCTGCCACCCACAGTAAGGACAAGACATATTTCTCTGTTGTAACATAATAAGAAGACAGCATGTAAAAGAACGCTACCTACAGATAATTCCTATTTTTCCTGGCAATTATGATAGAATTTTACAGTTAGACCTGAGGTTATTTGCCTCAAACATGTAAGTTCCTAAGATTTCAAGGGTACATAAGGTAACAATGTTTCCTGTTTATTGTGCTTATGTAGTATAGCGAGACCCTATGAATTATGTTCATCTGTACCGATGAGGAGAGAGTCCCTTAACAATGAGCTTTGAGACTGGGGATGCCCTTAGACGTATTATGTCATATAAGTCAAACTTTTATGACAAGGCTAAGGAATCTGTAGGTTTGGTGCTCTTCCTTAGCTTCATTTCATCTGGCCCAGGGGTAGTATATAGCTCTGATCATTTGAGCTGTAGACCAGAGAATAATTTCTCCCCTGGTGAACTGTTGTGACTTAGAATGAAAACAGAAGAAAGATTAAGGATGAAGAGCAGGTGAAGAGCTATAAACAGTGGTTTATCAGCCGTTGGAATTTCACAGAATGACTTGAACAGCAGGTTGTGATAAAAGTACTTTACCAGACACTCCAAGGATGCATTGAGCCTTTCTTCTTTCCCATCCTCTTCCTCCCATCAGTTTTCAATATTTTTTCATGTTCGCTTTATCTTTCATTTAGTATCTTTTAATGTTTCCTTTTGCCTGTTTCTTTCTCCCTTTCCCTCTTTTACCTGTTTGTTCCTGCCTCCTCTTCTTTTTCTCTCCCATCTGCCCTTACCTCCATCTGTTTTTTCCCCATTCCTTGCCCATAATAACCACGATTGGTATCAGATTGGTCCAAAAATAGGACATATCACTAAAATGGTATTTTTAAAGGAAAAAATAAGTAGGTAAACACTGAAAAGTAGCATATAAAATATTTGCTGTGAATTTTTTCTTTATATTTCTTTCATTGCAAATAGGGGCACCTTTATCACCACTCTTTTCTTCATCACTTTGGTTTGTCATTTTTTTTCTAAGAGCAACAACAGGCCTCACAAGGTAGATTTACTGCACTTTGACAGCTGTGAGTAGGAAGGATTTGGGAGAGGCCTGAGGCAGGGAGACTGATTAGAATGTAAATATAAGGGGCAGCTAGGTGGTTCAGTAGATAAAGCACCAGCCCTGGAGTCGGGAGGACTTGAGTTCAAATCTAACCTCAGACACTTATTAGTTGGGTGACCTGGGGTAAGTCGCTTAACCCTGATTGCCTTAAAAAAAAAAAGAATACAAAATAAGAAGCGATGCAAGATGGCTTCCCCTGTTCTGAACATGTAGCCTTATATTTGGACCAACCAAAATGTATGTTTTAAAATATGTATTGTATTCATTCACTATATTTTACAGTAGCGAAAAGAGTCAGGAGATAGAACTTTGAGTTCCACCCCAGATACTTACTAATTGTGTGACTCTGGTCACGTCCCAAGTTTTCCAAACTTGTTTCCTCATCTTTAAAGTGGACATAATGATAATAATGGGGACAAATCACCTTATCTTTTTGAGATTCATTTTTCTCAAATGAGAACGTTGGACTAGATGACCCCTGAGGTCCCTTCCAGTTGTTGGCTACAGTCCTGTCCCATAGCCCAGTTCCATCTGGTGGTGGTGTTGTAAGGTCAATGAGGGATAATATCTTCCTTGCCCATCAATAAGCCTCATGTGGAGCCCATTGAGGGAAGCTTGCTTGCTTGTAGGAAGGCTTATGCACTTTTTATTAATTTCTAATTAGGCATTGTCAGGAGGGTTCTGGCTCTCAGTCTGTTAGCTGAAATAGTATATTTTCTGAGAGGTGAGCTTTTGCTTTGGGGGCTCACTTACAAGAAAGATCTTGTGATTCCCTGGTCGAAACTGAGTGGCCATATGTTCAGAGCTCTCTGACCGCTCAGAGGCAAAGGCTCTCTCGATCCAGTGGTGAATGTAAAGTATACATAGCAATATTGTTTTGATTCAGGCAGTAGAGCCCTGTCTGTTGGTCTTTATTTCTCTTCTCTATATTTTCTCCATTTGTATTTTATGTAATTAAAGAAGATCATTGACCCCTTTTAAGTTGCTTTCCTAGTAAAGCAGATAAAAGAACCTGCACTAGCAGCCATCCAGGGTATGTCAGTGTGGTGGTTGTTACAGGCATCCTGGTCCCAGCTGCACCTCCTGTAGGACTGCTTTTAGCTCACTGAACCTTACTCTCATAGGTTGAATAGTTGGTTTGGATCTGGTAAGCTCATATAAGGCTACCTATATTTTGCCATGCCTTCCTGTGTTCCTGAGGTCATCTACTCCAGTGCCTTCATTTTATATATAAGTAAGATGAAGGAGTCTCAGAAAGGATAAGTGACTTGCCCAAGGTGACACGAGCAATCAGTGTGATAGTAAGCCAGGATTTGAAACCAGGTCTTTTTGCTCCAAAGCCAGTGGATTTTCTGCTCTTAGCCTTATCTTCTTATCCTTGAGTTGGTGCATTTGTAAAGAATCTAATTCCCTTTGTCTTCCTCATTATAAAACTCCACAGCCCTCTAACATCAGTGAGCCATCCAGATGACATGCCTATTCTCGGCATTAAGTCGTCTGGGACTTAATTATGTATATATATATATATGTATATATATAAATATATTTGTATTTGATTCATTTCAGCAAACCAGCCCAAAATGGGAACCCACCAATGGCACAGAATTTCTTATTTTTGTGTTAGAGAGTACATATACTAAATCAGTTTGAGATCAACTTAGCATAGGACTTTGTCTAGATTCCTTCAAATTCCTGAACCTGACTGTTCACAGAAGTGAACAAAATAAATTAGTATATGATTTTTTCTTTTTTAAAAAAATTATTTTTTCTAATTAGACATAAAAACAATTTTTAACATTCATTTTTTAAAATTTGAATTCTAAATTCCCTTCCTCCCTCTTTCCCCTACCCCATCACTGAGAAGGCAAGCAATTTGATATAGCTTATACATGTACAGTCATACAAAACACATTTCCATATTAGTCACATTGTGAAAGAAAACACAGACCAAAAAAAAAACCCAAGAAAAATAAAGTTTTAAAAAATATGCTTTGATCTATATTCAGACTACATCAGTTCTTTCTCTGGAGGTGGATGGCATTTTTCATCATAAGTCCTTCAGAATTGTCTTGGATCATTGTATTGCCGAGAAGAGCTAAGTCAGTCATAGTTGATCATTGCACAGTGTTGCTGTTACTGTGTACTGTGTTCTCCTGGTTCTGCTTACTTCACTCAGCATCAGTTCCTACAAGTCTTTCCAGGTTTTTCTGAAATCTGCCTGCTCTTTATTTCTTATAGCACACATTATATTCATATACCACAACTTGTTCAGCCATTCCCCAGTTGATAGACATCCCCTCAATTTCCAATTCCTTGCCTGTAAATATTTTTCATAGCATATGATTAAGAGATGAATTGTGAAATGATGCTGTTGGCCAGAGGATAGAGAGATCAATGGGACTGACATATTAGAGAGAGTTCATGGAGTAGTGGAACATGAAGTAGGCTATGGAAAATGGGTAAGAATTAGATAGGAAAAGGGAGTGATGAAAGAAGGATATATGGATGATGAAGATTCATGCATGAACCCCAAGTGACTCTACCAAAAGTTTTGGCCTTCCCTACTCTCATGTAGCCTATTGCAAACTTTGGGTAATAAATGGAGGTAGCATTCCTGCTTTTGGTCCTGTCTTGGTAACTAAGCGATGGATAAGACATTGTGAAAGGGCATTGACTATGAAGTCAGAGGATCTGGATTCAGATCCTACCTCTCATGATGATTACTTGTTGTGTGACCTTTAATAAATCATAAACTCTCTGGGCCTAAGTTTTCTTACATGCAAAATTAAGGGGTTGATCTAGATTGATTATGAAGCCCCTCTCAGATCTAAATCTATGATCCTGTTAATTTGTTTCTTTGAGTAACAGGGTGATTTGGGTAAGTTACTTTTCTCTAGGTTTTCATTTTCTAATCTATAAAATGAGGGGCTTGGACCCTTTTGGCTATAAAGACCTGAACTTAAGAATTCCCAGGCTATTAACCAGTCAGTCTACTACAGGTTATGAGATAAATGTGCTTTGTCTGGCCTCTTCCTGCTTGTTGCCTAGAAGATTCGGGCCTTCAAGAGCATGGTTGAATGGAACTATGCATTAGAGTCGAATGTGAGACTTCTCTGCCAGAAATCTGGTTAAAGCAAAATTAAAGAGAAAAGTATGACTATTTTCTTTGCTTGACCCCAGAAAGAAGAACTAGGTGCAATGACTAGACAGTTCAAAGGCAGATTTCAGCTTAATGTAGGGAATAACTTCCAAACAATTAGAACTGTCTAAAAGTGGAATGAGTTGTCTTTAGGAGATAGTGAATTTCCCATCATTAGAGACCTTCAAGCAGAGGCTGAATGACCATTTCCCAGAGTATTGTAGGAAGAATTCTTGCTTCTATGCAAGTGACCTCTGAGGTCCCCTACAACTTCGAGATTTGATCATTTTTTGATTCTGTGCAATGAATCCCTTTCAAGAAAGCCAATGCCCAGGCACAAGGGATGAAAAGTGATTCAAGAGTAAAAGTCAAATTTAAATTTTAAGAGTAAAAAGCCAGGATCAAGCTCCTGGATCTTCTGTTAAAGCTTCTTTCACCCCTGAAGACAATACAGTTATCCCTTCCACATTGCAAGGGTTAAGGGCATGGTGCCTCCCTCTTGCCCCACCACCACCGGGAAAATCTGTGTAAAAATTGTTAGCCCTCTCTCATACCAGAGAAGAATTCTGAATTTTTTCTTTTTATTTTATGGGGTGCTTACAGTACTGTATCATAAAATCTGAGCTGATATAGTATGATTTTATATACATATATATACACATATATTATGCATTTCTGAGTTTCCAAACTTTTTCTGTTGTCTGCTGGCCTTTGTCATCTGTGGTTTCCACAAAATATTCCCATTCAATTTCTTATGCCGACTCACGGTATATCAAATTCACAGTGAAGAAACTTGCAATGTGAAGAGATAACTGTGCATTATATTTAATCTTGGGATTTAAATGGAAAGGAAAGGGTCCTCCCTAGGAAACTTGCTCCAGGTTCTAAGCACTCTAGTGGCTCCCTATTGCCTCAGGAATCAACTATAAAAATTTTCTCTCCATAACCTTTCCCCTTCCCACCTTTCTGGGTTTCTTCTACCTTACTCCCTTCCACATATGAACCCATGACATAGGCCTTCTTGCTGTTCCTCGCACAAAACACTGCATCTCCCAACTCAGAGTTTTCACTGACTCTTCCATTCCTAGCACTCTCTCTCTCCATCTTAGTCTCTGCCTGATTTCCTTGGCTTCCTTTGTTGTTGTTGAGTCATTTCAGTTGTATCTGACTCTTTGTGACCTCATTTTCGGTTTGTTTTCTTTGAAAAGATACTAAAGTGATTTACTTTTCCCTTCAGCTAATTTTACAGATGAAGAAACTGAGGCAAAGAGCATTTGCCCAGGGTCACACAGCTAGTAAGTGTCCGAGGCCAGATTTGAACTCAGGAAGATGAGTTTTCCTGACTGCAGGTCCAGCACTCAATTCACTTTGCCACCTAGATGCCCTTGGCTTCTTTTAAGTCTTAGCTAAAGTCCTTTTTTCTACAAGAAGCCTTAATTTCAGTCCTCCTTAATCTCAGTGCCTTGTCTCTGAGATTACCCCCAATTTATCTTGTCTATATTTTGTTTGTATGTTGTCTCCCTTATTAGACTGAGCTCCTTGAAAGCAAGGACTGTTTTTTTTCCTTTTCACTATATTCTCACTATACCTAGCACATAGTACGTGTTCCATAGATACTATTTTACTGACTGACTGACAAGGGATGGGAAGAAGTGAGGGAAGTACAGCAGCTGTCAGGAAGAAAGGGTATAAGATTTTTTTTTCCCCTTGCAAGGGGTAATAGTAGTATAAAAATATTGAGTAGAACAGTTAGGTCACTTAACTTCCCTGTGAGACTTTAAACAAGTCATTTAATTCCTAGGACTTAGTAGTATCATCTTTTAAATTAGAGGTTTGGACTGGATAGCCACCATTATCCTTTCCAGCTCTAAATCTATCATCCCTGGTGATGTGCTGTCTATAATAGGAGGCGATTCATTGTGATGAAAAAGCCCTCGACCAAAAATCAGCTGGGTTCTGATCCTAGCTCTATCACCAATTCCTGTGTAACATTGAACAAAGTGCTTCTGTTCTATGGGCCTTGGTTTCCTTCTATGTAAAATGAGGCATTCATAAGAACATATGACTTTAAATTGTAAGGGAACTTTGAGATCCTCTGAAACTATGTCTAAGGAAGAGATGTCAACACTGCTGAGTACCGCCCAAATCAGATTAAAGTGTAATTGGGAAATATTTAAGAAAATAAATAAAAATAAATATTTAAGAAAATATTAAGAAATATTAAATCTTTAAAATTAAGAAATATTTAAGAAAATAAATAAAAATACAATCAAACACAGATAGTGTTAATACTTGGTTTTCTAAGTCAATGTGAGGCCACCTGGGATCCTCATCTAGGGTTTAGTGGCCCCCATTTCTATATGAGTTTGACTACGTTGTTCTCAGCTTCCTTCCAGCTCTCATATTTTAGGATATGTTGAAACCAGAAGCCTTCTCTGTATCTTGGCTTTGGTGGCGTTTTAGCAGATGTTAAATAGATGGTGAAACATCTCCGACCTTCTCCAGAACACCCACTAGTGTACTGAACATAGTATATAATTAGAAGATTTCATACCCAGATGGATCCGGACAGAAACAAGAGGGAAAAAAACAATCCCTTTCGTCACTGTTTGAATAGGGGTTCTGGAGTTAGCAGCTGACATCTTCCTAAACCTGGGCCCTCACTAGAACATAACAAATAGCCTCTTTCTTGGGGTTCCTTTGCATGTGTGGTTATAAAATCTTGGAAGGATGTTCTCAGTTTCTGGGGATATTTCCTTCTGTTCTTTTTTCTTCTAAAGTTAGGAAGATTCTTCAGTGGGAGAGAGCAATAGAGTTAGAGTTTTGGAATCAGGAAGACCTGTTTGAATCCTCCCTCTGACTAGCAGGATGGCCATGGTTGAGTTTCTCTCTGAGCCTCAGTTTCTTCATTTGTAAAAAGAGGGTAATAATATCTCCAGTACTTTCCTGACAGGATTGTTATGAGGATCAAATGAGATGATGTACGTGAAGCAGAGGGGTCAAACATGCGGCCCATAACACTCTCAAATGCAGCCAGAGCAAAATTAAAATGTAATTGGGAAATATTTAACAAAATAAATAAAAAGATAATACAACACATATAATGTCAATTTGAGGTTTTCTGTGTCAATATACAGCCCACAGGGATCTATTTCTAATTGGGTTTGACACTGCTAATGTAAAGCACTTTAAAAACTTTAAACACTCTATAAAAGCAGTTATTCTTATTATTATTTTGGTGTGACAAAGTGCCATTTACCGAACCCTGTAAAATACCCTTCCATTATTCATAGCTTCATAGAGCCAGGGCTGGAACAGACTGTCAATCATCTTCTTTTTTTAAAAAAAAATTCAGTTTAATTTTATTTTTAGCTCCAAATTATTTCTTTCCCCATTCTTTCTCTCATCCTTGAGAAAGCAAGAAAAGTAAAACCCAGTACAAGCATATGCAGTTGACCAAGATAAATTTCTGCATTGACCATATGCAAAAAAGGTCTCAATCTGCATTCCATCAGCTCTGGAGGTGGGCAGCATGTTTCACGAGTCCTCTGGAATTGTGGCTGATCATTGGAGTTGTCAATCACCTTCTTCTCCTAGATACTCTCTCCTCTTAATATACATGATCCTGCTCTCTCCTGATTCTCCTCCAACCTGTCTGACTGTACCTTCTCGTTACCTCCAGTATCAAATATAAAACACTATTTGACATTCAAAGCCCTTCACAGTCTTGCAGCCAGGTATCTTTCTAATCATTTATTTCTTTCCTCCAGTGTACTTCATTCTCCTCAGACTAGTCTACATTCTAGACACAATGTCTTTCATGATGTTCTTTGCACATGACACGCCATCCCCCAACCCTGTCCTGCCTATCCCCTATGCCTGGGATGCTCTCTCCTCGCCTCTACCTACTGACTTCTCTGGTGTCCTTCAAGACTCATTTTACATCTCACCTTCTGCAGGAGGCCTGTCCTGCCCTTCTTCTCTACCACTGATGCCTTCCCTTCTGAGACTACCTTCCATCTACTACGTCTGTATCTTCTATGTACTTAATTATTTACGTGTTGTTTTTCCCATTAGAATACAATCTCCTCTGGGGTAGTGGTTGTTTTTTTGTTTTTATCTATCTATCTATCTATCTATCTATCTATCTATCTATCTATCTATCTATCTATTTTACCTTTCTTTGTATTACCGATGCTAAGCATGGTGTGTGGTCCATAGCACATATTTAATAACTGCTTGTTGATTGATTGAGAGACAAGGAAATTGAGGCCTTTGAGTAGGGAAGCATAAGTAATGATAGTTAATCTCCAGAAGAGATGGAAATTTCCCAAGAGTTTAGTATCTTAAACAACAAAGGACTGTTCTAGGTATGATGAGAATCCTCATATGACATTTCTAACTTGAGACAACCAAATTGCAATTGGCTTTATCAGCAGATGACTATTGATCACCAAGGTGTCCAGGGAACTGAGATGAGGATGCAGTGTTATAAGATGGGGTCTTCAGTTTCAAGAGACTAATGGTATAATCAAAGAGCACTTTTAAAAAGAGAGCTTTATTGATATCTTTTTTTTTAAATTGCACACATTTATCTTTGTATCCTGCCCCCCTACCCCCAGAAAGTCATCCCTTAAAACCAATATTTTTAAAAAAGGAAAAAAAGGAAGAATAGAACAAAATGCAACAAAACCAGTCAATACATCAAAAAAATTGTGACATTACATACAGCGTTTCACACACATGAACCCCAATCTCAATAGGGAAATAGTATTGTGGAAGTTTAAAAGATATTAAGAAGAGTCAGGCTGCTTGGTTAGGCTTGACAATTTGTGCTGGTAGCCTTAGGAATTCAGGTTTTTTTTAGCCTATCCTGAGATGATCAGGTTCTAGAGCTGAAAACCACAAGGCTGATTGAAAAACCAAGGAAGTATATTTATTCAATTTACAATGAAAAATAAAAAACCTGAACAAATGTTGTACTTGGACAGTGAGTTGGCTGGGGCCCAGAATAGAAAAAGAGGAAGAGATGGGATGTTATGAAGTGATTTTAGTGACCCTGAGCTTCTCTCCAAAACAAAGGCCCATTTTTTAATACCAATGATCTTTTAGTGCTATTATATGACTGTAATGGAATATCACCATCTCTGAAGGATTCAAGTTGAAGGTCATTCACATTACAATGGAAGAAGAGCATGGGTATGAGTAGATAATATCACATCACCAACCAAGAATTACTGAAATGAAATTCTATAATGGAGGCATTCTTAACTTGAGGTCTATTAATTTTTTTAATATTTTGATAATTATATTTTGATAAAATTGTTTTCCTTTGTAACCCTATGTATTTTAGTATAACAATTAAGACCATTTTTCTGAGAAGGGATCCATAGGGTTCACCAGATTTACAAAGGGGTGCATATCTCAGAGAAAAAGGCTAAGAGTCCTTGGTGAAAGGATTCATATGAGAGATGTATGCTTTGAAAAAAAGGTGGGCCAATCAGATGAGAAGGGCAAGAGACAAGTGATAGACAACACACATGTTCCATAGGTTTCCACATAATTTAAAGACTAGTGGAAGGTCTCTAGTGTGTTGGACCTACTGTGGAGGATTTTCATGGAAGGACATGGACATCCTTTAGGATGAAAGGCCCTGAATGGATTGTGATCTGCATCATCGGAAAGAGGAGTCACACATGACATATCAGAAACATAAAAATTTCCAAAAATATAGCTTCTACATGGATTGAATGCTTGCTTGGTTCAGTACAGCCTCTGATAGAAGTCAGTCAAGAACCACTTATTAATCACTTACTATGTGCCAAGGCATTATGCTAGGTTCTGAGGATACAAAGAAAGGTCTGCTAGATAGACAGACAGATGGATGATAGTAGACAGATGTTAGATAGATGATAGATGGATAGAAAGATAGATAGAGAGAGAGATGATACATGACAGATAGATGATAGATGGATAGACAGACAGACAGATAGATAAAATGTTAGGTCTTTTTTTGTATTTCCATAATAAACTTCATGGACAGCATTGGCATAATTGTTCATGGGGTCATGAAGAAGTAGACATGACTGAACAACTGAACAACAATAGCGGTGGCCAATGAAGTCTCCTAATTTCAGGTCTAGCATTCTTTTCACCCAAACCTTGCTTACTTATCCGCAGCCATAGCTTTGTAATGAGAGACTGTTACAGGTGCTTTCTGGGCTAAACCAATTCTCCGTTGTGATTGCTCTTTGGACATACAGGGATAGTGAAAGAACAAGCAGATCCTTGCCCCTGTTGGAATGAATTGAAAAAGGGTCAACACATGACAATGGGGGGTGTTGTAAGAACCAAATAGGACGAGAACATGATATAGAGGAGAGAATACAGGACAAGAGTCAACATCCTGGCGTCTACCATTAACTACCTGTGGGACATAGACTCCTGGGGTCTCAATTTCTTTCTCTGTAAAATGAGGGAATTGGTACTAGATAATATCTAATGTCTCCTCCAGCTCTCATTTCCTGTGTTTTCTGTTCTGGAGTTTCTTCTAGTTCTGACATACTGTTTTCCTTCTTCTTCTTCTTCTTCTTCTTCTTCTTCTTTTTTTTTTTTTTTTTTGGTGAAGCAATCAGAGTTAAATGACTTGCTCAGGGTCACACAGCCAGTGTAAAGTGAACTCAGGTACTCCTGAGTCCAGGGCCAGTGCTCCATCCACTGTGCTGCCTAGCTACCCTGTTTTCCATTTTCTAAAGCCTCTTCCAGCTTTTAACATTCTGTGTTTTGCATTCTACAGTTCCTCACATCTAGAGCATCTTGTGTTCTAAGATTCAGTACTTTTGAGGCACTAATGATGAGGCATCAACTTTGCTTGTTCATTAGCCCAAATGTTATCTTTCTAGACCTGACACCTCACTTGTCTTTACTTGTGGTATGGACACAATGCTTTCTCACCCATTTGTCTTATTCCTTCCTCCCACCTGGCAGCTTAACTAGTATGCCATTGTTCCAAAATTATTCTTGGCAGCAGTCCCACTCCTTGCTTTGATGTCTATGCCCAACATGCCCAAATCCCTGCGCATCTATGTTGAATATCTTGTGCCTCCTAGACTAACAAACACACACAGATCCTGTCCAAACTTCAGCCATCGGCTGGCAGGAACCCCTGCTACTGACTTGGCAGTTTTTGAAATAATAATTTTTTTTGAAAATTTTTATATTTTTCCAATTACATGTAAAAACAATTTTTAACATTCATTTTGAAAATTTTGGTGTTCCAACTTCTCTCCCTCCTTTCTTCATATACCCCCTCCTTGAAAAGGCAAGCAATTTGATAGAGATTCTACATATGTAGTCATGCAAAACATGAAATAATAATAACTCATTATCAGATTGTAGGCTGTCTTGGAGGGGGGAGGGAGGGGGAGAAAATTTAAAACTTAATGGAAATGAATGTTGAAAACCAAAAATAAATAAACTAATAAAAAATAATAATATTTCTGCAGCATTTTAAGATTTTTAAAAATAAGTTAATTTATTTATTTTTAGTTTTCAACATTCACTTCCATAAGTTTTAACATTTTCTCCCCCTCCCCCTCCCCAAGATGGTATGCAATCTGATATAGGCTCTACATACACGTTCCTAGTAAACATATTTTCACATTAGTCCTGTTGTATAGAAGAATTAGAACAACTGGGAGGAATCAGCATTTTAAGATTTAAAGGCAGGTAGGTGGCACAATGGCTAGAGTGCTGGGCCTGGAGTCAGAAAGACCTGAGTTCAGATCTGGCCCCAGACACCTATTAACTCTGTGCCCCTAACCCAACCTAGAAAGTCACCTAACCTTGGTCTACCTCAGTTTGCTCATCTGTAAAATGGGGATAAAAACAGCACCTTCCTCCCAGAGTGGTTGTAATGATAAAGTAAGCTATTTGTGAAAGGCTTTGCAAACATTGAAGTGCCACATAAACGCTAGCTATCATTTTTATCAATAAAGCACTTTTCTCGCAATCCTATGGGTAGGTTGTGCCAGTATTGCTATCCTTTTTTCCAGATGAGAAAACTGAGTCATACAGAGCCTATGTGACATGCCCAGTTTCAAACAGGTAATAATTGCTATGTCTTTCTTGACTCCTGGGTCCAGAGTTCATTCCCATTTTACTATGTAGCCATACGACATCTACTGTTGTCTGAAATCAGACACTATAAGACCACTGACTAAGCCATTCCTGGGGAAAATAAGGGTGGAGAGGAAAGAGGGAAATCACTATCTGCTTCCTTTCTCCTGATCCTTTCCCCAAACTCTTGCCAAATGAATATGCAAGTGACTCAAGTTTAAATGGACATCAGAAACAGTCTTCTAAGGGGAAAGAAGTCAGAGAACATGTAATGTGAGGGGTGCGTGGGATGGGAGAGGAGATGACTGTGGCCTGCTTTTGCTGTAATAATTGTTATGGTGTTTAGTGTTGAGGTGCCATTGGGGGTGGAGGGGGAGAATAGAGTGGCATAGTAGAAATAGAGCATTGGATTTTAGAGACAGGAATCATGAACTTGAGTCCTGCTCCAATAGTTCCTAGATATGGGACTATGAGCAAGTCATTTAAGCTCTCTGGGCCTCAGTTTCCACATTTATAATAAACAAAAAATACTCAGATGGATCTGTGATCTTGTTGAATCAGGAATTCCGACCAGTGATTCAAATTGTAACCCCGTTGCATCTGGCCATTCTGTGCAACTCATCTGTTCTCCCAAAAGTTCACTGCTAGAGGTCCCCTCCTCTGAACAAGCTAGAGGCCATCCCAAGGGTGCCTGTGGAACCTCCCGGATATTCATCCCTGCTCTTACCATGTGACCAGCCCTTCTCTTCATACCATACAATTCCTCAATGATGTCCTTTATTCAGGCTCCTCTTTCCATGTGCTTCTCCATTGGTCTTTTATGGGATGTTCATTTTTAGGTCTTTGGAAGCAGTGGTATTTGCTATCACATAGTAGTATAGTCATATAGCATCTTTAAAATGGGGACAATCATTCTGAGATTATAAGGTTGTTGTGAGGAAATCCCTTTGTAAAACTTAAATTGTTATCAGAATATAAAAGTGTTCTTATTTAGGTGCTGGTTATACATAGAAGAACCTCGGGTTTTGGGGGATGGAATTGGAAAGCTACCTCCTTTACCTCCACTGCCTACCACTTCTCAGACACTAGCAAGGGGAAAAGTCCCCCTGAAGCTTGAGGTCCTAAGGTACTCTCCCAAATTTGTTTTACCTTAAAGCAGGGGTTCTTGGCCTTTTTGTGTGTCATAAATACTTTTGGCAGTCTAGTGAAGCTTATAATGTTTTTAAATGCATGAAATAAAAGACAGAATTATCAAGGAGACAAATTATATTGGAACATAGTTATCAAAGTCTTTTTAAAAACAAGTTCAAATTCACAGGTCCCAGGTTAAAACTCCTGCCCAAGAGAAAGCTTTGAATATTATCAAAGAGGAAAGAGAATGATTGTGTTTCAGATAGACAGCTGGGGCCTTTTCACTCTGTGTGGGGGCAGCTAAGTGTGCAAAAACAGACACAGCTAATTGCAGAAAAATTTAAAATGTCATCTGCCAAAATATAGGTTACAGCGGAAATGTTCTCCTTCAGAGTCCCACGCAAAATCAAACACAACAGATTTTCAGATGAAATTTAGACCCTTGTGTTTCTCGTTCCCACCGTTTCCATCAGCCGAGGGTTGAGGGGGTGTCATCCAGCATGTTCCCCTCTTCCAAGCCCCTTTTTTTTTCATTTTCAGCTTTGATGCTCTTTGACAAGCAAGCGTACCTCGACTTTCCGTTCCCATTCCAGGCTCTCTCTACTCTCCCTGTGGCACCATCTCAAAAATTTGGCTTTAGTCTTGGTTTCCCAAAGAGAGAGCCATAATGAAGTCTATAGACCTGTTTGCTGCTTAGGGGGAGGAGATTTTCATTTGTGAATGAAGAAAAAAAGAATGTGAGATGGTAAAAGATGGAGGGGGAGGCTGGGGCTGAGGGAAAGTTCGACTTTGGGGCTTCCTTTGATTCGCGAGACAGAGAGGCCTTTGTTCAGTAGACCAGTGGGTTTTCTTTAGCTCTCTGTCTCAGGGAAATGGGACCAGCATAAGACAGGCACCAGCCCAGGCCTGGAGGGGGACCCTTCAGCAGTCCCCAACAACCTGTGCATGTTAATTCCAAGGAGGGCTCTGGGCCTCTTTTCTAGTTTGATAGCTTCACAAAACCCAACAAACTCAAAGGCAGGAGAGGAGAGACAGGGAGCAGAGCTGAACCACTTTCCCCTCAGTGGGCTGCATCACTGGCTTTCTGTTAGGGCAGGTTGGAGCATCAGGAGACAAAAGTCTACTGCACAGTGAGGGGAGGTGGAAGAGACTGTTCATCATATTAAGCATGTGCCTGACACTAAGCCTGGTAAATCCTTTTTCATAGACATCTGTCTGTTCCTAGGAAAGCTACCTGATTGAAACATATTTGTTTTTAGACATGTCCAATGCAGGAATTTGTTTTGATTGACTATGACTACTTGTTAAAAGGATTTTATTTTTGTTTTTTTGTTTTTCAGGGGGTGGGGGAACAATGAGGTTCAAAGAAGAGAAAATGGATTTTTATTAAGCCAAGGGAAACCGTTTACTGGCAGTATTTCCCTAGACAAATCACTTAAAGTCTCTGAACCCCCCCGTTTCCTCCTCTGTAAAATAGGGATGATTAATTAGCACCAAACTTAGAGTGCAGTTGTAAGAATCAAATCAAATAATGTATGTAAAGTGCTTTGCAAACCTTTAAATATCATGTAAACTCAAGGTACTATGACAGGCAGTGTAGCATAGTGGATAGGAAGCTGACTTTGTAGTCTGAAAGACATGGGTTTCAGTTCTGCACTTGACACTGACTGTTGTTCAGTCCTTTTTCAGCTGTGTCTAACTCTTCGTGACCCCATTTGGGGTTTTCCTGGCAAAGATACTGGCGGGGTTTGCCATTTCTTTCTCCAGCTCATTTTACAGATGAGGAAACTGAGGTAAACAGGGTTAAGTGACTTGCCCAGGGTCACACAGTTGGTAAGTGTCTGAGGCTGGATTTGAACTCATGAAGAAGAGTCTTCCTGACTGCAGGTCCTAGTGCTGTATCCACCGTGCCACCTAGACGCCCTACTGTATCTCTAGATAAATTATTAACCTTTCAGTTTCCCCAACCAACTCTCTAAGACTATAAATTGCAGAGCAAATGCTGATTTGCATTGATAAAGGGAATTTTCTCCCTAGGAGTTCCCTATACCAGAGAAATCACAGGTCTGGGCCAAATAATAATAATAACAGTAACATTCTTGTTGTTATACAGCACAAATACAATTGTACAATAGTGTCTAGGGGGCAGAACTACATTCTTCTGATACCAGCCCTAATGTATGGAATGGAGAGGATGAAGAAAGATGCTCTAAGGATGTATCTATTGATTGAGGTTCCTAGGACATGACATTATCTAATACATACTAGCCAGCTTTGGACCAGACAGGAGATGTGTGTAAATGCTGTGGTGGGTGGGGGGTGGGGAATGGCATACTGAACAAAGCTGGAGGCTTCTAAGTTTTCGCTTGTGGTTGCCTGGCCAAAGTGTTTTTCTCTTAATGTTTCTACTTAGGAACTTGATGTTCATGCTGAGTAGGAAGGCTCTGTAAAAATTATGCCAGGAAGAGATCGTGTGAGTGCTGGGTTGAAGGCTCTGGGGGATGCAGGGGTCTAGGGCGAATCACAGGTAGGGGAGGAGATGACTGGGGAGATAGCGGGGAAGCCTGTTACAATGAACAATGGGGTAGGAGTGGGGAGTGGGAAGGAGGAGTTTGGAGATATTTGTCCCTCATCCATAATTACAGAACTGTTCCTTTGGTGTGTTATGGCTTCTCTTGGAGCTTTGGGATCTAGCTGAGTGAACACTGGCAAGACCCGGGTTCAAAACCTGGCTTTAAAACCTGGCTTTGTCATTTAGAATCTGTGTGACAATTATGGGCCTCAGATACCTCATCTGTAATTCAGTCTAACCCAATAAGCATTTGTTAAGCATCCACAGTGTGCAAGTAAGTGTGTCAGCTATGGGTGATAAAAATGAAATTTAAAAAACAGAGGATTGTAAAATGAGGGGGTTGAACTAGATAATCTCTATGGTTCTATCCAGCTTTAAAGCCCATTCATTCATTCACTCATCGCCCATTCATTCAATCTAGCTGCCCCCATTCGTTAAGACATCGTGCCATCTGCTCTGCTGTGCAAGTAACCCCTTTCTCTTACCTCTTGCACTTGCTGTGGACACAATAATCAAGTCATTATTTCAACGGTTACTGGAAAGGATGTGATAGTCTCCTGCCCTATGACTCACAATTCCTGTGTCTATCTAGACCAAAACTCTCTTTGCTGACCACCACTCTTCTATGTGTATGTACTGTATTCCCCTATTAAACTGTAAGGTACTTGAGGGTAAGAGTTTTCTCGGTTTTGTAATTGCATCCTCAGCACCTGACACAGTGCCTGGCATGGTCGGTGACTGATAAATGCAGTTTGATTGATCGAATAAGCATTTATCAAATGCACATGACATGTGTCAGGCATTGTGCTAGGCACTGAACGATCCAAAGACAAAAATAAAACAGTCCCTGTGCTCATGGAGCTTACAGTCTATTGGGGGTAAATATCATAAATGTATAAAAGCAATTACAACATAATTTGGGGAGGAAGAGAGAGAGAGAGTACTAGCAAGTAAAGGGATCTAGATAGGTCTTAGGAAAGAATATGAGGCTGGGCGAGTCAGTGCTCTAGGCAACTCTCTATGCTTGTCGTTTGTCCCTCATTCTCGAAGAAGACCAATGACATCATAAGGGTGATGTCTTGACTTATGTGTAAATTGGATTTAGATGATGAGTTACAGAGAAGGTGCTCACCTGTATTTGTAGAGGAACTTTATGAAATCACTGATTTTCCTATTCTAATGATGGGACAGCTAGATGGTGTACTGGATAGAGCACTAGGACTTGGAGTCAGGAAGAATCATCTTCCTGAGTTCAAATCTGGCCTCAGACACTTACTAGCTGTGTGACCTTGGGCAAGTCACTTAACCCTGTTTGCTTCAGTTTCCTAATCTGTAAAATGAATTGGAGAATGAAATGGCAAATCACTCCAGTATCTTTGCCACAAAAACCCCAAATGGGGTCATAAAGAGTCAGGCACAACTGAAATGACTGAACAACATTCCAACAATAGGTAAAATAATAGATAGATGATAGATAAATCATAAATAGATATGTGCTAGATAGATGATAGACAAATGATAGACAGATGGATGGATGATTGATCAATCATCTAACTGGATGATAGATAAATAGACAGACAGACAGGTAGGTAGGTAGATAGATAGACAGATAGATATAAAGACAGGCAGGTATCAAGATAGATAGATAGATAGATAGATAGATAGATAGATAGATAGATAGATAGATAGATAGATGATAGATAGATAGATAGATAGATAGATAGATAGATAGATAGATAGATAGATAGATAGATAGATAGATAGATAGATAAAACTTTAGGTCTTTTTTTGCATTCCCAGAGAGCGCACTGTCTATAACCACCAACTCTACCCCACCTTCCAGGGCCTCCATGAAAGGTAGGGGGAGGAAGAGCAGAGTTAGGGATATGGAGAAGAAAATCCATAACTGCATAGGAGAATGGTGTTTTCTCATATCTGGTCTCCAAGCTGGTCTTTCCACTGTCTGTGTACATGAATGAATGAGCTATCATTTTCTATGCTCTAGACACCAATTCCATTTTCCCTCAACCTCTATTATATGGGCATCTAATTTTCCCCCAACTGAGAATGATAAACCATATAGAATATGTTTTGAACAATATGTCAAAATATTGTCTCAATGTGACTTTGAAGTAATTATTACTTATATTTGATCAAAAGTCCATTATCTGTTTCCTACTTTACTGAACAAAAGAATTAGATATGAGAAAGGTTGAAGGAAATAGAGTTCTTTATTGCCACTTTTTTCCCCAGGAGTGTTGACTACAATGTCACAGGACTAAAAAACAGAGGGGACCAGATATAGAATCCTGTGTGGATCCAAGAATTGGTGTCCATAATATTTCCTGGGAAGGAAGAATATAAAAGAGACCAAAATTGTCTATATTCTAGCCAGGTGTGTTGGAATTAGCTTTAGATGGATTTTAAGTCAAATGACCTGGGTTCAAATCCTAGACCTACTTCTTAATACTTACATGTCCTTGGTCAGTCACATATATTACCTGGGCCTCAGATTCTTGTCCCAGTGAGTCTGTCAGTCAATAAACATTTATTAAGTACTAAGAAAGGCAAAAGACAGTCCCTGCTTTCAAAGAGCTCATAGTCTAATGGAGAAAACAACATGCAAATGACTATATACAAACAAGATAGGTGCAGTATAAACTGGAGATAATTAACAGAGGGAAAACACTAGAACTGAGGGAGATTGGGAAAGGCTTCTACTAGAAGGTAGGATTTTAGCTAGGATTTAAAGGAAGACAGGGAAGCCAAGAGCCAGAAATGAGGAGGCACGTCATTCCAGGCAGGGGGACAACCAATGAAGATGCTCAGAGTCAGGAGATAGGATACCTTTGTGTGAGGAACAGTAAGTAGGTCAGTGTCACTGGATTGCAGAGCATGTGTTGGTGGGAGGAAAGAGTCATGGAAAGAATAAGATTGGAAAGGTGGGGGTGGGGAAACAGGCTATGAAGGGCTTTGAACACCAAACAGGATTTCGTATAGATCCCAGAGTTAATAGGGAGCAACTGGAGTTTATTGATAGGGGGATGACATGACTTCAAGAAGATCATTTTGATAGCTGAGTGGAGGACAGACTGGAGTGGGGAAAGACTTGTGGCAGGCACACCACCCAGCAGGCTATTATTGTTGTTTAGTCATTCAGTCATGTCCAGTTCTTAGTGACCCAGTCTATAGCTTGCCAATACTGTCCATAAGGTTTTCTGGGCAGAGATACTGGGGTGGTTTGTCATTTCCTTCTACAGTGGAATAAGGCAGACGGAGGTCAAATGACTTGCCCACGGTCACACAGTTAGTAAGTGTCTGAGGCCAGATTTGAACTCAGACCTTTCTGACTCTGTCCAATGTGCCAACCTAGCTGCCATCCAAGTGAGAAGAAATGAAGACCTGCACCCCAGTGGTTTTAGTATCAGAGGAGAGAAGGGAGCATATGTAAGAGATTTGACCAAGATACTGTTACCAAGGCCTATAACAATAGGGCTTGACAATAGATTGGATATGGAGGGGAAGGGAGAGAGAATGAGGAATGAAGTATGACACCTAGGTAATGAGCCTGCTTGACTGGGAGGATGTCGACAGTAATAGGGAAATTAAGAGGAGGGGAAGGTCTGGAGGGAAAGAGAAAGAGTGTGTCTGTTTTGGACATGTTGAGTTTAAGGTATCTATGAGACATCCATTTTGAGATGTCCAGTAGGCAGTTGGAGATGTGAGACTGGAGGTTAACAGAGAGGTTAGGGCTGGACAAGCAAATTTGAGACATCGGCATAAAGATGATAGTTGAATACTTGGGAGTTGATGAGTTTACCAAGTGAAATAGCATAGAAGGAGAAAAGAAGACCAAGAAGGCCAAGATTTGTGGGGATCTAATGGTTAGTCTCATGATCTGGATGAAGATACAGCAGAGGAGATGGAGAAGGAATGATCAGATAAGTAGGAAGAAAACTGGGAAAGAGTAGTATAAGAAAGAAGGGTGGACCTGGGTTCAAATCTCAGCTCTGTTACTTACTGTATTATATCTGTATGACCTTAGAGGAGTCATTTCCCTCTCAATGTGAGTTTGCTTGTATATATGATAGGGTGGTTGGATTAGATGACCTCTGAGGTCCTTTCCAGCTCTACATCTAGGATCTTGGGACTTGATGATTTCTAAGAGCTCCTCCAACTCTCAGATTGTATGAGTATAAATCCTGATTCTGATTGTCCACAATAAGGTTTGGCAGGCCACTCTGGAGGAAGATAATCCTTCAGGAAGTGACTGTGGGTGAAGAGAGATCCCCTAGAAGGAGTATCAGTGTGTCAGGAAAGAATTCTACTGACCTGAAGTGCAATAGATTTTGGGCTGCAATGGTTTGGCCTCTGACTTGACTGAAACTCACATAGATAGTTTCCTAAATCTGGTTCACAGGGACAAGCCTTTAACTCTTCCCTAGACTCTACTGTAGAGCCGCGAGTCAGTACTTTGGGTGAAGAGACCAACCAATATCCTCTTTACCTTGGCATGGGGAACAGTCCGGGAGCTTTGTGTATATGAAGCAGCTAGGTGACACAGTGGATAGAGTGTTGGACTGGAGTCAAAAAGTCTTGAGTTCAAATCTGGCCTCAAACACTCCCTAGCTGTGTGACCCTGAGTACATCATTTCTCCTTGCCTCAGTTTCCTTATCTGTTAAATGCTCATGATAATAGCATGTACCTCCAATGTTTGTGAGGATACAAGATAACATTTCTAGAGCTCTTTGCAAACTTTCAAGTCCTACCTAAATTCTGGTGGTAGTGATGGTGATGGTAGAGGTAGTAGTAACGGTGCTGGTGGTGGTAGTGGTAGTAGTAGCAGTGGTAGTGATGGTAGTAGTGGTAGTAGTGGTAGTAGTTGTAAGGAGAAACTCCAGGCAGAGAGGCCTTTAAACTCAAGACTCCACATGGGGTTATGAGGCCTTAAAATGAGAAGAAGGTGTAGGAGCTACTAATTACCACGCCTAGAAGTTTCCCAAAGGTGCAGAGAGATTAATGTGAAGGGTCAATAGCGTAAGTGAGGCCTTTGGGAGAAAGGCAAAAAAGGGAGATTGACTCAGAGAAAAAGCAGAATGCTGAGCAGGTTTGTCCTGGAATGATACCAATCCATCAAAGGGAAGGAAGGACCTGGCTCTCTACCAGGGTAAGAGATGTGAATTTGGTGAGTTTCCGCCCACCCCACCTATTTGTACAAAGCTCAGCTGACAGAGAGTCCCCTCATGAATTGGAGGACTGCCTCTCATCCTTTAATTAAATTCAATTAGAGTCTCTGGGGCAGATTCCTTCAGGGACTGTCTAGAGACAGGTATGAGGCCCAGACAGAAGCTGTTGAGCAAGTTACTAGTGATTCTGCTGTCCAGGGTCCTGGCAGCTTTTCAGTTCTATAACTCTAGACTGGTTATCAAGATACAGCACAACAGGCTGAAAGCACAGAACTCCAAGGCAACAAGTTGGGAAGGGTAGTTGGGAGGGAGCAGATGCTGTTGAACTTCTGGAATAAGACTATTCCTGTTGCCTTCATTAATATGGTGCTTTGGGATCGGAAGCCTCAAGGAAGAGAGCCTTGAGGAACTGATTCAAAGAAGTGATAGTGAAAAATCATAGAGTGACAAACTATTAGCACTAGGAGAGATCTTAGAGATAATTTCCTCCACCATAACCCTCCCCCCACCCCACACACACAGGTATACACAAACTCATTTTAAAGGCAAAGAAACTGAGACTCAGATTAGCAAAGTGATTTAGGGTTAGAAGATTATAGATTTAGACCTGGAAGTCATCTTAGATGTCACCAACTCCAAATCCTGCTTTTATAGATGAGGAAACAAAGGCCCACAAAGATTAAATGACTTACTCCAAGTCACACAAGTAGTAGACACAGGATTTGAACGTAGGTTCTCTAACTCCATATCCAATGCTTTCTCTACTGTTCCATAACTCAGGCTTTCTAGGTGGTTTTTTTTTTAATATTATTCTACAATGTGGCCTCTTGGATTGAAATTGGGTTCTGCCACGATTTGATTTTAGGCATGTTGCTTTCCTCATCTGTAAAATAAGAAGATTGGACTAAATCAGGAGTTCTTAACCTGGGGTGTGTACACTTGTTTACTAAAATATTTAGATAACTGTGTTCCGATATACTTTTTCCTTTTGTGTTCCTATGTATTTTATTTTATGCATTTGAAAACATTATTTTGTGAAGGGATCCATAGGTTTCACCAGACTAACAAAGGGGTCCATGATACAAAAAAAGGTTAAGAGCCCATGAGCCAGATGATCTCTAAGTTTAATCATTCACTTATTAAGCACTAACGACATGCTAAGCATTGTGCTAGGTCCTGGGGATACAAATACCAAGAATGAACTAATCTCCCTTCTATGGTCCCTTCCTGCTCTAACATTCTATGACCTTTCAAGGTCATGTTGTGTATCTATCTTGCTTTCTGAATTTTCTCCCATCTGCAAATGAGCTGGGCACCTTATAAATGCACCATTGGTGATCTAGCTCTAAATCCCTATGATTCTGTGAGAATGATGGTAATAAGGAAGAGGAAAAGAAACAGAAGGAAGATGAGGGGGTCATTTCCAACACATGGGAGAAACCACAGATGCCAAAAGGGGGGGTAGGGATAAAGGGGACAAACCTTCCTAGGAACCTAGTGCCATTTGGCCCCTGCCAGGGAAGTTGCCTTGAAACAATTGTCCTTGGCCTTGGCAAAAGGAGACTCTGCTCATTGGCACCTCAGGGCTTGGCCCACAGCCCATGAGAGCTGCAATTCTTGGCTCTGACACACAGGGATGAATGAATCTACGAGAAGGGATGGACCAAGCCAGTGACTAGATGGGCTGCGACAATTTCCTAAGAAGCTCTTTGCAGTTAGAAAAGTCTGGTGCCTGTAGAGCTTATGGCTTAGCTTGGTCTGACTGACAGGGGAAATAGGTGGTTACTTATACACTATGATTTTTGGAGCCTAGAAAGGCTCCCAGTACTCCCAACCTGCTTGTTCCTCTCTGATGGATCCTCCACTTTCTAGTTTAAGTTTAAAATATCTATTTCAAGGCCTTAGAGACCCCCAGGTTCACCCCACCCCTCATTTTATAGATAAGGACATATTCGCAGGGAGATCAGTTGACCCAGACAGCTTAAGTCACCAGCCTCACTTTCTCCTCTGGAGCCATCTGAGTCCAGTGGTGAGATATAGATCAGGAAAACTGGAGATGCCTTGGATGCAGTGGGAGACCTTAGCCTTTTAAAGCTAAGGTCTTTCCCAGGTCTCAGTTTGACTGAGGTAATGCCCATTCCATGATTAAGGCTAGGTAAGAAATGAAGCAGAGAATGGCCTCAATTACCTAGCCAAAAACCAAAAATCAATCTGGAAGGGGAAGACTCTCAGGGTTTCTGGCCAAAATGGAAACAATTGCTATTTACATTCGCTCTGAGCCAATCAGGGCCCAAACAATGACCAAGTGGGATTTGACCTGGGACCTAATGTTGGCCAATCAATGAGAGCCAGAGTGATTCGAGTTTAAGGCAAGGCCCTTAAGAAAAAGATCTAGCCTGCAAACCTCAA
>CM053622.1:417276884-417295781 GCA_028646595.1 Phalanger gymnotis
AGAGAGAGAAAGAAAGAAAGAAAGAAAGAAAGAAAGAAAGAAAGAAAGAAAGAAAGAAAGAAAGAAAGAAAGAAAGAAAGAAAGAAAGAAAGAAAGAAAGAAAGAAAGAAAGAAAGGAAGGAAGGAAGGAAGGAAAAGAAAGGAAGAGAAGAGAAAAAAAGAAGCGGAAAGAAGGAAGGAAGGAAGGAAGGAAGGAAGGAAGGAAGGAAGGAAGGGAAAGGAGGAGGGAAGGGAAGGAAGGAGGGAAGGAATGAAGGAAGATGTGTTGCCCAACTGGCCATTTCTGCTGGGGCAGCTCCTACTACTACTCACAGAGATTGTTGTTTGTCCTTTCTTCTCAAAAAGAAGCATGACGTCAGGGAAGTGATGCCATGATTTGCAAGTGAATTGGATTACAGAGAGGGAGGGCTATACAAAGTCATCAGCCTCACTTTCTTCTCTGGAGCCATCTGGGTCCAGTGGCAAGATGACTGGAGATGGCCTGGATGCAGTGGGAGACCTTGGCCTTTTTAAGCCAGATCTTAATTTGACCGAGGACTTCATATTAACTTAGAAAACCACAAGTTAACATTATCTATATTGTATTGTACTTTTATTTATTTTGTTAAACATTTCCCAATAATAATAATATATAATATATAATAATAATAAACATTTCCCAATTTCAACCTGCTTTGGCTCTTGAACTGGTGTTTGACACCTTTGATCTGGTCCAATACACATCTGCACTGGACCACCTGATAGTTAAAAGGCTTTTTATGGTCACAGAACATTTTATATATCTTATTTAATCTTCACAGCCCTGTAAGGCTGGTAGTGAAGGTACTATTATCCCTATTTTACAGATGGAGAAATTTAGGTCTAGACAGATTAAGTGACTTACCCAAAGTCAAAAGCCTAGTTAGCTGTTCAACCAGGAGAATAGGCCTAAAATGCAGATACCTTCAGAGAAAGAATTTGGATGATTTAAACTCAATCTGACATGTAAATGGTTGATATAAAGACCTCTGCTAGGAGCAAGGTTTGTTAAAGGGGAAGCAGAAAGGGAACCAAACATGGAGAGAGAAATATTGGGCCTGAGAAGGTGAATTGCCAACTTAACAGATTAGGAAGACTGGCCCAGGACATCAGCCCAGGTTCTCAATCACCTGGGGTAAGATTGTTTTTAGAGGGAGATTCATGAGTTTCTCTGTGCCAGAGAGTGGTGACCTGAGCTGGATGTTCTCACATGACAGAAGTCATACTGCCTATCAAGAAACATTGTGATATGGTGGAAAACAGCCCAGGAAAATAATCATCAGAAGATCTTGTTTCCAATCCTAGTTCTTCTATTAGTAGCTGTATGACCTTGTGCAAGTCTCTGTTTCTTTGAAAAAAGGAGATTATTATCCCTGCCTATCCCACAGAGCTGTTGTGAAAATCAAATAAGGTAACAGACATAAAATGCTTTTATATACCCAGTGTTACATATGTATAATATCACTATTACTGACCAAAGACCCTCTGACTCTGAATTCCAGAATATAGAATCAAGGCTTTAGATAGCCAATCCAGAAACATTTATTAAGCCCTACTGTGTGCCAGGAATTGTGCTAAGACTACAAAGAAAGGCAAAAGACAATCCTTGCTCTCAAAGAGCTCACAGTATAATGTGAGACGAGAAGAGGCAAATTTTGATGGAGGAAAGGTGGGAGATTTTTTGTTTGTAGTTGGTGGTTTTTTTTAGATAATACATTTAATACTAAATATCAGTCTGTTCCGTCCTGTATGCACTTAACTCCCACTAGGTCCGAAGCTCCTAGTACTAACAAGAGGGTTCTTCCACAAAGAGAGTCTCTCACCTACTCTTTAGTAGCAAAGTGTTCTCTTATTTTGAAGACATTTTGGGCCCTCCTTTAAATCTGCCTAGTTTGTACAGATGGGTAACTTAGGGTACTACCACTGAATTTGAAGTTAGCTCTGATACCTAATAGCTGTGTGGCCTCAGGTAAGTCACATTGCTACTTTGGGCCTCAGTTTCCTCAGCTGCAAAATGAAGGTATTAAAGAAGATAATCTCAAAGGGCATTACCAGTTCCAAAGCTTGTGATTTTAGCACAGTATGGAGGGTTTTCCCATTTTGAGGAGGTGTCATCCAAGGAAAGATTTGAGTCAGACTAGTATGACAGATATATTCTGTCCTTAACACTCTTGCAGCACAGAAACATCACCCACAGGTGTCATGTCTGAACATATGCACTATTCCGTTATATATTTAAGCAATTATAGCCTTGCAGATGGTTTTCTCCAAATCTGTAGGCCTGTAGACATTTTAAAAATATTTCATCGATATATTTTGTTTCTACATCAGTCATTTTTTCCTTAACATCCCCTCCCCCACAAAACCTTCCCTTTTAACAAAGAAAAAAAACATTAAAACAAAATCAGTCAACAGATAAAACCAGCCTGAAAGCAGATACATCATTCACCACCTACTTTCCCCACATCAATTTTGAGAGGAGGAAAGTGTGTTTTATCAAATAATTCTCTGACTCAAGATTGATAATTTCAATTAATTCATTTTGACAGCCCTGTAATTTTATTTTCATACATGGTAATGTAGTTAGTATATAGTGTTTCCCTTATTCTGCTTACTTTCTTCTGCATCAGTCCATCTGAATCTTCCCACATTTCTCTGAATTCCTTTTTCATTGTTTTTTTTTACAATGCAATTACATTTCATTCATTAATTAACAAGAATTAGAATAAGAATTAGTAAGAATTTATTAAGCACCAACTGTGTTCCCCTGTGCTAGGTGCTGGAGACATAAAGACAAAGAATGAAACAATCTCTCCTTGTAAGGAGTTTACATTCTAAAGGCAGAGACAACAATTACATATATAAGCATGTACAGAATAAATATAGAGAATCAATACAATGTAGTTAATAATAGGTAGCATGTATATATCACTTAAAGGTCCTCAAAGCACTTTATAAATGTTAACCTCAGAACGACCCTAGAAAGTCGATCTTCCTTTTTTTTTTTAACAGTTGAGGAAACCAAGGCAGACAGAAATTAAGTGATTTGCCCAATGTCACACAACTGCTATGTATCTAAGTCTGTCTTTGTACTCTGGTCTTCCTAATTGCAACTCTGTTATTCTATCCACTGTGCTACCTAGCTTGGGAGAGAGTACATTGGCAAGTTGTTTGGGGTGGGGGTGGTATATTAGCAAGGCAGTAATTACAATATAGAGGATAATTGTAAATATGCCTATGTAGTTCTGTGTTGCAAAATATAAGAGACTCTCCATATAGAAGGTAGGAGAAGTAAGTCATTTATTCAGACACCAAAGAACCAGACCCCAAAACCATAAGTCTGACCCATCCAAGCAGCAAGCAAATTCCAGAGCCAGTAAGTCCACTTTGTAATTTACATATAATTTATATACAATTTGTAATTCTTTATCAACAAAGAATCTAAAGCACAACATCACAGCAGGGAGCCAAGCCATCCCATAACCTTCCCACCCCCTGCTGGGGCCATCCCCACCAACAAACATTCACAGTACAACCAGCGCAAGTCTGCTCTCTCCCTCAGCTCTAACCACTCTGAGCATTTCCTGGTCCACTCTTCCTGTTCCTCTCATTCAGCAAACTCCTCCCACCACATGTGACTTAGGCTTCCCATGACATAAGCAGGTCACATGGTCCTGTTAATGGATGGGAAAGATCTTCATTTTTAAATTACCATTACAGATGGGGGTAGAGAATCAGATAGAAAGTGGTGCTAATATTTATATACTATAGTTGTTGTTTTTTTTTTTAATCCATTTCCCAGTTCATGGACAACCACTTTATTTCTAGTATTTGTGAGTACAAAAAATAGCTGTTTGAATGTTTTGTTATATATGGGGAAGTCTATAAGACCAGCCTAATTTTTTTTGGTAGATATCTTTGATGACATCATCTACTCAAATTCCTTGTTCAGGCTGTGATATGACCTACTCTCACCCACTGTATGTTTCTCCATTGTCATAGGAACATAAATGTAGAACCGTAAAACACCTTTAAAGTGACAAGTCCACCCTTCTCGTTTTACAGATGAGAAAACTGCGGCTCATAGAAGTTAAATGACTTGTCCAGGATAAAATAGGAAGTAAGTTTCTAAGGCAGGATTTGAACTTACATCTTCCAGATTGTAAGTCCTGGTCTCTATCCCCTGTGCTAGTTTGGGTGATATTCAACTTGAATATTTCAGAAACTATAGTTTCTGAAGCCAGGTGACATCCCCAGAAGAATATTGGTATCAAAAAGTTGGGCCCTTGTTTTTTCTCGTTTTGTAAAATAAGGATAACATGATATCCTAACTCTGACTTAGGATTGTTGTGAAGCTAAAACAGTGAGTGTGAAGGTACTTTTAAAAAATACATCTTGGTATACAAGAATGAAGGGATGGCTGATCAAACACATCATATCTCTTCAAATTCTCAATCTGCTATTAGATTTGGGTGTTTTAGGCTCCTCTTACAAGAAGATTGGAGTCATTTTGTAACTGGTCTCATGAAATTCATAGCATGTATGGAATGTTAGAAGACAGACAGCATGATATAGCAGATAGAGAGGCTTAGGAAGCCTTAATCCTGCCTCTGGCCTATACGCACTGTCTGATTCAGTGCCTTAGTCAACCCTCCAAGTTGCAAAAGACTTGCCAGTCTGCATCAGTGGAGGGAGTGTTCACACTTGAAAATTCCCCACACTGAAATCACAGACCTGGACTGGCTCCCCTTCCCCCAAAGTAGAAGAGATTTTAGAAATCTCAAAGACTCAGTCTCAGTCACACATGGCTTAAAACCAACACTATAGGGTTTATTGATTCATATACAAACCATCACACCAAAAGGATCTTGATTCATATACAGGTTGTGTTTATCCTTCATTTTTGAAGAGGACCATGACATCAGGGAAATGATGATATGACTTGCAGTTGACTTGGATTTGAGAGAGAGAGGGCTGTGCAAGGTCCACCAGCCTTACTTTCTCCTCCAGAGCCATCTAGATCCAGTGACTAGATATTCATCAGGATGACTGGAGATGACCCAGAATGCAGTGGGAGACCCTGGCCCTTTTAGGCTAAGGCCTTTTCGTGTACTCAGAGTAAGGTAATGGGTGTTACCTCACTCTAAGTGATTCATGTACAAGCAACTCACCAAAAGGATTCATATGCCAATCAGCTCCTGCAGCCCCCTAGTTTTAAGCTATTTATTCTGATCTGTGAGAGTCAAGGCAGTACATTCCCTAGCATCTTACTCTGCTTCCTCCATGATGGTATCTCACCCACTGTGCTGACTGTACCCAGGTCCTCAATAAGCCTTGGGCCACCACACCCAGAGTGCCATATGGTATGGTAGGTCCAGGCAATCCTAGCCCCATCCAGGATAAAAGCATGGTCTGATCTGTGGCCGTGGTTGGGAGTAGAGCTATTCTATACTCTGGAGGGCAAAGGAAGCTGGCACTTTTTTCAGTTGCACCAACTCATGGACATCCTCTGGGCACATGTATCATGAGTAAGACAGATAAAGCTATACACAATGGGTAGCAAAAAGTATATATGGTGAGCAATGGAGTAGGAGAGAAGTATCTATACTTGTTCAACTATTTATTATTCTGGATCTTTCTTTTTTTATTTTTTTCAGAAAATAATTGTTTATTATTACAAATTATTCTTCAGAAAAATTCCAACTTCTCTTAAAATTATTTAATATATCTAGGAATCACAAATTAATAGGTTTTCCTTAAATGAAAAATGTTGTCAGAGAGAAATTATCACTAATGTCCCTTCCTTCTTCTTAGAGTGTTTCAGCAAATCCAACAAAAATACACTATTTGCTGTAATAAGAGCTGGAGACTAATATTCACATAAGGCAAACTCTTCCTCATCTGGCTATTTCTTTTTACCAGGCTCCTCCTCCCTGTGGGGAGAGGGGCACTTAATCCATCACTGACATTAAAGATCGGAGAAAATGAAGTTCACTTTTACTAGTTTGTCTAGTTTGACTGGTCATGGTTTGAAGGCAGAGACAGCAGGATCCTCCCAAAATAATAATTGTGATGACAACAATTTCTGTTTCTGGCATGAGAAGCAGTGTGGTGTAGCAGAGAGAGAGAGCCAGCTTTGGAGTCAAAGAGGCCTGGGTTCAAGTCCTTCCTCTTCTTCATGCTGGCTGTATAACCCCAGACAAGTCACTTAACCTCTCAGTGCTCTGGTCAAGTCTCTAAAACTCTAAACTGCAGAGAAGGTACAGCACATCTCTACATCAGTAACTCACCAATTCACTATTCTCTTCCTCACTCAGCTATATTGAAGGGATGGGTTGCTGACCCATCAAGAGACTAAAGGATGATTTTTGCAAGATTTGAACTCTAAGCTCATTTCAGTTCAGTTCTTTGCTCCCGGTTGAGTATCATCCATTCTATGTCCAGGGTCAGACAAAGAAAAGAAAAGGAGTATGCCATGTTGGCACTGAGCTCCAAGCTGATTCTCTATACCATTGAAATCACAGATCTGATCTCTTGTTTCTGGAGAACATTAAGGGTTTCATTTAAAAAGTTATTCTTATTTTGAATTTGACAAACATCAAAAAACACATATTTGCATACAAAGAATAGGAAGAAGGTTGTGTATGGCACTATGGTGTACAACATTTTAATAGAGCACATGTTCCATTTAATGTGGTATTTCCAACACCATCCTGACTGTCTGTGGCCCCTTCTAAGCCTCCTTCTGCTCCTTTCTGTGTATGTTTTTAAAAGTCTTATGGATGCCTTTTTTTTCTTCTTATATAACTAATCATTACCCTCCCACTTTCCTAGAAAATCTCCCTATCTACCTGCCCCAAAGTAAAATGCCTCAATTGTAATACATAGTCAATTGTAATGTGTAGTCAAGCAAAACTAATCTACTCATAGGCTGTGTCTGAAGACACCCATTGGCTATGTCTGAAGATGTATATCTCCTACACCTCTACTCTAGTTTTTCTTTGCCAAGAGGTAGGAAGTATGAATCATCTCAGCCTCCTTGAAGCCTTCTTGGCCATTGCACTGATCACAGTTTTTAATTCTTTCATCATTTTCCTTTATAATGTTGTAATTACTGTATTTTTTTTCCAGTTCTGCTCTATCAGTTCATACAAGGCCTCTTAGACATCACTGAATTGATACCTTTAAAATTTTCTTACTGGACAGTCATATCCCATTACATTTATATGCCATATTTTATTCAGTTATTCCAACAGTTGATAGGCACCTACTTTGTTTACAAGTTCCATGCCACAACAACAGCCACACAGAGCTCTTTGATGTTGTTAACTGCCATTTGAGTGGCCATACAGAAAGCCTAGTTGGTAATCTGAGGTTATAAGCCTTTTTCCATTAGGACTTCACTTACTTCAGGAATTCCATTGCCAACAGGGTGTCAAAAGTTTTCAAGGTTACTGAAAAGGGTCCCTCCTGGCATCCTGTGATATGGAGCTGTCCATTAGAGTCTCTGCTGAAGGTTGGATAAAATCTTCTATCTCTTTGGGTGTATCCCTAGTAGTAGTAGTATTCCATCAAAAGGAATGCATTTTAGGTATTATTCCAAATTGCTGTCTAGAATTGTTGGATCACTTCTGAACTCCACTAACAGTGGACCACTGGGCCTGTCCTCCCACAGCCCCTTTAACAACAGACATTTTCTTTGAGTAATATCAGGGCCTGGAAGGTAATTCTTGAGACTATCCATACTCTTGAGGGGGAGGCCTGAGGAAGGAAAAACTCATTGTTGATGGCAGAGGTCAAATGACAGCTCCAATGATGTTACCCCTCTCTGTACTTTCTTGATACGAATAAATTTGAACTTCAGTATTTGTCTGGCATCAGGATGGTACCCACCACCATGGCATTAAAGGTGCTGGAGAATCAGCTTGCAGCTCAGTGCCCATACGGCATCTTTCTTGAGTAATACCTTTTTTTTCTTTTGTTTTTCTGACCCTGGACATAGAATGGATGATACTCAACCAGGAGCAAAGAACTGAAATGAGCTTAGAGTTCAAATCTTGCAAAATTCACTCCCTAGTCACTTGATGGGTCAGTAATCCATATCTTCAGTGAGCGTCAATATAACTGAGTGAGGAAGAGAATTCTTTCTGTTCTTAGCCATGAAATAATTCTATATCTGGTGGAGATCCTGGATAGATTACAAATATACCTACACTATGCAACTATCATAGCATATGAGCCTCCTAACAACCTTGGGGTATAGGTGCTTTATTATTGTCCCCATTCACAGATGTAGCAATGGAAACAGGCAGAAGTTAAGTGACTTACTCAGGGTCACATAGCTAGTAACTGATTTGAACCCAGATCTTCCTCATCCTGGAACTCTAACCACTATATCATCGAGCTGCCTGGGAGTGAGACAAATTGTTATTCCCCAGCATCTAATTCTTCTGCCTCTCCCGCTGTGCTGACTGTGCCCTTACAGTCCCTTTCCCTGCTTCAGGAGCCTTTTTTAAAGTGCTGAGCTCTTTGGCTTGGCCCAAGCAGGTTATTTTGCTATAATGAGATTCAATGTAGACTAATCTTTTCCTCTTCTCCAGCCCCACACCCTCCAATCTATTTATTTGCACTTTTACCCCATACTTTTTTGTTTATCATGACACGTGAGGGCTTTTTAAGCTGGATAGCATATTAATAAAGGTATATGGTAAAATATTGCACATCATATTCTACTAAACATTAAATCAATCTATTGAATCATACATGTCTCAAGTATAGAAATCATATCTTATTAATATTTATTGTCATATGCCCTATACTACTCAGAACAGGGCCTTACTTATGGTATGTAGACACAACCAGTAAGTAGTTGTTGAATAATGATAAAGGGAGGACCTTGAGTGGCCTGCAGATTTGTTCTTTAGTTATTTTTCACCCATGTCCAAATCTTTGTGACCCCTTTTGGGATTTTCTTGGAAAAGATACTGGAGTGGTTTGCCATTTCCTTCTCCAGCTCATTTTACAGATAAGGAAACTGAGGCAGGGAGGGTTAAGTGACTTGCCTAGAGTCACACAGCTACTAGTGTCTGAGGCTGGATTTGACCTCAGGTCTTCCTGACTCCCGGTTTGGCACTCTATCCACTGTGCTACCTAGCTGCCCAAAATGGATACCTGAAAAGGCAGGTAAATGATGGTGGGAAACAGAAAAGTGGTGAAAGGGAGGGAAGTCCATTTCTAGAGATTACTGAGGGGTTTCATGTATTACTTCAAATGTTACAATGCTTTACAGTTTTCAAAGAGCTTTTATATCCAACACCTCATTTATTCCTCACAAAAACCTCATGAAGTAGGTAGGGCAAATATTATTCTTTCTCTTTTAAAAACAAAGAAATAGGTTCAGAGGGAACAGTCAGTATGGTGTAATGCAAAGAGCCTAAACTTGGGAGTCGGGAGCCCTAGATTCTAATACCAACTCTTGGACTTTCTAGCTGTGGTCCTAGGAAAATTGCTTCATTTTTCTATATTTCCAAACCTTCATTTTCTTATCTATAAAAATGACTATAATACCTTCATGGCTTCCCTGGCAGGGTTGTTGTGAGAACAGTGCTCTGTAAGCCTTAATGTGCTTTCGTAAATGTAGGTTAATTGTGACGGTGCTTGCCTCTAAGGTCACTCGGAGCTATAAGTGGTAGGGCTGGCTTTAGAACCTGGGATCCTCTGGCTTCCCTCAGTGGGCTGGAGGGGTCATAACAAAATTCATGGAAAATGTGGGACTGAGCCTTGAAGGATGGGTTGAAATTAGATAAATGAAGAGGGAAAAGGGTGGACAGCAAAGTCATAGAGGGAGAAATGAAAGTAGTGTTTACAGAAGGAGGATTTTCCTTTCCTGTGTACAGGAAGGCATGTAGCTAGTGGTGGGTTCTGGACCCAGCTCTGCTACTAACTTGCTTTGTCTCCGGGCCTCAGCTTCCTCTGATATAAATTTGCCATTGTTCAGTTATTTCACTAGTATCCAACTCTTCATGACCCCATTTGGGGTTTTCTTGGCAGTGATACAGGAGCGGTTTGCCATTTCCTTCTCCAGCTCATTTTACAGATGCAGAAACTGAGGCAAATATGGTTAATTGACTTGCTCAGGGTCACACAGCTGGTAAGTGTCTGAGGCCAGATTTGAACTTAAGAAGATGAGTCTTCCTGACTTCAGGCCCAACACCACCCAACTGCCCTGATATAAATTGGGGAGTGTTCAATTAGATCATCTGAAAAGTCTCTTCCCGTGCTAGCATTCCAGGATTCTAGTGAGATGTAAAGGAAGAAGATTTGGCTCTACAATACAAATGATGATAACTTTGTATTGATCCAGACAGAGCTTGAGTACCTTTAGGGATGTGTTCTCATCTCTTTCAAAAGCCAGAGATGCTCTGAGCATCTGAAACCCCCAGCTCCTCTTAGGCATGTAAAGCCCCCGCAATTTGTCTCCAGCCTATCTTTTCAGGCTTGTTTCAGATAACATGGCACACACCCTCTCTGTGTTCTCGCCAGACTGCCACACTTGATATTTCTCCTACACAACATTCTATTTCTTAATAATAACATTATTATAATAATAGCTAACAATTACATAGTGCTCGCTACATGCTAGGCACTGTACTTTACAATTATTATATCATTTGAACCTCATAACAATCTTGGGAGGTAGGTGTTGTTATTGTCCCCATTTTACAGATGATGAAACTGAGGCAAACAGAGGTTAAGTGATTTGTCTAGGGTCACACACGCATCTGAAGCTGGATTTGAACTCAGGTCTTCCTAACTCTAGGCCCAGTGCTCTATCCATTGTGCCAACCAGCTGCCACTATACCTTTGCCCAGGTCATTTGCTATGCCTGGAATGCCCACTTCCTCCTCTTTAAGGGCCAGCTCAAGGACCTCCTCCTACAGGAAACCAATTGGTATAGTCTCCTTCCAAAAATTACTTTGGGCAACTAGGTGGTGCAATGGATGGAGCATTCAGACCTGGAATCAGGAAGACTCCCTTACCTGACTTCGAATCCGACCTCGGACACTTACCAGCTGTGTGATCCTGGACAAGTCACTCCAGGCCATTTGCCTGTTTCCTCATCTGTAAAGTGAGCTAGAGAAGGAAATGGCAAACCACTCCAGCATCGTGAAGAGTCAGACACGACTAAATTACAAACATCTCGTGCATGTTTTGCATTTGTTTCTCTCTGTACATGTTGTTCCACGCCAGAAGGACATGAACTCCCAGAGGCCAGGGATTCTTTCATTTTAATCTTTGTATAGCTTCTAGAAGAGAGCCTGGTACACAGCAGGTGTTTTCACAAATGCTAAACTTGCAGCATCGCTTCTTTATCAGAAAATGAGGTTTGCAAGGAGGCCATAATTAGTTATCTCAGGGTAGAAAACAGGTTCCAGGATCACACTTAGTTCTTTTCATGTCTGTTCAAAAATCGTATTTGTCTGTAGGGCTTAGGGATGATTTCAGCCTAGCTTCCAGACTCATTTGACCAAAATGTCTCATGGGTCCTTGACCACACCGAAGGCATGCCCCAGTGGAAGGGGAAGAGGCCTGGATGTGTTCTGGCCCTATCAATCATCAAGGCACAATGAGAATCATTCACCCAAAGTGTTTTTCAGCCTGTAGCTTCACTATAGGACTATAGCTAGAGGTCCCCTAATATCTCTAAATATAAGCCTCAAAAACTGAGGCTTCAAACTTAGGGGCTCCTCTAGAATACCCTACATCTCTTTCTAAAGGAGTAAACCAGGGTAATTCATATGTGAAGAGTTATGCCACCATACTCTCCAGGTCAGTTGTTTTTGCTGTGAGATACCTCACATTCACTTCTATTTTCTTCAGTCTTTTGACTTTGTTCTTAATATTTTTTGTTGACTCATTGAATTGTTGGCTTCTGTTTGGTCCATTCTAATTTTCAAAGTGTTTGCTGCTTGGGCAAAATTTTGTACCTTATATGCCAAGCTATTAATTAGCTTTCTTCCATAGTTCTGATTTCTTTTCTAATGTTTTCCTCTAGAACCCTCATTTCACTTATTTAAAAAAAATTATCCCTTTTAAAAACTTTTTCTTCCAGGAATTTTTGTGCCTAAGCTGTGTTTTTCTTTGAGGCTTTGTATGTTTCAGGGTCATTCTTTTCTGGGTTTGTGTCTTAAGGATCCCTGTCACCATAATAACTTTTTAATGGTGGGATTCTTTTGTTGTTTGCTTTTCCTTTCAGCCTACTTCTTGAATTCACTTAGGACTGAACTCTGCTATACTTCTGAATGGAAGGTCTGGGCTGGTCCTGTTACTACTTTCTTGGGGTATTGAAGTTTGGTTTATTCCAGGATTTCAGGAATAAGTTTCAGTGCTCCCAAAGTGGTCTGATCCAGGGCAAAGTTTAATTGCTTTCCCTTTAGTCTGAAATCTATAAGTTCCTGGCCTGGGTTTGGATCTGAGCAGTAGTAGACTGATGTTGGACTCAGCCTAATCATCCTCATGGGAAGCTTTGTTGGTTCAGCAGAACTGAAGGTTCCCCTTTTGGTCTCGGATTCCTGTCCTGGTTATTCTGCATCAAGCTGGTTTGGAAGCTGGAACTGAGACCCCACTCTGTTCCTGGGGTCTGAGCTACACTGCTAATGCTTGCTTCTGATCTTACTCTTTGCTGCATATGCATCCTAGGGTCTGCAGCTGCTCCTTCTCCTGGAACCCCACCCCTGGGCACAGGTCTGCCTTGGATCCATGACCTAGAACTGGGTAGCGGTCAACAGGTCAACAAAGCTGCCAAATGGCACCTGTTCTAGTTGATGCCCTGGTGTAAATCTGAGACCTTTTCTTCTTTTCCTGGGGCAGACCCTCTCCCTGAGCCCTGAAGTGCTTCCTGTGATGTATACTCTGGGCCAGACACCTTCCTCGGTGTCCATAGATCTCTCTGTTCCTCTACCTATGCTGATCTAAGCTGGAAAAAATGACTCCCTGTGACTCTTTCTTGGATTTCCCCATCAGAATTTCATCTGGTGCATTTTAAAAATCTGTTTGGAGGTTTTAGGTAGGGAAGCCCACTGTACTGTTTCCTTCTATTCCACTATATTGGCCCTGCCTCCCAATATTCTCCATCTGTCAGAAAAAACTCAAGTCATCCTCCTCATGGCTACCCTGAAAAAAAAATCCATCCCTATTTTTAACCATGCATAAAGTAATATATAGTACAGAAAGGCAGTATGGTGTGGAGGTTAAAAAGTTAGTCTCAAAGTCAGGAACACTTGGGTTTAAGATCTGCCTCTGATACTTACTGGCTTGTGACCCTGGTGATGTCATTTAACCTCTTAGTGGAAGAGGTAACTCCCTAAGATTAGAAGTTGCAGAACAGGTGCCAATCTGCATTGGTAGAGGGAGTTCCCTATGCCAGTGAAATCACAGGCTTGATTTTTTTTAATTATTATTTATTATACATATTATATATGTATATTGTGTGTCTATACATGTACACACATATATATGTATGTACACACATATTTATAGAACATTACTTAGCTATAACCCTGGGAATAGGCATGTTAAAATCGTATTTATCTAGGGCATCTCACAATAACGCTGTGAAGTTAAGACATGGGAGAAAATTGAAATGGTGATTTTTAGAATGAAACTATTGTAGAGCTGACATGGAAATTCAAAGCTCCAAGTCCCAGTTTCCACTTATCCCATTGAGCTAAACTGTCTTCCTGCTCTATAATTATTTAGTGTATGTGTAGTTTGGTGGAGGGTGCTCTGATACTGAGGTAACTCATCATACCAGATTCTTACCCAATCCCAGGCCCCTTCCAATGAAGTGAACAATTGTTTCAAACAAGTCCCAGTATTTGACCTCAGAATGGAATTCACTTCTCTAATGAAAAGGGGAAAAATGGATTTCCCTATTTCATTTTCAAAGGAATGTTCTCAGTTCCTTAGGGTTATGGGAATTATGTTACCAGGGGTCTTTTCTCTACCTCATTATTTCTGTAATTGTCTCCCTTTTTTACTCTTTTGGATCTCTCTCTCTCTCTCTCTCTCTCTCTCTCTCTCTCTCTCTCTCTCCCCCCCTCCAATATTCATTAGTGCCAACATTGGTGTGAGACAAGCAAGGTTTTGTGGAATGAATGAAAGAATGAATGAACAAATAAATAAGTAACCCTCCATGTGTTACTATGGAAACCATGACATCGCAGCAGAACCCTTAACGTCTGGCCTGTGTGAAGAAAGAGGATTAAAATTTTCTAGGGAAAAAAAAAAGAATAAGAACAAGAAGAAGAGTGCAAGAAAAAAAGAAGAGAAATAAGCCCCAAACTGGGTTGCAGGGAAGTGCAGGGTGGTTGCCTGGCAACCAGTCCGATAGAATAATGTCCTGTTGTATGAGATTGTTCCACCAAGTTGGAAGAGAATCTTAACAAAATCCATTTTCCAGCTGAGTCTTAGCCAGGCCTACTCAGGCTTTGTCTTCTCAGGTCTGGCTTGGGAGTTTATTAAAATACATACATACATATAGTTAGATAGATAGATAGATGTAGTCTGTTTCTGCTAATGCTCTGCTAATAAAAAAGACCAGCGGAGTTTTTTTTAGCAAGTTCCCCTGGCCTCTGCCTTCCAACTCCTAGATGGATCCAAAAGGCTCTAGGAGGGTGGCTGGCTCACGTGCGTGCTAAGGTGGGTAGGACAGTTGGCTGTTTCAGGTGGGGTCTCCCAGGGTGGCTCTACCCTGGTGGGGTCGCCATGGTTGAGGGTTTGGTTTTTAGCTTATTTCATGTTCAGTTTCCCTCAAGAGTGAGCAGAGCCTAAGGAACCAAGTCATACTAATCAAGTTTACAAGAGACTGGTTTATCAACATGAATTTCCATTGGCTATTTTACAATGAGAGGTGCACCTTACAGCCTAACCTATGCTGGCCTGTTTATTTAGGGCAATCCCTTTCTGGCAGACAGGTCCACTCAGGAGACCAGATTGTAGTTGAGAAGGTTGTTTGGTGAGCCAGAAATTAGGTAAAAGAAATTGTGTGTTACTGAAAAGATGTTCCCATCAAGCTCAAGCATGTATGTCACCCCTTCCTTGGGGAACATAGGATCATAGGCTTAGGGATGGAAAGGACCTTAGAGGCCATTTTTATCCAGTCCCTTCACTTTGCAGATGAGAAAACTGAAGCCCAAGGAAACTGAGTGACTTCCCCAAGGTTATGTAGACAGTAAGTAGCAGGAGTGGAATTTGTAGGTCCTCTGACTCCAAAGTCAGACCCACTGCCCCTTCCATTGTACTATCCAGCCTCCCATTGACTATGTAAATAATTAATATAATCCTGCAGAAGAAAAGCATCCTGTCCCCTGAATAGCTCTAGAGACACAATGGCTAGACTAGTTTCCCATAGCCCTCTTTTCAGTATTCCATACTGGTTGTCATCATTATCATCGGCAGCAAGGATTTATTGGTAGCGGTCTTCAAGGATGTGAAGGGTTCTCAGTATAACCAGGATTAGATTTATTCTGCTTGATCCCAGAGGCAGAACATAGGTAGGAGCAACAAATGCAAACTGTGGAATCAGATTTAAGCTTGACGTCAAAAAAAAAAAACCAAAAACTTCCTTACAGTTAGAAGCATAAAAAATAGATGGCGCTACCCTACCTAAGAGGGATCCCCTTCTCTAGAGGTCTTCAAGTGGAGACTGGGTGATCATTTGCTGGCAGAGTTCTTAACTTTTTGCTGAGTCAGGTGTGAGGATATATGCCCGTAATCCCTGCTGGTGAGGCAGCCGAGGCTGGTAGATTTCCTGACTTCAGGAGTTCTGAGTGGTGGCAGAATTAAAATCGATTGGGTATCTACGCTAAATCAGGCACCAATATGGTAAGCCTCCTAGGAGCAAGGGGGCCATCAGTCTGTCTAAAGAGGGGTGAACTGGCCCAGTCTGGAACTGGGGCAAGTCAGAGCTCCTACACTGATTACCAGTGGGGTTGGGCTTTTGATTAGCAGCAGCTACTGTGAAAGATGCGGACTGAGTCTCAAAAAAACAGATTCCTTAAAGGGCCCTCAGAACCTTCTCAGAATACTGTTAGGTTGGTTGGTTTGTTTTTGGTCAACATTAATAATTGAAGGAAATGCATCGCAGGTTAGTAAAAATAAAGATTTTTTTTCTTTGTCATCCAACTGCATGGATACCCTAAAATCCGTGAACTCTAGGATAAGAACCCCTATTAAAGGGAAGTTTTGGTCAGGTGTTGGTTGGACTCTCAGATTGTGTGATATTATATGGATGTCTATTGAGTGCAGGGTACTGAGAATGCTCAATAGTATAAAACACAAGCCCTGCCCTCTAGGGGCTTACAATCTAATTGGAAAAACAGGATTAATTAAAAAGATTAATAATAATATAAAAGAGCATGTGCTAAGAGGTACAAACAGTAACTTCAAGAGAATGAGAGTGATGTTCTTATGACAGTCAGATTTACAAAAGCCCTTTCCTCATGACAACCCTATAAAGAAGGCAATGCAAGTGTTATTATTGCATTTTACAGATTGCTATAATGAGGCTTCAATTAAGTGACTTACTCAGTCATACAACCAGTAGTGTTGGGGCCAAGATCAGAATGCTAGTCTTTTCTGATTTCAGTTTCAATGATCTTTCCACCACACACTACTTCTCAATTCAGGAAGAAATCTAACTTGGGCCATGGAACACCAAAATCTTCCTTTATTCCTTACAGTATCATTCCTTATGATGTCACAGTTTCCAATATTAGCTTCCCATATACTAAATTACATTGCAAGCATTATGGTTTAGTGGAAAGACCACCCATTTTAAAGTCCAAAGACTTATATTTGAGTCCTAGTCTGATGTTACCTTTGTATCTATAAGCAAATTAGCTTCTTTGTCCATTTGTAAAATGGGGATAGTCATGTTTGTACCACCTTCCCCGAAGAAGTTTGTTTGCTTTATTTTGTATTTTTGAGATTGAATCTCTCCCTGTCTCTACCAGGCTGGGAGTGCTGCAGCCCCTCAGGAGCCAGTCTCACTACCAATTGGCATGGAAGTTGACCTGCATCATTTCCAACCCAGGCCAGTTTGCCCTTCCTTTCGCAATCTGGTATCTTCACCTCTGCTCCTGAGAGCTCACCGTATTGGTGCCAGACTTAGTGCAGACACTGGATCGGCTTTAGCACTGACTGAAGTACAAAACTTCTTAGGTCAAATGATCTGCCAGCCTCAGCCTCCCCAAATAGTGAGGATTACTGGTCTGTACCATCACACAGGACTCCTCAGAGAGATGTAAGGGAAACATTTTGTAGACCTTGAGTGGCTGTATAAATATAAACATGGAATGGCAGGTACAGGAGCAGAGGAGGGTAGCTGGGGCCAAGTGTGAGAGATGAACTTTGGCTATTGCCAGCTTCACCTGGGCTAGAGTGGGGAGAATATTTAGTCAGGACCAGTGCCGAAAAACATTCCTGCATAATCTTCAAACTGGTACATCCTTTGCTGCATGTGGGAGAAAATTTGGGCATAAATTCTAAGTAAAGCTCAGAGGAATGATAGCATTGTGGTTACAGTGGTCTGGGCCTGTGTGTTTTCCCCTTTCTGTTTCCATTGTGTGTGTACTTGGCTGCCAATCACTTTGGGAGTTGTCAGAAATACACTGAGTGTGTGTATGTTCCCTGGATGTCTGTGTTGATCTGTGGTCTCCTCCTGTGCAACTCAGAGCACACCAAAGGGAGCTACAAGTAATGATGCCATGTGGCACAGATTCAGCCTGAGTGCTGCTTATCCGATATTCATCTGCTGAGATCACTCTCCCCATCCCTAGAGAGGATGCACCACAGTGGGCTGTGGAACATGACAGATTGGCAGCTTCTTAGTGACAGTTAAGGAGGCTCCTTATTGTTATCAGCAACACCTTTACAAATCATAGCGTAATGTGAGCTACTTCTGGGGAAAGTTTTGCAGGTAACCAATTCCATCCAAGGTGAATACTTCCTTGGCCCCAGCTACTCTCCTCTGCTCCTGTACCTGCCATTCCGTGTTCATATGTATACAGCCACTCAAGGTCTACAAAATGTTTTCCTCACACCTCTCTGAGGAGTCCTGTGTGATGGTGCAGACCAATAATCCTCACTACTTGGGGAGGCTGAGGCTGGCAGATTGTTTGACCTAAGAAGTTCTGAACTTCGGTCAGTGCTAAAGCCGATCCGGTGTCTGCACTAAGTCTGGCACCAATATGGTGAGCTTTCAGGAGCAGAGGTAAGGATACCAGACTGCAAAAGGAAGGGCAAACTGGCCTGGAATGGCACAGGTCAACTTCCATGCCACTTAGCGGTGGGATTGGCTCCTGAGGGGGCTGCCTTTAACTGTTCTCTGTCCCTTAGATTTACACTGACTTCATTTGAGGGGCTACAGTTTACTTTCTGTATAATTAAGGGGGGTTTTTGTGTTACTTGCTATAACCAGCTCTAGAGTCTAGGAATTGTTTTCAGGCCTTTTCATCCAAGATGTCAGATCAGCTCCCTTAGTAGATCTTGACATTGGCTTGGAAAGACTAGAATGTTGTAGTATTGAGTGTTGATTCCTGAAGATTCAGGGTCATAGAGGGATGGAGGAGCCCTGGATAAGATGATCCCTGTGGTCAAGAGCTGCTAGTTACATGGTCTGCCCTATGCCATCATCACATGCTGTAGAGTTGTTAATAAGCTAGGGTCATGGGGCGGGGCGGAGCCAAGATGGCGGCTGGGAAGCAGTGACTGGCGTGAGCTCCCCACCAAGTTCCTCCAAAAACCTATAAAACAATGGCTCTGAACCAATTCTAGAGCTGCAGAACCCACAAAGTGGCAGAGGGAAGCAGGGCCCCA
>CM053622.1:417296281-417358975 GCA_028646595.1 Phalanger gymnotis
TCTTTCTGCCTTTCCTCTCTCTTCTCTCTGACTCTCTCTCCCCCCTCTCCTTTTCTCCTCTTTCTGTGTTTCTCTCTGTGTCTTTATCTGTCTCTTGCTCTCCCTCTCTCTCTTTTTATTTTTTACAAATGAATCACAGGGTTCCATGTAGGTATATTCTGATAAATGTTTAACAACCAGCTCTACAAAATTCACAACAGACTGTTAAATTTAATTTGCATTATTAACATTTTCTTCACCACTTTCTGAAGTGTAGACAATCAGTTAAAACAATTGAGTCCTGATTTGTAGCATTTCTGAGGTATGAATGCTCACGCTGAAAATTCAACAGTTGGCTCTTAAAAGCTAGTACAGGCTTGCCCTAGCACACCTTTATTTCTATCCAACAAAAGATGTCAGCCTTTCAAAATTATTTTGTATGAGGTTTGGTTTTTGGAGAGGCAGGGATAACATAGAGAATTGTCTCAGAGCCAAGAAGAACTGGGTTCTAGTCCTGCCTCTGACACATACTGGGCAAGTCACAATCTTTCAGTGGTTTAGGCAATGCTCTAAGATTCCAAGTTTCAGAGAAGGTGCAATGTTAGGAGTTTCTTTATTTTACTAATGAAATCCAGTCCCCATCCCTATTCATTAGACGTTCCATTGACTTACATGGGCACTTTTTTCTCCATTGAAGGAAGTAAGCTCTTTGCAGGAAGGAAATGTTTTGTTCTTCCCTTGGTAACCCCATTGTCTGGCATGGCACCAGGCACATTGGTAGGTCTAAATAAAAACTTGTTACACTGATTTGAACTGTTGTTGAGGTCCTCAGATGACCTGGAATTTCAAGACTAGAGGGGAGAAGAGATTGAGATCATGACCTCCTTACTCAATGAACTCTAGTGACTCTCTAATCATTACCTTTAAGATGATATAAACTACTCCCTTTAGTATTTAATGCTTCTTACAAACCTGACCGTATCCTACCTTTCCAGCCTTATTATTGTCCTATCCACACACATATATATTTCATATACTTCATATATTCATATACTACCTATATTTACTGCATTAAAAAATAAAACATCTTGGTGTTACTATGAAAACAGTTTTGACCTCAGACCCTCCTGAAAAAGTGTCAGGGATCCCTGTGGGACCACGGACCACACTTTGAGAATTGGTGCTTTAGGCTGTTGGCAGTAGCTGCTGCTTTTTTGTATCATAGATAAAAAAAATTATAATAATGATAAGAAGAAGAAGAACTCATGTTTATATAGCTCTTTAAGGTTTGCAAAGAGCTCTACAGACATTATATCATTTAATACTCACACCCTTTAAGGTAGGTATATCATCATCTCTATTTTATAGATGAGGAGGCTCATAGTCAAAGCTGTAGGGAAAGGAAGGGAATAAGCATTGAAGTGTCCACTATGTGCCAGGCGCCATGCTAAGTGCTTTATCTCATTTGATCCTCACAACAACCTTTGGAAGTGGCTGCTATTATTATCTCCAATTTACATTTGAGGAAACTGAGGCAGGCAGTGTTTCTACGACTTGCCTAGGATCACACAGCTAGTAAGTGGCTGTGGTCACATTTGAATTCAGTTCTTTCTAACTTCCTGATTATAATACCTGATTTCAAGAACTGGCTCTGACACTTATTAGGTCTGTGATTCTAGGCAAGTCATTTGACCTTTCAACCCTCTGTTTCTTCCTCTGGAAAGTGAGAAGACTATTTGTGCAGCTTGCCAGACAGGCCTGTTTTGAGAAAAGCAGTGTGTGAACCTTAAAAAGTTAGAGAAACACTATTATTTTTAATCAATCAATCAACACTTATTAAGCACCTACTGTTTGCCAGGACAGCTATGTGGTACAGTGGATAGGGCACTGGTCTTGGAATCAGGAAGAGTCATCTTCATGAGTTCAAATCCAGACCCAGAAAATACACTTACTAGGTGTATGACCTTGTGCAAGTCACTTAACTCTGTTTACCTCAGTTCTCTTTCTATAAAATAAGCTGGAGAAGGAAATGGCAAATCGCTCCCATATCTTTATGAGGAAAACCCCAAAGTCAGGTCACAGAGAGTGCAGGAGTTTGGTGATGTAGACTCAGCTTCCTGCAGCCCTGCCAAGTTGAGATCGTAGCATACAGCCTCCATGTAATTCTGTGATGGAATACTAGGGAGAGTCTGCTCCCTGGCAGCCAGTCATAGGAGCAGACACTTCATGGGTAAGCAGAAGAGTGAGAGGCTGTAGCTAAGTTCATTTGTGTCTCTCAGACTTTTTATAGCACACCTGCAACCCAGTCTGTCTTCAACAAACATGAATAATAATACAGTAGAGAAAAATCAGTGCTCTATTGTTTCATTTGGAGAGGGAATCTATAAGCCTTTGCGCTTTCTGTTCTTTTATTAGCATATATTATATAATTTGACAGATACTATAAATGGCATATTTTGACATAGCACCATTTAATAGAACATAGGAACATTTTAGGGGGTTGAGTTATAATTTTGGATTATAATTTCATCAGGATGAAGAATTCCCAATAGCAGAGTTAGAATTGGAGGGTTTTCCATTCAGAGATTTCCCACCCCTGCTCCCCATCTTGTTTGTATTGACATTGCCACGCCTGTGTTTTCAGCAGCATTGCTGATATTTCTTTCATAAGAAGAATGTCCTGGCTGTGACAAACTATCCTTTTTCCCCCTGTTCTAGGATGGTGGAACACTGCCTGCACATGTTTGACAGAATGGTGATCTATTTCTTTATAGCAGCATCGTACGCCCCCTGGTGAGTAGAGCACGGAGCTGTAGTCTGGTCCTACAAGTCAGATTGCACACACACTGCTCAAAGGCTTTCTTTCACTATCAGGATTTTTAAAAATTAAATTGGAAATGAATTTAGTGATTTCTGAGGTAAGGAAACCACAGAGTTCCAAGATCCCATAGTAAAGAGCAGAGTGTATATGTATGTGTGTGTGTGTCTGTGTGTGTGTATAAAAACACACACATATACATACACACGCATGTGTGTACACATATACATGTGTGTACGTGTGTGTGTGTGTGTGTGTGTGTGTGCATGGCTATATGAATATACCCATGAATGCACTTGTGTGCATATGTCTCTATCTCTAAATACACATATCTGTATGTATATGTATATCTACATATATATATATATATATATATATATATATAAGTGTATGTATATCTCCACCCCCCATTTAATAACTTTGACTTGGGCTTTTGGGTGGGAAGCATTGGGGAACAGAGCAGAAGAAAGTTATATTTGCAAAGAAGGGGTGGAAGGTTGCTGACTAATATAATAGACATTGATAGCTACAATTCTACTAATAACTTTTGTAAGAAATCAGAAAAGCTAATTGGCATTGGAGTTGTCATACAATTAATATATACTTTTCTTCTAGCTCCTGCCACCTTCATTTTCTAGTGTATTGCACATTTACATGTAAGATAGAATTCCCCATGAAAGTGAATCAGAAGGTCAGGAAGAAGTATCATAAGAAAAGAGGCTGCCTCAGTAGTGGCTAGAGAGCCAGCCTGGAAGCCAGGAAGAACAGGGTTCATACAGACTAGCACATAGTGGTGAATAACTCTAGGTAAGACCCTTAACCTCTCATACAAGAACAGAATTTGTGGAGAACATGTAGCAGTCCTGCATTGGTAGAGGGAGTTTCCTTACTTGGAGGTTCCCTTATTTATAAAATCATAGGTCAAGTCCTTCTCACTATCATAAGCAGGAGAAGGAAGATAAGTCATTCATTCAGTCAACAAGCATTTATCAGCTATTTACTATATGTTAAGCACTGGAGATATAGCTACAATTTAAAAAAAAAAAACAGGCTCTGCCCTTAAAGAGCTTCTATCTTAGCTCTTTTTAGAGGTTGGGGACTATGGGTATGTAGTACTGCATATGTTGGTGTTTTTTTTTTAATATGTTGGTTAATTTCGATGACCTTTTTTTCCCTTTTTTACTTTTGTTATGAAAGATAGCTCTTTAGGAGGGAGAGGAGGAAGAATACATTGGGAAATAGAGGTGATGAAAAACAAAAAAAAATCAAAATATTTTAAAAGGAATAATTAGTTAATATAGGGAGCTACCAGATGGCAGCCTTGGATGAGTTGTCTACCTGCCATGCCCTGATGTACCTCCGCTGACACCTCTCCTGGCACCTTCCCCAACAACAGGTCATAAGGTGCCTCCTGAGTCTGCGTCTAGCGCAGTCCTCCCCTCAACTGAAAAATGCTTCGGAATTCTTGCGACACCATTTGTGGCACTTGATCCAAGCAGAAAAATTCCTAGTTATGACTCTGAGAGCATGAGGAAAATGATGAATTGTCTCATGCAACTTCTCTACTGAGGCTTTTTAATCTCTTGTTTTGCCCCTTGATTGAATGTATGCATTTTGAGGACAGGGACTGTTTCTTTTTTCTTTCTTTCTTTTTTGTCTTTGCTCTGTCATCAGGAGGGAGCCTGGTCTCTGTGAGTGCAAGAAGATGGAGGGAGCAAGAAAGGAAAAGGTTGTTTTGAAAGCTAATAAAAAAAATTTATTTAAAAATGAAAGCTAATTTGTTGTCCATGAAACAGGCATTCTAGAGAACACAGTGAAAGGGATAGGTCACTTTAAAGTGGGATATTGAGAGGGTTGGGCAGAGGAGGATGAGAACAAGGGAGCAGTCAATAGGGGAAGGATGGAGAATGGGGTTTGAACAATAACAGGGTTCACAATTGCTAAGATGGGGTGAGCACGACAGGGTAGAATGATGTTAATTATTGAGGAATGAATTCAAGTAGGTTATCATTGACTATAGGGTTCAGCCTGGGGTAGAATTGTCCCAGGATGTCAGGCAGCTATGGGTGATTGGAACAGGGTGGGAGGAGTGTGAAGCATGCCAGAAGAGGGCAAGGCAACTCCTGTGGAACTGCAGGTGGTCAAAGAGGGTGCTGAATACCCAGCACAATGCCAAATATATAGTGGACATTTACAAAGTGTATATTGATCGAGTGAATGAATGAATGTATACTATGTGCCAAACCTTGTGCTAAACGTCATGACCCCTAACTGTACTCTAAACTGAGATATATGGTGAGCCTGGACATAGACATAAGAAAAACATTATGGAAGGATATGGTCATCCTTCTTGGAGTGAGCACTTTGGTTTAGAAAGTTAATGAGATTGTAAATGAGGCCTTGAGGGGAGACTATCAACCTCTTCCTGGAACAATGAAGAGCTAATTTGATTGTGGGTCCAAAATAGGAGGAGAGGGAAAGGGATAGCTCCTCCCATCCCTGTGAAAGAGACCTGCAAAGAATAAGGAATGAGTGAGGTCAGACAGTTGTCACTCATCAGGACAGAAGGGGAAGGGCCGTATCAGACCTTTCAGAGAGCAAAGGGCTAACTTCTCAAAGAGTCAGGATATCCCCCCAAATATCCTTATTCTTCAAAATGACCCATTCTAGACTTACCACCCATGTATTAGTTTAAATAATAGAAAGTTTATTACTTATGAAGATAATGAAGGTAAAAATATTTCTTAGAACTCCTAGGAGTAAAAGACTAGCTTTTGAGTATAGTGGCTCTGTCATGACTGTAGAAACTAAATTTCTCACCTCCAGCCTTTCTTGTCCCCTAGGCTTAATCTTCGGGAGCTTGGTCCCTGGGCTGCCCACATGCGGTGGATTGTCTGGATCATGGCTTCTGTTGGGACCATCTACGTGTTCTTCTTCCATGAACGGTGAGCATAGGCTATGGAAGTGTGGGTAGGGTTCATTTGTCTGCAACAAGGTAAAAACTCCTTTTTCTTCCTCTAGGATCCCGGTCTGAGCAGGAGTTGCTGAGAGTAGTACTGTGCTCTCACCAACAAGGTGGGATCCATATCTCCAAGGTAGCATATGTTATTACTGTGAGATGGCCATGTAACAGCCAGATACCCCAGCTCTAGAGACCCATCTGGTGTTTAGGATCACAGGCAGACTTTAATTCATAATGCCTATGTACAGATGATTATGTATGCTGCCAGAAAGAAAGAAAAGAATGGAAGGAAGGAAGGAAGGAAGGAAGGAAGGAAGGAAGGAAGGAAGGAAGGAAGGAAGGAAGGAAGGAAGAAAGGAAGGAAGGAAGGGAGGGAGAGAAGAAGAAAGAAGGAAGGAAAGAAAAGAAAGAAAGGAAAGAAGGAAAAGTATTTATTTATTAAGTGCTTACTATGTGCCAAGCACTGTGCTAAGTGCCAGAGACCAAGGAGCTTACATTCTAATAGAGAAAGGTAGACATACAAGAGGGATAGCCCAGGAGGAACACTTTGGTTTAGAAAGTTAATGAGATTGTAAATGAGGCCTTGAGGGTCGAGGTGGAGAGGGGAGACTATCAACCTCTTCCTGGAACAAAGAAGAGCTGATTTGATTGTGGGTCCAAAATAGGAGGAGAGGGAGGGGTGGCTCCTCCCATCCCTGTGAAAGAGAACTGCAAGGAATAAGGAACGAGTGAGGTCAGGCAGTTGTCACTCATCAGGACAGAAGGGGAAGGGCCATATAAGACCTTTCAGAGAGCAAAGGGCTAACTTCTCTGGAATTCCAAGAGGACTTTGTATTCTGCTGAGGGTTTACAACTGATAGGATTCCTGGTTATTCTTTCCCTTTACTCTATGGGATTTTCCTCTTTTCCAGTTTTATTTTCCTTATGGGTGAGCTGAGATGTTAGGTAACTTGCCCAAAGGCACCCAGTATCTCATAGCCCCTGACTTGCCTCTTAATGGGAACCTATACCGTTGCTGTTCTTTTGTTCTCCAAGAGGACCAATGACATCATGAGGGTGGTGTGACTTGGTTTTAAGTCAGGCAGAGCTGCACAGAGTTATTAACCTCACTCTCTCCTCCAGAATCATTGGAGTCTAGTGGCAAGACAAAAGTCACGACAACTTGGGTGCCTATAATAATGATGATAATAATAATTGGCAGCTAAGTGGCGAAGTCGGTAGAGTGCCAGGCCTAGAGTCCAGAAGACCTCTGTTCAAATCTAGCCTCAGACATTTTACTAGCTGTGTGACCCTGGGCAAGTCACTTAACCGTGTTTGCTTCAGTTCTTCATCTGTAAAAAATGAGCTGAAGGAGGAAATGACAAACCACTCCAGTAGCTTTGCCAAGAAAACCCCAAACTGGGTCATGAAGAGTTGGACTCAACTGAAATGACCGAATGATTATAATAACTCCTATTTATGGAACACTTTAGGCTTTATTAAGTGCTTTCCTCGTAACAACACCCACGAGGGAAGCAGTACAAATATCGCTCCCATTTTACAGATGAGAAGACTGAGCCTAAAAGAGGATAAATGACTTTTCCATATTCACACAGCTATTTAGTAAGAGATGCAGCTGCAACTTGAACCCAGATTTCCTGACATCAAATCCAGTGTTCTTTCAGTTATACCCCACTGCCTTTCCCATACCTGCTGGTTATAGCTGTATATGTACTTTGTTTTTTGTTTTTTAACTGGACCTGTGATTTCATTGTGATAGGAGTGACCAACTATTCCCAGTGAGGAATTCAGCTGAGTGCCTGAACTATAATTTATTCTTGTAGAGAATTGCCTGGGGCACTGAGGGTTTAAGTGACTTGCCTACTAGGGTCACATGACCAGTATATTTCACAGGCAGGACTTGAACCCAGGTCTTACTGACTCTGAGGCAAGCTCTCTATCCATTAAGACACACTACCTCTCCATAGGTGCACATACAGATGGAAATATAGCAATCAATCCATTTATTTTAAACAATTTATTAATCATTTATTAAGTATGGTACTTTTCACTAAGTGGAACAGTCTATATCTTCAAGGGGCTTAATTTCTAAGAGTATATATATGTGTGTGTGTGTGTGTGTATGTATATATGGTGGGTATATGCTTGGGCACATGTGTCTACATGTGTGTCTGCATGCACATACACACATACACCCACATACACGTATAGGATATATGTGTGTGTGTGCGTGTGCGTGTGTGTGTGTGTGTGCGTGTGTGTAAAATGGATGCGATGAATCCTTAGGAGGAAAGGCAGTAGTAGTGGGAGAGACCAGGAAAGACCTCATTCAAAAGGTGGAATTTTAGCTGAGTCTTGAAAGATACCAGTGATCCTGACAGGCTGAGGTGGGGAGGGAGAGCATTCCAGGCACGGTGGACAGTCTGTGCAAAGTCACAGGGGATGGGAGATAAGAGTCTTATGTGTGTGAAACAGCAAGGCATTTACGCAGCCTAAGCAACGTATGACTTTATGCTGTATATATACAGCAGAGTAATATACAATGAGCTTAGGAGCAGCTAGGATAGAGCACTGGCCCTGGAGTCAGGAGGACCTGAGTTCAAATCTAGCCTCAGACACTTGACATTTACTAGCTGTGTGACCCTGGGCAAGTCACTTAACCCTGATTGCCTTACCCCTTATACATACATATGTGTGTGTGTGTGTGTGTGTGTGTACATATATATATATGTCCTAGAAACATTTGATGAGGCCAGGTTTCAGTGAGCTATAAATGTCAAATGGAAGAGTTGTACATATGATCCTAGAGGTAATAGGTAGCCACTGGAGTTTATTGAGTAGGGGGTGACATGGTGATACTTAAGAAATACTTAAGAAAAGTCTTAAGAAACTTAAGATACTTAAGAAAAATCACTTTGGTTGCTGTGTCAGGATGGGTTGGAATGGAGAGAGATTTAAGGAAGACTGAAAAGGTAGTAGGCTATTGAAATAGTCCAAGTGAGATGTAATGATGCTCTGAATTAGGATGGTTTTGGCTTGAGTGGAGAGAGGGGAGCAGATATGAGATTTGTTGTGGAAAAAGAAATGAAAAGATTTAGCAAATAATTGGATAAGTGGGGTAAGGCAGAATGAGGAGTTAAGAATGACACCCAGGTTTCAAACCTAATTGGATGGTGGTGGCCTGACAGTAATGAGGAAGTTAAGAAGAGGTAAGTTTGGAGGGAAAGACAATAAGTTCTGTTTTGGACATGAACAAAAGAGCTCTATAGGATGCCTAGCTTGAATGCTCAGTAGGTCATTGGTGCTGCCCAGGAGAGAGACTGGAGCTGAATCTATATATCTGGGAGTCACCTGCATAGACATTGTAATCAAGTCCATAGGAGCTGATGAGGTCACCGAGAGAATGTAGAGAGAGAAAAGGATGAATATTCATTTCACAGGATAATTTCATTACATTAGACATTTTCAGTATGGATTAGGTATTCTGGTTGATGCCATTTCAGGATGAAACCTTGGGGGATGCCCACAGTTGTGGAAGTGACATGGAAGATGATCTGGAAAAAGAGATTGAGAAGGAGTGGTCAGATAGGTAGATGGTAGGTGGGCAACCAAGAGAGAGCAGAATCATGAAAACCCAGAGAGCCAAGAATTCCCATAAGGAGAGAGTTGTCAACCGTATGAAATGCTGCAGAGAGCTTAAAAAAGATGAGGATTAATGAGAGTTAGCACTGATGTAGCCTTTAAAGTTTGTAAAGTGCTTTACCTATGTTGAGTCATTTTATCCTCATAAAAACCCTGTGGGAATTAGGTGCTATGATTATCTCCAAGTTTACAAATTAGGAAACTGAGGCACAGAGAGTTAAAATGACTTGCCCAGAGTCACACAAAGCTAGTGTCCAAGGCAAAATTCAGACTCAGATATTCCTGACTCCAAATTCTATGTTCCTTCCACTGTGCCTTGTACCTTCCCCCTTTAATGAAAAGGCCATTTGATTTGATAATGAAGAGATCGTTGGTAACTATGGGGAGAGCTTCAGCTGAGTGAGGTCAGAAGTCAGATTGCCAAGGAAGGATTTAGACTAAGATAAGAGGAGAGAATGTGGAGGAATTGAGTGTGGATAATGTTAGCAAGAAGTTTGGCTGAGAAAGAGAGGAGAGATATAGGATGATTGGACATAAGCAAGGGTTTTTTGTTTGTTTGTTTGTTTAAATGGAGGAGAATGTTTGTGGCCCTTAGGGGAGGAACCTATAGTCAGGAGAAGACTAAAGATTGAAGGGGAGATAATATTGCTGCAGAAGAAAAGGAGGGAGTGGGGGAAGAATCCAGGTGCTTGTAGAGAGGCCTTGGTCAAGAACGATAGTTTCTTTATCAGAGACTGAAATAAAGGAGGTGTTGGGGAATGATGCCACAGGTTTGTGAGATGAAGAAAAGAGAAGAGGGACCTCACGGTTAACGGCCTGAATTCTCTAGCAGATTCTGAGGTGAGGTCCTCAGCTGAGAGCTTAGAGGAAGGAGGAAAGTGTGCAAGGTTTGAGGAGAAAAAAGGCTTGGAACAGCACATGTGTCCCACATGAGTGGGATAAAAATTCAATTAGGGAGGAATAAAATGATTTCTTTGTTGCAGTAAGAACCTAGGTTGAGATTAAATAACATGAATTTGTAGTGGACCCAGTTCAGCAGGACTGCATGACTTTTTCCAGTTCTGTTCCTCATTGCCATGAATAGGAGCAGAGGAGGAGGAGTGTGGGAGTAAGCCAGGCTTAGGGTTTGGTAAGGTAATAGCTAGTTTCTTTGTGCCAGCCACAAAGTAGAAGTCCTTTAGAATTCTAGCGTTAGAAGGAGAGAGGGGGATGGACCAAACACTCATATCACAGGATGATTCCATTACTTCAGACATTTTCAGTATGGATTAGGTATTTTGACTTTTAATCTCTCTGAATCTGGTTCATGCCATTTCAGTGAGATTTTAAGCTATAGTTCTAAAAAAATAGCAAATAGGAGGAAATTCCAAAAGCTTACAAATAGAAATGAGGAAGAAGCTCTGATGGGTAGGACCTTTAAATTCAGATTTTTAATTTAGGTGGATTGAACTCAAGAGAACCACATGATTCAGAGGAGACTGGATTTCAAGTCAAAGGACCTTCAAATTCAAGCTCTGCTATGTATAATCTGTGTGACTTTGGGCACTTAATTTCTCTGGGCTCTGGCTTCTTTTTCCATTAAATGAGAGAGCTGGGCTAGATGGCCTTGTAACCCTAAAGCTATCATCCTACAAGAAAAAGTGACAAGAAAAGGTAACTATCACTCAACTTTTGAGAAAAGGACCTCAATCAAAGGTCTGCACAGGGAGATGATTAGGTTTTTTAAGGCAAATGATTAGATTTTTTTCCCCTATGCCCACCCACTACCCCTCCAAGAAAACAGTATAGCAGAGATAAAGATACAACCAGATCCCTGGAGAAGACTTGGTATACAGAGATCAGACTTTGGGTTCATTGGTCTCCAAGCCCAATAGGAAGATAATGGGGACTGATGAACTAAGCAAGAGATACACTCCTCATCTGACTCCCCCCCACCCCCCAATCAGTTCCAGTCTCTTGGCCATTCCTCTAGGCTCAGGACAAGTAAGCCATCCCACATAGAAATATTATAGGAAAGTAGATCGGGAAGGGAGTGGTTTTACTTAATTGATTTCCTACTTTTGATGTCACAGAAAGCAGGAGCACCAATTAACAAGGTTGCATATAGGGTGGAACTTTCCAACAAAAAGATTCTAGATATGAGGGAAAGGGTTTGAGAGAGAAGGGGTAGGTAGGGGAATGAGGAAGGTAAGGTAACTTCTTCTGAATATGAAATAGCCTGATAGAGAAAGACAAGTTTTTAAAAAAAAAGAAAACCAGATTTTTTTCGAATTACCACAACTACATTATTTAAATTCTAGGCCTTTAAGGCAAAAAAAAAATTTCTCTGGTCTTTTGTTAATATGCAATGAATTGACTTCCAACAATGAGGCTTTGGAACAGGTCTTCTTATTCTTTTTTGTGTCATAGATTCCTTCAGCAATTATGCACCTCCTCTCAGAATAATGGTTTTAAATGCATAAACTAAAATACATAGAATTACAGAAGAAATTAATTATATTAAAATCCAGTTGTAAAAATATACTTTTAAAAAAAGTTCACAGACACTCAGGTTAAAAACCCTTGCTCCAGAGCCAAAGGACATGGTTTCAAAACACATCTTTGACACTCAGCACTAGTGTGAACTTGGGCAAGTCAACAAACTTCCCTGGGTCTCAGTTTCCTCACTTGTAAGATGAGGGGGTTGGAGAAGATGGACTCTAAGGTCTCTTTCAGCTCTAAATCTATGGTCCTAGGACAGTGGTGGGATTCAGCCAGTTTGCACTGAACCAGTACCTAATTTTAGGTTGAGTTTGGTGAACCAGTTGTTGCAAGGGGGGTCAGTTCAGTTCTTGGAGAACTGGTTGTTAATTCATTTGAATCCCACCATTGTCCTAGGATCCTATTTAACATTCGTTAAGTTCTCAACCTACTTTGTAAAGAAAGGCAGGAGCTTGTGGTCAATACTTACATTTTTGCCCAGACTTTTATTGAGCAAATCATCATTAGCAAACACCAATAAACTTGATTGGTGCAGCCAATCAAGGATGCAGCCCTGACAACGATTGGGGAGTTAGAAACTCTGGCAAGGAGATCAAGACAGAAGAGCTGGGTTTTCACTTCTTTGTTGTCTCCAGCCAGGATGGCACCACCACCAGACGTTAGGAAGCTATGTACCAAATATTGAAACTCAACCCTAAGTCCAAGGCTTCTTTGTTCTTCTGTATCAGATACAAACTTGTGGAGCTGCTCTGCTATGTCGTGATGGGTTTTTTCCCAGCCCTGGTCATCCTTTCTATGGTAAGTACTTCTGCCTAAAGGAGGACCTCATGCTCTATCATTGATCTGGAACCATTCAGAAGTGGGTAACCAGAATACAAACACTTATTGCTAAACAAGATTAACCGGCCAAGACATTCAGTTAACTTCTGTTTTTCCTTAGTTCCATTTCTTGTTTTGGCAGCATGGACTATGTAGACATAGCCAAAGCAAAAGTAGGCTAATTTAAGAGGGTATGCCAGAAGAAGAAGATGGTGCCTCCCCTGCCCTTAGCTGGCTTTGAATTCGGGCTTCCAGAATCTTCAAGCAGGAAATTCATCTGCCTCCTACAGCTAGAACAATACACACCCAAGAGGGCCATGTCTCATGCTACAAACCATCTGTGAAGTGGAGGATTCCTGAGTATGAGAGTGGCATCTTATGTGTAAAGATGGAGGGAGATCATTGCTGAGCATAGCGGGGCTCGTGGACTGCATATACACACAGCTCTCCTGCCATTCCCCCAACAGATCAAATGAGTCTCTATAGGGCTATCATTATGCATTTTGTGGCCACTGCCCCTTCATATTGTTGTCCTCTCAAAAAAAGCTTGACAACCTCCCTCCTCCCCCATTCCTGTTTCTTTTGGGAGAGTTAATGCTTTTTTCTCCCTCCGTTTTCAATCAATGAATCAATCAGCAAGCATTTATGAAGCACTTCATATGTGCCAGGCACTGCGCTAATCACTGGGGATAAAGAGAAAGGTAAAAAAAAACACAGCCCGACCCTCAAGGAGCTCACTTTCTAAGAGAAAAACAACGTGCAAATAACTGTGTGTGTGTATGTGTGTGTGTGTGTGAGAGAGAGAGAGAAAGAGAGAGAGAGAGAGAAAGAGAGAGAAAGAGAGAGAGAGAAAGAGAGAGAAAGAGAGAGAGAAAGAGAGAGAGAGAGAGAAAGAGAAAGAGAGAGAGAAAGAGAGAGAGAGAGAAAGATAGAGAGAGAGAGAAAGATAGTGAGAGAGAGCACATGGGAAGACATGAGAGGTGCAGAGAAGGTGGGGAGTAACCCTTCTCACCTCTGACAAGCCACCAATCTAGTACAGGCCCTCATCACTTCATGCCTAGACTACCGCAAAAGCCTACTGGTGGCTCTGTCTGCCTCAAGTGTCTCCCCTCTCCAGGCCATCCTCCATTCAACCACAAAAATGATTTTCCTAAGATGCAGGTCCATTCATGTCAACCCACTACTCAATAAACTCCAATGGCATCTCCTTGCCTTTAGGATCAATTAAAAAAAAAGTTCCACTTTGGCATTCAAAGCTCTTCATAACCTAGCTCCCTCATCCCTTTCCAGTCTTCTTACACCTTACTTACTTCTTATACCTTACAAACATGTACTCTTTGATTCAGTGACATTGACCTTCTGGCTGCTCCATGAACAAGAAAGTCCATCTCTCAGCTCAGAGCATTTTCTCTCCCAGGCCTAAAACATTCTCCCACCTCTGCTCAGAGTACCGACCTTCCTGGCTTCCTTTAAGTTCCAACTAAAATCCCGTCTCTATAGGAATCTTTCCTCAGTCCCTCTCAATTCTAGTGCCTTTTTTATTTTAACTATTTTCTATTCTGTTTATATAGCTTGCTAAATACATATATGTATATTTACGTACATATATATTTGTTTGCATATTGTCTTCCCCATTAGATTGCAAGCAATTTGAGGTCAGGGACTGTCTTTTGACTCAATTTGTGTCCCCAGCACTTAGCACAGTGCTTGACACATCGTAGGCACTTAATAAATGGAATGGAAAATTTCAAAGAGGGTTCCTAACTTGGTTCATAGCCCCCTTGGATAGGCATTACTCTTTCTGTAGGAAGAGTCTGAGATTCCTGCTTAAGGATCCTGATATCCTGCCTTCAGAATTAAAGCACCCCAGAATATGTTTGGTATTGCTTTTAAAAATATATTATCGTGCATTAAACCTTAAACAACAGCGCCAATTAGACGTGTTTTCAATTGTTTATTTCTCTTTATATTGTGTCTATAACAGCTTATTAGTTACTCCCTATGGGTCCCCTTCCATTGTCTTTGTTCATTCATTTCTATTTATGTTCGTATTTTTCTTTTTATGTGACTAGAGCTAGGACCCAGATTATCCTTCTAATTTCACATTGCTTCATGTATGTCTTTCCAAAATTCTTTCTATTCCTTGTATTCATCCTTTTTAGTGGTACCAAGTTTGAATTTACTTTTGGAAACTATTTCATACTGACTGGTAGATTTCCAGCCTCCTTTGAGGCCAGAAGAAACAGGTCAATTTTGAACCCCTTCCTTAACAATTCTAGATGTGAGTGCCTTCTTTGAAGATATGGGAAGTGCTTTACATACTTAAAGCTATAGAAATATGAATTATTGTTGTAGCTAAGTGTTTCTTTCCACTTAAATTCTCCCTTTATTGGCAGCTAGGTGGTGCAGTGGTTAGAATGCTAAGCCTAGAGTCAGGAAGATTTGAGTTCAAATGTGACTGCAGATATTTACTAGCTGTGTGACCTTGGGCAAGTCAATTAACCTATTTGCCTCAATTTCTTCAACTGTAAAATGGGAATGAAAACAGCACCTAACTCACAGAATTGTTGTGAGGATCAAATGAAATAATATTTGTAAAAAATGCTAGTGCCTGGCTAATACTAGGCATCAAATAAATGCTTATTCTGCTTCCCCCTTAACCTTTCTTTAAAAAAAAATATTGTGGAGGAAGATGAATAGGGAAGACTGACAAAGGTAAAGGGATTAACTAGAATTTTTCAAATAATTTGGACACATGAGGGTTTTCTCCCAAGTCTCTCCCTCTCCCTCTCCCTCTCCCTCTCTCTCTCTCTCTCTCCCTCTCTCCCCCCGCCCCATCTCTTTCTGTCTCTCACTCTGTGTGTTCATGTCTGTCTCTCTTTGAGTTGCTCCCTGACCTCAGCCAAATTCCAGGCCTGGCTTGCTTCCCTGCCCTTCCACTCCACTATGCTACTGACTTGTCACCTCCCCTCACCTTGCCCTTGCTGACAGCCCAACACTGATGGAATCTGGGAGCTCATGACCGGAGGTGTCTTTTACTGCTTTGGGATGGTGTTCTTCAAGAGCGACGGGCGGATTCCCTTTGCCCATGCCATCTGGCACCTCTTTGTGGCATTTGGAGCTGGCACCCACTACTATGCCATCTGGAGGTACCTCTACCAGCCCAACACACTGGAGTCTAAAGTGTCCAAATGAGATGTCAAAGAATCTCACGACTTGCCTGGTGCCCTTGGAACAGTACATTAGAGGAGACATTACTGGGATGAGGCCCTGCTCAGAGGTTCCAGTCTTGTCTTTTGCTTCACTGCTAGATATTTTTTTTGGATGAGTCTTGGGTCATGCCTGGTGGTTGCCAGAAACCTTTAAGGTATCTGGTACAGGAAAAAGGCACTAGAAGGCTTTATTGGACGGCAAAAAATTAACCAGATATTTTGTGTAAGTTTTAGACAAGTCATCCATAACAAAAATCAACATTAATGTTGGGAATTGATCTTTTCTGGAAACAAAAGGGCATGACAGGCAAAGATTTTGTTCGCAGGGTCTCAAAAACCTTAAAAGTGACGATTATAATCCTCTAGGGAGAAAATCAGCCTCTATGTGTGCCAGATCAATCAGAATCCACCTTTTTTGCAACTTGGACACTCAAACTGCCGTACTACAGAACCAATTAGTATCTAGGTAGTTTCAGAAATGGGAAGGTGACCCTCTCTGGAATCTGGCTCTGCCCAGTCTAAGACCATCCAAGAGTGGACACTCTTTTTTCTCTTAGGAAAGTGAATACTTTCCTTTCTCACTCCCTCCTTTGCTAAAGTCCTTTTCAGACCCTAGGCTCTCTTTTGTATGTATTGAAATGGCTCTTTCAACCCTGACATTTTAGTTGTATTGGGAAGGAGCTGGAGGGAAAATATACAATAGAGCTGTGGTTGCTTTAATCTCTAGATTGAATCTACAGCAACAAAAAAAAAAACCAGATAGTGCTGTTGGGGGATGACATGAGGGGAAGGGTCCTAGCCATCTCACCAGAAACCCAGAATTGGAAGGGCAGTTTGGGCACAGGGAAAGAGCTTTGTTTAAAGTTGTCTCTGCCATTTCCAAGCCCAAATGACACAAGAATAAGTGATGCTCTTAATGGGTGGGGAAGGCGATGGTGGCTGGGAGGAATCTATAATACTCAGATTCTTTATTTTTTTCTTGTTCCCAAGTGGCAAAATTTGATATTATTTAAAACTTTGTTTTAAGAAATTGGGACTCTTCTTCTCTTTCCCAACCCCCAAGCTTCAAGGTAGCCTCAGAGGAAAACTCCATCAATGAATGTAAACATGAATCCTGACAGAGCTTCTAGGCCAAAATCTCTGAAATCCAAAGACCATCCAGATTGAAAAAGCTTCCAGACACCAACTAGAAGGGTCGAATTCCATGGCTCGGTGGGGGTGGGGGGGGTGGGGGGGGTGCGGTGCTGTATGGATGTAGTACCTCATGTGGCCACTAGGACAGAGGCATCCTGGCATAGATAGAGGGCTGGACTGGGAGCCAGGAAGACTGAGGTTTGAAACCAGCCTCCGATAATTTACTGGCTGTCGCTCCGGGCAAGTCATTTAACCTTTAATGTGCCTAAAGCAACTCTATAGGGCTACTCTCCCAAGTAACTGACAGGTTGTGATGTCTTTTGGTGGAGGTCCCACACCGACCATCACAACCCCTTCTGACTACTTCAAGCTTCTATTTGAAGAAGGAAGTAGCAGGAAGCATGGACCCAATGCATTGGAAGACCTGATTCTAAAACACCTTATTCCCTACAGAGCTCAGACTCAACAAAGCCTTAAACAGTACTTAATTAAACTTGAATACATTCCAGGACTATTTTAAGGCTCCAGGCCATGGAATCTCTTTTGTCTCAGTCGGTATGAAATACCTTTGACACATTCCATAGAGGTGTGGTCCTAGCGCTGGGAGAAACTTTTGTGATGAAGCACTTTGTTCAGGAACTTGAAGACCTTTAATGGTCTGCTCAGCTGAGTATTAAAATGGCAGTCTTTAGCATGGTTATTTCCCCATATTGGATTAGAATGATGGAGATGATAACTCCCTTGGAGGCCAAGGAAGTACACATTGTATGGATTCTAGGCTGAGGTGGGAGGTGGGGGACTTCCCTTGTGCTGAGAGGATTTATGTTTTACTAAAGATAACTCTGTTGTGAATATGGGCTTAATTTCCATCCTAGTAAGAGTCTTCTTTACTCCAGGACACATCCCAAGTTTCCTCTTCTGTAAATATGGGAGGGTTGGACTAAATGATCTCCAAGGTCCCTTCCATCTCTAAATCATGTGAGTGTATGATTATCCTATGTGAGTGACCAGGACCACCCCATTGCACCTTCCAAAATACAGCAATGGGGCTAGTTTAGCACAAGCAAGAAAGGAAAATAATGAAACCCAAAGAATGCAAGGGATAGGAGGGAATGAAGCAATGTAGTCATTGTTGTTGACAGTATTTTCTTGGAGCACCTCAGAGAAACCAGAATACAGCCTGGGCAGAACTTCCCTGTGGCAACCCTGTGGTGCTGCTTTTGTGCCCTCCCATGCCTCCTTTTATTGCCCATCTTCCCAAGCTCACTGGACCAGGAATCAGGAGACTTGGGGTATAGTTCTTGCTGTGATAATCACTTATACTAGGTGAGTTGAGCAAGTTGCCTAGACTCTCCTGGATTTAGTTTTCTCATCTATAAGAAGAGGAGATTGGACTAGATGGTCTCTCCTAGTTCTAGAGTTCTCTGAGCTGCACTGTGGTGTGGATGAAGTGAGATCTGCTACTTACTGTGTGGATGACCTTTGGCAAGTCACCTAACCATTATGGGCTTCAAGTTTCTTTGCCTGTAAAATGAGGAGTTTGGACTCAATGATATTTAAGGACCCTTTATCTCTAAATTTGGAGGTCTGTAATCTCTAAATCTCTTTTCATTTCTAAGATTAGTTTCTGCTCTTGGTTTGAGTTCCCAGTTTCCAAAGAGCTTTGATTTGCTCCCTTCTTTCTATTGGGACAGACTGTCTGTCTCAAGAGCCAGAGCCCAGCTCTTTTTCCTAGCTACAAGCTAGGAAGCAACTGCCAATATCAAATGAGGTAATATTTGTAAAATACTTTGCGAACCTTAAAGCGCTATGTAAATGCTAGCTGTTATTAGTATTAACAACAATAATAATCCAAGGTCTTCTCCCCATCATATTTACATTTTAATATGAGACACTGGAAGATAAAATGCCCTTTAGGCCCAAAAGAATGAATCCCTAGTGATAGATTTAAAGCAAACATTTGACTGGCCTGAAAGGGGAGTTAGTTTTCCTTGGGGATGCTTCTCAGTTTCTCATCTACCAATCAACAAACATTTATTAAGCACTTAATATATTCCAAGTACTATGCTAGGCACTGGGGTTAAAAAAGCAAAAAATGAAACTGTCTCTGCCCTCAAGGAGCTGATGTTCTGTAAGAGTATGTCAATTCAGTTTAAATGAACATCTATCAAACAAATGACTACTGTGGACAGATCACAGATCATTTCCCAACAGGCCATAGGTTCTTAAAGTAGGGTCCAGAATTGGACATGAGCAGGTTCTCATAAAGTAGGGCCCAGAATTGGACATAAGCTAAAAACCAAATTTAAGCTCCTCATTACCTTTATCGGCTTATCATTGTCCTTAAGTAAGGCTAATTGACTATAATCAAATGAGATAATATACATAAAGTGCTTTAAAAACCTTAAAGTGATGGACTATTATTATTATAATCATCTGACTTCATCTCCACAGGCACTGCACATCCCCTACAGCAGTCATGTCAAACTTAAATAGAAATGGAGCCCACTAAATTGTAAATGAGGATGCCAGTAGGCGTATATTGACTTAGAAAACCACTCAAGTTTATATATTTTTTCTTTATTATTACATCAACCCATTAAAATCAGATAGGACCTATATTTTAATTTGGTTCAGGCTGTACTCAGCAGTGTTGGAGGGGGCCCACATATTTGACACTTCAGCCCATGGGAGCCAACCTGAGGACTCCTTGACGCAGACACAGTGGGTGGGGAATGAATCCATCACTTGCAGACCTCTGCATTTAAACTCATGTCCTCTTTCTCCTGGTTACCTGTGGATACTGAGTCGGGTACACCAAGGATCTCACCCCAGGGCAAAGGAGTCTGCCCACATTCTTGTGGGACAGTGGCTTCTGGAGCTGCCGATTGCTCAGGCAGGCCAAGCCTTCGTCAGCAGCAAGAGTTGCATTTTTGACATTCTAGGCATGTCAGCTGTTGCTTCCAAGCTGCTGATCCAGTGTCAGGTGGATGTTCCGGGGCTGGGTGACGTCAGCTTAGTGGGATGACTAGCAGAGCATCAACATCGAGGAACAGGAAGGAACATTTGGCCTCCATAGCAACAGAGAAACATGGGAGGGAAGAGAGAGAAAGAAGGGAGGTGGAGAAAGCAGTAGCCTTACAGGAATCCGGGAATTTTAGAACTGAGAAGCAACCTTAGAGACCTTCTCTGGGGCATCATGGTGTAGTAGAGAGGATGTTAGACTTGGAATCAAAATGGGTTGGGTTTAAATCCCACCTCAGACACTTGCTTTGTGACCCTTGACTAATCACTAAACTTTTCTGAGTTTCAGTTTCCTTATAAAATGGGATAATTGGATTTGACTTTGAAGGTACCTTTCAGCTCTCAAGTTCTCATCCTAGACTTCCAGCCCAACCCCCTCTTCTGTGAACTTTTATTTTTATTTTATTTCGATTAATAAGAATTTATTTTCTTCCCCCCCCCCAAAAAAAAAGAAACTCAAAGCCATTGTAACAAATAGGCCTAAACTGAGGCTTGTTCCATCCCCTCAGCAAGTTAGTGCCGGAGGCAGCATGAATCCAGGTCTCCTGGGTGGGGTGTTAATTCCACCAAACCAAGCTCCTACCTTGCTTTAACCAGCTGGGTTGAGGAGTAGAAAGGAATCAGGAAGGTAAGGAAGGAGGATGAACCGAGCTTGCTTCGGCGGTTTGGGTGTAGCAGTCCATGCTTCCTGGATGTTCCATAGCTCAGCCTAATTGGCGGTTGTTCCCCTGGCAGAGAGAGAAGAACAGTTTGGCTGTGGCCTTCCCAGTGGCTGCAAGCGTGTTCGCCGGGGGCTCATTTAAATCAATAACCCTTAGGTTCTATTCAGCGCCAGATTTGGCCCTTGCATTTGTTCATTTGATTAAAAATGACAGCCGACAGCTAGCCGTGCAGAGAATTGAGCTCTGTTCTCTCTCTATTAGTTCTAGATACTGTACCTCAGAAGACTGAAAAGTAACCGGTAGAATACTGAGGAGGTTGCTAACATTAGGCTGAAATTGTGAAGCATTGAAAGATGGAAGTCAAAGCCAGGTCCTTCAAACTGGTCACCTATGGAGGAGAACTGTGTCAACAGGGAGAAGTGGTTTGAAAGCAGGCTAAACAGTCATTTAAAAAGCTCTCCAGTGGATTTTTAAGCCTAAAAATACCCCTTTTCTTAGGTTCCTTACACCCCAAATTGAAATATGCTGATCGTTTTTCTCATATAGAGCCACAAATTTTGAGGAACATCTGACCAACAAAAAGAACATTTCTCAGGGCTAATGCTTCCACCTGGGGAGAGCCTGGATATTCAGAGGGCACCACATCTTGCTAAAAATAGACAGCGCTGTACTTTGTGAACCATGATGGAAAATTAGATATGATTAGAGGAAGGGCTGGGGGCAGTGGGTAATGGGAAGGGATGTTATCAGGCCTATAGAGCACAGGCACAAATCTATCCTGCCAAATATTCTGACCACATAGGCCACAAGGCCTGAACACTGTTGGATTCCAGAGCCTGAAGTTGTCATGGTTCTCGAGACTGAGCAGAAGAAACAAGCCATAAGTGGTGTGATTTGAGGGGCCAGAAAAGTCTTTCCTAAATGACTTCCTCAGTGAGGCCTGAAATTATCTCATTAGTAATACATATGTACCTTTGTATTAGGTCCAATCCTGAGGTTCCTGTCAGAATCCTTCACTTCTTTCCAGAAGCCTTTCCTGATCCTGCCCTCCCCACCCTCCTCCCCAAGATGAAAGCGTTTCCTTTCTTGAATTTTTCTAATTCGCCCTCCTTGTACCCTTCCTTGTTGTATATTTATCTGTCTATATACATCTAGAGGCATCTAGGTAGTATATACCCTGCGCTTAGAGGATAAACGGTTAGCCCTATTGTCAAGAAGAACCAGAGTCAGTATCCTGCTTCACTCACTCACTAGCTCTGTGACCCTGGATAAGCCATTTAACCTCTCTCAGCCTCAGTTTCCTCATCTGTAAAATGGGCATAAAATAGCACCTCACAGAGTTTTTTGTGAGGATCAAATAAGTTGATATACATGTGTAAAGTTCTTCACAAACCTTAAAGCACTACGTGATTGCTAGATATTATTATTGCATTATTACCTGTCATATCCCCTCCAGGGGTGCTAAGTAATCTCTTTGAGGATGGAGGAGATAACTTCTCTCTCTCTCTCTCTCCCTCTCTCTCTCTCTCTCTCTCTCTTTGTGTCTCGCTCTCTGTGTCTCTATCTGTCTATTTCTCCCTCAAGATTGTAGAGAGGGAAGAACATTTGAAATAGGAATAGGAATAGGAATAGTGAGGGGCCTATTCCCTATTCCTTGCCTATATCTGGCAGACAACATTTGGCAAAGCTTCCTCTTAAAGTAAGGGTTCTTAACCTTGTTAAACCTTTGTATATATAGGTATATAGGTGTGCGGGAATATATATATACATGTATATATATATATATATTGCATTTCAATATACTTGGTTACCTTTGTATTTTATTGTTATGTTTTTAAAAACATTATTCTGAGAAGAGTCTGTAGGTTTCATCAGATTGCGAAAGGGGTCTATAACAGGAAAGTGGTTAGAGTCCCATTTTAAAGCATCGGTAGGATAGAATGAGAAGACTGGAAGTGAGCATTTGGGGAGCACATCTTCACTTTGTTGGATAAGATTGCCATAGAGTTCTCTCATCTCTTCCATCTTGGAGTGACTTTGGAGTGACTAATGTAGTTGGATTGCTAGCTTCGAGGTCAGTCCAGGACCTCATGTGACTTTACTGTCACCAATTGGAAACAGGACCTCAAAGGTCAGCTGATCCTGTGTCATTTCTTTACTAAGCAAGGAAAATAAAAGCTGATAGGACCAAGAAGCATTTAAACCACTTCCCTCTCTTCACGTCCCATAAAGACCTGAGACTTAGGAAATGTCTCTATGACAGGTACCTTTTGGGTTTTATTTCTGTCATGACCTGTTTTAACTGATTCTCAGGCTTAAAGTTGGGCACAAGGGATAGAAAATTAGGATTCCTAAATCATATTCTTGACCTGGCCAATGCTGGGATGGAAAGGAATCCCCCAGGAGAGCCTTTGGATTTCGGGTGATCAGACCATAAATAGTCATAAAGGGAGAAACTCTGCTCAGGGTGATGGGGCCTCCCCCATAAATTCTTAAATGTTATAGAACATTAGATAATTTTAATCCCTGGCTCCAGCTTTGATGAGACTTAAATTCTCTGCTACACCCACATATTATCTTATTCCTTTTAGACAATCCTTAGCTATGACAGAAGGTTAATGTGGGAAGTATTTGTTAGTATGCTGTTATTTATTGTTTAAAGTGATAAAATTTGTTTCAGAATTCCCAGTGCTAAAATGAGCAAAAGAGACTGTCCCCAGAATCTGTGCTATTGCTTCACTGGCCTCCAAAGTGGCTCCAGAAGATAATAGGTAGATAGAAGTGTTTTTTTTTAAAAAGACTCATACCTGAATCTCTTCTCCTAAACTTTGCATGGTAATGAAACAGGACCCTAAAAGTCTACCCCAACTCCTAATCTATATAATTCATTGAAGAAAGGATAGTGTTTAAATGGCAGAGCAACATAACATGGTTGGACGTATAGAAAGAGTCCCAGGAGCTCCTTCAGTTTTGATCATGTTCATTCTGACTACTTTATAGGCACATTTCCAGAAAGGATAGGAGGGTCCTATTGGAAGAGAACCAAACCACAGAAGTTATAACTATTTTCTAAGAAAATTCTCTAGCTCCTCTAGGAAAGAGCTGGGCTCCAAGAACCTCTTTGGTTCTTCATACTTCTCTCATGTTGCCTCATTTGGCATCAAAGAAACTCAATTTCCAGCCACCAGCCAATAAAGCTTGGGGAGGTTTGGTTATCAATTTTCTTTGATTTCATTGTGAGATATTGTCACCTGTCTCATAGAATTTTGAGCTAAAAGGAATACTAAAAATATCTAACTGGGGAGTTCTGAACTTGGGTTTAAATGTAAATTGGGGGGGGGAGAATGACATCTTTATTTTCACTAACCTCTAACTGAAATTCAGCATTTTTTCAATTATTTAAAAATATTATTCTGAGAGGAGGTTCACCAGATTGCCCAAAGGGTCCATGAAACAAACAACCATAAAAAAAAAATGAACTTTTGATCTAGTCCAACACCCTTGTTTGAAGGAAGGAGAAGGAGAAGGTAATAAGTATTTCTTAAGCACCAGCCACTTTACAAATGTTTTTATTTGATCTTCACAATAAATAAAAACAAGTGCTTCTGTTATCACTATTTTGCAGTTGAGAAAACTGAGGCAGAGGTTAAATGTATAACTTGTTCAAGGTTGCACAGCTAGTATCTAAGGCCAGATTTTTACTCAGGTCTTCCTGTGTCCAGGCCCAGTTCTCCATCCATCATGTCACCTAGCTTCTTCTAGCTTTTAGAGATGAAGAAATGAGGCATGGCAAGAAAAGAAACTTTGGAATCAGAGGAACTGGGTTCGAATTTCTGCTCTGTTACTTACTACTTATGTGACTTCAGCCAAGTCACTTAACCTCTCTTGGTCCCAGTCTTTTCCTCTATAAAATGAGGGGATTGGTTAGATTAGATGATCTCCATATTATAGCTAGTGATCTGTTGAGAAATATTTAACAACTGGATCTCTAGGGGGAAAATGTATGCACAATATACTTTGAAGTTTAAGTTTACTAATATTTCTCCATTTTTCTTTAAGTCTAGACAATCAACAAAACAATAAATTAGGACCTGATATGTAGCATTTGCTGGTTTTTCAGGTGTAAATGCTCACCTCCGCTTATAACAGTAAAAAATACCCAGTATCACTTAGTGTTGGAGTAATACTAGACCTCATGTCAACCTGATGCCTATTTCAAAGCTTTTTCCACTAATCCTTATAGCTTTTCCTTCATCAGAATTTCAGTAGACCAGCACATTTTGTTCCATATTTCCACACTTTTTTCAAGGGACCAACAAGGGACCAAACATAAGTACCTTATTCCACATTAAGAAACAAAATAAAACAAAACAAACAACTATGCTTCTTCTCTTAAGAAGCTTTAGCTTTGACAACCAGCTGTATAGTTGGCATGGCCGTACAATATGTCTACTCATGTGTTAGGTTGTTTCAAGAGGGAATAAATAAGCGTTCAAATATTTCTTCTAAATTCTAGGTTACCTGTCTTCCTCACATTTTTTTCCCATAAATTTTATCTACTCCTTTTTTTAAAAATTTCATTTACTGGTGTTAGTTGATGTGAGCCTGAAGTAGTGTTGCATGTGAGAAAGAACCCTAGAATGAGAGTCAGAAGACCTCACCTTGCCACTAAGAAGCTGTGTGAGCTTGAGCCAGACATTTGATTTCTCTGAGGCCTCCTTTCCTCATCTGTAAAATGAAGGAATTGAACTACAATGGGCTTTTCCCAACCAGCGGATAGCTAGTTACTGAGGCTGATGGTGCCATTTCCAGTCAATCCAGAAAGCAGACCATGTGACCAGACTCCCTTTGAGGTGGGAAAGGGTGACCTCCAATCTGTTGACTGTTGCTGTTAGGGCCCCATCCCCTGACGAGTCCCCAAGGGGATTTTGGCTAGTAGTGGAAGGAGCAAAGGTGAGAGTACATTTTTAAACTCCTCAAAGGCCAAGTTTGTGTCATATCCATTTATCTTTGTATCCACAGTGCCTGGCACAGTGCCTTACATAGTGGGTGTAGTCTAGCAGCTATTGGTTGAATTGAATGAAATCAATTAAACAGGAATTAGATTTATTTTGTTTGGCCCTAGAGGGCAGTACTTGGAGCAATGGGTAAGAGGGGAAAAGTACAAAGGGGAAAATTCAATCTTGAAGTCAGGAAAAACTTCCCAGCCGCTGGAGTGATCCTAAAATGTAATGATGTGCCTCCCCCTCGATGGCATCCTTTAAGAAAGGCTAAAGAACCATTAACTAGCTATGACTTCTAGGTTTGGGTTGGACAAATGGCTTTTGAAGTCGCTTCCAACTGAAATTCTTTGTGATTCTATGGAGTTGACTGACTTTTTGTTTTTGTATACCCAGTAAATGCCTAGCATAAGGGCCTGGCATATAGGAGCTTAGTAAATACTTGGTGAATAAATGAATGAATGAACTCAGCTCATTGTTAACTTTTCGTTATTAACGAACACTTTCTTCCATTGTCATCATATGATTATGGTAAAGAAGTCAAAAGTAGTCTTTCTTTTAGGTTGGGAAGATCTGTTCTCTAGGGGTCTTCTTGGTTCTGAATCTTTAATAACTACTAAGAACGGCCAGGCCAGCTTCACTTACTAGGTTGACCCTGACTTGACAAGGGTCAATATTACCATTTCAGTTGTGACTGGAGCCTTCCTCAGTAGATGAGATAGGGAGTCAGTCTCCTAGAACCTTAGGGATAGGCCAGATTAGCTTCTTACCACCTGATGTTTGACTTGAAAAAGAGTGAGTGAGATTTACCTGTTCTGTACCTTGAGAGTTTTAGTAGGTATTCATTTCTTGAAAACTGAGCCTCCTCAGCACACCAGGGAAGGAGGAGGCACAGCTCAGAGACCATTGGTTTCTTAATTCAAGCTTCTGGTGTGTGCCCTGCTAAGTCAGCATAGGCTACTCTTAACTTTGAAAAAGTGAAATATAATGAAGTGTCAGAGTGAGATGGAGGGTGGTTGGCAGGTTTATGTGGATTAATTGCATAAATTTTGCTGTCTGCTTCTTTCTACTTCTTGCTTGGACTAAATCTAGGTTGCTTGGAAGCAATTTTGCAGTGCGCTGTCATGAATAGCTGGAGTAACTTAAAATAAGGAAGACCCAGGATTAGGTACTTACCAGGTGTATGACCCTGGGCAAGTGCCTCAGTTTCCTTAACTATAAAATAAAGAGGATGGCTCCTAAGATACTGTCTAGTTCTACTCCTATTAACCCAGCAATTTTTTTTTTTTTTTTTGGTGTAAGATGTCTAGATTGCATCCCAGATGAGCACATTGTTTTGGTTGGTGAGTCGTCCTAAGGCAGACTGCCAGTGTCAATTCTAGCCATCTGTCTCTTCCCTCAGGGGAAGTCTAGTCATATGACTCACTTCCTGGACTACTTTGGAAACTGAACTCCTAGCCCAGGAGGGAAGTGAATTGCAATACAACCTTAGAGCAAAGCGGGGATTTGCTTAGATTGGAGCTGAATTTGCTCATCTGTGGCATTAGTAAGAAGGAAGAAGAGGTGCTTCTTGGTGATGGAGATGATTACCTCAAGGACCAAATATAAACTCCTTTATTTGGCACTTAAAGTTTTTCACATCTTGGTTCCTTCCAGTTTTTACACTTTTACACATTATTTCCTCCATGAAAAGCCTGTGATACTGACCTGTTTTCAGTTTCTCACACAATACCATCTATTTCCCATCCCAATGCCTTAGTGCTGGCTGCTCCCCTGGCTTGGAATGCCCTCTTCATCTCCACTTCTTAGAATTTCTGGCTTTGTTTTTTTCCAGAATTGGCTCAAATGCCACCTTCTGCTAGAGGTCCTTCTAATTAACCAAGTTGCTGCTGCATTCTCCACTGAGGTTACCTTGTATTCACTTTGTGAGTACCTTGAGAGGCAGTGAAGCATAATGAAGTTGTTACTGCATTGTTTCAATCCTCTTTGTGACCCCATTTGGGGTTTTCTTGGCAGAGATACTGGAGTGGTTTGCCATTTCCTTCTCCAGATCATTTTACAGATGAGGAAACTGAGGCAAACAAGGTTAAGTGATGTGCGCAACCTAGTAAGTATCTGAGGCCACATTTGAACTCATGATGAGTCTTTCTGATTCCAAGACCAATGCTTTATCCACTGCGCCACCTAGCCACCCTTAATGATCTTCAAAACCAGGCTAACCTGTGTTCAAGTCCCAGCTCCAACACATACTGGTTATGTGACCCTGGGCAAGTCACTTAATCTCTCATGATCTTCTAGGCGACTCTCTAAGGCTATGTAATTTGCAGACCTCCCAGGAATTTACTATGCCAATGAAATCATAGCATCTATCCCTACATCTCTTGTATACACCTATATGTGCTCATGTTGTGTCCTCCATTAGAATGTAAGCTTCTCAAGGCCAGGGACTGCTTTGCTTTTTCTTTGTCTATCCCCAGTGCTCAGTATAGTGCCTAACACACAGCAAGCACTTAATACATGCTTTTTGATTCATATTATACTTCCCAAAGAGAGACTTCAAAGTTAAAAGAAAAGCAAAAAGAGAATCTATCTATAGAAAAATAAAGACACCCTCTAGTGGTCTTTATACTTGAGGACTCCCCCGCCCCTCCCCCCCCCACTGTCTTCTTGAAGCTAATTGGAGACCAAGAGAGGAGGTGAAAGAAAACTTCCAGCAGCAAGAGCAGCTATCTCTGTGAGTGCCTACGATTGAGGCAGAAGGGGGCTGAAATTCAGTAATAACAGTATCTTACATTTGTATAGTACTCTTAAGGCGTAAGAGTATTTTTAACATGTATTTAAAGAGTTTTGCAAATGCTGAAGTGCTATTTAAATGTAAATTATTATTATTATTATTATTATTATTGTTGTAGACACTATCTCATTTGATCCTCACGACAACCTAGATGGAAAACCGCATGAGGGAAGAAGGCCTCCATGAGACTCTCATCTTTCTTTTGAGATGGCTAGAATTTCTTGTCGTGTTGGAGTCATTGGTTCTATAGACAAGGCTTTGGTATTTCCTTAGCTCATTCGGCCAAGGGCTATCATTCAGTTCAATTGCATTGTCATTTTCAGGTCATGTGGACCCACTATTTCTGTATATTAATTTAGTTATTAATATAGATCATTGGCATTGAGAAAGCAGGAAAGTCACAGAATAGACATTCAAAATATACTTGGTTGATTCACAGTGGCTGGCACAATGCTATGCTATGCATACCTGAGTATTCAAACAAATTCATTTTCTAATTCATTCAACTAAGAAACACTTATTAAGTGCCTACTGTATGTAGAATGCCATACTAAGTGCCCAAGGGGAGATTAAGTTTAGGCAAGACACTCATAATCATTGCCTCCATGGAGCTTACAGTCTAATAGAATAAGACAAATTCAGATAACTCTAATTACCCTATATTTGCATAAAAGAATTGGAAAACTATACATTGTGTGAGGTCTTTGGGAGAAGGTCATTACTAAGGTGCAAGAAAGCTTACTGGACAGAATGGCATTTGAGTGGGCCTTAAAGATGGATAGGAAATCCAGTAAGTAAAGAAAGGGAGGACGAGCTATTGAATGAGAAATAAAAAAAGGCTTCACTGAGTTAAAATAAGGTCAAGATCCAATTGTTCTCAGCTCTCTGTACTATTATTTTTAGTGTTCTGTGCTGTTGGCCTTGGGGTCAGATCTTCATTGAAATTTCAACCTGCTCCCTTAGTTTTATACTTGGGATTCTCAGGTAGACTACGGGTTTTACATGATTGAATCCAATCTTGGGATATGACCCCAAAATTTTGGCTGCTTATGTCCCCACTCAGAATTCCCCCTTAAATGAATATATGTCACTCAACTTGGGCAGGCACACATTTTTCTCTTTAGTCAGAGATAGAAACTAAATCATTTTAAGGAAGAAGGTAATGCTGGTTCTGGAAAGGCTACTCCACCTGCTATTAGATAAAAGATACTAAGTTCACAGTGTTTGCTTTAAACTGAATGACCTTTCAAACTCATTTACACTACCCCAGGGTTTGCCAAGTTAGTTGGTCTACTTCCCTTCAGTGCTTAGGTCCCACTGTGCTTTATCGTGAAACTGGAGTGAACTGTCTTTGATACTAACTTTTATTGACTTGTTAATGTCTATAATGTTTGTGAATGGGATTTGCAGCTGTGACTTTTTTTTAATGTCTTGCATTGGACCACATCTAGATCGGTGAAATCAGTATTTTGTATTTAACACAGAATTTAATAAAGGTTTGTAACAAGAATAACTATGGCCATGAATATTCTTATTTCCTGTGGAGTAGGAATGAAATAAAACTCAATACCTCACTCTTGTGAATTTGTCTTGATTGTTGTTTTTGGGGAAAAAAAAAAAGTGATTCATATTGGAACCAGCAGGATGAACCTGTCTCCTCAGTCACACAATCAACAAGTATTTATTAAAGGCTTACCTACCGGTTGCTCCCTGCCTGGAATGTTCTTCCTTCACACCTCTCTCTGCCTCTTGGAATTTCTAGTTTCCCTCAGGACTCAGCACAAACACCACCTGGTTCTTGAAGCCCTTCCTGGTTCCCCTAGATGCTAAAACCTTTACCTCCAAGGTTATTTTTATTTGCCTTCTATTTGTTTTATATATATCTACATAAGTGCAGGTGGTCTCCTGCTTTAGAATGTAGAATGTAGACTGTTGATCTTCTGTCTTTATATCCCAGCACCTCCTTCAGTACTTTGAATATATTAGTCACTTTCATACTTGATTGATTTAAAATGAGGTCATTGGATGAGTCATCTCCAAGATCCCTTTCACCTCCAACATTTTGTAATTCTAAAGGAAATTTATGGATGTGTGTAGCAGGCATAGATCATCTAGAAAATAAATTAACTGAACCACCCTATGTACTTTCTGGCTATAGGATTACAATGCTGATCACAGAGAGAACTAGGAAGGACTTTAGAGCTCACATAATCCAGTCCCTTTTTTTCACAAAGGAGAAAACTTAGGCACCAACGAGTTGAGTGACTTGCCCAGGGTGACACAGGCTCAGGGCTAGGATTTGAATGCAGATCCTTTGACTCCACAAATCCAGCAATGTTCCCATCACATTGTATTGCTCCAATGTCTTCTGTTTGTTTTTTATTAAGCAAGCCCATGAAGAGCAAAAAGTATACCTTATTAATGAGTACCTTTCAGGGTAATGAGGCTTTCAGGGAAATTCCAAGACCATAGCCATTGTCTTATTATAAGATATCATTGTTCATGAATGTGAAATATGACACCACCAAAAATATAATCAAGGTATGGGAAATATTCATTCTGTCCAGCTTCCTCTGATAACACAGAAGAATTTATCAGGTTTAATGAAAAGCCAAGATTACATGCAATCCATAAAAACTCTGGTCACGAGATACTCCTTTTTTTCTGATTTGTCAAGTTAGATAACCTGCCATTCGATGGATACCTTTTCATTTCAATTTGACTTGTACTATTCATTCATATATTTTCAGTGTTTGAGCGCCCTCTAATGTTTAGCAAGCTAATTTTCTGATGAGTTTTAAAGAAAGCTTTCTAGTAAGGGAAAAGTATTACTCACAGAACTTGAACAAGTGACTGAGACCCCAGAATTCCCATGTTTTCTTTTAGATCTGATGCTTTTAAAATATGGCACAGCACCCCAAGCTCTGGTTTTGCATGGATTGGGTACAATGGGCCCACCTATAAACCTTGGCTCCCATCTAGAATACCCTTTGAGAAATCTTAGACTATAATCCAAATATGGCATCTGGGTGGCAAAGTGGACAGAATGCTAGGCCTGGGTTTAGGAAGATGAATCTTCCTGAATTTGAATCCAGCCTTGGACACTTACTAGCTCTGTGACCCGGGCAAGTCATTTAATCTTGTTTGTCTCAGTTCCTCATCTGTACAATAAGTTGGAGAGGGAAATGGCAAACAACTCCAGTATTTTTGCCAAGAAAACACCTAATGGGGTCACAAAGAGTCAGAAATGACTCAACACCAACAAAAAATTTAAATATAGCTTGTTTCTAGGTCTCTACAATATATGTGGATAAAAGGTCCCCAGACCAATTCAGGGTATCTATCTATCTATCTATCTATCTATCTATCTATCTATCTATCTATCTATCTATCTATCTATCTCTATCTCTCTATCTGCCTGTCTATCATCTATCTATCTATCTATCTATCTATCTATCTATCTATCTATCTATCTATCTATCTGCCTATCATCTATCTATTGCCTCTCTCTCGCCACACACATATATGTATGTACATGTGTCTATGTATGTATGTGTGTTTATGGGCATTTTGGCATTTTCTTGTGGTATAATAAAGGCTGCCCTATATCTGATATATATATACATATATATACACATATGTATACATATATGTAGTTATGTCTTTATTTCTGTATTAAGTACAGAACGGTTTTTATTTTGCCAAAAGGAAATACAGAAAGCACATATGTAGCTTATAAACAATCAGTACCATTCCTTTTTTCCCTCTAGTGCATTATCGTGGACTGAACTCCCTTTTAAAAGGAAAATGAACTTAAGGTTGATAGAAGGACAATTTCCCAACATTCCCTGAGCCATCCTTTTTACCACAAAGTCCTATGGTGGCATCTAGCTTTATGCTATCATCTTATCCAAGAGGAGAACAAACTTGGAATGGCAAGAGAGGGAGGCAATGGTCTTCCCATTGGATCTATACAATCCAAATTACTCATGGTAATAGTGGAGAGCAAACTTCAAGTCCCAGCTCCCCCATATCATGGCTTTAGTACCTCGTTGCCCCTTTGGCTTTGGGGGCCACAGGCATGATTTTCTTTTCCTCAATAATTCAGAGCAGCTAGGTAGCACAACGGATAGAGTTTTAGGCCAGGAGTCAGGAAAATCTGAGTTCAAATCCAGACTCAGACACTTACTAACTCTGAGGTCTTTAACAATTCTTCTTGCTTCAGTTTCCTCACCTGTAAAATGGGGGTAATAAAAGCACCTACTTCCCAGGGTTGCTGTGATCCAATGAGATTATATTTGTAAAGTGTTTAGCATAGTGCCTAGCACAAAATAGGCTCTCAATAGACATTTTCTTCTTCCTTCCCCTTCCTTTTGCTTCCTTTCTTCCTTTTTTCTTCCTTCCTTCCTTCCTTCCCCTTTTTTCCTTCTTCCTTCTTTCCTCCTTCCTTCCTTCCTCCCTCCCTCCCTTTCTTCCTTCCCTTCTTCCTTCCTTCTGAATGAGACCGGGAAATTCTCCTTCTCTCTTTAGAAGACCTTAATTCACTGCACTGTAAGGGGTGCATCACAGGAGCTCTCTGATCCAAAAAGAGCTTATACTCTCTAAGGTAAGGTGACACTTTGTTTTGGATTTATGAAAGTTTCTACCTCCTCACTGGTAAGTCCTTAGTAGGACTAAGTGCAGTGAATTAAGGCTATTGTTCTTGGCTCCTGGCTTTGGGGATGCCTGAATTGCTCTAGGGACCAGGCGATGGGGAGAAGTGACCAAGGAAACACCTTGGTGAGGGAGGCGATGCCATCAGCTAAAGTTAGAAAAGACCTAAGGAATTCAAATAAGGGCAAACCAGTCCATAAACCCTGACCCTCACTAAGAAATTGAGTTGGTTGCCTGGCATCCATGCTTTCACAACCTTCTAAAATTTCCATGAAGCCCTTCTGAGATTTCTTTTTCTCTTCAACACCACCACCAATGTTCATTTTAATCTTATTTCATCCACGTCTGTGGCAGGGTGCTCGGTGGAAAAATCAGTGTGATTTATCCTAGTTTCTGTACTTCTTCAGGAATGGCCCTGTAAATGGTCATGGGTATTACATGTTCCCTGTTGTCTGCAGTTGAGAATGTGAGTTCTCTGAAGGCAAGGGCCGTGTTTTTTGCCATCCTTTGTATCCCCAGCACTTAGCACTGTACCTGGCTTGTGGATTGATTTCATTTAACCTCTTAGGAAAGACTTCCTAACCATTCATCTATGCATAGATTCAGCAAACGTGGATTGAATACCTTCTGTGTACCATGCACACATACTCTGTGCTGAGGGAGAGGCAAAGTTCACATAAGACAGTGCCTGCTCTTGTGGAGCTTGTAGTCTAATAGGGCAATAAGATTATAATATACAGTATTACATGACATTTTAGAGATAAGAGATAAGGAAATTGAAGCCCAGAAAGGTTAAGTAACTTGCCCAAAGTCACAAGTCACTACTGCTTACTAGTATCAGAAAAAGGATTGGAACCTAGGGCTTTCCATATTCTGAGACCAGCACTCTAACTGCTTCTAAGGTCCCTTCCGGCTCTAAAAATTGCTTTTGTATGTGTATCCTTCCCCCTCACATTCTACATTTTTAAATAAATAAGATTGACAATAAAATTATCATTATCTTTGCTACTGTAAACGTTGTAACAGCCTACTGTCCTATGACTGCACTCAGAATCGAGAGAGAGAGAGAGATTATTTCAACAAGAATTTATTGTCTGTTATGTGCAAAGCAAGGCTCGGAGTCCAAATCCCCCCTCCCTTTGGAGGAGGGAGCCTAGTGATGCCAGTAGTTAAAGGCAATCAGAAGAACCCTTTCTCCTCTAAAATCTTAGGATCAGAACTCCACATTTCTATCTCCCCATCAGCACAGTGTGAGATTGGTAGGCTCAGAATGAAAAAGACATAAAATATAATACAGAAGACTGCCTACATAGAAGCATTTCTCAATAATGCATTAAGCTGACGAAATAAATGGACCCGTTTCTTCACTCTTCCTGGAATTATAAATTGCTGAGATTCTAAAATAAGGAATTCAAGCTCATCAACAACCGATAATAATAGCCCTTATGTACTCCATTGGATCATTATCCATCTACCAATCCCCAACAATGAGAAGGAAGGAAACAAGCATTTATTAAGCACCTATTATGTTATGTCCCAGGCATTGTGCTAAGCACTTTACAAATATCATCTCATTTGCTCCTCATAACAACCCTGTGAGGTAGGTGCTATTATTATCCCTATTTTACAGTTGAGGAAATTGAGGCAAATAGAGGTAGTTACTCATCCAGGGTCACACAGGTAGTAAGTATCTGCGGCTAGATTTGAACTCGGACTTCCTGACTCCAGACTGAGGGCTCACCAAGGGTGTCCCTCTTGGATCTATTTCCTTTTTCCTCCTCTACACAGTACTCCTCTCTTGGAAATCTTATCAATAGCTCAAATGGGTTTAATTATTATCTCTGTGCAGAGGACTTTCGTACCTATATAACCAGTCCTAATCTCTCTTTTGAATTCTAGTTCTATATTATCATGTCCCTGCTTCCACTGCTGAATATCAGCGATGCACTCTTATACTTCAAATCCTCCATGTCCAAAACAGAACTCTTTTTATCTTTCCTTCTTAAATCTGTCCCTTCCCCATATAATAAATGAAAAAATATTTACAAAAAGCTTATCAATACCAAGGGGATACTTTACTTGATCAAGTAATAACAAAATTCATTTGGAAAAACAAAAGATCTAGATTATCAAGGGAAATTATAAAAAATAGTAGGGATGAAGGGGGAATAGCATTTCCAGCCCTCAAAGCATATTATAAAGAATCAGCCTTCAAAAACATCTGGTATTGGTTAAAAAATAGAGAGGTAAATCAATAGAACCGGGTAGACAAGGGAGAATCAGAAACACTAGAACTCAACAACCCAATGTTTGATCAAGTGAAAAATGTAAATTTCCTAGGGAAAAAAATCCCTTATTTTATAAAAACTGCTAGGGAAATTGGAAAGCAGAAATTGACAGAAATTAGGCTTAGACCTATACCTTAACATCATATTCCACAATATATTTTAAATGGATATCTGGCCTTGATAAAAGATCATACTGTGAAAAAAATTTTAGAAGAGAAACAGATCATATACCTCTCACAGCTATGGTTAGGAGATGTATTCTTAACCAAACAAGAGACTGAGGTAATTACTAAAGATAAAATAGATAACACTGATTATATGAAACTAAAAAGCTTTTCATAGACAACATTAAAGCACCTAGGATAAGAAGTGAAGTGGCCAAAGGGGGAAAAACTTTGCATCAAATTTCTTTCATAAAGGCTTGGTATCCAAGATACATAAGCAATAAATACATAAATAAGATGACTAGCCGTTCCCCAATGATATAAGGATATAAACAAATAGTTCTCAAAAGAAGAATTGTAAAGTATTCAAAACCACACAAAAGAATGCTCCAAATCCCTAATAATCAGAGTCTATCAAGAGCATATCAAAGCAACCTTGAGGTTTTACCTTGCACCTCGCAAATTGGCAAAAATGACCAAAAGTAGCAATAATCAATGTTGGAAGGGTTGTGGAATGATTAATATATTGTTGGTGGTGTAGTGAAATGGTACAATGATTTTGGAAAGCAATTTGGAATTGTTCAAATAAAGTGACCAAAATAGCCATACTCTTAGATCCAAATTTTATTACTGGGTTTATATCCCAAGGAAGCCCTCAATAAGAAGAAATTCTTCATATACCCTAAAATATTTGTAGAAGCACTTTTTATGGTAGGTAAGGATTGGAAACAAAGTAGGTTCTCATCAGTTGAGGAATGTCCAAATTCTGGTGACATTAATATAGTGAAATATTACTGTGCTGTGAGAAATGATGTGTGTGATGAATACAGAGGAGTATGGGAACATCTATATGAACTAATAAAGTAAGCAGAAGCAAGAGAACAATACATATAGTAACTACAGCAGTGTAAATGCAAAGAACTACACACTAAAAAAAAAAAATCAGAAGTAGATGTGACACAATGACAAGCAGGACTCAGATGAAGAGATAGAGTCTGCCCCCAACTGACCCTTTCATGGAGATGGTTGGTCCACAAATGTTACACATTGCACATGATTTCAGACTTTTTCAATGTATTGATTAGTTGTGCTGATTTTTTTTTTTCCTTTCTAAAGAACACACTTTGTTATATGGGATGGTTCTCTGGGAGCAGAGGGAGAGAGATACTTGGGACAACTATGAAACAGAAGCTACCAATAAAAACTTTTTTTTTAAGTGCTCAACACTGCTAAATCTTGAGGATACAAACACGAAAAAGAATACACTCCTTGCCCTCAAGGAACTTATTTCTTACTAAGGCAGTGGTTCCCAACTTTTTTGTTCTTTAAACCCCTTTGACTAAAACAACAACAAAAAAAAGTGACCCCCCCCGGGTAATTTAATATACACGATATCCATATATCTGATATTTAATATGCATAATATTTTTTAGATTTATTCATTGTTTTCAATAACTACAACTTTTGCTCCCTAAAGCTGCAAATGAATATTTACATTATAGAATTATAATTCCAAAATAAAGTTTTATTCTACCTAGAATTACAAAAACTCTAATTATAAAAAAAGATTACAAATATATTACATGGGACATTCTATAAGAATTAAAACAAGCCAGCAAGACCTCGAATGTTTACTATTTTCGATAAGAATTCATATTGAATTTCTTTATTTTACCAATTTTATTAGCTGTAAATAACATTTTTTTTGTTTTTGTTTTTGTTTTTCGAGAGGGGGAAGGCAGGACAACTGGGGTTAAGTGACTTGCCCAAGGCCACACTGCTAGTAAGTGCGTCAAGTGTCTGAGGATGGATTTGAACTCAAGTCCTCCTGACTCTAGGGCCGGTGTACTCACTGTGCTGTACTCACTGTGCCACCTCGCTGCCCCTGTAAAGAACATTTTTAATGAAATAAGTTACAACTTGGAAGATATTTAACATAATGTAATAAATATATGTGAGCTTAATTTCAAATTTGGATTTTTAAAAATTTGAACAAAGGTTTGCAATATTTGGCTTAATTCAATAAACATTTGTTAAGTGCCTACTATGTGCCAGGCACTGTGCTAGGCACTGGGCACACAAAAAGGGACAAAAGACAGTCCCTGCCCTCAAGGAGTTCACAGTCTAGTATGGGAGACAACATGCAAACAAATATATACAAAGCAAGCCATATATAGGATAAATAGGAAATAATTAAAAGAGAGAAAGCATTAGAATTTAAAAGGGTTAGGGAAAGCTTCCTGTAAAAGGTCAGATTTTAGTTGGGACCTAAAGGAAACAATCTGACTCAAGATCAGATTAACACAAAACAAGACTGATAAAATCTTAAGTCTGTTTCTCCATCAAGTTTATTCCTTTATTTTGATTTAAAACAAGAATGAAGTGAAAATGCATGGTAACAAAAATATGTGATGGAAAATGGTAGAATTTTACAATCTCTTTTGCTGATAGAAAGTCATTTTTTTATTGTTAGCCATCTAACCAATGAATGAAAATGAATAGTTGATTACAATATATTTACTTTTCTACTGGCTAATGACAAGTGCTATGCTAAATGATAAGTATACTTAAAATTCATTTGTATATATTGCTTCATTTTTTAAGCCGTTTCCATACAAACTCATCCTTGTAAGCAAATAATCTCTTCAGACCTTTCTTCTCTTCTATACTGGCCCACTGCCTGCACTCTCATAAAAACTCTACTAAACAACTGACCAGTGTTGCCAAACGCTTGAAAAATGGTTGAAAATCTGCCAAATAGAAGAAGAGTAACATAAGTGGTGGATAGGTTTAAATTAGAAAACAGCATTAATGCTTCAATAAGAAGCAATATAAGGTTTACTTCTAGAGAAAATTTACGATAGTCTATGGTGGTTTCACAATGGCCTGCAATACACATGCCCAGTGATCATGGTTTTCAAACAGCCTGACATTTGTGTTTCGGGAACACAGATGTTCATTACATCTTATTCACATGATTACATAGCTGATGAGGTACAATTACGGGGTAATACAGAGGAAAAGGGGAGCTACTCTGGTGTAGACCATCCATTGGGAGTTGATTTGTTCTGTAATGTCAAATGCTTGTGGCAGTTTGAAAACAATTTGATGGCAGATTGAGAAACTGCAATGAACATGTTGCATTTAGTTAGAAGCAATCAGTTTGGTGTACTTGCTAAACACCAAAGTCACTGTGCACACGATCACGGAGGCTTCCACTCATTGCAGAAACAAATTTATAATGCTTCGAAAATGCACAAGTTTGTGGTCACAGAGGAAAAATATATTTGTAACAATTGGGCAGAGTTTTTTTTTTAACTTCATAAAGCACTATTAATTTTTAGTGGACCATCGTCATGAACTTTTAGATCGCAATCTACTTGAAGTACTGCCCTAACGGAAGATAGCACATATAGGGTCCAGGAAACCATGGAAGGAAATTTCATTCTAGGGGATATGAAAGGGTGACTGTGGGGGGCATCTCAAGTCAGCATCTTCTAGGGGTGCTGGTCTGGGTGGAAAGGTTAGCAATGGCAGGCAGATTGTGAGACAGCCTGGGTTGATGGCAGTAGGGGATGTAAATCTGAAGCATAGTAGCTATAAATGGTTCAGTGGACCAGTGGCATGTGCTCTTTTACCAATCAATCAACAGGGATGGATCCTAAGGTGGGATCTCCAAAGATGAATGGATTAACTTCCACTAGACACGGAGGCATAGATTGAAGAAGGAGGTATGGAGTCAAGATCTCAGGCGCAATGTGAAGGGTGCTAGTTCAAACGAGGAGGAGCAGGTCAGGGGCAATGTGAAATGGCATGGGTGGATAGTTGGATGGAGTATGAAGCTGAACCATGTGGAGGATACTATCATTCTATCAGTGCCTGAAGTTCACCCTTGATTCCTCTTTCTACCTTATGACTCCATAATCAGTTGCCAAGTTTAGTCCAGTCTTCTGCCATAAAATTTCTTAAATACCTCTCTTCTCTATTGCTATGACCATAGTTTAGGCCCTCATTACGTGTCGTCTTAACTGTTGCAACAGTTCTCTGCATCTAATTTATCTGCTCTCTACTTCATCCTCCACTCAGCTTTAAAAATTATCTTTTTAAGGCACAGGTCTGACCATGGCATTCCCCTGCTCTAAAACTAATGGCTTCCTACTGCTTCTAGAATAAGTTTTCTACAATCTGGCTCCTACCTGCTTTTCAAGGTTATTTGATATTATTCTTTTGACCTATTAGCAGTTCCCAGAACCTAGGATTCCATCTCCTCTCCCCATGCTTTGCATCCCATGCCTTGAATGTGGGACCCCCACCTTACCTTCATTGTTTAGAATTTTAAGCTTTGTTCAAGGTGTACCCAGCTTACACGATGCTTCTTTTTCTGATTCACCCTACTCCCACCCCCACTGTTTAATTATTGGTGTTCTCTCTTTCCTTAAATTGTCTATCTATGTACATGTTACGTCTCCCCAGTAGAATATAAACTTCTTGTGGGTTGTTTGTTTTTTTTTGTAACCCTAGGACTGAACCCCCTTCTTTGTATGTAGTGGGTACTCAATAAACATTTGTGGAATGGTAAGTGTTCAATAAATGTTTGTTGAATGAATGAAGGGAAAAATCCACATTGGATGATACAGAGTGCACGTAGTAGGTGCTTGATAAATGTTTGTTGGATGAATAAAGGGAAAACCCACATCAGATAGTATGGATTCAGGATAGAGTGACACCCAAGGGATACAGGTTTCTTGCCAAACAAGTGCAGCACAGTAATCTCCGGAAAAGTCACTTCAGGTTCAAGGTACTCTGTGGGGTCTCTTCCATTCAAAACCATAGTTCACCAGCTGCTTTTCAATGCAATTTTTTAAAAACACAAGCTAACGCAATCAGTTCAGAAAAGGCAGCATCCAATGCTAAAATAAGCTGGATAGTAGTAGAAAATATGCCCTATAAACTTGAGACACATTCTCCTACAAATATACCCTCACCCATCAATAGGTTTAGAGGACATATTTAAGGAACCCATGTAGCCAGAGCCCATGCATGGAAGGCAATTCATATCTCTAATGTTGAAGCAAGCTGGGTGGTTCTATAAACAAAAATTTCCTGACAACTTGAGCTGACCAAAAGGGCTGCTGTAAAGGTGGTGGGGGCTATCTTACCTGAGGCTTTCAAGCAGAAGCTGGACCATTAATGGGGGATATTATAGAAGGGATTCCTATAGCTATAGCTAATATTTATATAGCACCTACTATGTACAGTTTACAATTACTATCTCCTTCCTACTCTTGGAGGTAGCTACTATTATTATCCTCATTTTACAGATGAAGAGACTGAGGCAGGAAGTTAAAGGATCACACAACTGTAAGTCTAAGGTCAGATTTGAACTTAGGTCTTCCTAGGCCAGGCACTCTACACCTTCTACCTGCCTCATCGTTCAGGAAGGGATTGGACTTGGGTAGTTCTGAGTGCCCTTCCACCTCTGAGATTCCATGATTACCTACTTATAGAGTCTCAGAGTAAGGAATGATTACGTAGAGATCTTCTTAGTCATAGAATCATGGGATTTACACCTAGAAAAAACCTCAGAGGCCATCTAGTCCAACTCCTAATTTTACAAATAAACTGAGGTCAAGAGAGTTACCTCTGTTTTGTTCAGGATCTCAAAAGAGCCCAAGGTAACATCTGAATTCAAGACTTCTGACTGCAGAGCTGATGCTCTTTCTATAATACATACCATGCAGCTTTCTCAACCCCCCATTTTATAGAGGAAGAAAATAAAGTCCAGAGATTGATGGTATTTGTCCAAGGTGTCATAGCTAGTTAATAGAAGACAAAGAATAAGAAAACCTAGGTCTGATTCCCTTTCTCCAGCTCCAAACTATGTGTCTTGGAGCAATTCGTTTCTGAATAATAATAGCTAAGGTTTGCAAAGCACTTTCAATTTGATTCGATTCAGTTCAACAAACATTTATGAAGTGCCTCGAAGGCACTATGCTAAACTCTGGGGATACAACAAAGAGGCCAAGGATAGTCCCTGCCCTCCAAGAGTTTACAATCTAATGGGTGGTGGGGAAGCAGAACAAACAAACATACAAATCAAGCTATATACTGGATAAATAGGAAATAATTAACAAGGGGAAGGTACTGGAATTGAGAGGTTGGGAGGAAGGCTTCCCGTAGGAGGTGTGGATTTTAGTTGGGACTTAATGGAAGCCAAGGAAGTGAGTGGTTGGAGTGGAGGAGAGAACGTTCCAGGAATAAGACAGTCAGAGAAAATGCCCCTAAGGAGAGAGGGACTGTCTTTCGTGGAACAGTCAGGAGTCCGGTGTCACTGGATCAAAGAGTGCCATTGCAGAGTTATTGATCCTCACAACAACCCTGTGACTACGTACTCCTTTTAATCCGCATTTTACAGATGAAGAAATTGAGACTGAGGGAGTCTGAGCCTAGCCCTGAGTCATGTAACCAGTAAGTTTCTGAGGAGGGATTTGAACCCTGGTGATGCAGAGAAAGAGCAGGGGACTAGAATCAGATCTGATTTCACATCCCAGTTCTGCTACTGCCTTTATGACTTTAGGAAAATCCTCTTATACCTGTTGGGGCCTCAGTTTACTCATCTGAAAAATAAGCCATGGAACTAGATTGCCTTTAGGGTCCCTTCCAGTTTTAGCAGTAAGTTAATCAACAGGCATTTAATAAGCCTCTACTCTGTGCCCCTGGAAAGATGGCCTGTTTCTCATATGGTGTTAGGTGGTGAGGTGGATAGAGTTCTGGGCCTGAAGTCAAGAAGATTCATCTTCCTAAATTCAAATCTGGCCTCACACACCAGCTGTGTGACCCTGGGCAAGTCACTTGTGAGAGATGGGTAAAAGTTAGGGAAAGTTAGGTTTCCACAGGAGACTTAATTGAGTTCCACAGAATAATTGTCAGCTGAAACAAAGAAGGAGTAAAGACTAACCAGGATGAGGGTGCCCAGCCAATGGGAATAAAGTTTGTGGTTTTGCAAAAACCACAGATTCAGGATGCTATCCAGGATGTCAGGAAAACTGGTCTAAATTGGCCAGATAATGCAGGGTTGAAGAGAAAACTGGGTCAAATGGCTACCACACATACTTAATTGACTATTACCTTACACACCCATAGGGAGGAGTTTTCTGTCATTTTTGAACATGGGACGTATGTTGAGGAGGGGGAACATGCCAAAGAGTTGCATGGTGGGGGCTTATAGGGAAGAGTGTGACCTAGAAGGGAACAGACTGATGGGTTCTCTGAAGGGAGGTACTGGGCTAATGCATCAATCCATGTCAGTCTAACAGAATAAAGTTGGTCTTACTCCTGTATTCTTCACTGCCCATTTCTAGAGAAGAGTGGAGTCCGCTTCTGGCCAGGAACATTTGCCCTTTGAATTCCTCAATAATAATAAATTGCCCTTGATACCTGAATTTCAATGTCAAGCCTGTTTCTAACACACTTAACCCCATTTGCCTCAGCTTCCTCATCTGTAAAATGAGCTGGAGAAGGAAATGGCAAATCCCTCCAGCATCTCTGCCAAGAAAACCCCCAATGGAGTCACCAAGAGCTAGACACAACTGAACAACTGTCAGGCCTATGCTAGGTGTTGGGGATGGAAAGATAATAGTCTTTGCCCTCAAAAAGCTGACTTTATCTGGGGAGATAACACGAACATACACAAAAATGCATACAAAAAAGATCCAGGGAAGTGGGGGAAGAGTGTGTGTGCTAGAGTCAGCTCAAAATCAGAGCTGATTGTTAAATTTGCATTTATACCTCAGAAATTGGCAAATGTTTCAAATCAGCACTTGATTTATTGTTTTATTGTCTAGAATCAAGATGGTGGTGGAGAAAATGTCAATAACGCAGGTTAAACTTAAATGTGTGTCCCATGAACATTTTTTCCTCCCAGAGGGCTGGTTGTTAAACATTTACTAGCACAATATTGGGTGGGGAAGATCTGAAAAGCTTGCCGCATAAGATGACCCACAGTCGGTGCTGCAAAGGATTACAACCGATTTTCCTCCTTGCAACTTTGTTAAACCCGGATTATTTTATACCAAGTATTCTCGGAGCAACGCTAACCGCACTGCACCAGAAAGACTCGTCTGTGGGGCCCGCACGAGCCTTTGCTCGTCTGCCCCGCCCCCAGGAGCGGCTGTTCTGCCCAGGGGCCAGTAGGTGGCGCCAACGTCCGCTTCGCCCAACGGCCTCGGGGACGTGGGATGCTGCCGGCTCAGCCGCTCTGCCCTTGCGCACGGAGGTGAGGAGAGAGGAGCGGGCACTGGGAGGCGAGGGGCGAGGGACAGAGGACGGGAGAGGAAAGGACGCGGCTGGGCAGAGAGTGAGGACCCGCCGAACTCCCGGCTGGGGAGGCAGTAGGGGGCGGCTAAAGCGAGGCCCTAGGAGGGCGGTAAGACCAACTTGGGGCCGCTCTCTGCGGAGGGGAGGGGGCTTTTTGGAGTGGGGGCCGGGGAGGTCGAGTCCACGTGCGTGTGGGAGAGCGGACGTCGGGGAGGGGGGGAGGGGGCGACGTCGAGCGCGAGGCCGGCGCGGTACCAGGGTGGGGAGGAGGGGATGGGGGTGGGGGCGCGCGCCGCTCTCGTCCGGACCTTCCCCCTCCCGCGGCAGCGTGAGACTGGGGGGCCCGGGAGTCCGGAAGCCTTGCCCGCTCCGGGCCCCGACGGGCGTCCTCCGCCCTTTGACGGCTCCCTGGGGGGGCGTGGAGTCCGGCGACCTGGGCAGATCCCTCCCTGGGTGAAAAAAACCTATCACCTGGGCAGAGAGAAGGCCGGGCGAGCGGGGCGCGTGGACAGAGAGGAAAATTCCAAAGAGGAATGAGAGAAAACGGGAAGACGTGGGCTGTCCCTGCGCCCAGAAAGTGAAGACCGAAGGAGAGGAGAAAGTGTTGAAGGGAGGGTTGTCTGGTTGCCATTGGAGACCAGACCTGCCCTCCTGACTGTACCAGCGGCACGGACGAGCAAGTGCTGGCAGGTGGTTTTTATCAGGGGGCGCATACCCCTGTCTGGAATTGGTTTTTATTAAATGTGATGGAGGTGCAACGGGAGAGATGGAGAAGGACCCTCTGTGTGTGTGTATGTAGGTGTAAGTGTAAGCAGAGATACTGAAGTGTGTGCATGTGAGGAGGGAGGAGCTTCCTTAAATAACCAGGGGAAACTTCAGCTCTGAAAATGCAGGAGATGGGCAAGAAGGGGCGGGGGGAGAGAGTGTGTTTGCAAGCGAGAGCACTGAAGTATGAGCGCGTTGGAGAGGTGGGCGTGGGGGGTGGGTAGCTTCCCTAAATAACCAGGAGAAACTTCAACTGTAGGAATGCAGGCAGTAGAAGTTCATTGCAGCCTTTCTAGAGGTAGCCTTTGACTTTCAGCTCTGGTCACAGATTCCTAAATTCGAGGAAAGTTGGATTTGGAGGAGACCTTAACGCGCGAGTTTTTAACCTTTTTTTGCAGTCTGGTGAAAAATGTGCATCCCTTCTGTTGTCTACATTCATAATTGAAGGAAATGCTAAAATCCATTTAGAGGTTAGTGAAAATGAAGATGTGATTTTTTTTTCTTTGTCCAAGTTTATGAATCCCAAGAACCCTGCCCTAGAGAAAAATACCTGGCACATAGTAGGCATTCAGTACTGTTTTGTTGATTGATTTAGCATGTAAAGGAAAAAAAAAAAGGACAGCATCAAGGAAAGGAGCCTGTGAAAACCAGTGTTTACTTCTTCATAGTTAATGTGTGGGGGAAATTTTGCTAAGTGGAGCATATTAGGGGAGAAGGGCACCTGTTCTCTCATGTTTTCAGAGTAGATTCAGTAGTTAATACAAATGAAGCTCCTAATTATTTTTCCAAAAAAAAAAAATCTTCTATATCCTTTTCCCTCTGTGCCAGCCAGACATGTATTTCCAAGGTCTGTGTCCATCGTGTTCAACAGAAGAAAACATTTGGGAAAAAAAAATAGAAAACAGACCCTGGATTAGCAAATGTAAGAGGGGCTACTTTGTTTAATCCCTATAGAAGAAACAGGAATATTTCAATATCATGTCCAGTATCACATAAGCCTAAGTTGGTAGTGAAGCAATTTCATAGTCTTTTAACTATATAAAGCGTTTAATCCAAAGTAGCTGAGAATTTTTGATTACTCAGGTAGTACCTTTTCTAAAGTCATATATATACCAGACACTCAGAACTTTCATTTCTAGGAATTATTGGTAATTCCATTGTTTTTATTTTAATCATCCATTGAAAACCCTCCTAACTAAATAGTCTTTCATAGCAGAAGGCTTTTTAGTTTGCTCTTGGTAATTTTTTCATTTGAAAATAGCACTTGTTGGAACCACAGAGATATGGGGACTTTAATAGGTGGAGACAAACCAGAGTATACAAGCCCACACTTTTTATTTTCTTTACTGGTCGAAATTTGTAATGAGTTCCACGTCATAGTTTTGGAACTATGGCTTGCCTCCACCCATCTCATTTGCACAGAACATTGCACCAACCTCCTCCCCTCTATTCCTTCTCCCACTGGGACGACTTCAGTCTGTTTTTCATCAGAAATTGGACTGTCTTTCAAGGACATGAGAAAAACATTCTCTAAAAGTAGCAATTACAAGGTTAATATAGGCAGCATCTTTGTACCACCAAACCAGCATCTGTATTTTATTTAGGAGGTCGGGGAGGAGAGTATCAAGACTCAGAAAAATAATCTGCTCACTCTTCCTAAGAAATAAACCAGATTACATAGTGCCAACCTCATAGAGTTCTCATTGACTCCTCCTTTTGCACTTTTCCTCTTTTTGAATCTGCAGTATTTTTGACAGACAGCATGTTATGTGCAACCTGTAATTATTTTAGAAAGTAGACAGGAGTAGGGTGACTGTACTCTCTGTTATACAGTTGCAGTGAGACATTACCCAGAGAAATACTTTATCAAGTATCTAAAATATAGGATAGTCCCAATGGAGGTATTGCCTTTGGTCCTATTATGTCAAAAACATGGATTTTAAAGAGGAGTAATAGCCAGTGAATAGCATTCACTTTTTTTTAACATCTCTTTTCTCCTGTTAACTGCCAAAATCAATTTAGCAGTATGTTTACAAAGCAAACTGCTTAAAAGGTGGGGCACAAAAGCCCTCTCTGCCTTAGCGTAGTGTCTTAAGGAATTTTTAGTGTCAATTCTGACTGTTTTCTGACTGTGGCTTTTTCCTACTTGGAGGTGATTGTTCAACCTGCCAGCAGTGCTGTAGGGCATCATTTGGAAGGACTAAGGCTTCCAAAGCCTTTAAATTGCCCACTACTGTCTTTGCATTAGGAAGAGGCACTGCAGACCAAATGATATGTGTAAGACATTTTGTTTTTTTTGTTCCAGGAATATAGCAGATCTTCAGAAATGTACTAAATAGGCACAGACTTGCCCAGGAAGAAAAGAGTGAGCAGGTACACAGGACAACTTGTAAAGAAGTTGAGGTATGAAACATTTCAAAGTCCTTTGAGATTTTTTTAGTGGCTCTTAAGTAATAGATAATGTGAAAGGCAGAAGCATTAGAAAATTGTTATTCAGAACTGTGAAATTTCTTGGGTGGTTAAGAAACGCTGATAGGCCAATCTTACTCTTTTTTCTCAGACTCCAAACCACCAGTTCTGAAAATTGACTCTGGAAGCCTGAAATGAGATATGATCACTCTTAGAATTGGTGGTACTTGGGAGCTGTCAGTGTAACACACTGTCAGAAAGACATGTGCTGGCCACAAGAATACTAAAGGTTTTAATTGGTGTTGAAGAAACCATGGCCAACATGCTTTCTAGGGCATGGGAAGGGACCAAGACACCTAATGCACATTCCTTAGGTAAGCAAAACTAAAGGTTTATTCCCTTCTGGATTTCTTTCACATGTGCCCCTCCCTTCAACAAAACAAAGCTTTGTACACTCACTTTACTTTTAACCTATCCTTAGAATATCTGAAATACCTGTATTTAAACAAATTTTAGAAATTTGGGAAGAGAACTGGCTCTGAAGTCAGAAAACCAGTGTTTAAATACTTCCTTGGACTTTTTTTTCCTTTGGTTTTTAAATTTTTTATTGTGGCCAACACACTTAAAATTTTTTTTACGTAATATTTTGTTTTTCCCCAATTACATGTAAAAATAATTTTAACATTTTTTAAAAAATTTCGAGTTACAAATTCTATCCCTCCCTTTTCCCCTTCCCCCCGCCCTGAAATGGTAAGCAGTCTGATATAGATTATACATGTGTAATCATGTAAAACATTTCCATATTAGTCGTTTTGAGTAAGAAGACTCAAAAAAAAGTGAAAAATAGTATGCTTCAGTTTGTATTTAGACATTAATTCTTTGGAGGTGATAGCATTTTTCATCATGAGTCCTTTGGGATTGTCTTGGATCATTATACATCATTCATACCTGATCACTGTACAATATTGCTGTTATTGTTTACAATGTTCTCCTGGTTTTGCTGGTTTCACTTTGTATCAGTTCACTTGAGACTTCCCAGGTTTTTCTAAAATCATCCTGCTTGTCATTTCTTACAGCACAAGAATATTCTATTATAATCATATTCCACAGCTTGTTCAGCCATTCCCCAATTGATGGGCATCCCCTCAATTTCCAGTTCTTAACCACCAGAAAAAAGAGCTGCTATTAATATTTTTGTGCCAATAGGTTCTTTTTTTTTTTTAATATCTCTTTGGAATACAGACCTAGCAGTAGTATTGCTCGATCAAAGGCTATGTACAGTTTTATACCCTTTTGGACATAGTTCCAAATTGCTCTCCAGAATGGTGGGATCAGTTCACAACTCTGCCAACAGTGCATTATTGACCTGGTTTTCCCACATCCCCTCCTACATTTATCATTTTCCTTTTTTGTCATATTAGCCATATTGGATTTTCAACCCTGATCAAGTCATTTAACCTCCCTGAGCCTCAGTTTCTTCAACTGTAAAGTGGGGTCAGACTAGAAGGCCTCTGAGGTCTTTTCCAGCTTTAGATCTGTGATTCTGTGCTAGCACTTTATAGGAATTGGAGTATATGGCCATATACCACACCTACTTGTTTTCTACATAGTAAGAGGATTCATAATTGCGAGCTTTAAGCAAGGAGTTAGGGTTGGGGGTAAGCCTCTCTTAAGATGTAGAATGTTAAGCAGCTGGAACTCATATAAAACCTGGTAAGTAGGTGCTAATACAGGGCTATCTAGTGGAGTGATTAGTTTTGTTACATGCTCCTCATCATTAATCTTTAAAGAAAGTGAATGGCTAAGACCTAATTACCAAAAGAGTTTTCATGAGATATTTGATGGGAGGGAGAAATCCTCCAAACAAATGTAATTGAAGAGCACTAGTTAGCTAGAAATTAGGATCAAAGCGATTTTGTAATGTAATTTCAGAGCCATAGCTCTCATTGGACTTCCAATTCCATAGGCTTTTTAGAAGAGTTTTTACCCCCTCTGGATAACTTAAGGCATTATGAACTTGAAACAGTGGTGCAGTCTAGTGGTCACCGGACTAAGAACCAGGAGATGTGAGTTTGGCTTTTAGGTATTCTGTCTATTTATGGTGAACTTCAGATATCTAATTCATAAATGAAGAGAAAAATCTTTTCTCCATATCCTTACTTTTATAGAGATATTGGGAAAAGAGATTGAGAAAAGGTTTCTTTAGTGCTTTGAATTTGTTAGCGACATGTCCTATATAATTATGATTTTTGTAGCATACTAAGTCTTCACACTGTTATCCACCCCACTCTGTAACTCCTCCCCCCCGCAACAAAATATTGCATCCATCTGGCCTGGAAAGAGCCTAAATACCAGTTTTGAAGCAGTGGGTGGAATGCAGAAATTCCAGTCATGCTTACATTGCTTCTGTATTAGCCTTTTTGTATCCTTTGTGTGTGTGACTTCCTAACATTCTGATGTACTGTTCCTAAGAAGCATCTCTTTGCCAAGTTAGAACCCAGAGGGTAAAGAATATTATTTTGTTGTTTGCATTTTTGAATGTCAATTTGTTTTTCCATTTAAAATATATTGCTGAAGATCTGGTCTCCAGGTTGCATTTGAGTCATGTTTCTATAATAGTGAAGGTAGCAAGTAGGATCAGGGAACGCAATAGCTCTCAAGGGGAATGATTGCAAAAGGTTAAGTCTTTTGAATCCTGACTAATTTCAGCTGTTCCCTAATTGAGTTATAACTTCTGAGATGAACATAGTTCCTTTAAATCCTGCACCAGGTGGGCCCTCCTCAGCTTAACTGGGTCATTCTTGTTGAACTTAAGCTCCTTAATTATAATTGATACTTCTTTCATTCAGCAAATATCTGTTGAGCTGCTTCTATGTAAAAGGCATTTTATCAGGTGCTTCCTAGAAATCTGTACTCACAGAGAAGTATGTGATTGCCACTTCCATTAGGCATTTTTGTTTTGTTTTTTCCATTTTATTTTTCAGTTAGCAAGCATTTATTTTCTTTCCCTCCCACCCTTATTCTCCCATTGAGAAAGAAAAAGGAAAAACATATTTTAATAACTATGCATAAGCAAGCAAAGGAGATTATTGGGCATATATATGATATAAATTTGAGATCCTGGTTGAGGCTGTCACCTGCCTAGTAGTGATGATGGGAGCTCTTTAGTAGTTTCTTTCTGGGAAAGTATGTGAGCTCCTTCTACAGTCCCTCTCTGATGCTTCATCACGGTATAGAAGGAACATCAGGTTCTGAAGGGCCTTGTCAGCAGATCCTGGCATGTCCCACTCAGCTGGAATGGTGTCTTGTGGGTATGCTGATAAACCGATGGGTATGCCTGATGAAGTTCCTTATCACAAGGTTGCCTACTAAGTGATGAGTATTTTAAGCCACAGAAATTCCAAAAGACTACTAAAGCACAGAAGGTTTCATTTCTAATTTTCATTCGACACTGAAAGGATCACAAGATCTTTGAAACATTGAACTATTTTAGCCCATTCAAATCTAGCTTGTTTCCTACAGTCTTCGTTCCCCTTTAAGATCAGGGTCATTTACTTGGCTCAGATTGAGAGACCTCCTGAGAATAGAATAGTGGTCTTATTGCACCACGTTCAGCTGCTTCTAAAGATGTTCATGATAATGCTATTCATCTATCTTCATTCTTACTCTCTTCTAGGAAACTACTTGTATCTTTTGACTGAAGCTGAAAGTCTTGTTTCATGACAACCTCTCCCATGATGTTTTATGGATCTCCTTCTACCATGTCCCCACCTAGCAAGAGCAAACTAAAGCGTCAGAGTCGCCTGCTCTCCCACATGCTGTCCCGAACACTGAGCTACAAGGACCGAGGCTCTGATTCTACTTTTCCAAGCTTGGGCGCCAGTGATGACCCTGCAGAGCTTTCCACACAGCTTTCTGCCCCAGGTGTCCTGAAGGTGTTTGGAGATAATGTCTGTACAGGTGCCCACTACAAGAGTGTTCTGGCCACAGCTAGCTCTAGTGCTCAAGAGCTAGTAAAGGAGGCACTGGAGCGTTATGCTTTGAATGCAGTATCAGCCAGCCAGTATGTGCTGTGTGATGTGGTGGGGCGATTCGGGGACTTAGGACAGCAATGGCAAGCAGAATGCCTTCGAGTCCTACGGGATAATGAGAAACCCCTTTTGATTCAGGACCTGTGGAAGCCCCGAGAAGGCTTCTCTCGGAGGTTTGAGTTGAGAAAGAGATCAGAGGTGGAAGAATTGGCTGCCAGGGATGTGGACACCATAACAGCAGGTGAGAAGGGTAGGAGAATACAAAAAGGCCATACGGCTGAGTCTTTGGGGGGTGGGAGTGGGGGTGGTCTAGCCTAGAGGAAGGGAGAAAGAGCAAAGAGATTTCTCCTCTCTCAGGAGCCGGGGATACTTGGACAAAAAGATCTTTTTTTATGCATGTTATATGTTCTTTGCTCCACTAAAGTCCTACTCCAGTACCTTGTCTTGATATGGAGGTGACCACATGTTTTTGAAAGCTGTGTTGGGAGTGTTGGCTTTGCCCTATTCTGTGGAGCTAAGTATGCTCTGAGCATGTTCCCAGTGACTCCCTATGTCTGTCTGGTCTGAAGGAGAGCCTGGTTAAGTTTGGGGTGGGTTATCACCAGAAAGTTGGCCACACGGTGAACTTTTTTGGTCACAGCAACCTACAAACATCTGTTTCAGTGAGGAGAGGTTAGGATTTGTGTGGATGGAGGAGTACTTGTAGTAATGAAAGTACAGGCCTGGACATTTGAAGGAAAAGGTATTATTTTGAAAGGAATCAATACGCTTTTTTGTGGGATATGAAAATTTCCTACTACATTTCTTGTGTGTGTGGGGATTCTCCTCTAAGTTTACTATACTACAATGTGAATGCTGATGCTTTACTTCTTCTGATGTTCCTTTGCATTTAATTTGTTAATCACATCCTAAGCCCGGCTGTTTGGATGTTCTTTTAGAGTTCTTGACTGCTTTCCCACTTTTGGCTTGCCTATGTCTTTTTCTCTCTTGTTAGCACTTACGCTTCCATTTCTTCTAGTTTCTTCCAGCTTAATTTCACAAAAAACAGATTTCATGAAATTGTCTTGGATCACTGTATTGCTGAAAATAGCCAAGTTCTTCATCATACAACATTGTTGTTGCTGTGTGTAATATTCTCCTGGTTTTGTTTATATCACTTTGCATCAGTTCATGTAAGTTTGTCCAGGTTTTTCTGAAATCATCCTGCTTATCATTTCTTATAGCACAATAATATTCCATTACAATCATATACCACAGATTGTCCAGCCATTCCCCAATTGATGGGCATCCCTTTGATTTCCAATTCTTAGCCACCAGGAAAAGAGCTACTATAAGTATTTTTCTACAAATAGGTCCTTTTGCCTTTTTTTCGATGTCTTTGGGATACAGACCTAGAAGTGATATTACTAGATCAAAGGCTATGCACAGTTTTATACCTCTTTGGACATAGTTCCAGATTGCTCTCCAGAATGGTTGGATCAGTTCACAGCTCCACCAGCAGTGCATTAGTGTCCCAGTTTTCCCACATCTCCTCCATAGTTGATCATTGTACTCTGTTTTTAAAAAATCTTCATATACAGGAAAAGCTAATTATATGTATTGCTTAATTATTCTGTGTGTGTTTCTAGAGAGTTGATATTTCTTCCTAACTGCATACTTTGGGTGGTGTTTGAGAGCCTTTGTTACTTCCTATTACCAGTTTTGAAGGGACCACTAATGAGGTCAAAAGACAAATGGAAAAATTATATTGTAATTGATACTGTGGAGTCCAAGATAAATTATTTGGCACCTTGTTTTGTTATTTTTGGTACTCCTACCACACTGGGCCATGGTCAGATTTAATCCTTTGATAATTGGATAGCAAAGATAATACTGCTCTGAGTTTTCCTACCACATACCATTTTGCAGAGGCCAAGAAAACAAGGTATATACTTAGTCTTTGGTCAACTACCTAAGCAGAAGCACCAGATTTGCCTGGCTCTGAATATTATTTTTCAATGTGATCCAAACCCATCTTTTTACCTGAATTAAATATAGCTCATTAGAAAAGTGTGCTTTATTTTTGAAGAGCTCATTTTTCTGGAATGGGTCAATAGAATAGGTGCTGGAAAGATTATGACAGAAAATTGGAGGTAATTTTATATCCTCTAACTCCTTTCATAGTGGACCAAGCTATTAAAAAGAAATGCTCCATAGCTTGTTTAACTTGGCTGTGGTTTTGCCAAGTCCATTGGGTAAGTTGGTTATAAAACTTCCCAATCTTGCTGATGAGCTAATGTAGTATCAGAAAAGGGTGTTGCCTCAAAGGCAGTAGAGCTTAGCTATTTAAACTCTATCATTGAATCTTTATAAAATACTTTTGTACATTTACAAATTGTAAGATGATTTTAATTAAATGATCTTCTGACAGATATGACCAACAGTTATCTGGAGAAAAGGCTCTGGGAACACAAGAGTTAATTGACTTGCTCAGGAAATGTCATATAGCAAATCAGTGGCAGAGATAGGATCAAAACTCAGAACCAAATTCCTATTTAAGCCGACAGCCCACATCTAGACTGTTTGTGGACCTTTGTAAAAATAAATACACAAAGCTGTATGAACTCTTCGGTTAGCTACTGTGAGCTATTAGGTCAACCTGGAACGATTTTCTACAAATTTTGTGATGACCTACCTAAAAATTACTTACCTGTAGGACATTTTCCAGAGATTAAATAGTTCTTTACCTCTTATAAGGAATTTCATATTGCATGCCACTTTTCATCATTACAAAGTTGTATTTAGTGAGAATACTGCTAAAAACCACATTCCAGGTTGTAATAGCTAGTGTTAGATTACAGTTAGTACCTGGATTCTCTTTAATAAATTAGAAAATGAAAAGGAGTATGCTGAACTGAGAGGGAAGGAGGGATAATTTATGTTATATCCCTTTCTCTTTAAGTTTCTGAATCTTTACAAGTTGTGTTTTATGTTAGGAGGTGGTTAAGTACCTGAATTGGTTTTGGTGGGGGTGGTTGGAATGTTTTGATGAGCAAGATAGGATTAGTTGACATATATACATGAATACTCGTTCAGGTCCTGTCACTAACTGCATGACTTTGGATAAATTACTTAACTTTCCTATGCTTCACTTTCCCCATTTGTAAAATGTGGATGATAATGTCTGCCCTACTTTCCTCTATATACAAAGAACAAAAAAAAAGGTGTACATGAAACTGCAAATCTCTGTAATGTACAGCTTGCTTTTCCTTTTAAGTATGTAGTAAAATCAAAATGTAACTTCCAAAGCTGTCCTGTTTGTATTTCCTTCTGGCTTGCTGAACGTTATAAGAATCTAATGAAATAAATGACAGCACCTTGTAAAAGGACTATGTAAAGTTGAGAATTTATTGAAAGGTAACGCATGAGTGGCATCATGGAATAGTGGGTTAACCAACTACCTTCTATTTTGTCATTGAGCTATATCAGAGGTTCCCAAACTTATTTGGCCCCCTTTTAAAAAACAAATTACTCAGCACCCCCTGGAAATGTATTTTCTTTAACCCTTTAATTTTTTTTTTTTGAAATTTGTGTCATTTCAAAAAATATATAAATTTTTTAAAAAAATGATGCATCTTAAGTTTCATAATTTATTGTAAATTTGTGGGTTTTTTCTTGCATTGAAATTTTGATGAGACACTGTAGCATCATGTAAGCATACAGTATCATGTTGTAAACAAGTCATTACATGCACATTTCCTGCTGATGCGTGCTGGACTTGCTGACAGTGTGCAACATGCTTGCTCACCAACACCTGTCAGTGGACTTGACCACTGATGGGTTTTAACTTGTATTTTGTATGTTTACTTGGAAAATAATGTAATCAGTATAACTTTTAACTCTGTTACACAAGAGATGAAACATATACGAACGGTTTTTCAGAATTTTCTTATCTTCTTTTCTTTCCTTCTGCTTTCACCACTCCCTTATTTTTATTTAATGCCCCCCAACCTGAGGCTACTGTCACCCCACCTTGGATCATTCCAGTGCCTCCCAGGGGGCAGTATCACCTACTTTAGGAACCTATTGCTGATGCTGGAGATACAAAGACAAAAATGAAACAATTTTTGCATTCAGGGAGCTTACATTCATTCTCTTGTGAGAGAGCTGCTAATTTAAATAGGAAATTCAAGTCTGGATTTTAACCCAATCCCTGCCACTGCTTTGCTGTGTAACATTTCTTGAACAAATCACTTAACTTCTCTGTGTTCTCAGAGCCTTTTTTCTACATAAGTGTATAAGTAAATATTTTGTAAAAGTGTATACAAAACTTTTGTAGTTAACAAGTTTTGGAGTCATGGGAAGGCGCTAACTGCTGGGAGGGACCAGGAAAGACCTCATGTATAAGGTATTGATGGCACCGAGCTTTGGAGGAAATTAAGGATTTTAAAAGGTGGAAGTGAGGAGGGAGTGGATTCAAAGCATGGGAGACAGAGAGCCTTTGCAAAAGCAACTAGTTCAAAGATAGAGTGTGGTGTGTGAGAACATCAAGAATGAAAGTTTGCTTGGATTATGGAGTGTGTGAAGAGGAACAATATTAATAAGGCAGGTTAGAATCAGGTTGTGCAGAGTTTAAAATGCTGAACAAAAGAGCGTATATTTTATCCTACAGGATCCACTGGAGTTAATGAGTAAAGGAACAACATACAGTTAGACCTATGTTTTAGGAATATTGGTGGTGTTTGTTTTTTTCGGAGTGTTTATAACGTTTGAGTTTTTTTTTAATTCTGAACTTAAACACTAAATAAAATGAGCATTTCTATATACAAAGAACAAAAAAAAAGGTGTACATGAAACTGCAAATCTCTGTAATGTACAGCTTGCTTTTCCTTTTAAGTATGTAGTAAAATCAAAATGTAACTTCCAAAGCTGTCCTGTTTGTATTTCCTTCTGGCTTGCTTTCTATTCTCTTTCGTGAATTTAAAAAAGTGCTTCAGTGACCCCATGTTCTTTTTCTTTCCTTTTTTTTTTTTGACAACCCTGTTGCAATCTCTTTTATATCTGTGAAATATAGACTATATTCATAGTCAAAACAAATTCCCACAGTGGTCATGTCCAAAAATGTATGCCTCATTCTGTACCTTGAGTTTATTATACTTTGTTAGGAGGTAGAGACTTCATCATTGGTTCTCTGGAATGGTGGTTAGTCATTACATTGATCAAAATTCATACGTCCTTCAAAGTTGTTTTTTTTTCAAAACTGTTATTGTTGCTGTTATTGCATAAATTGTTCTCTTAGTTGTACTTATTTCACCCTGCATCAGTTCATACAAATCTTCTGAGGTTTCTCTGAAATTGCCCATTTTGTCAGGGATATTTTTCATTACTTATGTGGTAATAATATTCACATACCATAATTTATTCAATAGATGGGCATCCCCTTTGTTTCTAGTTCTATGCTATAGCAAAAATAGCGTCTGTAAATATTTTTGTATATATGAGTATTTTTCCTTTGATCTTTTTGGGATATAGGCGTGACTTTTGGGGCATAGTTCTAAATTATTTTCTAGAATGGCTGGATCAATTCACAGTTCTCTCGGCAGTGCATTAGTGAGCCTTTTTTTTCTTGGACAGTCCAGCATTATCATTTTTATTTTTTGTCATCTGTGCCTGTTTGATGGGTATGATATGAAACCTCAGAATTATTTTAATTTTCGTTTCTCTTAATTTTTAGTAATTTGGGCCTTTTTCATATATCTCTTGATAGTTTGGGCTTAATTACTTTGAGAACTGTCTGTTCACATCATTTCACCATTTATTTAAGAATTACTCTAATTCCTATGTATTTGAATTGAGGTCTTATATCTTAGATAGCAGGCTTTTATCAGAGAAACTTGCTGCAAAGATTTTTTTTTTAATGTACCCATGATTTCCTTGGTGTAGAGAATACTTGATGAGGGACTACCTTTATCAATGTTGAGTGAGATATTCTCTGTAATTTTTGGCTTAGGTTTCTGGGGCAGTGAGAAGTTAATTGACTTACACAGGGTCATATAGCCAATATGTGGGACAGAACTTGCATGGCTATTGCTGACTCTGAAGCTACCTCTCTGTCCATTATACTATGATACCTCTCTGGCAACATCAGTTTGGAAATGCTGAGGGGATAGACTGGAAATGCGTGAGAGACTTCATGTAGAGAGACCAGTTAGAAGGCTGTTGTATTGGTCCAGGTGAGAGATGATGAGGGCAGTGGCTTTGTGAGTAGAGAGAAGGGGACAGGTTTGAGAGGTATTGTAGAGGTAGAATCAACAAGAATTGGCAGCTGATTGTATATGTGTGGGATAAGGGAGAGGGAAGAGTTGAGATTGACTCTTAAGATTTCAAACTAGGTGACTAGATGGATGGTGATGCAGTTGATTAAAATGAGGTAGTTAGGAAGAGGGTATGTTTTGGGGGAAAGATAATGAATTCTGATTTAGGTGTGTTGAATTGAGTCTGTTGGATATCCAATTCTAAATGTTCAATAAGCCGTTGGTGTTAATGGACTGGAGCTCAGATATTTTGAGATAACTAAACCCATGGAAACTGATGAGGTCTCTGAGTGAGAAAAAAGAGAGTCCAGAAGCAAAAAGACCTGAGTTCAAGCCCTGCCCTGACACTATCAATACTGACTTTATGCCACTGTGAAAGTTGTTTAACGCCTCAGTGCCTCAGACAACTAAGAATCTGAGTTGCAGGACAGGTGCTAATATGCAGTGGTAGAGGGAATTTCCTCATGGCAAGTTCCTACTCCACTGAAATCACAGATCTGGTTTTAAAAAGAGTATTTGTCATAGTAGGTGTATAAAGTTTTTCAAAGCTTGGCCAGTACTTGGGTTTCCTCTTTCCATTTCTATCAGTACAGTACATAAACATGCTTAGAGCCACAGTTAGATGGACATGACTTTGCATGTGTGGGTTTATTAGTTACTGTGGATTTGTTCTAACTACTATCTTAGCATCATAGAATTCTTAGGATTAGAAGACAGCTTATGGATCTAGTTCAGTCTTCCATGCATTGAACGATTTCTTCTGCAACATCCTTGTGGGATATCGATCCAGCCTCTGCTTTAAATACTTTCAGTGAAGGGTAACTTACCCTCTTTTTGCTATTGGATAGCTCTCTTTATTACAGAGGTCTTGTTGATCACCTGTGAATGAGTTAGCTATTCTCAGTAATACAATGATCCAAGACAATTCCAAGGGATTTTTGATGAAAAATGCTATCCACCTCCAGAAAAAGAATTGAAGGAGTCTGAATACAGATCAAAGCATATTTTTTTAAAAAATTCTTTATTTTTCTTGGAGTTTTTTTTTGGTCTGTTTTCTTTCACAACATGGCTAATATGGAAATATGTTTTGCATGACTGCACATGTATAATATATATCAAATTGCTTGCCTTCTCAGTGAGGGGGGAGGGAATAAGGGAGAGCATCTAGAACTCAAAATAAAAAGGAATGTTAAAAGTTGTCATTACATATGATTGGAAAAAAATATAAAAATTTAAAAATTTAAATGATCTTATGTTAAGATAAAACTTAAGCTCACTGATGGCTAGGTCAGCCTTCTGCTACATCACAGAACAAGTTTGTTTGCCCTTCCATATGACAGCCATTCTAATACTTGAAGACTTTTATCATGGCTTTCTTTAGTTGTTTTTTTCTCTAGGACAAACAGGGTTCATTTTAAGTATTCCTTCAGTTGTTCTTCATAAAAAAACATATATTCTTAACTCCTTGCTATCCTGGCAGCTCTTCTCCTCCTCCATTTAGTTAATTTTCCTTAATGCGTCACCTAATACTGTGGGTCACCTGTTGGGACATAGAAATAGTTTTGTTTTAAAGAAAAATTCTTATTATGGTATTTAATGGGATTTTGCCAAAGTTTTCATTGTTATAGATCTACAGATAGAACATTTATTAAGCTCTTACTATGTGCCAGACACTGTGCTAAGTGCTGGGGATACAAATACTTTCTTGTTCTTGAGAAGCACACAACTTAATGGGAGAAGATAATACTTGAAGAGCTAGAAAAAGGGTGAGAGGAGTTATATAGTATATCACGGTTTGAAACTAGGCAGCCTGGGAATGACGTGGAGGCTTGGTTGCTGGTAAGGTAAAGCAGAAAGTTCACCTATCAGAGCCCTGGGTCCAAGTTTTTGGTGGGAAAGCGATGGGGATGAGAGAGTGGAGAGAGAATGATTTGGAGCCAGGATTGTATTCCTGCTGGAGTAAATCAAATTCCTAGAATGTCACGCCACACTAGACAGGTTCTAGGATTTCTAAGATACTTTCATTTTCTTCTTTTTCCCATATCCTAAAAGAGTAAAGTGTTTAGGTCACCCATCAGAATGCCAGTTGCCTTCTGATCTGAAACAGTAGTAGAAAATGGGATGGAGTCCATGTACGTAAATGTAAAGAAATAAAATTTGGTACTACTGGTTTTCAAGTAAATGAATGTTATATAATAATGGTTTGTATGGTTATATTTCCTAGCATGTCATTTCCATTCCTTCTAATAGCTGTAAGTAATTTCACTGGCTCTCTCCCTTGCTTAGAATTCTCCTTCATTTCTGTCTCCTGGCTTCCTTCATATCTAAGCTAAAAGCCCAGCTTTAGCTGGAAGCCTTTCCCCTTAATACTAGTGCCTTCTCCCTGAAACTGCCTCCAGTTTTCTTGTGATATATCTTGCTTGTACAGAGTAGTTGGCAAGTTATCTATCCATTAGACTGTAAGCTTCCTGGAGGTTTGGGACTGTTTTTTGCCATTGTATGCTTTCATAGTATATAGTTGACATAGTGTGTGGCACACTGTAGGAGCTTAATAAATGCTTGTTGATTTGGCTTGTTTTCTAGTGGGTTTCAGGTTAAGTGCTTAGCCAAAGTTTAAATTTTTACTTCCTAGGTATCCAGAGCTAAATTTCAACTTAAATGGGAGATGGAGATTGAAGCAATAGAATATATTATGCATATTTTATCTAGAGGAACTTGGATTTCTGGCATTAGAAGTAAGAGAAATTAGATGAAGGAGATAATCGGATTACTGTCATAGCCTAGCTCTTAGGTTGTTTTGATTTTTATTTCCCAAATATGCTGCCTTTCCCTAAATGCCTTTTTTTTTCTTCAGGGCATCACAATGTTGAATATGGAAGGGAGGGTGGCAGAGCATTGATAGAACCTGCTAGGTTTTTTTTTTTTTTTAAGGACTGGCATTTAAAAATCAGTGCCTTGCTGAGAGAGTAGCCCAGACCCTGTCACTGAATAAAAGAGGGTAATCCCTTGTGTACATTGTGCTGTAGGAGGTGAGGAGAAATGAATACAATGATTTCTGGTTTTTGTTGGATGCTTGGGAGAGGAAGAGAATGATACATATTTGTTAAATTATGCTCAGGTCATCCAAAATTAAATTAAAATAGCATAGAATTTAGATAAGGCTGAGTTTATAAAGCTTATTATATTTTAAGATAGTCTTGTGGGCTAAACAAAGACAAGGACATACAGCAAACATTATGTTCTCCACTGGCTATCTCAGTCCATATTGTTGAATATTGGAAACTGTAAGAGCAGGCTTTGAGCAGAGGCAATGCCTCTGTAATCAGTGACTGCATGTATACCAGGTTCCCATTTGGAGGCCACAAAACTGTAGAGCTGAAAGGGACCTCAGTGGTTGTCTAGGACAACCTGTACCTAAACAGGAATTCTTTGTAAAACATTACTGACAGGTGGGTGTGAAAACTTCCAGTGAGTGGAAATGTTCTATTTCCCAAGGCAGTCCATTCTAATTTTTTTTTACAGCTCTAATTATTTGAAAGTTTTTCTTTACATCAAGCCTAAATCTGCAGCTATCCACTCCCACTCAATGCTTTTAATTTTGTCCTCTGGGTCTAAGCAGTACAAGTCTTCTCCCTCTTCCATACAACAGTCCTTCAAATACTTAAAGACAAAAGTTTTGTTTCCCTTAAATCTTTTCCTTTGTAGGGTAAACATCCCCGCCACCTCATATTGAATGATCTCCACTCCCTTTATCACCCTAGTTATTCTCCTCAGGACTTTCTTCAGTTTATCCATGACCTTTCTAAAATTTTTTGTATTAAGTTTGAGTCTTGGAGGTTCCATTGAATCTTTTTTTGCTTTTCCACCATCCAAATTACTCTTCCCCTTATGAATCTCTGGTTTTGTTCCTGAGGTGGTAAGTTGCAAATATTCTGATCCTCTTAATAGTAGGGTGTAGTAGACCATAATTAGTCAGGTATGAGAACCATTGAAAAACTTGGGAAAGTGCCCTAGAAGTTAAGTGAGGGCAACAGGGTTTGGGAGAGATTGGTATAAACATTGCAGAGGCTGGCTCTGCTTCTTACTACCTGTATGAACTTAGGCAAGTCACTTGACCTCTTGTGGGTTTTAGTTTCTTAATTTCAAAAAAGAGGCTTCTGAGGTCTCTTCTCAATCTGATCCCAGTTTTGAAAGATAGCATGCAAGCCTTGTGAATGGGTCTTTCTGTTGAGGTGTCATAGAGAAGGTAGCACTGTGTTGTGGCTCTGTGAGTACCAAGTACTCCTTATGTTCTCCTTTTGTCTCACAGACCCACATTACAGACATATCTTGTTTTATTGCACTTTCCTTTATTGTACTTCACAGATAACTACTTTTTTTTTTTACAAATTGAAGATTTGTGTTAACCCTACATCAACCAAATCTGTCAGCACCGTTTTCCCAACAGCATGTGCTCATGTTGTGTCTCTGTGTCCCATTTGGGTAATTCTCTCAATATTTCAAACTGTTTCATTATTTTATTTTATCTGCTATGGTGATCTATGATCAGTGATCTTTGATGTTACTATTACAGTTGTTTTGGGGTGCCACCAGCCACACACATATAAGATGGCAAACTTAATTTTTTTTAATTTATATTTTATTATTTATTTAATATTTTTAGTTTTCAGCATTAAATATTTCCCCAAGATGTTGAATTACAAATTTTTTCCCCATTTCTACCCTCCCCCCCACTCCAAGATGGCATATATTCTGATTGCCCTGTTCCCCAGTCAGCCCTCCCTTCTGTCACCCCACTCTCCCCCATCCTCTTTTCCCTTACTTTCTTGTAGGGCAAGATAGATTTCTATGCCCCATTGCCTGCACATCTTATTTCCCAGTTGCATGTGAAAACTTTTTTTTTGAGCATGTGCTTTTGAAACTTTGAGTTGCAAATTCTCTCTCCACTTCCCTCCCCACCCACCCTCCTAAGAGGGCAAGTAATTCAACATAGGTCACACCTGTGTCATGCAAAACCCTTCCACAATACTCATGTTGTGAAGGACTAACTATATTTCCCTCCATCCTAGCCTGTCCACCTTTATTTAGTTTTCTCCCTTGACCCTGTCCCTTTTCAAAAGTGTTTGCTTTTGATTACCTCTCCCCCTATCTGCTCTCCCTTCTATCATCCCCCCCTTTTTTATCTTCTTCCTCCTTCTTTCCTGTGGGGTAAGATACCCAAATGAGTGTGTATGTTATTCCCTTCTCA